>CANSZD010002914.1:0-1200000 GCA_947648045.1 Beta corolliflora | reverse complement strand
GTGTTTATGATTTATGGGCTGAATGAGCCAAAATATGTTTATTAAGTTATAAGACATATTTTGAGGATTTAGTTTAATTATAATGAAGGATCAGAGCTTAATTACAGAGGGTTAAGGATTAAGTAAAACCAGAGAATTCTGGAATGTTCTTAAGCTGTGAAAAGACGATTTTGCCCTCATTACTAAACCGAAAATTACGATTTTACCCTTACCCATTTTCTATATATATGAGAGGAAGGTCCTCATTCATTTTCACCAAAATCATTTCACAAGAAACACACAAAATACATCTCTTTCTCCTCCCCCTTTTCTCACGCCATTTCTGGCGAGTTGCAAGCAGGCCATTGCCAGCTTGTTTTCTCTTGGCTCCTTGCTCTGAAACGTGCATGCAAACACTTCCCTAGGTTCCTCAAGGTGTCCTCCATACTGGGCAAGTGTTAGTTTTGAAGTTCCATTCCTGTAACCCTAAGAAAAACCAAGGAAGGTGAGGTATGGCTGAATTTCAGCATGCATGAGGTATCTTAGATTGAAACTTGAATTCTTTGGGTTAATTACTAACTTTAAGATGATGAATGTTTTGCCTAAGGTCCTAATAGGTTGCTGGAGTGGTGGTAAAAGTTACTAAGTAAGATTTGATTCCTAGACACCAAGTTAAGGTACACAAGAACCACCTTTGAAGCTTTACTTTCTTAACTGATGATATCATAACACTTGTTTATGGAATTTATGAAAGTTACGAACATGTTTTGTGTGGTAAACCTACTGTTTTGTTAAGAAGTTATAAGTAGTTGATTTCAATGTGTTGATTATGATTTGTGGTTGATGATTTTCGAATTAGAAATCGTTGCATGTCAAGTTCCTCTAAAACCGATCAAACCATGCTTCTACTTCGATTGTGCTTTGCTTAGATGCCTTCATGGTTGCTGTTTTTTTTATGGTAAACTACTATAAAGTACTTATATTGGTTGTTGATCAACCTTGGATCACATCTTCCTCTTATATTAAGTATAACCTCTATTTGAGAAGTAAACAACACCTGAAAACTCGACTGTTCGCTTAATTACTTTCTGAACTTGTAAACCCTTGAGACTTTGATCCTTTCAATGTTTTTCCATGATGAATACCTACTGTCCTTTATATATATTAAGTGTGAAACCTAAATTTGGCTAAACCCAAGAAGTACAAAGTGATCTTTGCATAAAAACCATTGTTCTTTAACACCAAACCAAAAACCATGGGAATTGATATATGTGGTGCTTGTGTGAGATAATAATTCCATATCTTAAGAGCTCTTCTATAACCTTTTATATACTGCCATGTCTTGATAATACCACCTTTAACTACCTCAACCAATCACATTATTCTTTCGAAATCTGATTGTTAAGTCACCTTTCTGAATACAGTGGAACTTGACATAGCATGCTTGTTTACCGGAACTTGTTTTCATGAGTTAAGTTCGCTTTGGAAGTTGTTGTAATTGATTACAAATAAGATTTAAGTAAAGTATCTGAGTATGAGAATTTCAGTATAAGTATTGAGCATAAGTATTCGGTATAAGTATAAATTTTATTTTATAAGGGGAAGTAGCTGCGTAAGCAGTGTTGAACAACACTCACAGAGCGGGTTTGCTCATTATGAGTTTGGAGCGGGTATTGCTCCGGAGCGGGTATTGCTCCACTATGAAGGGTCATGACCTAGGAAGTCTTGCAAGCAGGAAAATAAGAAAGGTAGGGAGACGTCCCTCAAAAGTTTGGAGAGCCGGGTTTGCCTCCATTCGTGTTCCTTCCCTGGAGTTATGTTAAGCTTTGTAAAAAGTTTACGAGTATTGTTGTTCTAAGTATTGAGAATGATATGAGATATTTTGAGATAATTCTTGAAGAATTTCTCCTGTGTATGCAATGTAATTTTTATGGAAGTTAAAAGAAAGAATCAACGTATTTATGAGCAAGTGTAAACGTATTTCCGAATAAGAACGAAAACCATTTCAGTGCATTAACGTATTTCTGAGCAAAAAGGAAAATGAAGCTATGATTGTTATAAGTTTATGTTTGAGTATAAGAAACAACTGAATAGTTTCAGCCACCTTAATATTTTGAAATTGGTGGGACTTGTGTACCAGCGTAAGCTGACCTGTTTTGTTCTTTGAACCTGTCCTGGTGGGGGCAGATTCATCTGTTTTGCAGGTCTAAAGAAATGTTCGAGTTAGCTTTTGTGTGCAAATGTGAAGTTGTGGTCAATGTGTTAAATCCGCTGCTATGAGATAATCTGTTTTATATAATGTTTCTTGGCAGGTTAAACTCGTATTTTCAATTTGTAATATATGTATTCAAAACATATTGTAATAACTTATTTCTTATAACTTATTTTCATAATAAGCTTGGATACTATGAGAATTCCTAATTTTCCGTAGCAGGGAAGTTGTGGAAATCCGTCCTAACAGTTCCTTTACTTAGCAGCTTAACTTTGTAATTATCAGTATTATGTCTTAATTAAGCTGCTATTTGAAGCGGGCTGTTACATGAGCACTTCCAGTTCTCGATGATAAGCTCCCAGCAAGCGGTGGCCTCCGCGGTAGCCTTCTTGGCCCTCTTGTCGGCGCTTTCGGCCTTAGCCAGCGCCTCCTTGCACTCCCGCACCGCCTGGCGGTGTCTCTTGCTGGCCGAGTCCCTTTGTTTTGTGAGGTCCTTGATGGTTTGCTGAAACTCGGCCATCTTCTCGTCAAAGGACAACTTGTCCTTCTTAATGGCTCCCTCAGCCTCATAAAGCTTCAACTCAGTGATCCGGATACGATCGTTGAGCTGACGCTTCTCGTCCTCACGACGATAACCAGCTTCTTCACCTCCTCAGCAGTCGAGGCCTCGTCCCGGGGACGACGAGCAAGCGCAGAGACCCTGATCGAGAGCTACAGGAAATAATAAACACAAGTCAGAAAAAGTTGAAGCTTACAAAACCTTACAAGGGGGAAGAAAGCATCATACCTCGACCAAGGTGGCCTTTAAAGCCTCGAGCTCCTGGACACCAGGGACCGAGCAAGCTGCTTCATCAGCAGTAGTCATTAAAGAGCAGGAAGCCCTATCGAACCTCTCTGCTAATTCTACCCTTGAAAGGGCAGTAAAAGGAACCACAACTATTGAAGGAGAAGGCTCATCCGCATTCAACCTCTTCTTAGAGGTCTGCTGCCCCTCAGTCGAAGGAAGGGAAAGGGATGGCTTCTCCTCGAGTTTTACCTAGGGGACCTCCTGCTTCACAGCCGCAGGAGAAGTTGTAGGAAGTGGGGTTTCGGTAGTTGAGGGGAGATCAGTGCTCCTCCCCGAGGTGACCCCATCGGCCGAAATGACCTTCGAGGGGTTTGGCACCCCGGATGCCGCAGGAAAAGCACTCGAGCTGGTCTTGGCTAACTGTCGACGTTGGGCCGCTCGGAGGGCCTTGGGAGTAATCAGTAGCTGAGACATTGGCACTCGAGATACAAGAACGAAAGATGGAAGGTTGTCGAGATAAGAAAGTTAAGGAAAGAAGAAGAGAATTTGAGTTGTGATTATGATGAACAAAAAACCCTGTACTTATAAGAAAATGGAGGCGCGAATCTCAAGGTAGCAATAACAGCCCCCATGGGCCTCATTTGGACATGGGCCCATTTTAGGAATACAGGCCGCGTGCCCAACAAGCCGCTTAAATCAATGAAGGCCCTCTGAACAAAGCAGAGCCCCCCATACACAGGTCGAAGACTGATGAGGAGGATCTCCTTTAAGGAAAGGGAACGTCGAGGAAAGTCGAGACCTCGAGCAAGCAAACATCGACGAAACAAGAAGTGTAAAAGGAAGTATAACTCGAATATGTGCACATCGGCGAATAATAAGGCAAAAAGCTTTTTCATTTCAACTACGAGCCATTACATCCTAGAGCTAACAAAGGTTAGCGGAAGTAATTATAAAAGCCATAGTTGGCACTACACTACTCTGAATCACTCGAAGAACTGCCAGAACAATCCCCGGAGTCGAGAGAAGTGGAGCTAGTGTCGTCGGCTTGGTCCTTGGCCTCGTCATCATCCTCCTCTTCATCATCGACCCGGACCTCCTCGACCACTAGGCGGTCTTCGACATCCGTATCCTCCTCGTGGACCACAAGGGGGTCATCTCTATCATTTTCATTCAGAGGGGCCTCGCAGTTAGGAGAAGAGCCAATGTCGAGCTCAGCGTCAATCATAGCAGTATAAACCGCCTCGACAAGGGCCCAGTTGGTCGAAGGAGAAACCCTGAGGAGAGCCTCTCGAAACTTGCTAAGAGTCTCCCTTGTCGCAACATTGGCTCCCTAAAGTCCCATGTCCGCAGCGAAGTCCTTGCCAGCTTGAGAGTTCTGCCAGTCGACGATGATTTGTTCCTTAGCTAGCGAAGACTCGCCCTTCGAGGAATCATATTGCCTCTTGATAGAGTCTCGCTGGCTTTGAGCATCAAGGATCTTCTGCTCCCAGGCCGCCTTCTTTTCGGCAAAGCTCTTCTCCCTCTCCTCGAGATCCTTCTGAGTATTCTCGAGCTCGATCTTGTAGTTCAAGGCCAATTCCTTCTGCTCTGCAAGCTCCTCTCGAAGCATCCTGGAGCCGACGGTATGCCGATGGCTCATAACGGCCATCCTGATCGAGCACTATAAAGAAACCAAGAGACTAAGTTAGCAAGAACATTGGAAATCCCAAGGGCTAAAGGAAGTAAGGAGAACTTACATCAACCCAGGAGGCATGCAGCCCTTCAACTTCCTCCTCCTCATTCAGGTCCCGACAAATAATGTCGCCGAGTGAGGATTTGCTTGATGGCCAAATCAAAGTGGCATGCCCCCTCGAGCTCAGTAAGCTCAGTAAAGGGCTTCAAGGAAGCCTATGGCTCAGTTATCCTTGGCCTCTTCCTCTCTGATGCCTCACCCCCTCGCCGGGAAGGGACGTCACGGTGCCGCTCGGCCCCTGAGTTCTCTTCCCCCTGTCGAGCGGGAGGCTCTACGACAGCAACAATCCCTCAACCCTCCAGAACTTGCGTAGCCAGAATTGCAGTAGCAGCGAGGGCTCGAGGGCGCCTATTCTTTACAGGGTCCTGCACACAATAAACGAAGTCAAATAACCTTGAATACGAACCCAGGGGATAAGCACCCAAGAAAAGAAACTAACCAGAGGAGGTCGAGGGGCCTTAGCTTTTCCACTCGATATCTTCTAGCGGATCTTCTCCTGTACCCGTTGGTCGGCGGTCATTCGCTTCTGCATAACTTCTTTGATAAGCAATAACTACACAAAAAACATGGAGTTAGAAAAAGAAGAGTATGTTAAAACACAACACACCTAGCAATAGAGGCCCTACCCTTGGCGTAAGCAGGACTCAATCCCGTTGTCGATAAGAAGTGCTCATCACTCAAGTCCGTCGAGTTGGGGGTCCAATACTAAGGAACCTTCTTCTGGTCACCATTGACTACTTTAGTAATGGTTTGGCAGTATATGTAATCCCTTGTAAATTTATGAATTTTATAAATATATTTTAATGTATATTTATATATATTTTAGTAGGTTTCAGTATTTAAACGATTTAATTCTTGAAGGATTGACTATTTGAAAGTCAATGAAATTATTTAATGATTTAAAGGAAGTCAAACATTTTATTTAGTCATGCTTTGAAAAATATTTGAAAAGTTAAAAACACTTTTGGATTGTGAAAAGGATTTTAAATGGGTTTGAGGAACCCAACCACTCAACTCACAAATCATTAAATACTAGTTTGAGCCCAATCACCTTTTCCTAAGCCCAAAAAGGGGAAACTATATAAATCCCCCAAAACCCCAAAATTCCCACACACTTTTTTTCTTTCTCCTCCTTCTCCCAAATTTTCGGCCCTCCTCTTATTTTCTCTCTCTTCTCCTCTTCGACATTCGCTCCTCCTTCGTGCGACGATCGCTGCCGCCAGACCGGACCACCGCCGGCCAGCAGCGCAGCGCCGCTGACAAGCAGTAGCCGGCGTCCCTTCGGTAGCCGCGAGTCCTCCCTCCTCTTCTTTGTTTGGTTATTTTCTTCCTCCTCAAGTTATTTTAATGCAAAGTTTATATTTTTAGGGTTTGTTTTAATAAGTTTATGTTTAAAAGTTATGATTTGATGATTTGATTATGAATCTAAGGTTATGTAAATTGTTTAATGAAGTTAAAAAATTTCAGATTTACATGTTATGTTAAAATCGGGTTTAAAAATATCAAAGCATGGATTTTTAGGGTTTTAAAGGTTGAAAAATCATAGTAGCATGTTATAGTTTATGGTTTTGGGTTTTCTTGTGATTATAAGTATGTTAAATTATGTTTAAAAAGAGTTTTAGTATTTGATATGTTGCTGGAATTTTTAAAAGGGATGTTATGATGGAGTTTTTATGATTTAAACATAAGTTTTAAGGGTTTTAATCAACTACTATACTAGGAGGTTGTACTAAGTAAGTCTTAATGATGGGAAAGGTTTTTAAACACTTTTAAGAAGGGTTTAAAGTACTTTATTGTTGCTGTAAATTTACAAGGGATTGATTGTGAATTTGTATTGGTTATTTTAGGCGGAGAATTCTCTTTAGGCGACTTTTAAGATTGTGAAAGTGGCCGCTCGATTTGTCTACACAAGGTACGTACATACCTATGTGTTGATTGGACTAGTATCATGTCCTAGGGATGAGAATGGATGTAGTATCATGCATAGGGAACTATTTTTAGTTCTTATGTGATTTCTATCAAGTTGGATTTGCATGTTTTATCCCGTTGTGTGAAGCATGCTGGATTTGTATGGAAGATTGATGCAAGCATATGGGATTTGGGAACTTTATTTTATTAATTTACATGAGGGATTAATATTTATGTTGGTTTGGATCCTGATTGAATCATGTTGTTCCCTTTTGATTATTTAATTACTTTATGAGGACCAATTGCCTTATTTGGTAAGTTAATTATTATACCTATGAAAGGTTGGTTGGTTGTTGACTTGGTTCAACAAATTAAAGGAAGGTTGTGGTTTAAAGGTTGGAATTAATCTTGGATTGTTAAGTTGTTGTTGATCACTTATCTAATCCTAAGATAAAAATGGAAGTGTATGATTGTTTGATGATTATATTATTTATATTAATTGTGAGTCTGAACAAGTGAATAAATTATTAATCATGTAAAGTGAAACGTGGATAGCAATAGCTTTAGACTTGTGCACGTCTGAAGTGTTGGACTAGTATGAGTTGGAGTACATGGTGGTAGCCCATGGTTTTTCTTGGGACCGGATTGATCACCGTGTCCTATTTTTATTTTAAAGGTTCCTCGATATCGTAGGTCATGGGAATACGGAGTCGCGCCCGTATTTCGTCTTCTAAATTTAAGACTGGTTTTGGTTAGACAACTCGTTCCATTGACTATTCTATCTAAGTTAATTAACTAATTTGTTGTGGAGTTTAGTTCAGTAAAGTAGTCTGCTATGTTGATGTATGATTATTTATTCCTGCTTATTATTTATTAGTATCATGTTAGGATTGTTTATTTATTTATTATGTAGTACTCAGCTTTGCTGATTACGTGCTTTGTATGTGTATGTTGATCATGGCTATGCCTTATTGATCTTGTGATGATCCTTTTTGGTGAGCAGTCTCTAGGGATCAATAGTGCATCGTCATTTACAGGTTTGAAGATGATGCATCATGGGTTTGGGATTGGAGAGCTTTTGTAGATTATTTATCATATTTTGACCTTACACTTTTCGTAGTTGACTTTGACTTTTGTCGTTGACTTTGACTTTTGAGGTTGACTTTTGTTGATTTAACTTTTAGAGTTGACTTAGTAGTTGACTAAGTTTTATTTCTAAGTGTATTTATTATGTTTTCCGCTGCAAAATTCTGAATAAGCCGATACATTTTCACACGGGCGATTATATTTTGATAATTCTCTAAGTTTTATATTGAAAAGGTATTTTAGAAAAAAGAGAATTGTTGGGGTGTTACAAAGTGGTATCTTGGAGCTTTAGGTTTTTATTGGCCTTTCGTGCCAACTTTAAATATTTTTAGGGGCCTAGCTAGCTAGGTACTTAAAATGAATTTCTTCGAAAACGAACTCCTACTTATTTGTTGTGTTTAAATTAGATTTTGAAACATGTTTCGAGGTTTCAAGGTTTCAAGATTTTAAATATTTTAATTTATTTCAGCTCGAATTATTTTTTTAAGGGTCCGAATTCTTTTTATTTTGTTCGAAAATTTCGAACTATATTATTTAATTTTATTTCTTTTTTTCAGTTCCTTTATAAATTCGAAATTTATATATATTATTTTGTTTAGGAAGATTTCAGTATTACGTTTTGGAAGAATTGCTACTAGCATCTTTTGAGGAATAAAAAGCAAATATTTAGTTACCCAAGTGAGCAAGAATTTATTTTGGCACGTGAATGGGAATATTTTATTTATTTGTTATGATTGAAATTTTTATTTATGGATCCTCACACGTGTTTTTTCTTGATGAGAATATTTTCATGAATGATTATATGTTCCATGATGATTTATTATGTGGTATTATTATAACTCCATGAGAAATTGTTTGTTGATGCGATCTTTATGGTCAAATCAAATGTTGCCTTCGTGGAAGAATGGCGTGTAAGTTATGTATCGAAACCTAAAGTAGAGTTACGTTAATTTCAGGTCACGCAGTAGAATGGCTAACAACGGTAATGATTTAGCTTCTACTATTCGCCTATTGGCGGAGAATTTGACTCACGAAAGGGCTGAGCGTCCCGATTATGCTGGGGACATGTTTGAAAGACTAGCCAAAGTTAAGCCACTATACTTTAAGGGGTAAGCTGACCCTACCTTCTTAGAGAGTTGGATTAGGATATTTGAAAAGATTTTCGGGGCTGTGAATTGTCCTGAGGGTATGAGAGTAGGTCAAGCTGTTCTGTATTAGAAAGATGAGGCTGACTTATGGTGGAGAGAAAATGGGGCTAGACTGAGTGTTGTTGAGGGATTTAATTGGGATTCCTTTGTTACTGCTTTAAGAGGGAAGTTTTATCCTGCATTTATGAGGGAACAGAAGGCCCAGGAATTTATAAACCTTAGGATGGGGACCATGACCATCTCTCGAGTACTATAGTAAGTTCATATTACTGTCGAGGTTTGCACCTGAGGTAGTAGCCACTGAGGAGTTAAAGGCTCACAGATTTGAGCAAGGTTTGACTGGGGAAATCCAACTGGGATTAGGTGGTGAGACTTTTGCATCTTTAGATGTGGTGTATGGAAGAGCCACCCATATTTATGGTCTTCAGTCGAGGCGTGATAAAAATAATGTTGTAGTGGGTGAGATGAGAAAGGATTTCAATGCTGGGGGAAATCAGGGCAACTTTAAGAAGAACAGGAATGGGAATGGGAATTTCCAAGGGAGAAATGGTCAGGGCTACAATAATAAGAGCCAGCCTGAGAGGGTTTACCATTATAAGAAGTGCAGTAAGAACCACCCTGGTAGAGACTGTAAGCGAGACATAGTAACCTATAACTACTGCTAGAAGAAGGGCCATAGGGAGTATGAGTGCTTTACCAAGCAAAAGAAAGAGCAAAATGGTAATGGGAGTGGTAACCAGGTGAGGTCTGGGTTCAATCAGTCAGGAAACCAAGGTTCAAAGCCTGTAGGGGCGCAAAACAACCAAGTAAGCTTCAGTAAGCCTGCTAGTGAGAACAGCAACCAGAATAAGGCTCCAGGTAAACTGTGCGTGATGAGTCGCGATGAAGCACAACGATCTGCCGACGTAGTTTCTGGTACTTTTTCTATTAACTCCGTTCTTGTTAAAGCGTTGTTTGATTCTGGGGCGACTTATTCATTTGTTTCGTCGTATGTCATTAAGAGTCTGGGGTTGGTAGATTTTGAGGTAATTGATTTGCATATTAGTATACCTACTGGGGAAGTCATAAGGTGTACCAAATTGTTTAAAGATTTGCCTCTGAAGATAGGAGACTGTGTATTTCCTTCGGATTTAATAGAATTCAATCTGGGAGACCTAGATGTTATTCTTGGGATGAATTGGTTAGGTTTCTACAAGGCCAAGATAGACGGTGAAGCTCAGAAAGTAGTGTTGAGAAGCCCTTTGGGGAAGTTGAGTTCGTATCGACGTTTTGGGAAGCCTAAGAGCTTTGGGGTTATTTCTGCTATGCAAGTGAAGAAGTTGATGAAGAAGGGGTGTGAGCTATTCTTCTGTAGTGTGCAAGATGTGAGTAAAGAGGTTGGATTGAAGATCGAGGAAGTTCCAATCGTGAATGAGTTTATGAATGTGTTTCCGAGTGAAATTTCGGGTATGCCGCCTGCAAGAGCCGTTGAATTCACCAATGACTTAGTTCCTGGAACTACACCTATATCTGCACCTTATCGAATGGCACCTCCTGAGATGAGTGAGTTGAAGACGCAGTTGCAAGAATTGCTAGATAAGGGTTATATTAGGCCTAGTGCGTCACCTTGGAGAGCTCTTGTGTTGTTTGTGAAGAAGAAAGATGGAAGTATGAGATTGTGCATCGACTATAGGGAATTAAACAATGTGACTATTAAGAACAAGTATCCTTTGCCTAGGATAGATGACATGTTCGACCAGTTGATTGGAGCCAGTATGTTTTCAAAGATTGATTTGCGTTCAGGATATCACCAGTTGAGGGTAGCTAATAAGGATATACCTAAGACTGCGTTTAGGACGCGTTATGGTCATTATGAGTTTACTGTGATGCCGTTTGGATTGAACAATGCTTCGGCCATATTTATGGATTTGATGAATAGGATATTCCATGAGTTCTTAGATAAGTTCGTTGTGGTATTCATTGATGATATTCTGATTTATTCAAAGAGTGAAGAAGGGCATGATGAGCACTTGAGGATTATATTGGAGACGCTTAGGAACATTCAATTGTATGCCAAGTTCTCTAAGTGTGAGTTCCGTTTGGAGAAAGTAGCGTTTTTGGGTCATTATGTGTTAAAAGAAGGAGTCTCTGTAGATCCTGCTAAGATTCAAGCTGTTAGTGAATGGCCTACTCCATATAATGTGTCAGATATCAGAAGTTTTTTGGGTTTAGCTGGCTATTATAGGAGATTTGTGAGAGATTTCTCGAAGATAGCGAGGCCAATGACCAATTTAATGAAGAGAGAATCAAAATTTGACTGGAGTGAGAAGTACGAGGAAGCTTTTCTGATTTTGAAGGAGCGTTTAACCTCTCGCACTGTTTGACCCCGCCTGATGGAAATGAGGGATTTGACGTGTATAGTGATGCTTCAAAGAATGGTTTGGGATGTGTTTTGCAGCAGAATGGGAAGGTGATCGCGTATGCGTCGCGTCAGTTAAAATCGTATGAGGCTAATTACCCTACCCATGATCTAGAGTTAGCTGCGATCGTGTTTGCCTTGAAAATTTGGAGACATTACCTTTATGGGGCAACTTGTAAGATCCTTACTGACCATAAGAGTTTGAAGTACATTTTCACCCAGAAAGATCTCAATATGAGGCAGAGGAGATGGTTAGAGTTTATGAAGGATTATGACCTAGACATCCAGTATCATGAAGGGAAAGCGAATGTAGTTGCCGATGCTTTGAGTAGAAAGTCGAGCCATAGCATGATTGCTTTGGTAGTTCCTTAGGAATTGTATCGAGATATGCAAAGGCTTAGCCTAGAAATTTTAAATCCTGGGGAGATCGAGGCAATATTGAGTGCTTTGTCATTGGGGTTGTCAGTTTTCGACGAGATCAAAGAGGGTCAAGTTGGAGATGAGCACCTAGAAAAGATCAAGGAGAAGATGAAGCAAGGTAAGGAAGTCGACTTTAAGATCCATGATGATGGAAGTTTGAGGTTCAAGGGAAGGTGGTGTGTGCCACAAAAATGTGATGAGCTTAAGAGACGACTTATGGATGAGGGGCATAATACTCCATATTCTGTACACCCTGGGGGTGACAAGTTGTATAAGGATCTTAAGGAAATCTATTGGTGGCCAAATATGAAGCGTGAGGTCGCTGAGTTCGTGTCTAAGTGTCTAACTTGTCAGAAGGTGAAGATAGATCATAAGAGGCCAATGGGGAATGTTCAATCCTTAGAGGTTCCTGGATGGAAGTGGGATTCCATATCGATGGATTTTGTGATTGCTTTGCCGAAGACGAGGAACGACAATGATACGATTTGGGTGATTGTGGACCGTCTGACGAAGTCCACCGTGTTCGTTCCAATTAAAGAAACATGGAAGAAGAAGCAACTTGCGAAGACGTACATCAAGCATGTGGTGCGACTGCATGTAGTACCAACATATATTATTTCAGATCGTGATTCGAGATTCCTCTCGAAATTTTGGCAGAAGGTCCAGTTGAATCTTGGAACAACATTGAAGATGAGCACTACCTTTCACCCTACGACCGATGGTCAGACTGAGAGGAGTAACCAGACTATGGAAGATATGTTGAGAGCGTGCACTATTGACTTCCAAGGTAGTTGGGAAGACCAATTAGATTTGATTGAGTTTTCATATAACAATAGTTATCATGCGAGCATTAAGATGGCTCCTTTTGAGGCATTGTATGGAAGGAAGTGTAGAAGTCCCATTTGCTGGAATGATTTTAGTGAGAAAATAGTATTGGGGAAAAAATT
This sequence comes from Beta corolliflora, assembly GCA_947648045.1. Lineage (NCBI taxonomy): Eukaryota > Viridiplantae > Streptophyta > Magnoliopsida > Caryophyllales > Amaranthaceae > Beta > Beta corolliflora. Next base: position 1,187,383 of record CANSZD010002914.1, on the reverse strand, counting down.
TATTGAGGAGACTGTCCAGAATGTCAAGTTGATTTAGGCTAGAATTCAGGCTGCTCAAAATAGTCAAAAGAGTTATGCTGATTTAAAGCGAAGAGAAGATGAGTTCGCAGTAGGTGATAAAGTGTTTCTGAAAGTATCACCAACTAAGGGCGTGATGAGGTTTGGGAAAAAGGGCAAATTGAGTGCTAAATATGTTGGCCCATATGAGATTTTGCAAAGAATTGGGAAGGTAGCTTATAAGTTGGCGTTGCCAATGGAATTTGAGAAAATGCACGATGTGTTTCATATTTCTCAACTCAAGAGATATATTCCCGATGAGCATCATGTTTTGGAGCCTGAGAGAATCCAAATCGATAGTAGCCTAATGTATGAGGAAAGGCCTGTGAGAATTCTCGATAAGAAGGTGCGTAGTACACGCAATAAGGATGTGTATATCGTGAAAGAGCTTTGGTCTAACCATGAGTCTGAAGAGGTAACGTGGGAAGCTGAAGATGAAATGAAGAAGAAGTATCTAGATTTATTCCTTGATGTGAGTTACGAGGGCGTAACTCGTTTTCTTTAAGGGGGGTAGAAAGTGATAGAATTTCGCGCTTTTTTTTACCTTATTTAATGGTATTTTTATGTATTTTTATGCTTATTTTGGCAATTTGCACATGTTGGTGCAAAATAAATAGATTCTCCGCATAGAAAAGGGTGTTCATGAGTAACACAAGTGGTTTTAAAGTTGGTAAAAATGTGCACATGTGTGACACAAGTATTTCCCAAATGAAAGTTGAGTCAAAATTTTTGAAAAGGTGTGAGTTTTCGCGTCAAGTTTCGGGACGAAACTTCTTTTAAGAGGGGTAGACTGTAAGCCCCCGTAAATTTATGAATTTTATAAATATATTTTAATGTATATTTATATATATTTTAGTAGATTTCAGTATTTAAACGATTTAATTCTTGAAGGGTTGACTATTTGAAAGTCAATGAAATTATTTAATGATTGAAAGGAAGTCAAACATTTTATTTAGTCATGCCTTGAAAAATATTTGAAAAGTTTAAAACACTTTTGGATTATGAAAAAGATTTTAAATTTGGGTATGAGGAACCCAACCACCCAACTCACAAATCATTAAATACTAGTTTGAGCCCAATCACCTTAAACTATATAAATCCCCCAAAACCCCAAAATTCCCACACACTTATTTTCTCTCTCCTCCTTCTCCTAAAATTTCGGCCCTCCTCTTATTTTCTCTCTCTTCTTTTTCTCTCTCTTCTCCTCTTCGGCCTTCGCTCCTCCTTCGTGCGACGACCGCCGCCGCCAGACCGGACCACCACCGGCCAGCAGCGCAGCACCGCCGACCAGCAGAAGCCGGCGTCCCTTCGGTTGCCGTGAGTCCTCCCTCCTCTTCTTTGTTTGGTTATTTTCTTCCTCCTCAAGTTATTTTAATGCAAAGTTTGTATTTTTAGGGTTTGTTTTAATAAGTTTATGTTTAAAAGTTATGATTTGATGATTTGATGATTTGATTATGAATATAAGGTTATGTAAATTATTTAATGAAGTTAGAAAATTTCAGATTTACTTGTTATGTTAAATTAGGGTTTAAAAATATCAAAGCATGGATTTTTAGGGTTTTAAAGGTTGGAAAATTATAGTAGCATGTTATAGTTTATGGTTTTGGGTTTTCTTGTGATTATAAGTATGTTAAAGTATGTTTAAAAAGAGTTTTAGTATATATTTAATATGTTACTTGAATTTTTAAAAGGGATGTTATGATGGAGTTTTTATGATTTAAACATGAGTTTTAAGGGTTTTAATCAACTAGTATAGTAGTACTATACTAGGAGGTTGTACTAAGTAAGTCTTAATGATGGGAAAGGTTTTTAATCACTTTTAAGAAGGGTTTAAAGTACTTTATTGTTGCTGTAAGTTTATAAGGGATTGATTGTGGATTTGCATTGGTTATTTTAGGCGGAGAATTCTCTTTAGGCGACTTTTAAGATTGTCAAAGTGACCGCTCGATTTGTCTACACAAGGTACGTACATACCTATGTGTTGATTGGACTAGTATCATGTCCTAGCCTCCTAGGGATGAGAATGGATGTAGTATCATGCATAGAGAACTATTTTTAGCTCTTATGTGATTTCTATCAAGTTGGATTTGCATGTTTTATGCCGTTGTGTTAAGCATGTTGGTTATGATATTGTTATTATGTTTGTATGGAAGATTGATGCAAGCATATGGGATTTGAGAACTTTATTTTATCGGTTTTTTCACCAAATACCCCCGACAAATTAAAAATTCACAATATACCCTCAATCTTCCAAAAATTCACCATATACCCCGACTTTTCAAAACTGTTCACCGTATGTCCTTTTTCTAACTTCCGTTAACTCATCGTTAGCTTTATTTACCATTTTGCCAATTAACCCTAAACCCTAACCCTAATCTAACCCTAACCCTAATCTAACTCTAATTCTAACCCTAATCCTAAACCCTTACCCTCACCCTAACACCACCCCTAACCCTAACCCCCCGCAACCCCCCACCCCCTCCCCTCCACCCCAGCCCCCCACCCCCCTCCCTCTCCCCTCCACCGGCGCAGCGCCCCCCCCCCCTCACCGCAGCCCCCCCCTCCCATCTACCGCCGCAGCCCCCACCCCTCCCCCGCCAGCCTATCCCCCTTCCCTCTCCCCTCCCGGCCCCATCCCCCAACAAAGCCACGGCCGCGAAAATTTCGAACCTCAACCTTCGAGAAAATTTCGAACCTCAACCTCGCGAAAATTCCGACGAGCCGAAGTAACCCCCCACCCCTTCGATAATTTCCGCGTCCCCCTCTCTCTCTCGCCCTCGCGCGCCTCAAGCTTCGGATCTCGCGTCTCCCCCTTCGAATTTCAAAGCTCAAGCTTCGGATCTCGCCCGAGTTCAGCCGCAAAAACTCGGCGTGGGCTTGTGGTTTATCGAGACTTGTGGTTTGTCGCGAAAACTCGATTTCGAGCGCGAAAAGTCGTGCTTCGTGTGTGCTTGTGGTGGCTAGAACCGGCGTGGGGCTGAGTTGTTTGTCGGGCGGGCTGGGAACTGGGAATTCGACGGGAGGGGGATGGGATGGGGGAGGGTGGTGGGGCTGGACTGGGAATTCGACGGGGAGGAGGAGGGGATGGGGGAGGGGTGGTGGGCTGGGAATTCGACGGGGAGGGGAGGGGATGGGGGGGGGTGAGGAGGTGGGATGGGGTGGAGGGGATTGGGAGGGTTAGGGTAAGGGTTTAAGTTTAGGGTAAGGGTAAGGGTAAGGGTAAGGGTTTAGGATTAGGGTTAGAATTAGAGTTAGATTAGGGTTAGGGTTAGATTAGAATTAGGGTTTAGGATTAATAATGGCAAAATGGTAAATAAAGCTAACATTGGGTTAACGGAAGTTAGAAAAAGGGCATCTGGTGAACAATTTTGAAAATTCAGGGGTATATGGTGAATTTTTGGAACATTGAGGGTATATTGTGAATTTTTTAATTTGTCGGGGGTATTTGGTGAAAAAACCGTTATTTTATTAACTCACATGAGAGATTAATATTTATGTTGGTTTGGATCATGATTGAATCATATTATTCCCTTTTGATTATTTAATTACTTTATGAGGACCGAGGACCTTATTTGGTAAGCTAATTATATATTATACCTATGAAAGGTTGGTTGGTTGTTGACTTGGTTCAACAAACTAAAGGAAGGTTATGGTTTAAAGGTTGGAATTAATCTTGGATTGTTAAGTTGTTGTTGATCACTTATCTAATCCTAAGATAAAAATGGAAGTGTATGATTGTTTGATGATTATATTATTTGTATTGCTTGTGAGTCTTAACAAGTGAATAAATTATTAATCATCTAAAGTGAAATGTGGATAGCAATAGCTTTAGACTTGTGCACGTCTGAAGTGTTGGACTAGTATGAGTTGGAGTACATGGTGGTAGCCCATGACTTTTCTTGGGACCGGATTGATCACCGTGTCCTATTTTTATTTTAAAGGTTCCTCGATATCGTAGGTTATGGGAATACGGAGTCGCGCCCGTATTTCGTCTTCTAAATTTAAGACTGGTTTTGGTTAGATAACTCGTTCGATTGACTATTCCATCTAAGTTAACTAACTAATTTGTTGTGGAGTTTAGTTCAGTAAAGTAGTCTGCTATGTTGTTGTATAATTATTTAATCCTGCTTATTATTTATTAGTATCATGTTAGGATTGTTTATTTATTTATTATGTAGTACTCAGCTTTACTGATTACGTGCTTTGTGTGTGTGTATGTTGATCATGGCTATGCCTTATTGATCTTATGATGACCCTTTTTGGTGAGCAGACTCTAGGGATCAATAATGCATCGTCATTTACAGGTTTGAAGATGATGCATCATGGGTTCGTGATTGGAGAGCTTGTGTAGATTATTTATCATATTTTGACCTTACACTTTTCGTAGTTGACTTTGACTTTTATTGTTGACTTTGACTTTTGAGGTTGACTTTGACTTTTGTTGGTTTGACTTTTAGAGTTGACTTTATAGTTGACTAAGTTTTATTTCTAAGTTTATTTATTATGTTTTCCGCTGCAAAATTCTGAATAAGCCGACACGTTTTCAAACGGGCGATAATACTTTGATAATTCTCTAAGTTTTATATTGAAAAGGTATTTTAGAAAAGAGAGAATTGTGGGGGTGTTACAGTATATGGCCATCACCCCCTCCTCCTCTGACATTTGGGGCACCGACCGGTTCAAAGCCATGTTGGGGCCTTCGAGACGGGGGACTACGGGGAGGTCCCACTGCTGGGCCCGATACACATACAAGAACTCCGTTCGAAACAGTTGTTGATTCGACGACATGGTCCCAACAATCTTATATCGAAGGCGGGCCAGGAAGCTATACCATTCTTCCCCATGTGAAGTCGGAGACATCACCACCAGCTTCATTAGAATTCTCCACAGAACCAGGGATGGCTCTACCCCCATCATGTCGCAGATGGCTAGAAACCCTACCATCGAACCCACGCTGTTGGGCATCAACTGACAAAGGGCAAGATCTTAAGCCTTAAGTACCGTGACGATGAAAGGGTGGATGGGGAACCACAAACTTAGCTCGAGGAAGGCTTTATAAAGAGCTATGCAGCCCGTCGGGGGAGTACATTGATTCGTCTGGGCCAGGGGTGTACAATGCATACGGGTGATGGATCCAGTAAACACCCTCGAGATAACGAATGTTATCCATCAAAAATTGCATGAACGACCCTCGAATATAGAAATGGGCAATCCCCTTGACCTTGGACGGCTGCTCCTCGCCAATAATGCTCGGCTCGGGGGACGAATCCTCGCTATCTCTCTCCATGATATAAACAACTTGGCTATCGAGAAGAGGATCTAAGTAACTCCTAACGGCCCGAGGTCGAGCAATGGTCACGACATAAGAAGGGGTTATTCACCTCCTCCCCCCCGGCGAGATATTATTGACCCCTCGTCACTCGAGCACGGAATGACATCGAGTATGCGGGGGGAATCAAGGCATCCATGAGCCACGGACACCACGGGTACCCCATTTATTAACACTCCCTCGAACAATGGCTCGAGGGGTGGGGGAGGGGTATCCGAGCCAGACAAGGAACCCTCATTATTTATCGAAGGGGAACCTGGTCTGGCAGGGTCCATTTATTGACTAAAGAAAGAAACGAAGGGAGTAGGTCGTACCTTGGGCAGAAGGCTCTCGAGATCAACGATCCTTCAGGAAGCGCTCGTCGATTTCTCCCGTGCTCTCGAGACGAAAGCTCTCACGCAACAGCGGTTTTTGAGAATGGAATAAAGAGAATGAGACAAATGACACGGTCCCCCCCCCTCCATTTATAAGCAACAACGTACAAAAACGGTTGATATGTCGCGGGCCCGAAAAATACCAAGAAACTGCAAATCCTACTTTGGGCCCAAAGCGGGGCCTAACGGCCACCCTCACCAGGGTGACCCCTTTGGCTACCTAAGTTGGTCCACTCCAGCTCGCTTGGTTGCCCCAACGATTAATGGCTTGACTGAATTTCAGCTGGAATGAAGACCTACACCTAGGCACTTCACCCAGATCCAGTGAACGATGCTCCAAGTCTCCCCAACGACTGGAGTCGGTGCCCGTCAAGTGCTACGGTGCCATGACAAAGACACCCCTCGAGGTACATGGGGCTCATTAGCCCCTGAACACCTCGAGCGAGGTCCAAAGACACCCCTCGAGGTACATAGGGCTTATTAGCCTTTGAACACCTCGAGCGAGGTCCAATGACACCACTCGAGGTACATGGGACTCATTAACCCCTGAACACCTCGAGCGAGGTCCAAAGACACCCCTCGAGGTACATGGGACTCATTAGACCCTGAACACCTCGAGTGAGGTCCAAAGACACCCCTCGAGGTACATAAGACACCACTCGAGGTACATGGGGCTCATTAGCCCCTGAACACCTCGAGCGAGGTCCAAAGACACCACTCGAGGTACATGGGGCTCATTGGCCCCGGAACACCTCAAACGAGGTCCAAAGACACCCCTCGAGATACATAGGGCTCATTATACCCAGACCTTGGTCCAGCCTGGCAATCGCCTTACACACATCCCAACGCCTATAAATAGGGAACAGTTTCCCCATTTATTGAGGTAATGAATTCTAGATCAACCACTCAATACTAACCGCAAAGTTCCGTAATTGACTTGAGCGTCGGAGGGGCGATCCCGGAAACACCCCCAGGGTAGTCTAACTCTCATCTTTGCAGGTCTCGCAGCACTCTTTGAGCATCTGGTCGCCCTCAACGGTCTTCCACCCGCAGTCTTGACTAGTCCCCCATCTCACCAGTTTTTTACCCGAAACAGGTAGGGTTATTCATTTCCATTTTTCCTTTAAAATTTAAATTTCATGACATTATTTGTTGAAGCAATTGGATATAATCAATTTGGGGTAGTTTATTTGTGGAAGCTCAAAGATAGAAAATGGATGGTGAAAAGTTAGGTGTAACCGTAGGAAGAGGAAAAGGCATGGGGTATATTTACAGGGGGATATGATATTCTAATGAATGGTTCTAGAAGATTGAATAGAAGAACTAACAAGTTAAACTGATATTCTTGTCAATTAGAAATACTTTGTTATCTGCACGGTTAATAAGATTAAAGGATATATTTTACTTTTTTATATAAAAAATGAACAATTAATGTTAATTCATTTAATAGAAAGATTGTGTATTAAGGGATATTATGTTCACCTTATTTTCAGTTTTTATTAGAAAAAATAAGTTTAGATACACTATTGGGAAAAACTGTAAATGACACAAGTCAACTAATCCAATTCTTCAGATCAATTAACTGATTCGGTCCATTTGATAACCGGATCAATTAATTGGGTCGATATAAATGTCATGAAACTGGCCTACTCACACACATCTCTCCTCACTCACTTTCTCCTCACCCACGTCTCTCCTCAACCCACAAAACCTAAACCATGAACCCCCTTCTCTCTCTCACTCATCCTCTCATTCCCACTTTCTCTCTCTCTCACTCATTCTCTCCCCGCCCGCGAATGCAACTGCTAATCAAGCCTTGTTCTCGGTGAGAACACGTATACAAGAAGTAGTGGAGTTCAATTCCCCATATGCATCGGAGTTCGATTCCCCATATGCATCATAGTTCAATTCATTCGATTCGAATCCATGGAGTTTGAAACGCCAACCACCACCCACACACATCACCATCTCCTCGAAACGCCGTCGCCTCTCTTCTCTCCTTGCTCAAATTTTTTTCCAGATCTAGAGTTAGTATCATTGTTATTTTTATTGTAATTAATTATCATGTAATTTCATGTTATTCCAGATCTAGGGTTAGTTTCATTTCTTTTTCGTTTCTTATTTTTTTCGTTAATTAATTTATACTCTGCAATTTCATTTTTCGTTGATTAATTTACGTTTCCAAATTTATGTAATTTATATAATTTATATTTCATAATTTAGTTAATTTATGTTATGTTTCGTAATTTATGTTATTTATGTTTCATTTTCATTGTTTTAGGTTAATTCATGTAATTTATGTTTTGTAATGATTTTATGTGGTTTTTTTTTTTTTTGATTTCATCTTAAAATTCGTCCTTTTAGTGCTGCAACTCCACATCTTTAAATTCCTTCTTTTTTGTTTTAGCTTTGTTTGCTTGTAATTCAAAGTCCACAACTTTGTTTGTTTGTTTTAGATTAGAAGCTAATCAAAGTGTACTTGGCCCGACCCGGCCCGAAAAGTACCCGGACTTGGGCAGATTTTTTGGGCCCGAATACAGGCCCGGCCCGATTTTTTTGGTTTAGGACGAGTTTTGGGCAACCTAAAAACGCCTTTTTAGTTCAAATTTTGGCCCGGTTCGATTTTGGCCCGAAAATGCCGTTGTTTTTGGCCCAAAAAACCGGGCTTTGGGCACAAAAAATTGGGCCCGAATTTTGGCCCGGCCCGACTAATGGGAAACTTTTTTAAGGGCGGCCCGACCAGAACCCGACCTGGCCCGCCTTTTGATCACCTCTATTTTAGATTTGTTCGTTTTTGGCTTACTAAATGTCAATTTTTTAAATTAAAGCGGGCCTAACTACTCCGGTTGAGTGCGAAAATTGGATCTGTTTTTGTACTTAACTGGTCCGATTTTCTCACTCAACCGGATTAGTTGTACTCCGTCAACTGCTTCGAGCCTAACTGATCCGATTAAATTTTGGATCAGCTATGCCCAAATTGACCACATCAATTGGGTTTTTTCCACTAGTGATAAGGACTAATAATTTTGGATAAGTTTAGTTAAAAATAAGCTAAAATAGGTCTGACACTCTAAAAAAATGTCTAACAAGTTCAGATAAGTTCAGATTAGGTCTAATAAAGACTAATAAATAAGTTCAAATAAGTTATGTTAAGTTTAGATCAGTTCTAATAAGTTTAGATAAGTAAAAATAAGTTGAGTAGAACAGGGCCTTAGTGCCATTAACATTAATTAATTGTTTTAGATAATACCGATAGTTTCTAATTGAGTAGATTAAAATTCAGTCGTATAAATTATCTCCTCGGTTATGACAAAAACTGATTTTTATTTCAAAAAATCAACATGGAAAAAAACGAAGTTAAAGGAAAAAAGGTACATTAAGATATATTTAAAGCATATCATTCACGAACAAGAAGATGTAATTTACTATATATTAAGATTTGTAACATATTCGAACTTGCTATGTGTACTTCAATAATTTATATCATTATAAGTTGATAATATTACCATTCAACAAAGAAATAATGAGATACTTCCTCTTTTTCTTTTTGCTTGCAATATAGCTTTCTAGCACGCAATTTAAGAAGGATATTAGAGAAGGTAGACAGACTAATTAATTAAAATAACTTAAACATCAAAAACAGGGATGAGTTAGGATGTTAAAGCTTAAATTATTTTGTTAATTTTTCTGTTTATATTTTCTAATCTTCTCCTTAAATTGTGTGCCAAGAAGTTATGTTGCAAGTAAAGAAACAGAGGACGTATACATATTTATCTTCTTTTATGTGTAGTATATGTAGAGATAGATTTATCAAACTTCAGGCATGATATATAAGGTTATAGTACAACAAGGATTTAAAAGCTATAAAGGTTATTTTACAACAATATATTAACTATCAACAATGTCTTCTATGTTAGATAATACATGTGATGTTCAGTCAATCAAGTATACACCAATATTAGATGGTTTAATTGATACTATATATATCATGTCATGCGGGAATGAAATTGTCAAGGCAAAAGAGAAAAAGTAACCCCATCAAATAATACAAGATTTTTCTATTAGGTTTTAAAGAAGGCAACGTATCTTGGTGTTGTGCTTTGCCAGGATGATGAAATAAAGTCAAGGACAATCTCTTTCGAACATCAATTTGTATCTTCCTAAGCCGGTTTTTAACCACAGTCACTGTTATGTAGCTATTTCTAGAGTCACGAGTAAAAAGGTCTTAAGATTTTAATTTGTGACAAACTAAAGAAAAAGATGCCTAGGTCTACAATTAATATAGTGTACAAAAAGTCTTTCAAAATTTAAATATACAAGGAATTTGTCAACATGCACTAGTGGAAAAAAACGGAAGGGCTGCGGTCAAAACAGCCCTAAGGGCTGCGTTTTTGGCCAGCAGCCCTTTTCGTAGCAGCCCTTCGGCAAAAATGAAGGGCTGCGGTTTTTAAACGCAACCCTTCACAAAGAAGGGCTGCGGTTTGGGCTCAAAACCGCAGCCCTTCATGACCCAAATTTTTTTTTTTTTGCATTTTTTGAGTACTAAATATACAGAAAATAACAGTTACTTTTATGTATTATAATTTTTTCGATCGATTTGAGCCCCAAAATGAACCAAAGAACAATTCATTACTCTAAAAACAACCAGAAATTATAAAGAACGCAAATTTCGGACATTATTATTGTTACTCCAAACAACATCATACAACAAGAGGAGATGATTAAAAATGACAAAAACTAATAAATCTCGAACCAAAAACTAATAAATCGCAAACCAAAATGACAAAAACTAATAAATCTCGAACCAAAATGAACCAAAAACCGACTACAATCATGAACCAACAAATACAAACAAAAAAAAAATGACAAAAACTAATAAATCTCGAACCTCTTCATTTAATCTTACTCTATTACTCATATATCGGAATCCCCACTCTCTCCAAAAATCATCCAAATTTCTCTCCAAAAAAAACTTCAAATTTTCGATGGATATATTACTTGTAGATTCACTGAAATCCACGTGGTTGTCGTCTTCTTTTCTGCCCTCAACATGTTCGACGAAATGCGTCAATGAAGCAAAGCAAGGAAGAAGAATTCTACCATCTGAATTTCGTGTAGTAGCAAAGAAATTTTCGTGGTTGTCGAAGAAGGAATTATCAGAGATGCTATGGATTGAAGCCGGAGGCGAGTGGTGTGGTGGTTTCCGCGACTGTTTGTGCGCAAATGCCGGCGAGATTTGTGAGAGGAAACCACCGATTTGTGCGAGGAAACCACCGATTTGTGAAGGAGGAAAGGGGCTGCGAAGATTTGTGAAGATTTGTGGTGGTGGTGTGAAGATTTGTGAGAGGAAACCACCGAGAATGAGAGAGAGGGAGAGGTTAGAGTGAGGAGAGAGAAAGATGAGAGAAATTCGGCGCCCATGAAGATTTATTTGTGCTAGGTTTCATTTGTGCCCGCTCAATATAAGCCCAGGCCATATCACCCCGAGAATTAATTATAAAGGGCTGCGGTTTGGCCCAAAACGTAGCCCTTTATTACTTATAGGGCTGCGGTTTTGGGCTAACCGCAGCCCTTCACTAAAAGGGCTGCGGTTTTTGCATTGACCGCAGCCCTTCGTAAACGAAGGGCTGCGGTTTTTGGGCTAACCGCAGCCCTTCACTATTAAGGGTTGCGTTTTTCAAAAAACGCAGCCCTTGCACCGCAACCCTTTCGTTTTTTTCCTCTAGTGATGATTTAGATATATCGAATGTGCTCTTTAGTTGCAATTTATGCATCAACTATTAGTTACAGTTGAATAATGTTCAGTATACCTAAGATTAAAAATGAGTTGCATGAAGTACAAGTACTTATGGATAACAATTATATTGATATTCAAATTTATAGTATTTTGTGTAACATCTTTTTTAGCCCTAATGATCTTAGTTATTGGTTTATTATAGAATTATTTAACTACAATAATATAAACTTTGACCGTTCCACCCGTAATAATACAAACTTTTGATTATTATTTAATATATCAAAAAATTTTATAAAAATTTCCTCCAGTAGGTCGATAATGGCTTTCAACTTGTTGTAGGAAGTAAACAAGCTGACGTGTCAATAACCAGGACACGTGTCGTTATTTTCTTGGTTGGTTTTTTAAATTTTTATTTAAATTTGAAAAACAAAAAAAAAACATTTTTCTTTTCTTTCTTCGTTCTCCTCCTCCCTCTCTACTCTATTTCTCCCTCCCCCACCCCACCCCACCCTACTCACCCCACCCCACCTATCCCCCCCCTCCCCGCCCGACCCTCCACTAGTCACGAGACCACCTCCCTCAATCGTTTCTCTCTCTTCCTCCTCCCCCAGCCTCCTCCCCAATCTACGAAGCCTCTTCCCCAACCCTCCCCCCACCCCAAAGCCACTTCCCAACCCCGAAATCACCCCAAAACCACTTCCCCACCCCTCTCCCTCCCCGAAAACAACCCCGAAACTACTTCCCCAGCCCCTTTCCCCAACTGAAAACCAATATCTCTCTTCCCTCACTTATTCTCTCGTATCTCTCTCTTTCTCTCCTAAAACGACTATTTAATTATGGTTTCATTCTCTCTCCTCCCCCTCGGCTCCTCCTTTTGTTCATTCTCTCTCCTCACCGCTTTGTCGGCCGCTCCTCCTCCTTATATGATGCGTTTGGTGGTTGAACGTGCGAGATGTGGGGAGCTTTATGGCGGCGGAAAGAGGGAGGAGGAGGGATGGAAGGGGGTGGTCATCGGAGTCGAGGAGTTTGGTTCGGGTGGGGGATGGTCTGGGGGAGGAGGAAGAGAGAGAAATAGATGAGGGAGGGCTGGGCAGGGGCATCTTCTTCGAGTTCGGTGGAGGAGTTGGGTGCGGGTGGGGGAGGGGATAGAGGAGTTTTCGGGCCTGGGAGGGTGGTTTCATGGTGGGGGAAGGGGTGAGGGTGGTATTGTCGGTGGGGGTAGGGGTGGGGGCAAGGCAGGGGTGAATTTAGTTGGTTGGAGAAGTGGGAGGAGATAGAAAGAGATTTTGGTTTTTGGAAATTTTTGTATCTGTTTTACAAGGTACGAGTCACACTGACCTACTCTAGAAATTTTGATATAAAGTATATATTATTACATAATAATGGTATGTTTGTATTATTGCTAGCGAAATGGTCAAAGTTTGTATTATTCTAGTTAAATAATCCTTTATTATATTACAATCATAATTATATTATTAGAGTATTGAATCGATCTGTGTTAATTTTTTATTAAGTATTTAAAAAACTATGCGTTCGTGTTATTATAAAGAAAATTTGTAAGCAAACATTGTTTAAAACACAATTCTATTTTTTTATGGTATATTTATGTTTATTCTACAAAAATATCCCATGCTTTTTACACGAGTCCAAAAACTAATTTAGGTATAAAGTGAAACTGGTCATAATAAAAAAAAATTCCCGTCTAGTTACGTCATTGATGAACCTTTCAAACCTGTTACCATTGATTGATGATTACTTTTTTTCCCCTTCTAAAAAGTGTTAAGATAATAGACAATTTAGAAGAACAAACTTGCTGCATGACACCTTGTGCTTGAGTTACTTGTTTTAGTATCAAGTTCATGATAGACAATAGTCGGTGCACACTTTTGGGCTCTTACTATCCCCATTGGCCATTCCCCAGCTACATACTGGTCTATAAGTAATCAGTGGATGATCACGCAAAAGAACAGTAAACAATGCTAATATGTCATTAATTATTCGAGTCAGCAACACAAAATAGATAAAATATTTAACTTTGTCTTGATAAATGATCAAGTCAAATTTAAGGTCACCATCAAAAGTCCAACACCCTTCATATTAGAATTACTAAAATTTGAGGTCGGGTCATATCACAAATTGTTGCATGGACAACCATAGGTGTTTAAAGTGCGATCTAAATCATGTCATGCCTTTTTTTAGTGGTTTGATTTGGTTTGTGGTTTGAAAATTGCGATTCCGTCTGAAACTTTAAGCAAATCGCAATTTGTGGATTAATTTGGTTTATATATGGTTGATCTTGTGACAATCAAATCAAAAACACATAAATTATCTTAGGATAAAAAGTTAAAATTTAATTTTGAAAAGCCAAATAACATATGTTTAAGCAGAATATTTAACCACAAGTGTATCTTCAAATGTTTTTTTGTTCATTTTCAATAATTTAGAGGTCTTTAATGAGGCCTTAACTTTTAACAAAATAACATGGTTGATTAAAAATTAAAATAAAATAATCAAAAGATGTTTGGTGCGGTATGTCTAATAATGTGCCGCGGTTTGGTTTAGCAAAATGTCAAACCGGATCTTTGAAGTTTCATTTGTTTCAAACCACACCAAATCAGACGAACACCTCTATCTATGGCCCTATGGACATCAATTGCTACCTTATGCGTGAAATTAAAGATTTGCTTTTTGTTTATTAATCTTCCTTTAATATGATGTTTTTAATTACGAGATTACATAATACTATTGGACATGAAAGTGGCAAATTGCCCCCTTAATTTTGCTTGATTGTGAAATTTACTTCCTTATGTTCTCAATGTAGCAATTAGACCATGTTACTTTCCTCGATTGTGAAATCAAGCCCCAATTACATTTTTCATGAAAGATTTTACCATGAATTGTATGTTCGTAACTAAGTTGGAAACCAATGAAATACGGTAGATTCTTTTTAGCAATTTGAAGGAAAATCATTCAGCGGAAATGTGAAATTAGTGATTAATGCTAATAGTTGTCTAAAGCTATTAAATTTTTAGTGTGTTAAATTCGTGTCAATGATTGTAACTTGGGCCATAATAATGTCACTACGTGTAATTTTCCCTGAATCAAAATAGGTTGTGATTTTACAACAGCTAATCATCTAAGTTAAGAACAATTTAAAAAATTCTATAACTTCAGAACATTTCAGAAAAGAATCTAAAAGACTTGGAATTTTATATCTACTTTTTGTCAACAGGCATTAACAAACGAAAAGACTTGGAGTTAATAATAAAATATGTAATCTTCTTCGGCAGTTTGCCTCTCTTTTTCGTATCAAATATTTTATGAAACACACCGCCAATCCTATCTATATATATATATACACACACATATTCAACGTGATAAGACTTTTCCTGTTAAGATCAGAGAGCTTATAACAGAGTAAAAATGAAGAGGAAGAGAGAGTTGGAAACTAAAACAGAAGTAAAATCTATCATTGAAGAGCTTTCTTTACTCATCAAACTTATTCGTCGTACTAAAAGAAATAATGACGACAACGACAACGACAACAACAAGAAGGCTCAGCCTCCTCCTGCAGCAGCAGCGGCTGCTGCGACGACCGCTGCTGCTGCTGCTGTTGGTGCAGAAACTACTGATGATCAACAAAATAATCAACTAAAATTGGTAGTTTCAAACATACCCACAAGGCCTTTTCTCTCAATTTGCTCCTTCCTCATTCAAGTTCTTGGTAATTACTTTCTCTCAACAATTAAAATGAACTTTACTGTTGTATTTGCTTTTGTTTGCAGTTGCTTTCAACTTTTAGCTAGTTACCTGCTCGTCAATATCAGACTTGTGGATACCTCATGTATTTTAATTGTCGTTTTGTATCTTTTACTCAACTAACCACAAATTTATCAGGTCATCTTTTTTATTTATTTCTGCTTTCTGTATAGCAGTATCGGTAGGATATATGTGGTCTAGATGATTTCGAAAATTCTGCTTTGTATATACGAGTTAATCATGTTAAGATGCACTTGATATTTGATAGGGGCAACACATCATGTGACTGTCTAAGAGAATTCCATATATAGGATTTTTCTTTTGTGATGTTTCTAATGTATATAGAGTATACATAAAGAAAGACAAAGTTCTATATTACTTAAGTAGTTATGTCTATATGTTTTTTGGGTTAATAGTTTCTCCTGAATTGTAAATTAAAGTGGGAAGGAACATGTTGTTTGGTTGTTTATTTGCTGAACTTTTCCTCGGGTATTATTACCCTAGATATGACTTACAACTTACAAGTACACTATTCTCCAATTCCCTACCCTAAAAGTTAACACAAGGAGAAAATGTACATGATTTATGTGTTGTTTGAAAGGTAATACGGCCTTGAGGCTTTATAGTACTTAAGTACTCCCTTCGATTTTTTTAGTCTTTTTTACTTGTAATATTCAAGTCAAAGTTAAAATTTTGACCATGTGCAGTGATTGTTATATATGAAAAAAACATATCCATGTGAGATTTTGTTAGATTTGTCTCGATGTGTAGTTTAAGAATATCAATTTTTTTGTAATTTTTACGAATATTATTTTACATATATTAACGGTCGAAGATGTGTATTGGAGATTGTGCAAAAGTAAGTAGGAAAGATAAAAAATACAGAGGATCTACTAAAATTGTTATTAGTTACACCTACACGAACATACCTATATAGCCCTTTGAGATGAGTAACCTATATGCACAATGACTAAATTCAAATATCCCAACCCTATGTTTTAGCTTTAACTGTAACTTACAATCTAATTGCTAAACTTGTCTAGATGTGTAGCTTTAAAAATTCAACTTCGTGTAATTGTTAATATGTAATTAAATATATAAATGGTCTATATGTGTTTAGGAGACTATTAAAAACATGCTGTAACATATAAAAGTAGAAGACTAGAGTGCAACAACAGAAAAACACAAGAGAAGTAAGGTCGAAGTTGAAATCATACATTTAAGCATCATATTACTTTTGTATTTCTATGTAATGGATGTACTATATCTTATGTCTATGTTTCCATTATCACGTGGTAATCCTTGTAACGTAGCTTGTCTGTGCATGATGCCATAATTAGATATTCGACTTCCTTGTTAAGTGTAGGCACGTATGCATTTATGCATAGTAAGAACTAAGAAGGGCGATATATGTTGAAATCATTAGAATTCATTATCGATAAACTTTTGATGGTTTGCGTATTTCTGTCAAATTCTTGCAGATAAGATAGGACCTACCATGGCTGTTTTGAGACAAGACATTTACAAGAACATTCAGGTAAATAGTACTCGCTGTTGCTCAAACAATAATTGTAAAGCTGATTTCAGTAGACAAAAGTTACTAAACTACGGTAAGGAGGATTTGATTACATGATCTTAAAGTGCCTTAACGAGGATTTGATTATATGATCTCATCATCATGAAATATAAATCTTCTCCCTATACCAAGTACTATTAGATATATAAGAAACTTGATTTTGTGATCTCTCATCTTACACGACTACTTTATCCACTACTCCATATATGTTCGCAAGTGTATACTCCTATTAAGCATATATATAGAATAGTTATAGCTTGATGTCCTTTCAAATCATGCAATTTTGGTCAGACGAAGTAATTTTTTGTGTATTTTGCTTGATTTTGAGTGCTCTTGTTTAACAATTTAACTTTTTGAAATTTTTTGTAGAATAATTTATGGATGATCATAAGGGTAACTTTTCAATAATTTTTTGTAACTTTTTTTTGTTTGAGTAACAATTAATTTGACCATTAAATCATCGGATACAAAAAATTCCAATATACAGTCAATAACAATATGATGAGATGGTGTAATTTGGGGGGGAGGGGGAGGGGGAGTTTGATGATAAAGTTGGATCTCTAAATGGGCCTAAGAAAGAACAAACCAGAAAATTTGTGTACCTTGAACAACAAAATATATTTGTTAAAAGTAATATTGATATTAGCAGCATCAAAAGATATATGTTTAACTATTACCAAAAGGAAAAATCTAACTATCCATACGAAAGACCACTTTCAAAAAGCATGCATGAATAGTGCCACATAAGCGTATCTCCCTCCGTCCTATTATATAAGTATTTACTCTTTCACTTCAGAATTAAGGAGAATGGAGGGAGTAGTAGGATTCTAAAAAAAATATTAATGAAGCACCTTTGTCTTTGGAACTACTTCTTTGTTTTCTTTTTCCTACAAAAAAAAATCAAAAAGCAATAAATTTTCCTCGGAATTATGCAAATCAATAAATAGGAGCACACATTTTGAAAGAAAGGGAGGAATATTTTTATAAAATTTATGTAAAATTAAGGATAATTTAGTCCAAACAAATTGATAAAAAATGAAGTAGGCATAATATTTTGAGACACACAAAATGGAATGTAAGCCCTATATAATGGACGGAGGGAGTAATATATAAATAAATTCTGAATTAATGAAAAATAGAGTATTAAGAAGACTATTGAAATAGAAGTATAATATTTAAGATAATGAAATATAAAGTATGGTTTCAAAAACCAAAATTAAGTGTAATTTTCAAGATAAGATTATTGTCTCTGCTCTTCTTCTTCTTCTTTTTTTTTCTATATGTTGCTTCACTTTCAGTCTTGAAGAGTTTCTAAATAGCTACTCCATTTATATTAAAGGTAAATTTTTATCCCAAAATGACTATCCTATCTCCATTTAGCTTAATTATTGAGTAAGGTGGGGAGAATTATTACCCTCGTTTTGGGTTACAGTTTTCCAACATCGATCTTCAAGGTAATGTATTACGAAATACGGTATTACGGTTCGAACAAAGTTCGGCTTGTTAAGCTTCGAGCTCGGCTCGAGCTCCAATAAACTTAAACGAACACAAGCCGAGCAGACTACAGTTCGGGCTCGGCTCGACCGATAAACAACCCTACAGTGTTACCCTAGTATAAAACTTATATGGACCTGGTCCACACTAAATTAGTATGGACCTAATGCTAGTACATGTAATTTATGAAAAAAGGGGCACTATATAAAAATATAGATATATAAGAGGAGTAGTTATAAATTATAAACGGTGGCTATGTGTGAAAAAATGTTACTATGTCATAAAGTGAAAATTTTGTCATGGTAAACTAATGTAAGAAATGGTGACTGTATCCAAATAAATTGTCACTATGTCAGATAATAATAGATTAGTGTAACTTAAAATTTTAAAAGGTCACTATGTCATATAGGTGGCTTTGGTCCACAATAATATTAGGGTGGACCGGGTCTACGCAAGACTAGCTCATTACCCCATGATGAGGGTAATGGTATTTCCTTTGTCCTCCTTTTCCTTCTGGGATCGGATGATACTCCCTCCGTTCCATAAAATTCTTCCTACTTTCCATTTAAGGGTTTTTCATAAAATTCGTTCTATTTTTACTTTTTTCCTTATTTGGTATGTTTTTATAATTTAATATTTGCTTATGAGACTCCCTCTCCTCCTCAAAAAATAATCATCCAGCTACATTACCAATACTTTATATTAGTCTTTAGTTTGTGTAGGAACTATAAATAGGAATAATATATATTATGAAACGGGGTACATCATTTATTTTACAAGCTCCTAAATGCAACTTCATTTTTTATTCTATTTTGTCTCTATTACCTTCCTTAATGCAATGCCCCAATTCAAAGTTCCAAAATCAAAACGGCCAAATATGTTCACTTGATATAATCATTTAAAAGTAGGGTTTTTTGTCAGAAAGGACCTAATAAAATACAAGTTTTGTAGGGAAGGACCTAATAATTTTTTTTTGTTGTCTAAAAGGACCTATTAAAATACTTCCGATTGTTAAGAGGAACCAGTTTATGAATTTCAGGCAAAAAAACTCTATTTTTTTTTCAGAAATTGAAGGAAAATGTCTGCGAAATCATCTTCAAGCAATAAAATTCCTGTCAAATGTAGTTGTGGTGTCCCAATTGCAAAACAGTCAACGCCGGAATATGGTAATTTTAGCCTGAAATTCATAAACTGGTTCCTGTTAACAATCGAAAGTATTTTAATAGGTCTTTTTAGACAAAAAAATTTTTATTAGGTCCTTCCCTATAAAACTTGTATTTTATTAGGTCATTTCTGACAAAAAAACCCTTAAAAGTATAAAAAAAGTTACACATGGAGCATAATAAATTAAGTTGTGCTGTCATATGTTATCTGGCTATTGCCAAATGCAAGGAATTGTAGTCCATTTTTCTTCTGTCTTGTCTGAATATAAATGAAGTTGAACATGGCTCCATGTATTTCTATGAGTAGCATGTATATTGCTTACCAGATCATATTTAATAACAAACTCATAGTTCATAATAGATATAGTTTTACCTAATTCATAAACAAAATCTAAATTAATATAATTTGTTATTTACGATGGTTCGTGAATTCTGACCATAGAGATTGGAGATGCTTTGCGATTCTGATCCGACAAAGTTTTCAAATTTGGTTGAGATATTAAAGAAAGAAGCAGTTGAACGAAATGCCAAAAAGGGTGAAAGCTGTAGCAAAGCATTGGTTTGGCTTACCAGGTATTATATATGTAATATGTTTACTTTATATGTCATTTATAGTTTTTTTTTTTCTTTTATGATATGTCATTTATAGTTTTATATTGAAGTTAGTAGTTTATATTGCACCCAAAAAACATCGTTTGACGTAGTTATATGACCGTAGCATTATGACTTATGAGTACATAACCATATTGCTTGGATAACATCAAATTTTGAGTGAACTATTAGTGGCACTGGCAACTTATTGTATATGCCTTTTCCACTCTTTATTCTCCCTTTATTATTTTTTTATCTTGCTCACTTGAAATACTTTTGTTAAAGTTAAAAGTTTTTGACCAATATATATGAAAAAATTATAGTCACGTGAGATCAGCTTGTTAAATTCATCTCAACAAAATGTGTAGTATAAGGATATCAACTCTTCATGATAACTCTAACATCTATATATATACATAAAGATATTAATGGTTAAAAATCTGTATAGAAGCTGGGCAAAAATAAGTAGGCAAGATAAAAAAACAGAGCCTATGAAGTTAAATTTCACACAATTGAAGAAGATGGTAATGGTCATATAATCGTGAAATGTTGTATGGCATCACGAGGATAAATATTGTCCAGATTTAAGAAATACGGGGATCCAACTTGACACTGATAATATTTTTAAATTGTCTATTAGAAGCGAGTAATCTAACAAATGGGTAGATGTAATTACTTTGCGTCAGATAGTATTCATTTTTCTCTTTTGCTTCTGATAAAAAGTAATAATTTCATTAATTAGGAAAAAATATATTGGAAGTATTGTCTTTATCTTAATTCCTAAAAAATTGTGAAGTCCAAGAACAGATTAAATGGGATATGATATTTAGCATGCATACTAAACATGCATTTCGTAAGGATAAATATTGTCCACTAGGATTTAAGAAATACGGGATCCAACTTGACACCGATAATATATTTAAATTGTCTATTAGAAGCAGTAATCTAACAAATGGGTAGATGTAATTACTCTGCGTCAGATAGTATCCATTTCTCTCTTTTGCTTCTGATAAAAAGTAATAATTTCATTAATTAGGAAAAAAAATATTGGAAGTATTGTCTTTATCCTAATTCCTAAAAAATTGTGAAGTCCAAGAACAGATTAAATGGGATATGATATTTAGCATGGATACTAAACATGCATTTCGTACGGAAGTCTTTTTGCGTGTAGATTCCTATAGTTTTGGCAACTTGCATGAATGCATGGATGCGCTGCATGAAGCCGAAAGAGAAGTTCTCAACTTAATAAATTTACTCCTTGTACTAACACTCAGTTGCTATACACTTGAGACAACTGTTATTGTAAAAATTTTCATGAAATAGAAGAATTATTTTCCTATTGTCTTAATTATTCACACTTTCGCAGGAATACATGACTTAGTAATTAAGAAACTTTAATTTATTGTTTTTTATGATATAAACCATATTCATGGGACATATATTGTTTTCCTCATGTGGATAATAAAGGTCCTTGGACTTCACAGCAGCATTGCTTCAAAAGTTAGTCGATGAACCAAGGGAAAGCATGGAGTTGATTGTGGGCAACTCTTACGAGACCACTTTGAAACCTTGGCATGGATGGATCTCAGCAACTGCTTACAAAGTAAATTCCTACTCCTCCACCCCCTCCTCTCTTTTGAATAAAAACTTATACACCCACGTATCTAAAATAACAAGAAATCTTCAATTAAGAAGAA
Source organism: Beta corolliflora (assembly GCA_947648045.1). NCBI lineage: Eukaryota > Viridiplantae > Streptophyta > Magnoliopsida > Caryophyllales > Amaranthaceae > Beta > Beta corolliflora. The sequence goes on along the minus strand of CANSZD010002914.1, from coordinate 1,165,606 downwards.
CAAATCTCAAAATTAGTCAATCTTGATTTACTTATTTCAAGTTTTGAGACCTTGAATTTCTCAAATTTAGAAGGGACTCATCTAAATAAACAACGTCAAAATATTCAATAAGAAATCACGTGCAGTATAATAAGGACGTGTTTGGTATATGTCAATAGAAATTTGGGTTAGATAAATAGTTGTTAGTTGCCGCCTATTGTACTAGGTGTTAGTTGTCGATATTAGTTATTAGTATTTGACGAGTTAAAGTTGTTTTTATGATCATTAGTGTTCGGTGAAAATAATTGTTAGTTCGAAAAATAACAAAAATAAACTATATATATTCAATCTTCAAAAGCCTACTTCAAATTCAAATACCATTATTAAAATTTTGACTTAATTCAAACACTAAAAACTACCTTAAACACAATTGCCGAACACATCTTAAAGCTAACACTTCAAAGTTCAAACCACTTCAAAAAAAAAAGGAAAATGCTAACACTCTAAAACCAAATAAGGCTATCACTTCAAAACCAAAACAATTATATGTAATAGGCCCACGCACATGATGACCTGGACCTCACCTACGTTTCTTTTTTGTGTGAAGATGAGCGAAATAAGCCCACCATATGACTTAAATTAATTAAGACCCATTATTTATGCCCTTGCTTATGACAATGCGTGCACGTAGGGGATTACCACGCCCACGGCCACGCCCGGACCCAGCCGAAGTCACGGCAAAGCCCAAAATTTTAAGACCCATTATATATTACAGTATATATAAACCTAGGAAATAAAACCTTGAACAGAACAATCCAAAAAAGGACAATTGTACAAAGTAACAAGAGAATCCTGCGGATCCTACACTTAATCTGCTGAAATGCTATGCAGCACACCATAAAAAAACTAAAAACTACCCATCTATGTTATGCACAACTAGATTATGCACAAGCAATATGTACAAAGCTAGATAAACCATACAACTTTACACCTCCCCCTCAAGGTGGAGCTGCTAAAAGTAGGCCCAACTTAGATGAAAGGTGGTTATGCTGATGTTCAATGAGAAATTTGGGCATCAAATCTGCCAACTGCAAGAAGGATTCTATATGAATAGTGTTGATGAAACTTGCCTCCATATGTATTGTCTCTGACATAATGACAATCAATACCTAAGTGTTCTGTTTTCTCATGAAACACTGGGTTTTGTGCCAAGCATATGTTGCCTTGTTATCACAAAATAAGTCTCTGGGAGTAGGTATAGGAATCTGCAATTCTTCAAATATTCCATGAATCCAAACAAGCTCGTTGGTGGTGTGTAACATACACCTATATTCAGCTTCATATGAAGACTTTGAAACAATGTTTTATTTCTTTGTCTTCCAAGAAATTAGAGATTGTCCTAGAAAGACACATATATCCAGTGGGAGATTTTCCTGTAAATGCACATCTACCTAGTCTACAGAAATAGTAAGCTCAAAGTTGCTAGGATAGAAAAGTCCCTAATCCATTGTACCTGCCAAATATCTCACCACATGTAAACCTGCTTGCATATGTGGCTTTTTGGGACAACTCATGTATTGACTGAGTTATTGCACAGAATAAGAGATATCTGGCCTTATAAGGTTTAGATTTAGTAGCCTACCAATGAGTCTTCTGTAAACTTCAGGATCTTCCATGATCGCCATGATCAATGGATAATTGCACTCCCTTAGTAAAGGGGAATTTAGCTGCTATACACCCTGACATTCCAGTGTCTTGAATGATATCAAGCACAAACTTTCTTTGATTCAATAAGGTCTCATCTGTATTCTTAGAAACTTCTATCCCAAGTAAGTATCTTATTTCTCCCAAGTCTTTGATTGTGAACTGTTTATCTAAAGTACCAATTATATTGGTAATTTTAACTTCATCATTCCCTGTAATCAGTAAATCATCTACATACACAAGCACTTTAATCTCCTTTCCACTTTCAATTTTGAGGAAAATAGAATAGTCCCTCTTGCATTAAAAGGAGCCAAATTGGATCAAAGCTTTTGTGAGCTCAACATTCCACTGTCTGGAGGCTTGTTTTAAGCCATACATACTCTTCTTGAACTTGCAAACCCTTCCTTGATTCTCGTTATATCCAAGTGGAGGCTTCATGTACGCCTCATCATCTAGAAAACCATGCAAAAAGGCATTGTTTATGTCTAAATGATGAAGTGTCCAACCTTTAATAGTAGTTGGCAATCAAGCTCCTAACAGTCGTAAACTTTGCTATAGGTGAAAAAGTATGCTTGTGATCTTTACCTTTCACCTGTCTATCTTCCCTTGCTACAAGCCTAGCTTTAACCCTTGAACACTCCCATCTGGTCTGAACTAAGTCTTGCACACCCTCTTGGAATCAATGGCCTTGTGTCCTTCAGGCAAAACAATCATCTTAAATGTTTGGTTTGCTTCCAAGGCCTTCAGTTATGCATTTATTGCCTCTCTCCATCTAGGGTCCTCTGAAGCTTGCTTGCAATTACTTGGCTCTTTAACTGAAGCCACATGATCTTCTGAATACATGCTTCTGCACTCAATGTTTGTCTTCATGAAAAGAGCAGAAGAATCATTCTCCTTCCTGCTTCGTTTGCTAGGAATTCGTTTGCTAGGAATGTTAACCATAAAATCATTGTACTTTTGTGGTTGTACCTTGGTTCTTGTCGACCTCCTATGAGCCTCAACTACTTCATTTACTTCTTCCCTATCTTTATCTTGATGCACCATAACATCTTCACTTTCTATCACTTGTTCTGGTTCTCTCTCTATTATTTCTTCATTCTCATTATCCCTTCCTTCATTACTAGCCAACATAACATCTTGTTCCAAATCAGTGATCACATGGTGATAAGTTTTCTCGACACCTTATCAATCACATTCTCTTCTCCTTTTAGCATAAAAGGAAGAACTCCCTCGTGGAAAATTACATCTTTGTTCACAAAAGATCTTGTAAATCTCCAAATCCATCAGCTTGTATCCTTTTTGATAATATGGATACCCAACAAGAATGCACCTAATTCCTCTTGCTGTAAATTTGTCTTTAGGTCTCCTACTTTCACTTGCATAACACAAGCTCCCTATCACTCTTCGGTGATGATATCTTGGCTTTTTCTTCGATAACTGCTCATATGGTGTTTTCCATCTCAAAAAAACAGTGGGAAACAAATTAATAATTAAGATGAGTTGCAGCGAGGGTGCACTCACCCCACAAATAACTTGGCAAACCTGCATGGATTTTTAAAGCTCTTGTAGTCCCCAATAAGAACATGTGCTTCCTTTCTACCCTGCTATTGGGTTGTGGTACTCCAGGCACACTTCTTTGGTGAAATATCCTTTAATAGAGAGAATATTTCTACACTCAATTTACAAATTTTTGTTGCATTGTAACTCCTAACAGTTTTCAGTATAGTGTAAAATTGCTCATATGGTGTTTTCCATCTCAAAACAACAATGGGAAACAAATTAATAAGATGAATTGCAGTGAGGATGCACTCACCCCCACAAATAACTTGACAAACCTGCATGGATTTTTAAAGCTCTTGTAGTCTCCAATAAGAATATGTGCTTCCTTTCTACCCTGCTATTAGGTTGTGGCACTCCAGACACACTTCTTTGGTGAAATATCCTTTTTTTAGAGAGAATTTTTCTACACTCAATTTGCAAAAATTTTGTTTCATTGTCGCTCCTAATAGTTTTCACTGTAGTGTGAAAATAATTTTCAATATGAGCAAGGAAATTGCTCATAATTTCCTTCACCAACTCTTTTTTTTACAACAAATGTATCCATGTAACTCTAATGTAATCATCAACAATAGTTAGGAAATAACTAGCTCCTATTATTGCCTTGACCTTGTACGGCCCCCATAGATCAATATTAATTAAATCTAATTCATTTTCAGCAATAATTTTACTTGGTATAAAATGCAATTTGTGGTGTCTGGCAAGAGAACAAGTACCACAAAAATAGTATTTCAAGTGTTTACAGTTGCAAAAATCAACATGTTGCATTTTGGAGAAAGATATGTGACCTAGTCTAGCATGAACTATATGTAGTTTCACATTATCCTTAGTCTTCTTCTCTTCTCCTAAACCACTTCCTACATCATTGCTTTTCTTCTCCATCTTCACTTCTTCCCTTCATTCCCTTCATTCTTCTCTCCTTCATTCAGTTTATAAAGGTCATCCTCATTCTTCCCATGTATTAAGTTCTCTTTAGTGATATGGTCAGTTTATAAAGTCATCCTCATTAACTAGCTTGCCAACAGCTGTAATATTCCACTTGCCAACGTCTCTGAATCCCAGGCCTCCGCTTTTTTTTTGTGCACAAACATTGGACCACTTACATTACTATTTGTTAATAGAAAGTTCATTCCATTGCACCTCATTCAATTGACTATTGAGTTAGTAGAGTTGCGGTGCGTTGGTTTGTCCATATCTTTCAACAATCTTTTTCCGGAGATGCTTGGAAGATTCAACAAGCACCAAACTCTCTGGAATCTCTTGTTTCATTGTTGCCAAATCCAAATTCTGACCATATAATCTACTCTCACCCACATGTGGAGATCTACTGACTTCTCACTTGGCTTCTTGTAGTTCCCATCCAAGAAAAATCTCTTGTTTCTTTGCCCCAATTCAGGCTTCACATTCCCGCTCCAGTTAGCAAAGTTTCTTCCATGGATCACAATGGTTCCCAAGGATGATGTTGAGTTCTCACTAACAACCACAAATAATGGATTCTTATAAGGATTCAACATATTTGCCTCATTTACTTCATTCTTCTTCTCTACCATCTTTTACAACAAAGATTTTTCTTTTAATTTACTCAGCCTTAAAGTTCGTCAGTTTGAATCAAAATAACATGTGCTCCGATAGCATGAAGAAACAAAAGGCTAAAACTTTGTGCGTTTTGTATACTGGTTTTAAATGCCAGTAGAGTTTTCTATATTTCAAACTTGTGTCTATTCTTACAAAAACGGTTGTGAGCTATATATTACAGTATATATAAACCTAGAAGCTAAAACCTAGAAAAGAAAAGTCCAAAAGAAGGAGGACAGTTCTACAAACTAATAAGAGAATCCTCTTAGGATCTCACATTTGATCTGTTGAAATGTAGCACAACATAAAAAAAAAAAACTAAAAAACCACCCATCTATGTTATGCACAACTATATTATACACGAGCATATGTACAAAGCAAGATAAACCATACAATTTTATAGTTTCTTTATAATCTAGTCCCTTTGGTTTTTTATTAGTTTACCCCTTTTCTTTTTCAAAGTCAAAGCTCATTAACTTTAATTTAATCATATTATAATGCTAATATTTAACAGTAAACATTATTATGTGGGATCTTGTTAGATTCATTCTAATATGTAGATCTAAATAATCAAATTTTATAAATTTAATGCACAATTGTAGATATTAAAAGCCAAATAGACGTCTTGGAGACCATGAAAAAGTAAACTAAAGGAGTAAATTTTTTTTTGGTAAGTAAGTAAGTATATTAAGCTCCAAACAAACAATACAACCTAAAGTTGGCCAAATTCAGCTCAACTATATAATCATTCACAAACTATACATCCATTATTGTGTGTCCTACTCTGTCATTTTTACAGGATGTCTACACTTCACTCTATATATCACTGTAGTTTTGATCTGTTTTACAATCTTATCAACAGTATGAACTTGCTGGTTCCATAGCATTATTTCTCTCTTGCCACACCTTATAAACAGTAGCTATAATGGCTGAGACACAGGTGCTTCCTGAACTTAGTGCTTTTAAACCTTCGCTTCACCCAACGCAAATTAATAAGAATGGCAGGAGTATTTGGTTACTAACAATCCAATGCTTAGTCTTTTTTCAAGTAAGAAAACTTCTTAATCTAAATTGATGTACGAATTCGATTGGCGACGCAGGTAGCTTTGAAACTAGTACCTGAAACTGGTATATTTATCAGTTTGCTCATGGACAAAGGTGAAAATATCGACACTTTTAAAGAAGAAATTCAAACTTTAAATTCCTTACTCGAGCCACTACTTGAAGATCTACACTCCATTTTGGTAAGTGCCAATTATTATATTGACAATCAATACCTTTCTAAGATGAGTATAGGCTTATGACAATTCTTTCTAGTATTAAAGTTTATGAATTTTGATCATAAATAATATTTTACGATATTCATTGAAATTGATGTAAATTTATTGCTAGCAGCTTCTTTTTGAAAATATGGGGTGAAAAAATTATATAAAAGAAACTATATCTTGACTCAACTTTTCTTTTCATGTCTATACTTACAGAGTTCGTATGGATTGGAGAAACTCAAGTCTACCTAAGGACATTGATCAATTTGCAAATATTAAAACTGTACTCTTGTACATACTAAAATATAGGGATTAATTATCTAGGTTATGCCTTTTCTTCTTTTGATGGCAAAATGTATGTCAATTTCATGTGAATAGTCATTCTATTGAAGGATATAAATTTATCAATAATTCATTACTTAATTAATTATCTAATCATTCCCTCCGTATTCCATGACTTTTGCCTATTTTTGGCTAAGAAATTAAGGAAAAAACATAGTACGTACTCCCATCATACTTTAAAGATCTTTTTGTTTATTGTATGTATCAATGGAAATCAAGGCAAAGAGGAGAAAGATTGTGAAATCCTATCTTTCGAAGGAGAAAAGAGAGAAGAAAAATCCTATCTTTCAAAGGAGAAAAGTTACTCACAGAAGGAGGAAACATTACGATAAACCTTAAAAGCAAACAAAACTAAAGAATAGAGTAAGAAAAGAAAAGGTTGGGGCTTTCCACTGGTATAAACCGGTGGAAACCCTTCCATAAATCACTAATGGAGCTAAAGTTTGAGAGAGAAGAGAGAGAGAGATAAATGATAAAAGAAATACATATTATGAAACTAAGTATTTGGTAAAAAGTTCCTATTGTAAAACCTAAAAAATCTATGTCCAATCTATCAATATCTATGATTCCCTTAATTCTATATGAGGCAAACATCAATTGGGGACGAAGGAAGTAATTAAGATACATCAAATATCATTTTAACATCAATTACCTATAAGTAGATTAATCAATAAGCTAGTGTAACAGTACAAACTCTCTTATGGCTACCTATATCCATACGAATTAATTTTTCTTAAACTTGTGTGAGATGGTCTTACAGTGTTTCACATTGAGACCTTAGTGACAAGAATAATCATCCATAATAAAGGGTAATCTTTTTACATATTCTAGGTACATAAATCTGGTAAGTATTTATATTTCTAACAGCCTGTTTAATAGGCAGTATGACATAATGGTAATGAGTAATGACAAGTTGACAAGAAATTCATATGTAATTTGCATAGAAAATCTCCTTCTCATTATTGTGGTAATGCAATCTCATCCTCAAACATATTATATACTTCACAAATTTATATTTCCACTTAACACCATATTCCTAAGTGGTAATAGGTGGTTCCAAGATTTTTAGATGAAAAGAGATGTTTTGGGATAAAGTAGCATTACCATGAATATTGACATGAGACTTTCCTTGCAAATTAATACTAAAATGTATCTACGCATAAAAATAAAATTTTGAAACTCTAACTTCGCGGGTTCTCCAAGTGTTCGCTGGTCGCCATGGGGCGAGACCTCGAGGATCAAAGAATTCCAAAAGTGTTGCAAAAGGTAAAGGTGTAGCAAATGGCTCTTCATCATCGAATGCTAAGAAGACGAAATCCATGGATGAAGTTATGGGTATTGGAATGCTGCAAATTCAGGACTCACCCTTAAGTGAGGAAGAAGGTGAGATTCTTTCTCCTCGTTCTTCATTGATTGAATTACATAAGAAATCTGCAGATAAACACACCTTTTCTCAATGGTTAAATGTAATCAATAGTACTTTGAAACTTTCTCCCCAAGTTTCTCTCGGCGTATGTTTCACTAACGTACTCCGTCGCCATGGCAAGGAAGGCGGCTGGGAAGGCTCAAGGTAGTAACTCCGGGAAACAGAAAGAAAAGCTAGAGGTCCGACATCGGAGTCTCAGGCTCTTCGCACAAAGTCGATGGATAAAATATTAGGCGTGGAGGCTTTGGATTTTGGGTTAGGAATTGGCGAGATTCTGACGCCAAAATCGTCCATCCAACATCTTCAACAACAATCTGATGTGAGACATACATTTAATGATTGGTTGCAATCTCTTCATAGGAGTGATTCCAATGATCAGAGATTTGTTAAAGAAGGTGAAGGTAATCCTCTTCCTATTTTACATCAATTGAATGATGTTGCTTCTGTGGAGCATTCTGTCGAACACTTGGTGAGTCCAGTAATTAATGTTGAGAAATATCAATCAAATGAGGATAATATTGTTAAGATTGAATTAGAAGACATTCAAGATGAAATACAATATTGGAATTCCTCTATCATCTGTTATGTATTAGGTGCTAATCCACCAATACATGTGATGGATGGATTTTTCAGGCGAGTGTGGAAGGCTTACAAAGTGGATAAAGTGGCATTGATTAAAAAGGGGATTTATCTAGTGAGATTTCCAGCAATGGATTCACGAGATAAAATAGTGAGTGGACATTATTTCTTCGATAAAAAACCATTGATTGTGAAACCTTGGTCACCTGAAATTGATTTTGAGAAGGAAGAAATTAAAACCATTCTTATTTGGGTTCAGTTGAAGATTGCTCTGAAATATTGGGGAGAAAAGTCTTTACAAAAGATTGTGGCTCAACTATGAGATCCAATAAAACGTGATGAAGCAACAAGCAATAGAGAGAAGCTGCAATTTGCTAGAATTTTAGTGGAAATGAATATTGATCAAGTCTTTCCTGATCATGTTTTCTTCCTGGATGAATATGGGGAGAAGATTAAGGTGAAGGTAGAGTATGAATGGAGGCCCATAAGATGCAGTACTTGTCATAATTTTGGGCATGAAACAGCTGATTGCAGAATTCAGAGAGTGAGAAAGGAATGGGTTCCTAAGCAGACTCAAAAACCAGTTGTGCAAGCAGCTCCTGCACAGGAGGTGGTTAGAGTGATGGCACCAGCAACTATAGCGCCTGATGTTGATCCAGATGGCTTTCAAAAGGCTCTTAGGCCTATTAAGGTAAGGACTACTAGTACTGAACCTACTAGTACTGGTAATTCTTTTAACACCTTAATACAAGAAGCTGCAGCAGAACATCAAGATATTATACAGCAGGATATTGGTGACAATTGGACAGATGGTGGTGGGACAGAGGCATCTCTTCCTATTAACAATGGATAGGTTGTTGTGTTGGAACGTCCGAGGGATCAATAATACTAAAAAACAGAGGGATGTGAAGGAGTATATTCACAGATTCTCTATTGGTATTGTTGGTCTTTTGGAGACAAAGGTAAAGACTCCTAATCTAGGGAGTCTTTATCAAAGAATTTTTACAGGTTGGTGTTTTACTTCTAATGCTAGCTATCATAATAGTGGAAGAATAGTTCTAGCATGGAAACCAGGATGTTTCACAGTAAACATTATTAAGGGTACAAGTCAGTTATTACACTGCTTCATTCAACCTTTGAGTGGGGCGAATGGATTTTTTTGTACCTTCGTTTATGCTTTTAATGAAGGTGCAAAGAGAATGGAGTTATGGGATGATTTGAAAGCCATCAATACTCAGCAGCCATGGTTGTTATGTGGAGATTTTAACAATGTTATGAATACTGATGAGAGGTTGGGATCTCTAGTAAGAGAAGCAGAAATCAGAGATATAAGAGAGTGCATGGCTGAATGTGCTGTTAATGATATTAAGAGCTCAGGCAGTTTTTTTACTTGGAATAATAAGCAGCATGGGGCAGCTAGAGTCTTCTCAAAGCTTGATAGGATGCTTGCTAATCAAGCTTGGCAGGAGATGTTTGAATCAGCTGAAGTGAATTTTCAATGTGAGGGTGATTTTGATCACTCCCCAAAGATTACTCTCTGTGTTCCCTAATATAGGTGGAGGTAAAAAACCTTTCCAGGTATTTTACTATGTGGAAGGGAGCAAATTCGGTTCCTGAATATTGTTGGACAGGCATGGTCATCTACAATCCAAGGCTCTAAGATGTTTAGAGTTACACAGAAATTAAAGCTTGTCAAGGTTGCTTTAAAGGAGCTAAATAAAACTGGATTTTCAAATTTACAAGTGGCTGAGATCAAAGCACATCAACAAATGCTTGAAGCTCAGAAACAACTACAATTGCATCCTGGTGATAACCTGTTAGCGGAAGCAGAGCTTGCAGCAGTCAAAGAGTACAAAGAGAAGCATACAGCTTATCTTTCTTTCTTGAGTCAGAAGGCAAAATGGATTGGCTAAAAGATGGTGATGAGAACACTAGATTGTTTCATCAAAGCATTAAAGCCCAGAAGATGCAAAATCAGGTATATTGTATTAATGATGAATATGGTGTTTGGCATGATACATCAGATGCAATATCAGAGGCTTTCTTATCATATTATAAAAATTTGCTTGGTAATAATGTGATGAATAGACCTCATGTGATACCACAAATTGTGCAAGCAGGACCATTAGTAACTGATGAACATCTTGCTATATTAAATGCTCCTTATACTAGAGAGGAAGTCAAGCAAGCCTTGTTTTCTATTCCAAGGAGCAAGGCTCCTGGACCAGATGGCTTTGGCTCTTTCTTTTATAAAGATGCATGGAGTATTATAGGAGATGATGTAGTAGAGGTTGTATTGGAAACATTGCAAAATGGGAAAGTATTGAAGGAATTGAATAATACTTCAATCACTCTGATCCCCAAGACTAGATGCCCTCATAATGTATCTGAATACAGACCTATATCTTGCTGCAATACTTTATATAAATGTATAACTAAGGTATTGAGTGGAAGACTTAGGCAAGTACTACCTGATATAATTGTAGAAAATCAGGGGGGATTTGTTCATGGGCGTTTCATTGTCCATAATATAATGGTAATCCAGGATATGGTCAAGATGTATGGCAGGAAGAAAGTGAGTCCAGGTTGTCTCATGAAGATAGATGTACAGAAGGCGTATGACACAGTTAACTGGCAGTTTTTAGAGGAAATGCTTGTTCAGTTGAGATTCCCTCTACACTTTGTAAAGTTGGTGATGCTCTGTGTCTACACTCCTATGTTTTCTTTGCTATTGAATGGCAGCATGACTGGATATTTTAAGTCATCTAGAGGATTGAGATAAGGAGACCCTATGTCTCCCTTGTTGTTTGTGGTATGCATGGAGTATCTTTCCAGGATACTATACAAAATGAGCACACTGGAGCAATTTCATTATCATCCAAGATGCAAAGAAGTTCAACTTACTCATATGTGTTTTGCAGACGATTTAATAATGTGTTGTAAGGGTGAATTTGCCTCAGCCTATTTACTGTTGAAAGCATTTAAGCTATTTTCAGATTCATCTGGATTGAAAGCTAATGTGAGCAAATCAGCTGTGTATTCATGTGGGATGTTAGATGATGAAATGAAGAGAATAGAAGATGCATCTGGGTTTACGTGAAGTAAGTTACCCTTCAAATATTTGGGGGTACCAATTTATTCTAAAAAGATATCAAAAGCACAATGTGATTTGATTATTGATAAAATGACTGCTAGAATACGAGTTTGGAGCACTAGGAATCTATCCTATAGTGCTAGAACTCAGCTTGTTAATGCAGTCCTCATGAGCTTACACAGATACTGAGCACAAGTATTCATTATTCCAAGAAGTGTGCTCGCTGAGGTTATGAAAGTGTGCAGAGCCTTTTTATGGACTAGCCAAGCTTATTCTCAGAGACCAGGGGCCATAGCATGGGAGCAGTTGTGTTGGAGCAGACAATGTGGTGGTTTGGGATTTCGAGATGTGATTGCATGGAATGTGGCCTGCTTAGGCAAATATGTTTGGGCTATCTCGTCCAAACAAGATAATGTTTGGATTAGATGGGTCCATTCAGTTTATATCAAAGGGCAAAATTGGTGGCATTATACACCTAACATAGGGGTGAGTTGGTATTGGAAATGTATTTGCAAAGTCAAGGAGCAATTGAAAGCTCATTACACTGACCTTGAATTCAGTACACTCCCTGTGTACTCAATTCAACAAGTGTATGACAAACTCAGAGGAGAGAGGGATCAAGTTTCATGGGACAAAGTGATATGGAATAGGCTCAGCATACCTAAACATAGATTTATATGTTGGTTGGCTGTACAAGAGAAGCTACAAACTACAGACAAGTTAGCTAGAATTGGTGTTAGTAATTCAAACCAATGTTTAATCTGTGCAGCAGGGGTTGAAACGCACCAGCATCTATTTTTTCAATGCAAGTTCAGTCAAGACTGTCTGAATGAAATGAAGAGCTGGCTTCACATGAGCACCACTGCTATGTCCTTACCAGGTATAATCAGATGGCTTAGGAACAACAATAACTCGATGTTCAGGAAGAATGTTATAGCTGCTGGTTTGGCTGCTGTGGTCTATTGCATCTGGCAATGAAGAAATAAAAGTTACTGGCTACAGTGTTCCCCTAATATCAGTAGCAGCATTCAGCAGATTAAAGAAATGGTTAGATGTAGAATTAGTTTGATTATGCCTAAAAAGATTAGTAGACAAGATTACAGATGGTTTATTAGTCTTTAGAAATTGTTTGTAGAATGATGTTCTGTAATTGGTGAATGCTTTGACTACTTCAAGGGTCCAACCTAGTTGGTTCGTTGAGTTAGTTTTGGCTTAGGTGTAACTCGTTTTAAAGCAATGAAACTTTTATTACTTAGCAAAAAAAAAATGTAATCAATAGTGGGTCTAAAATACCTAAACAAGTTTCTTGGGCAAAAAAGTGGATGAGAATGATAAAAATGGTGGAATTGAAACTAATGATGAAATTGAGACGATAATTCCCCAAGAAATAAATTCTGATGCTCATATTCCTGTAATTGAATTGGAACACATTCAAGATGAGATTAAATTTTGGGAATCATCTGTTGTTTGTTACATCTTGGGTGCAAATCTGCCATTAACTTTGTTTGAGGGTTTTATTAGACGAATTTTGGGGAAAATGGGGATTGATAAAATTGCATCAATTGGAAGAGGGGTGTTTATTGTTAAATGTCTGAATTTGGAAAGTAGGGATAAGGTTTTGAATGGTGGATTTCTTTGATGGGAAACCATTAATTTTATGCGAGTTTGGAAGGAGGATATGGAATTGAATGAAAGGGTGTTAAGAGCTTGCCAATTTGGGTTGAATTGCATGGATTGGAGTTGAAATATTAGGGTGATAAAAGTTTTTCAAAGATTGTGAGTCGTATTGGGAAGTTTATCAAGGTAGATCAAGCTACGTTGAATAGGGACAGATTGCAATATGTAAAGGTGATGATTGAAGTAGAAATTAATCAATATTTCTCTGATGTGGTTAAGTTTAGAAATGAGAAGAACGTCATTGTGGAGCAGAAGGTTGTGTATGGCTGGAAACCTATCTTGTGTACAAGATGCAAAGGATATGGGCACCAACAAGCTGATTGTGTGAAGAAAGGCAAGCAACAGAAGATGTGGGTGGCAAAGAAGCCTGTGACAGAAGTGCATAAGGAGGTGAGTGCTGTGAAAGATGTGCCTAAGGAGTTTGTACTTGTAGCTGGTCCTAGCACCACTGTGCCTGCTGTTGTTTAGAAGGTGATATGCTCTCCTCAAAGGTATGTTGTTGTTACTCCTGTGAGAAATACATTTGATGTACCGAGTACAAAAGAGCTCTTATATGGTGTTGATGGTCTTTGAGAAGAAGGGTGGTGTGGATGAACACAAAGAGGAAGAAAGACAGGGGTTGATGGCCCCTGATGCACATGGATAATATCTTTGTGTGGAATGTCCGGGGGCTAAATAAGGTGGCTAAGCAGAATAAGGTAAGGAAATTTATTTCTACTCATAAAATTAAACTGTTCAGTCTGCTGGAAACTAAGGTAAAGATTCCCAAAATTGGTTTTCTTTACCAAAATCTTTGTGCTGGCTGATGTTTCACAACTAATAGTTATGTTGTAGATAAGGGAAGAATCATAGTCCTAGCTTGCTGTGTGTCTATCCTGAAAATGGGGGGAATAGGAAGCCTTTCAGATTTTTTAACATGTGGGTAAACTCTCTCATGTTTATGCCAGCTATAGGAGAGGCTTGGAGAAGGCCTGTGAGGGGGTGTCTCATGTATAAGGTGGTTCAGAAGCTCAAGGGGTTAAAAGATGATCTTAAGAGGATTAATAGAGAGGGTTTTTCATATGTTCAAGTTGCAGCTACTCAATCTTATCATAAGCTTCTTCATGTGCAAGGTCTTGTACATAGTCAACCTGATAATCTAGAACACAGTAGAGAAGAAAAGAAAGCTACAGAGGAGCATAGACAGGCTCAGGCTACTTATTTGAGTTTTCTTAGACAGAAAACTAAAGCTCAGTGGCTTGATAAAGGGGATAATAACTAGACTTTTTCATCAATGTATTAAGGCTCGACGGAATGTTAATAAAGTCCATGCCATTCAAAATGGTCAGGGACAATGGATGAATGAGGAAGAACATGTTCAGGAGGCTTTTGTGAACTTTTACAAGGAGTTGCTAGGAAAAACACTGGAACAAAGATGCAGTGTTAAGAGTGTAATCATTAAGGAGGGTTACAAGCTTAATGGGGATCAACAGAGATCTTTGGAGTGCAGATTCACAGTTGAGGATGTGAAGAAAGCTCTCATGTCTATCCCTAATGACAAAGCACCAGGGATTGATGGGTATAATAGTTATTTTTTCAAGCACACATGGGAGATTGTGGGGGATGAAGTTGCTTCTGCTGTATTGGATTTTTTTAGCATTGGGAAATTACTCAAGGTTGTAAATGTTACCTCTATTACTTTAATTCCTAAAGTAAAGAGTCCTACTCATGTGAGTGATTATAGGCTTATTTCTTGCTGCTCTGTCATATACAAATGCATAGCTAAACTGCTATGTGATAAGCTTAGATTGGTGCTTTCTCAGCTGGTCTCTAACACACAAGGGGCATTTGTTTCTGGAGGAGTATACTACATAATATTTTACTATGTCAAGACATAGTAAAGATGTATAAAGAAAGTCAAAAGCAAAGATATTGTATGATGAAGGTGGATCTGCAGAAGGCATATGATACAGTATATATGCTGGGAATTCTTGAAGATATGATGAGAGCTATGCTATTCCCTAATAGATTCATTCACCTTGTGATGACTTATGTGTCAAGCCCTACTTTCACTCTCATGATAAATGGTTCCCCTACTGGCTTTTTTAATTCCAAGAGAGGGTTAAGGCAGGGAGACCCAATGTCTCCCTTACTCTTTGTGTTGTGCATGAAGTATTTTACTCGCATTATATCTTACATTGGGAAGAAGGAGCAGTTTACGTTTCATCCTAGATGCCAGTCATTGAAGCTAAATCACCTATGTTTTGCAGACGATTTAATTCTCTTCTACAAAGGTGATTTAATTTCAGTATTAATGATGCTCCAGGGCCTTTAGTTGTTTGCTGATTCTAGTGGGCTTGCTGCTAATCCTCAAAAGTCGGCTTTATATGGGTGTGGAATGAATACTCATGAAATGCAGAGACTTGTTGATTGCTCTGGCTTCAGGTAAGGTACTCTTCCATTTCGATATTTGAGGGTGCCTATTAGCACAAAAAAGTTATCAGCTGGTGACTGTAAACAACTGATTGAGAAGATATTGGGTAGAATTAGATGTTAGAGCACAAGGAATATTTCCTTTGCTGGGAGAAGGCAGTTGGTTAATTCTGTGTTGCTTAGCATCAGTGTTTATTGGTCTCATATTTTTATTCTTCCTAAGAAGATTATCAAACAGATCAATGCCATTTGTAAATCCTTCATGTGGATTGGCTCTTGTCACTCTACTAAGCCTGGTTATGTTTGTTGGACTGAGGTGTGCACACCTAAATGCATGTAATGGTGGACTAGGCTTTAGAGCATTGGATCAGTGGAATACAACAATGGTGGGGAAATTAGCTTGGAGTATTGCTATGAAAGAAGAAGATAATTTTTGGGTGAAATGGATTCATGCTATGTATATTAAGGAGTAGAATTGGAGTAGTTTTAATGCTCCAAGAGCGAGCCGATTAAGGCTGTGAAATACATTTGCAAAGTGAAACGAGAAAATTATAGATGCTTGTGGTGAAGCCTAGATGGGTATGTCTAAGTTCAAGATCTGTTGATATGTACAAGAAGTTGCAACAGCTTAGGCACAAAAATGCATTGGTAGTGGAAATATGTTTGGGATCATCATAATGTTCCTAAACATGGTTTTATAGGATGGCTAGCTATGCACGGGAGGTTACGGACCCGGGGATAGACTATATGCTCTAAACATCGTCTGCGATGATGTTTGTTTGTTTGTGTGGAGATGGAAGAGAAGATCATGGTCATCTATTTTTTGGATGCAGTTTCAGTAGACAATGTATCAAGGAGGTCAAGAAGTGGTTAGGCATCAATATTACTTTGAATAATCTGCACCAATTTTTGGGATGGATTAAAAGAAACAAGGGCAGCAAGATCAAGAAGCAAATCATAAGAGCAAGCATCTTTGCTACTATTTACAGCATATGGCAAGAGAGAAATAACGCTCTATGGAATTTACAAAATACATACTGTAGATATAGTGGTGAATGAAATAAAATATACTGTAAAGAAAAGAATTGAGAGTAGACTGCCTCATAGGATGAACGAGGCCGATAGAGATTGGTGGGTGAATTTGTAAAGGTTCGGTTTTGTTTGGTGCCGATGTTGTATAGGTGTTGTGTTGGCTTGTCCTTTTTTGGGACTTAGGTTGTATTGTTTGAGCTTTCAATATATCTTCTTACTTACCAAAAAAAAAATACTAAAATGTATTTACATTATGATTATTTTAGATTGATTACCAAACAAGCAAGAAAACATATGATTTTCTATGAATTAAGAAGAAACAAAAAAGGTATGAATTTGTATATGTGCATTCAGTGAAATTTTGTGTGAATTTTTCAACAACGGATTTAAGAACTCTGATCTTAATGGTGGAATCTAACTCGTCAGGATCAAAATAATAATTTATTAATTGTCTATTAAGAGTAGGTAATCTACTCGTTGAATATATAGATGTAGCTATGTCCGTCCCTAAGCTAGCTCCTAGTCTAAGGATGCGCTGGCCTCAGAGAAAAGATATTGATTAGTTTTGGTTAACATACCCATAACCCATGTATGTGTGCTATTATTGCCAAATGTGTCGCATTTAATGAGACATTTTTTGTCGTAGCATTACTGCATTAACATAGTTTGTTTTGGGCAGAATAATATTTGTTTATACAAATATGCATAGCTAAGCTGCTTCTCATAGATTAGATTCTCAGTTAGATCTACAAACCCCATTTGGTCTAGATTATGGTCTACCATCTCTTTGCAAGCACTCAGATTTTAGAGAAACATTGTATCTTCTCATTTTTGAGATGTTCTAATCTTATGATCTTATCTATAACCTTACCTTGCAGCTGCCGACAGCTTGAACATGTTTCCTCTTTCCCAAACAAGAAATGAAATCGTACAACAATAGGGGAAAAAAGAAACCGAAATTACTTATGAATATGCGACCTAAGAAAAAGACGAAAGTCAACCGTGATCCATAAGTAGGCGTGATAGTTGAAGCTTTGAATTAATAAAGAAAAATGCGACCTAGGGACAATTTCTAATCTTCAACTATTCACTTGTTTTCATTTATTCTGTGAAACTACTATTTTATTATTATTTATTAACTCTTGTTTGGTTTTGTTTACCATGACTAATCATCTCTAATCTCAGTGGGAACAAACATATATAGTATCAAGTTAGTGCACCGTTTATAAACATTGTCCACTTTTACTCACAATCGAACACATTAGATTGTATCATTTCAACAATTTGTTTAATGGTTAAACACTTTATAAGAATTTACAAGTATGAGATTCAAGTCTTGATTTACTCCGATCCACAAATTTTTATTTAAAGGTACGTAAATAAGTTATAGAGATTACCAAGTCATGATGTGACACTATACATATATTAGCAACACGTAATTATCAAGATGGAGGTTTTATGTGGTGGAGTTTTTGTAAAAGACGGATTCTTTTAAAGATATATAGTATTATTGATCGACATTGGGCAAGTTATCGTCATTTTAATTCAATAACCAATAGATTAAGCAATAGTAGGGGTTGTTGACAATTATACGTACTTGTTTTCAGAACGTGCTCCTCATAGTTTATGTAATTAAAGATTTCCTAAAAGTTACTAAAGTTATTCTTATGTCCTCTCCAAAAGAGGAAGTGTTGAGGAGACGAACTACAAATCTAATACATATATATTAACGAGGCTTTTTCGGGAGCATTCGCAGCGCCATGTAGGATTGTCACGTCACAAAATATATTTGATATTATAATTTAGAATAAAAAAAATAGATAATTAAAGTTTTGGATAATTAAAAGATAGAGTTTGATACTCAACAAACTACAAGGAATCATTATATTATATATATAAATCGGCCATAACTTCAATTATATAAAGTAGAATATTATAATGTTTATACCATTGGAGTCGACTCGAAATACACTTCTAAATAAGACCCATATTTATATATTTTTATCTTATGATTACATGGAGGTGTTCAAAATTGGGTTTATTCTTTGGCAGGTAGTTGATAACCCGACTGGAAATACGAACACAATACATGATCCTTTTAGCATTCCAATATAATGGATGAAAAATTAAAAAATGAGAGAGTAAAAAGTGTTGAAAACATCAAATTGTAAATTTTTGAAAGTTGTGGAACAAAGTGTTTGGGTCCCTCAAATCTTTGTTTTGCATGGATTTTTTAGATGAATTGGCGAGAAAGGGACAAAGAAAAGATGATTGAGAGAGAAATTTAGCAAGAACATAGTAAAACATGTGGAAATTATGAATTTAGTCCCAGCACCAAACTCATAATTGACATGAGAATTTTTCTTTGAGCATGTTAGCACTTAAGAGGAAGAAAAACCTTATTTTGGGAGTAAGATACAGCTAAGGAGGAAGAAAAACGAAAAAATGAATCTAGAAGAAAAAAACTCACTGACTTAGTAGTATAATTTATTAACTCTAGAAATTTCTATTTCTTAAGAGAGAAAAATTAATATTTACTTTATCTAAAATAATTGTTTTTAGTTTTTTTTCAAATAAGATAAGTTTGGTTATCAATAGAAATTTTTGTTTTCAATGGACCATTTCTCCACTTTTAATACAGCTCGCTAATATTTATCAAATAATGCGACTTCCTATATATAACTAACTATTGGCTTAATTGTGCAAGTCAAGTAGAGCCTAAGTTAACTCCTAGGAAGAGTTAATAATTAAAGTTGGATTTATGAGTAATCTAGGGAGATCATTTACAAATAATCTCTATTATATAAGCCAAGGGGGGAGCAATGGTGCCCCCTTGGAATTTACTTAATTGCACCCCCACAACATAAATATTAGATTCCAAATTTCCACACATAAACTTGCCAAAAAAAAATCCATCAAATCTCTATTAAACCCAATCAACTCATATAAAAGCTCAATCACATAAACTTGCCAATAAAAAAGATTCAATCAAAAAGATTCATAATCAAGAACTTACCAAACATTAATACCACATACAATAACAAAAAAAAACACGGCATTCTCATTACATAGACAACTCAAATTCAAACTCAAAATAATGTTTCCATAACACAAACACAATTACAAACACAAACTCCAAACCAAAAAAAAAATCAGTTCTCTTCATAGATTGGAACTTGACGACATTCTCAAATACGACATTCTCAAATTTGCGGATACTTTACTGTTAATCAGGTATGCAGTTCATTATTGAACATAAAAGTATGTGTAATGTTCTATGTTCAGTAAATCGTAAGAATTAATATATCTAAATTCATTTACAAAAAATTAATATTAAAAATCACTCATAACCTTTTTTAGTTTTTTACATTAGCGAATTAATATATCTAAATTCATCTAACTATTAATCATTCACATTTTAAGAGTAATCATAACTATAATACGAATGGAGTATATAATAACAAGTTTTAATTTGAAATTAACGCACGCATCGCGTGCATAAAAGACTAATATGAAATAATGTAGCTCTATATCCAACCTGTTCGACAAATGTAAAATTTGGTTATAGTAAATCTTACTGAAATTTCTTCACTACTTTGTACTAGATACTCCAAAAATTCTGATATATCACAAATAGATCGCATCTATCGAACAAAAAAATAAAGTGAAAACAAAAATATTGCATATACATAGTGAGGAAGATATAATGCTCCAAAAATTCACAATCTTTAGATAAATTACTTAATAATTATGAGATTTATTTACATGTCAGGGAAAAATACATAAATGGTCACGCCGTCACGCTTAATACTCTGACAATATATATCCACTGTAAAGAAGACGAGTAATATAAATTACATGTACAAGCACTTAATTAGTGAGTAGCATATATAAAATTTAAAAATAAGTTATATTAGGACAACCAATAAAACAGTTATAATAATGCTAACATATATCTCTATTATATAAGTGAAGGGGGAGGAAGATGGTGTCCCCCTTACAAAAAGTATTATATACCCTTAGTGAATTTAAATTGCCATATATAATAATATTTTTCTTATTCCCATTTACCATATATATTGAACAAGTTAACAATGGAATTGAATTTGAAATTTCAATTAAATATTAAATCAAGGAGAATGATTTCCTCTTCTTACATATGTGTGAAAAATTGATAAAATTAAATTGACAATATAACTTGATTGACACAATCAAAAGAAAAAGTAAAAATAAAACTTGAATTTCATATTAATAAGCGTATTGATAATAGTTAGAACCTAAATGATGATTATTATTCGGTGTTCTCTATTATATATATCAAACTCTTCCACTTTATTAATATTCAACGATTGAACCTATACACAAATTCTTCCACTTTATTTGAGCATAAACTTTCTTCTGTTTTATATTTCTTTCTCTCAATACTATATTTGAATAATGATGAACAAAAAACTAAAAAAAATCAATGAAACGTTAATTGAAGAAAAACATGTTAAAAAATTTAAAATAATTACTTATGTTTGTTCGTATCAAATTGTTTGTAGCTATGATGAATATATAACTAATTCAGAAAAAAAAAAAAAACTTTAATATGACAAGCACGCATAGCGTACAAAAAATGCTAATTATAACTCTGCATCGAACGAGCATCAAAACTAGTGAAACTATTAAGCCTAGGTAACCCCAAAAAATAAAAAATAAAAAATAAAAAATTAGGCTAAAAAACACTTCATATAGTATTGTATTACAATCAAATATATCCGATCCGAAGTCTTAAAACTTTATCTCCTAAGAGCATGTACAATGGGGCTCTCCAACTAGTTCTCCAACTAGCTCTCCAAGGAGAGAGAAAATGGAGAGCCACCTCTTACCCAACAATGGGGCTCTTGGGTGTGTCTTTGGTGTCTCTCCATGGAGACACTTTGCAAAGTGACTCTTGGGGGAGATACCATTTGGGTTGAAGGAGAGATAGCCAATATGTGGGGCCCATTAATGATCTTTTTTATAATTACTTAAGTTTTCTTTTCTTCTTGCAACCATTAATGATCTTTTTTATAAAAATAAAACAAAAGATGGTAATAATTACTATTCCAACAACTATAATCTTTCTTTATCTATAAAATGAGCCTAATATTGGATATATTTCATACACAAAATCTACTATCTTTTTTTAATTTACGAAATTAAATATTAGCATTCAAAATTAATATTTTATTTTAAAAAAATTCCACATTACATACATTATGAAAAATATAATTTTTTTTAATTATATTTAATTTACATGAATATCTTTGTTTATATAACTTTGATCATAATATGAAATGAGGTTCATTTATTGACATGGGGACCACCACATAGTGAAAAGTTGAATGGAGAGCTCTTTAAAGAGTTTTATTGTTGTTATGTGTTTTTAGAAATAGTTCTTGAGAGTAGCTTGAAAAGTGAGAATAGATGAGAGAGAGTGGAGAGCTAGTTGGAGAGCCATGTATCATTGTACATGCATGCTCTAAAAGAGGAAGCCTCGGGAATCTAACAACAATTGAGGCTAGTAAGTCTTACCTTCCCAAAGTGGTAAAGTTTGGTATAGCAAACATCAGCAGCAAGAAGCTTTGGTAATTTTCTAGTGTTAGGTGTCAATATCGGCGCTAATAGAGTAATAGTTCTGCCCATATTCAGTTGTTCCATTTTATACTCTATGTATGCCAAATTGCCAACAACAACGTCGACCATTAAATTTTAATGATCTCGATAATTTTTTTAAATACATCTATTTGATACAATATTTAAAAGTTGATATCTTAAATGAAATAGAAAAGTAGCTTCTAAGGATAATCTTCAAATAATTAATTAAATTGTTAGACTTTGAACCCATCCAAAAGATTAATTAGGGTTTGAGAATAATAAGACCAGGTAGGCAAAATTTGACTATTTATGCCTTATTTATAGCCATAGGTTTTGATCTCCTACTACAATTAGGAAACTATTAGGGTTAGAATAAATACTTACCTTAATAAAAAGGATTGTAGGAGAGTTTTAATGTAAAACCAACGTTATCTTTATTAAATTGATTTATAAAATTTAACCTTTAGTAATTAAAACTTTTAATTAAAATAAGGCCAACACTTCACATTAAATTGTTTTGACGTTAAAACAGTCAAATTTAAATAATTCTTTTTAATTTAAATATTAAATAACAACAAATTATAAATACACTTTCAATTAATTAAAATATATTTATGAAAGTCATAAAAATATGGGGGATTACATCAAGCTTGAGCTTGAAATGTAAGTGAATGCCCGCAAACGAAGCTCGTATAAGTGAAATGCTTAATGAGCAAAGCTTGACAACATTTTGAAAAGTTCATTCAAGCTCCACCCATGCTCGAAAATAAATTCTTTATCAACTATAATTAAAACACGCTAAAACTCAACTCGATTTGGCTCGCCTCTTTTGCATCCCTAAACATACTTTACTGGGTGTATATGAGGTTACTTGACTTGGTTTGCTGGGAAAATGCTTAGGATATATAAGAGGAGTTATCAGGGTCTTCTTAAACATAGGATCCCGGGTTAATTATTGAAATTGGGCCCTAAACAAATATCATGCATAACTATATATATATATATATATATATATATATATATATATATATATATATATATATATATATATATATATATATATATATATATATATATATATATATATATATATATATATATAACATAAACTATGATATATATATAAAGCTATCATATATAAACTATTTTGCTACAAAATCACCAAAATGTGGTAGTTAGAACAATGTACCTAGTATCAACAATATAAATTCTTGGGTGAAATTGTTACATTCTTGGGTGAAATTGTTACACCATAACTTATGGTATAACAATCCATAAACCACCTATTCTTTTTTTTTTAAAATAGACTTAAATAACATGAAACAAATGACAAAATTGCATTAGTATCATGACATTATCTGTATAATCTACGTCATTTGTTAGAGTCTATGTCATTATATACGTGTGAGGTTTTTTACACAATAAGTTATGGTGTAACATGTTACACCCAAGACGCACTCTATAAAAAATCGACTTCACATTTTGGACCCTCTGAGATGATGGACCCTGTGTCACAGGTCACTCGGTACACTCTCTTAGAAAATCCTAGGAACCATTCATATAAGATTTGTACTATCTTTCATATATTTTTTAGGTTGTAAATTGTTTGGACTAGAATGCAACCACATTACACCTTGCTTACCCTCCATAATAAAAAAGAGAAAAACAAAAAAGAAACAAATGAATGTTGCATCATTTTGAATATTGAGATTTTAACTTTTTATTTTACAAAATTCACAAGTATATGATTTTCTTATCATATATATATAATTTTTAATTTATTGTTTTTACTATTAGAATAGACGATTGTTTTTAACATAAAGCTTCAAATACTATTCAATCTGTTTTGAGTATTGCTACGGGTGAGAATTGGCACCTTCATCGTCTTGAGTAAAAAATGCCTTCCTTCATTGTGATTTGATGGAGACCGTCTTCATGCACCAGCCTCGTGGCTTTGTTAATCCCACGACTCCTCATCATGTTTTGTCGTCTCCGTAAGTCTATTTATGATCTTAAGCAGGCTCCTCGAGTTTGGTATTAGCGTTTTGCTACTTATATTGAGGGGATTGAACTCTTATGTAATCAAAGTGATAATTCTCGCTGTTCATTTGTCATTGAGCTAATTACACTGCATATATACAACTTTGTGTTGATGTCATTGTCTTAATTGCTTCTCTTGACAAGTTCAAGAGCATTATCATTGAGTTGCTCAAATCCGAGTTTGCTACGACTGATTTGGGAAACTTTAGCTTTTTCTTGGGCATTATCTTGTTGCTCAAATCGAGTTTCTACACATTTGGAAACTTCTTGGGCACTAGTCACCAAGATTCCATAAAGTAGTCCCTCCATTTTTTTAATTATTCCTACATTGTGGTATGCACAAGAGTTTAGGCAATGTCATTTTCAAACTTTTTGGATGGTACTTCTTGGTGGAAAAAGAGTGAAACATATATAATAATAATATTACTTTTTGATGGGCCAAGTAGCCTAAATAAAGAAAGTTTAAATAATATAGCAATTAAAAATAAGGAAAATTTGCCAAAATAAACCTTTTAAAAGTTCAATTTTGCGGAAAAAAACCTTTTAAAGCATTCTTTGCAAAAGAAAACCACAAACTTAAGTTTTCTTGCAAGATGTGCCTACTTCAGGCGTCAATTGGTACTGGAGGAAGGTTTTTCATGTAAAAGAACAATTGAAGCTTAAGTTTTTTTACAAGATGAACTCGTAATATGAGTAACTACTCAGTCAAAGCAGTTTATGACAAATTAAGTGGTGAACATACTGGTGTTGCATGGGATACTGTGGTATGGAACAGGCTAGGCATCCCTAAGCATAGATTTATCACCTGGTTAGCTGTACAAGACAAGCTCCAGACAACAGCCAAGCTAGCCTCTTATTCAAGTGATCAATGCTTGATTTGTGCCAGATCTGCTGGAAGTCACCAACATTTGTTCTTTAACTGTACATTTAGTGCAGGCTGTTTGATTCTTATTAAAAGAGGGTTTAAAATCAGCAACACAACTGATGATATGCACCAACTGGTTATAGGGATTCAGCATAATAGAAGATCAAAGATCTAGAAAAATGTTATACTAGCTGGTTTGAATGCTCTAGCTTATGTTACTTGGCAGGGGAGACATTTTGTATATTGGAATCAATATATGCCTTTTATTGAACTAAGTGTCAAGCAGATTCAGAGCATTATTAGAGCGAGAGTGCTAGCTGTCATGCCTAAGAAAGTTTCTAGGAAAGACTACAACTGGTTTGTTAGCTTGTAATTAAGGCTGAGATGTAATGAGTCCTAGTGACTGGTAATGGTGGTTTACCTTCCTAACGATTATGGGAGTCCAACCTAGTTGGTTTGCCTTCCTTTAGGTTTGGTTTAGGTTGTAAACTGCTGCTTTATTAATCTGCTTACTTCCTTAGCAAAAAAAAGAAACCTATCCCTATTTTCCGGTGTGGTTTTTTGAGATGCATAGGTGTGGTGCTGCAGTTAATGGAAATAGGGAGTTAAAGGAAGATAGAAGGGTCAACGCCGGAATTGGGAAAAACCACACCGGAAAATTGGAATAGGTTTCATCTTGCAAGAAAAATTAAGTTTGTGGCTTTCTTTTGCAAAGAATGCTTTAAATTTTTCGCAAAATTGAACTTTTAAAAGGTTTTTTTTGGCAAATTTTCCTTATTAACATTCATCTAAGGAAAATATAGCAATTAAAAAAATGGAGGAAGTATGTTTTTGTGTCACAAGTACACTGATCATGAAGAAATTATATTCCATGCCAAAGATGCGAACAGTAAGCCCATATCCACACCCGTTGACTCCAGATCCAAGCTCAATGCTGACGACGATGAACTTTTCCTTGATCCTTCTCTTTTTCGGGGTCTTGCAAGTGCACTTAGACCTTAAGGAGCCGCATTTTAAAGCTCTCAAGCATATTCTTTGATACGCCAAGGGCATTTTTATCATGGTTTACCTCTTTATCCATTTGCACTACTGACAGGCTAAAGTCGTATCACCTTATCAAAAATAACCTAAGGTCCACTAACAAGTAGTCAGAGAAGTCAGGATCGAATCCACAGGGAGAAAGTTATACTATCGTATCTGAATTCTAATATTATACTAACTAAATCAGTTGAAAATGGGTGTGTGACTAAACTAATAGGCAAATGACAGAACTAAGTATGAAGGTAAGAATCAATTAATAAAGAACTAGGACTATGGATCACTATGCATACAATTCAGGAAATCAGAGACGAATAATAATCACCTAATAAGTCAATTTATCTAGGGCACATGTAATTTCTCTCGAACATTACCTCCCTCAAAGATCACCTAGCCGCTCTCGCATGGTCAAGGATCACTATGCCTAATGATTGAAAGCCTATACGAAATCTCTCCTCTCGAAGCAGATTCAATATTGCGAAAGTAGAAATACAAATCAGGCCTAATTCATAAATCTAGCATGAACGATTCAATCACAGGAAACAATTGAAATAAAGGGTAATTATATTAATCTATCAATCCCTCATTGCATACATAGATCCCCACAATCCTAGAAATAAAACTACTCACTCATGCTTGAGAAAACAATAACAAAATCAATGTAAAAATTCATACTTTGAACTATTGCAAATAATTAAGAAATCAAACCAATCAATAATAGAGAAAGCAATCAATAATGGAGAAAACAATGAAGAAGATTACCAAATAAAAAGAACTATATTGAACTTGCAAGCAATCCCAAAGGTTTGATCTTGAATCCACAATGAAAAGTAGTAACTAGGGTTCTTGAGAGAAACTATGAGAATTAAGGACTAAAACAAAGATGAATAATAGATGATTAATAAAAGTTATGAATTTTCTATTTATACTAAACAGCCCGACATTCATTAAATGAGCGCGCGGATTCAACCGCCCGATCGGGCCAAGTCAGCCCGATGGAATCGGGCTCAGAGAAGCAGCAAAACTCCAAAAAGGAAACCGCCCGATGATGTTGGGCCAGGCTGCCCGACGCTATCGGGCTAGTCGAGGTCATTGCGCACGACGTCGAAGACGCACACAGCAGCAGCATTCCAAGAGTACGCCAACACGCCCAATGATATCGGGCCATCTCGCTCGATGGAGTCGGGCGATGGGCTTCGCCAAGGATCAGCGCGCAGCATCGAGCACCCTCGCCTACGAACACGCCCGATGATGTCGGGCCATATCGCCCGATCGGACCGGACACCGAACAACGACAGGGCGGATCAAGCCCGATCGGGCCCGCAACAAACTTGCTTTTGACTGTGATGGACGCCCGATCGGGCCAAGTCAGCCCGATGGAGTTGGACGAGACACCGTTTCTTCACTCTTTGGCTTTAGGCGCCAAGGATTCACTTCTTCTTTTGTCCAAGGCCTCGGAAAGTATTCTCGGGACCCCGAAACTCATCAAATATGCCTTCGAACCTCTCCATTCAATTGTGGTAGACGTAAAGCAGTAGAAAATAGGGAAAAAGCTCCCCAATACCTACAAATCATCACAAAACAGAAAACCACAACTAGAAGAAGAAAGTTAGCGTGAAATGGCTCCTAAGAGCACCATTGATGCACATTTTAGCTCAGATATAAGGGGGAAAACTCTATATAAAACCGTAACATCAAACCAGGTTAATTATTAACTACATGGATGCTTATCGGGGCAGTTGTTTTGGACACACATCATTCGACTTCAGGACATTGTATCTTTTAGAGTGTGTAGGTGCAAAATCAGTTGGTTGACTTTGCAAACAAGTCAATGCACACCCAGTAGTTTGGTACTGAATGTCTCGGGAGACTTAGCCCCTGGGAGTTACCGGTTTTAATTAGATAAAACCTTGCTAACGTACTTTGTTGCAATTTAATTTAGGATTAAACCACAACGCCTAATAAATTCAGGCGAAATGCAATAAATAGAACAAACAATAATTAATCTATTAATTAAAGCACAACATTCCCATATATGCCACAAACTTTTAGGAAAGAATTTTACAACACATAGGGGGATAAGCCAGGCTGGACAACTAAAGGGAAGACACGAAGGGAGTTACCTCCATGGTTCCTTGCTTCAATCGGAGAATTACAGGACTCGTCGCCAGAACATGTTCTACGTCTAAGGACTAAACTATAACCCCAGAAGGGGGTTGGCTAGGCTAGAGCTAGGCTACGCTAAGAAAAGAGTAATTGCAAGTTGTTTTGTGTTTTGTTGTTGTTCTCTGCTTGATGATCGTTCTTCTATTTATAGAGAAGCATGATGCATAACTTCCGTGCTTGCTTGGAGGGAAAACATTTGAATAATTTTTGATTCAAATCTCAATCGTCTTCTGGTGCTGAATAACTGTGGCCTTGCACGTTCTTCCTCATGTGAATCCGTCTGATGATTGCTCTTTAACTACCTGCACACTTATCATTCTTGACTTTCATCTCCTGATGGTCTTGGCAATCTTCTCCTATTGACTTTGACTTGTGTTGACTTTATCCGCTGGGCTTCATGCTCTTGTTGGGCTTTCATGTTAAGACGAAATTAAACCTTTTGAGGTCTAATACAATGTACCATAATAAATGTTATTGGGCATCTAAAAATGGTAGTAACAAATTGCCCCCCTGATTTGTGGAGTGATGTACTCAGCACCCACAAATTATGAGCAGAGAAGGACTTTCAATGGTTATAGCTAATGTCATCCAGTAGTATTCTGAATGTGACTTCTTCCATTGTTCTAAGATGATCGATGAACTTTCTTTTAGGATGACTGAATTTGGTTGAGAATAATAACCTTTCGTGCATTCCTTCCCCCTTCTTTCTAGCCATTGTGAATCCATTAGGAAATTTTCTTCAAGATGCGAACTTGTAGGATTATTTGGAGATAATCTACAAGGACTTACATCATAGGTCATGAGATCATACCAAATCTGACATGCGCATTTGTATTGTACCAAATCTCTTGATGATGACCCATTCATCAATCTATAGACTTTTACTTTTTTTGTTGTTCCCTTGACAAAGAACCTCTTTAGATATCTCCAAGGCATGTTAGGTTTCCACATTTCTTCCGTAATGACTTTGCCCCATGATTTGCAAACCAGAAGAAATGTGACCTGATCATTCCTTTCAAGTTTAGGAAATATCCATCCTTTCATGAGATCTAAATTGGACCCTATTTGGAAGGCCTTAGATCCCTTTTTATTTTCCGGATCCTGTTGTATGACAGGATTATCCCCGAAACATTTTTGGGTAGAAGAAGCCAATTTGGTGGATTCATTCTTAATAAATTCATCTTTATCTCCAGATATGACATTCAATGCCTTGTGATGGTTTGGGCATTTTGATGGATATGGCATATAATCTGGAGCAGCTTGACGAAAAATGTGGTTATATGTGCAATCCATTTTAATTAAAATTTTGAGTTTTAAAGGTTACACATATATATAAAGCATTTTGATGCCTTAACCGTTCAATAATTCTCCCTAACCACTTAACTTTATTAGAGTAATTTTTTAAGGGATGTGAGTCTTAATTGGACACGTGTTTGTTTCTATTTCACTTTGGTGAACCAAAAACTGATGTCAAAACAATTAAGTTATTGCAAATATGTGAAAATATATTTAATAAGATTACCATTTGAGGTAATTTCATAACATTGATATAATGACTTATCTTTATGAAGATAAAATCATTAGTTACATTTTAATTAAAAATGTTTGGGTCTAGAGACAACATTTGGAAGTGATTTTTACACACTATATTTATCATAGCATTACATTCGTTGATTTCCAACTCGCGCCCTGCACTACTCCTAATAACTGTAAAGTAGTAATCTTCTCCAGAGGAGTTGTTGAACCTTGCCTTGAAGATAATCCTATGGTAACTGTTGTCCCAGGCGTATCTCCTGTCGATCAGTGCGATATACATCCAAGGACGGAAATATTTTTGGGCCAACAGCTCCCATAGCTGGCAGACGCACTTAAAAAGTACTATCCTCCCTTGATTTTCGTCTTGGCCCTCTACTGTCCTCACCACTTTGAGGGAAGTCGGAGTGCAGGAAAGAGTTAGACTCTTGGCGTAGACCCTATTCATCCTTTGAGGTCTTGGGAAGTTTAAGATAGTGCAAACTTCCTTGCCCCACTTCTTACAAACTGTTAGCAGCTTTGTCTTGTGATTCCCCATCTAATTTGGGACATATGTGGGTGGACAAGATATCGATATACGTACCGATCTTTGTAGCGCTTGACTCCACCAGCCCAGGGTCTTCTGGCCCCATTACAGGTGCATCGCCAAAGATGCGCGTCATTTGCTCTGCCCATCTAGCCCTCTCATTTGTGATGAAGGCTTCTTTGTCTTCCTTTATGATGTTGAGGGCGAAGCGATGATTGAAACAATCATCATCAAACTCGGCTGCCAAGTTTGCATATGCTTCGTAATCCATTTTAATTTTTTGAAATGAAAATGTGATGGTGGGGTGCTATGGCCAAATCCCTTTAAATAACCAAGTCATTTTATTTAACGGCTATTTTCATAATAACTTCTAGGGTCAGTGAGTAATTAAGTACTTTGACCTCTTTTTTCGAGAAGTTTATGGATTTTTTAATTGACTATTATTCATTTTAAGATTACCAATTTGTTGATAAGTCTTAAAATTAATATGTCACGTTTTAGGCATTTGGGCCTATGCTTACTTCCTTAGATTCATTATTCATTTTATGAATAACAACCAAATCTGCAATTGATACATGATATGGAAGTATAAGGAAATGACATAAAATCGTAGTCATTTTACTAATTGAAAAAAGATATTTTACTGATATAACATCTTTAAAAAGATGTCTCTTAACCCAAAGATAAGTACACAATTCCCATAACGGATTGAAGACATATACTACCATTAAAATATCCTAAACACTATTTGATCTATCCAACAAGGAGATGAGTAAAACTAATGATGATTTTAGGTTCTCCCTCTTCACCAACATCAGGGACATTATAATCTGGATGATCTTCTAAGAATAAAGGGATGTTATATTCCCTTATTTCTAGGCGTTCTTGCCATACAGGACAAAGACATTTGTACTGTATGATTTTTTTCCAACTTAGATCCTCATATTGGACCAGTCTTGATTTTATATTGAAAACACCCAGGCTGCCCTCATAGATCAGGGACCTATTGTACTTCAATTCAATATTAGGAGGAAAGTGTTGTTTTGCAATAAATTTTCCCCATGCCTTGCAGATACTTAATTGCTTCAATAATTCCTCTTTTTCCACTTTAGGCCAGAAATTCAGTGCTAGGAAATCTATGTCATTTCCTATAGTAGCTGATAGGCGTGTCGCGCACCTAATAAAAATAAATAACCTAACTAATCCTCCTAACTATGTAGTAGGGTAAGTCAGGGTCGATCCCACAGAGAGAAAGTTGTTATATGATTAGTTCTGAAACAATGGTAAGACTAAAGGAGATTGATATCAATGATGGTGGAATAAACTATACTAATCAATATCAAAATAAAAGACTCTAGAGTTAAGTATCCCCACTAGCATGAATTAATACAATAATACTTCCTACCCCAAACTAATTGATTAAATGATCACAAGGAAAAGTACACCCTATAAAATACCATAAACCTCTCCCGAGTATCTATGGCTTCCCTAATATGTACTCAAGCCTACTCCCGTGGAATCATACAAATTAAAGACATTAAACGCGGCACTCTAACTTCCTAACAATCCATTCTACCTACTCCCGTGGAGAACTTCATGTCCTTAATTGAAATATTCAAATCCGTCAAAACACAACTCCCGTTGTGATCAAGACAATGGAATCATAACAATTCTAGTTATCCCTAATCTAGTATTGGAATATGCACAATTAATTAAGCAAGAACAATTAAGCAATTAATTTGAGAATGTAAAGAAATAATCATGAATTAAATCATACTAGGGTTCAACTTAACCACAGATTATAAAACTATGAAAGCATACTTGAAATGAATAAATATATAGATGAATAATAAAACATTATAATAGAAAACAAGGAGAAGAGAAGAAGAAAAGAGATACTTGAATTAATGGAAGAAAGATGGAGTCTTGAAGAACTATGAAGATCAACAAGTTTTTCTCTCTAACTTCTCTGTCTAAAAACCCTCGGTATAAACTAATAATGATGATATATTATCTAAGCTGCTCAAAATAATGTTTAAAGTCCTATTTATAAGCTAAGATTAATATAAACCGACATAAGTTAGGTCACGTGGAAGATACGACATTACAGCAGGTTGCACAGGCAAGCAACTACACGCACGGGCGTGCAGGGTCGTGCACGGTCGAGCGAAATCTCGCTCGGTCGTGCGAGCAAGGAAGAACCATTCGTGGTTTTTGATTGCAGGTTGCACGGTCGAGCATAAATCCGCACGGGCGTGCGGGCGAGGCAGTGGCTTCAGCTCAACTTTGAACAGCTATAACTTTTGATTCAGAGCTTTGTTTTGCACATGTAATATATCGTTGGAAAGCTCTTGAAGTATAGATTCCAACTCAGTTGGAATTACCTCATTATCATTCTTGTGTCAAAAGTTATGGGTAAAATGGTGCAGAGGTGTCATATTTCACACAAGTACACAAAGTCGTGTGTATCTTCTTCACTTCCAATCCGTTTTGGGTACATGATATATCGTTTTGAAGGTCATCCAAGTGCCTTAATCATCATATCCTCAAATAGGAGTCCAAATTACCTGAGATTACATCAAAAGACCCAACAACCCGTGAAAGCATCGTAGCTTATAAAAAGGGACCTAAATATGCATAAAT
The DNA here is from genome assembly GCA_947648045.1 of Beta corolliflora. Lineage (NCBI taxonomy): Eukaryota > Viridiplantae > Streptophyta > Magnoliopsida > Caryophyllales > Amaranthaceae > Beta > Beta corolliflora. The sequence continues at coordinate 1,132,531 of CANSZD010002914.1, read as the reverse complement.
GCAATGTAAATGCTCTAATACTACATGAAAATGCACCCTAATATGCAACTAAATGATGTTAGAATATGCACTTATCAAACTCCCCCAAGCTAAACTATTGCTTGTCCTCAAGCAATCCAAACTAGAAATTCAAGGGAAGAGTAAAATGAGCTTTGTAGAGGACTTATACGTTCAACCATTCAATCTCCAAGACATGAAATTCGGGCATATGAAAGATATAATAATTATAAGATTAGACTAAGATAGACCACAAATCACACCTCATATAAATTAATGTAATCGCAACTTGACTCACCATGGCAAATCACAAACCTTCCCCCAAGCTAGACTCAATTAAACTCGATGAAGCTCACTTTAGTCGAGCACACTTTCTCTCATGTGTTTATAGGTAATGATTTTTTCACTCAAACATATTCCAAGTCGACTCAAATGAAATATTTTTCTTTACACTTGACTATTGTCTCATTATCCACTTAAAAATGGCGAAAACATGCATGGAGATCATGAGGACTTACAAAGGGTTGTAGTGTGGCTAAGGTAAGGCTAGGAAAATATTTGGGAAGGTGGTGCTAAAAGCCAACTAGCGGAGAAAATAACACTTTAACATCTATGGCCATTAGATGCAAATGCCACAAAAACTTCTACTAGAAGTTCAACAATACATTGCTAATAAATCAAGATAATACCCAACCTTATCAACTCCAACAAACATTATTTCACCTTTTATTCAATCTTTTTTTTTTCACTTCTTTCTTTTTTTTTCAATTTTTCAGAATTATTCTTCACAACTTTTTCATCATTCTTTTCATTTTGCACTTTCACACTATAATTTTAAGCATTTTTTTCTTTCAACATATTTTCTTCCAATAATTACCAAAAAAACCACAAACACAAGCTCAAAACATGAACTTTAATGCTACTCCACTTAGCAAGGCTTTGGTAGAGAAATCATAAAAGGCTAGAGGCTTGTAATGTAGGTTGATTAAGAGAATGGGATATCAAAAGCTCAATATGGGTTAATTAAAGGGAATAATATATATGAAAAGAAAAATGTCTGAAGGCTCAAAACAATGAAAAGAACGCCTCAATCATATCAACACATGCATATGCCACATAAGTCTCAAAGAGTGCCAATAGGCAAGTTCAAGAATCACACTTCATGAGGAACTATCACACAACAAAAAATAGAAGACTGATGTAGATGTGTCAGTCTATAAGGCTTGAAAAATCCTCACTAGGCTTATGCTTACTGAGTAGAATCAAGTCTTTCTTGGGGAATGTCAACCAATCTTACCACAAATCCATTCAAGTTGCAAAACAATCATACCACGAGGCGGTCAATGAAGACTAACTCAATCTTATAAAATTTAATTGCAATATTCAAGATATGCCCAAATCTCATGAGTTATCAATGTCATGAATTAAAACATATATTTCCTGTATGAATGCAACAAAAATGCAAAACTAAACTAAAATGCTCCTAATACTAAGAAAGCAATAAATCCTAACTCACTTTCGTAGGAATCACAATTGCACTTAGCATGTGCAACAAGCCCTTTGCCCTAGTTGACGAGTAAGGTCTCGTGAAGGTTTTCAGAAGGCATACCCACAAAGCCAAAATATGCAAATATGCAGAAGAAATTAAATATATAATGAACCTAAACGAAAATATGTGCAAAGTTATGACCCAAAAAGTAAATCCTCCCCCAAGCTAAATAACACATTGTCCTCAATGTGACAAAGAAATATAGGGAGGAGAAGGGAAAGAGAAACATCCACAACCACATAACATGATCAACTTCCTCAATCACACAATCAAGTTAAACCAAAATAAATGGCAAAAAAAAGAGATATAACTCTCAAAAACTTGAACAGGGGAAAAGAAAAGAGTATACCAAAAGTGTTGTGGGTGAAAACCCAGAGTTGAACCTCCTCAGCCATCATAAGATCGAGTACCTAATCTCAATGAATGAAATTAGGAACTCAACCCCTGGATCACAAATTGCACAAAAACGAGCAGTTAGTAATTAAATGAAAAATTAAAATGTCCTAAATATAAAAGTAAAAAGAGAAAAAAATAGGGTTAGAATACTTGTGCTGCCCCCCATGAATAATAGCTCATCAAAGCCCTTAGTAGTTTGTCAAATGCATCTGCATGCATCTCACAAAAAAGCAAATAATATACAAAATAAAATGTAAAATAAATTAGTTCTAATTCTCTACAAGACCTGCAAAAAGGAAAATCAAAGAAAAAGTTATATCCACAAGAGAAGGAAGAAAAAAAAATTATTAAACTTTTTACATGACCCAACGGGTTGGGAAGAAACTGAATGTACATTAATTACATGATCACATAAGTCATTCAAAGAGGGAGAAATAAGGAATGATGGAGGATATAATATATGGAAAGAAGGAATGAGGTCAAGTTTTTGAGAGAAAGGAACATGAGACTCAAAAACAGTAGGTGGAACCGATAAAGACTCGTGAATCACATCACTCTCATCTATAGACTTCTCCAAGAAAGGTTTTTCAACCAAGGGTTCTTCCTCCTTTAAAACATCCATCACATTGATTTTTCCTATACTTTGAACATTAATCCCATAACACTCATTTTCTATCCAACCTACATCATCATCATCATAAATACGGTTGGGGATGAGAATTTTGAGTATAATAATCAAATTCATATTGGGGTGAGGGGGTGAAATCATTCACTAAAATCACATCACAAGACAAAATATCATGAGAAGTAGAGTGACAATTAGAACAATAAGGAGGTGGTGTAATGTAAGTTGGGGGTGAAGGAATTAGTCTAGCTGATAAAGACATCTCCCACTCATAAGTATCCCTAGCCAACCACTCAATTAAATCCCAACAGTAATCAGGAGATTGGAATAGAAATCCTCCATTAGACATAGATTCTACCACCATCCTAGTTTCTTCATTTAACCCCTCATAAATCACTAGGCACATATCCCATAATTCAATTCCATGATTAGGACCAATAAAATCACCAAGTCTATGATAGTATTTCCAAAATACTTCATTCTCATATTGAGAAAAAGAAAAAATTGCTCTAGAATTACTAGCATGAATTTGGGGTTCACGGAACATATATGGTAATTCATAAGAACTCATGCAAAAATTGGGAGAATTTTGATATGATGCATCAAAACTATAAACATGAGAACCATAAGAATTATGACTATGTTGCCTATCAGAAGAATTATCCCCGTTAAAATAATAAAATGACTCCATGATACGAAAAAAGAGAAAAAAAAATATATTCACAAAAGAAAGGAAAAAAAATATACAGTCTAGTCTCACAAAAAATAAAAACTAAATAAAACATACTATCTCCCCGGCAATGGCGCCAAATTTTGATAGGCGTGTCGCGCACCTAACAAAAATAAATAACCTAACTAATCCTCCTAACTATGTAGTAGGGTAAGTCAGGGTCGATCCCACAGAGAGAAAGTTGTTATATGATTAGTTCTTAAACAATGGTAAGACTAAAGGAGATTGATATCAATGATGGTGGAATAAACTATACTAATCAATATCAAAATAAAAGACTCTAGAGTTAAGTATCCCCACTAGCATGAATTAATACAATAATACTTCCTACCCCAAACTAATTGATTAAATGATCACAAGGAAAAGTACACCCTATAAAATACCATAAACCTCTCCCGAGTATCTATGGCTTCCCTAATATGCACTCAAGCCTACTCCCGTGGAATCATGCAAATTAAAGACATTAAACGCGGCACTCTAACTTCCAAACAATCCATTTTAGCTACTCCCGTGGAGAACTTCATGTCCTTAATTGAAATATTCAAATCCGTTAAAACCCAACTCTCGTTGTGATCAAGACAATGGAATCATAACAATACTAGTTATCCCTAATCTAGTATTGGAATATGCACAATCAATTAATCAAGAACAATTAAGCAATTAATTTGAGAATGTAAAGAAATAATCATGAATGAAATCATACTAGGGTTCAACTTAACCATAGATTATAAAACTATGAAAGCATAATTGAAATAAATAAATATATAGATGAATAATAAAACATTATAATAGAAAACAAGGAGAAAAGAAGAAGAAAAGAGATACTTGAATTAATGGAAGAAAGGTCGAGTCTTGAAGAACTATGAAGATCTACAAGTTTCTCTCTCTAAAAACCCTCGGTATAAACTAATAATGATGATATAATATCTAAGCTGCTCAAAATAATATTTAAAGTCCTATTTATAAGCTAAGATTAATATAAACCGACATAAGTTAGGTCACGTGGAAGATACGACATTACAGCAGGTTGCACGGGCAAGCAACTACGCGCACGGGCGTGCAGGGTCGTGCACGGTCGAGCGAAATCTCGCTCGGTCGTGCGAGCAAGGCCGAACCATTCGTGGCTTTTGATTGCAGGTTGCACGGTCGAGCATAAATCCGCACGGGCGTGCGGGCGAGGCAGTGGCTTCAGCTCAACTTTGAACAGCTATAACTTTTGATCCAGAGCTTTGTTTTGCACATGTAATATATCGTTGGAAATATCTTGAAATCTAAACTCTAAATCAGTTGGAATTACCTCATTATCATTCTTGAGTCAAAAGATATGGGTAAAATGGTGCAGAGGTGTCATATTTCGCACAAGAACACAAAGTCGTGTGTATCTTCTTCACTTCAAATCCGTTTTGGGTACATGATATATCGTTTTGAAGGTCATCCAAGTGCCTTAATTATCATATCCTCAAATAGGTGTCCAAAGTACCTGAGATTACATCAAAAGACCAAACAACCCGTGAAAGCATCGTAGCTTATAAAAAGGGACCTAAATATGCATAAATGCAATGTAAATGCTCTAATGCTACATGAAAATGCACCCTAATATGCAACTAAATGATGTTAGAATATGCACTTATGAGTAGCAGCACTAGATCCTTGCTCTTTTAAGTCTCTAGCTTGGACCTTTGGATCCATTCCAAAGAACTTGATGAGTTTGGAATTCCATTTCTTTATTTTTTCTTCCTTGAACTCTTCCCAATCTTCCTTTGAAATATCTCTAAAACATCCATGCTCCTTGCATTCTCCCGGATAGAGTGATGGAGTCACAATTTGTTGATTCGCCATACTCAAGACCTTTCTGAGGATTTTTAATTGTGAAACAGAGTTCTTAGGAATGAAGAATTTCTGAGTTAAAATAAAGTATTTATAATACTATTATGATAACTGTCATTTTTACTTATTAGGGATAAATGAAACCCTTGATATTATCTTTTTAGATAATATATCATGTTATTTTGATAACTGATTTTGGTTGCCTCGAGTTATGGCCCTAGTGGGTAAGAATGGATTTGTCCATTAACCCCCTAATGTGTCATATCACCGCCAGAAGTTAGCCATTAGTGGCATATGCAGTTAGGTGGTAATTATTACTCTTTGGCAGTAACTTTTCTTGTTCCATTAATATACGCTAAGACTTTGGTCTCCCAAGAGACGCTATTTCTTTTTAATCTCAACCGTGGATATTACATTATTTGATTTGATAGTTATTTTGAATAACATAATATAATTTATTTTGCACAATTTGGATTGAATCAAAATAAATGTATAGTGCAAATAAATAAATAAAAAACTTAGGCCAACTTGAGGAAATTTTAAAGTTCATTAATGAAAATAAAATTTACAACCTAGGGCTGAAATTTCTATTTTAGAATAAAAATTACAACCTATTTAGAATTTTGAAATTCTAAATCCTAGGCCTAAACTAGTCCCTTGGAGATCGAGGCTTGAAGGCGTCAGAGTCTATTGAGGACTCGTCGTCGTCTCCAGCAGCACCCTCCCCGTAGCCATCTCCAGGAGAATAAGGGCGGTCTTCACCGCTGGAGAACTCCTCTGAAAGATAATCAACCCTCCTCCTTTGAGCAGGGGGTTCATCATCTTCATCCTCATCATCATCACCATCAGATTCGTCTGATGGTGGAGGGGTGTTCTCCTCTTCTTCTTCTTCTTCTTCTTCTTCTTCTTCCTCTTCATCTTCTCTCTCCCTCTCCTCTAGAATTTCTGGAGGGGGAACGAACAGTTGGTCAACCTCTTGGGGGTTGACCTCATGAGTCCCTGTGATACAGGACTCGGTAGATGGCTGAGGCGCATCCATGTTTGGCGAAGGAAGTTTTTTGGGAAGGTTAGGAGATGAGAGGATTCTTTGGAGATGACGTTTCAAGATATGAGTAGTGTGAAGATTTCCTTACACTTGCCCCCTTTTTATAATGAGATTTACCGTCTCTTAAAAAATGGAAAGTTATGCCCTTTGAAAATGGGCTTTAGAGTAACTGGCCTTTAGAAAAGGGCCTTTAAATCTCGCGCCCTTTGAAAATGGGATTTTTAGATGACTCCAGGACCTTATGTTTTACTGTAATTTGTTAAAACTAGGATTTAACATGACCCAATTACACATGATCCAAAATAAAACGTATCACGTATTGTGCACGTGTTCCCTTTTACTGTTCTATTTTAGTTGTCTTCTCCATTAATACCCTTTTCAAGGATTTTAGGAAAATCGGAGAGTTTCAGACAAATTTAATTTTCTTTCTAAAAATTCACAACCATCACCAAATTTCAATTCAAATTTCAATTCACCATGTCTAATGAAAGAATTCGTGAGGATGAAATTCGTGAAGCACTTGCCAAGAAACGTGATGCCATGCAATCTGAGGCAGCCCGTCAATTATGCAACGCCATTCAAGTGAACCTTGGGACTTATAAGTCTCAAGTGTTCTGGTATGTGAACAAAATCTCTTACTCTAATACTCCTTTGGAGGAGAGAATTGCCACTATTGGTCCTTGTTTTCCTTTCAAGATTCAAAAACCAAAGCGCCAACTTGTCTTAGAGCAACAGTGCTACCCATTCTTGGACCATATTATTCTAGAAGATAATAAACCTAAAATGCTTCCGTTTGCCCCAAAATCCCTTCAACATCTGCATTGGCCTTTTACCAGCAAACCTTTTAAAGGTTGGATTTCAGGAGTGGATGCAAGAGCATGGTTTTTGCGAATGAAACCTTTCCATGACAAATGGTCCAAAAACAAAATATTGCCCTTCTTAAGACTAGCTTCTTATGAAGCCATCCCTTTTGACGGAGCTATATCTACTGCCTTGTTGGCATGTTGAGACCCTGCCATCAACTGCTTCTTGTTCCGATGGGGACCAATGACTGTGACATTAGCTGATATTGCCTTTATTACTGGGACTTCTCCAACAGGTAAATATGGAATTGAACTTCCTATCTGTCACCATGTTAAAGAACACAATCAATTTGTACAGTCAATGCTTATCAACTTTTCGCCAGATTGCTAGTCCTTCTGCTAGTGCTAGCAAGTGTGGCTTTTAGAAATTTGTTGATTTCTTCCTCAATAAGGATACTAATGAGGAAGTACTTTTTCTCACCTTTGCTTTCTCCAAATTGATGATGTCTAGAGCTGGAGGAGTAGTAACATTATGGCTATCTTTAGCTGTTAACATCTCCTCTACTTCTGAAGAAGTAGTTTTGGCTCCTGTTCTATTAGGACAACTTTATAGATGTCTTTTCAGGAGTAGATAATCTTTCAAAAGTTTTGGAATTCATACCTCTGAGTCTCCCATATTCTCTACTGACAAGGGATTTGGACCCCTTTGGCTCTTGACTTGTTGGGGCCATATGTATCTACCCTGTCTAATGGTTATCAAGCCTTTTCTGCTTTTAAAGCATCTAAGGGTTCAGAGGAGGAAAATCTTTCTTTTGATCCCCTTTTGTTCCTCTCAAGTCTTGATGATTGTAGCTGTTATGGTGAAGTCAGCTTCAATCTTATATCTCCAGACGAAGTTTGGCATCTAAGTTTGATCTTTTCATACTTCTTGGTTTCTAAGTCCAATCCTGGTGTCTGGAATATTTTTTCGGATAAGATGGTTGTTTCTGTTGCAGATGAAACTTGGCGCCATCAAACAATGCCTTCTTGGCTAAGATCCCTGAACATCCACTATGGTTCCCTAGGGAGTGGAAACTTTTGGAGTAGTATTCTTAGGTCTAGGGATTTAGTAGCTGCTGAGCCTGAATATTTTGGCTTTGAGGCTTATAATCCACAGCTGGTAGCTAGGCAATTTGGATTGGTCCAAACACTAGCTATTCCTTACTTCTTGACCCGTAATGATCCTTGGACTTCAAGGGGTCGTTTTGAAGAAGGTAGAGCCCTTCAGAGCAAAACTCTTCGCCTTACTTCCATGTCCATATCTCCTTGGAAATGGATCACTAAAGCTGTTAGAGGCTTCCATCTGTGGTGGGATCATGTCTTCCCAAATGACTCAATGTGTTCTGATGCTTTGGCGAACTTTGAGGATCAGCTCTTCCTAGGCTGTAAGTAATTTTCCTTCCTTAGTTATTTTATAACTTTTTGTAGGAGTGAATATTACTAAACCTTATTTATGCTCTACTTCTGACTTTTTAGCAAAAGCTGGCAAGAAGAAGTTAAGGGTGCCTGATGGTATGACAACGGAGTCTAGATATGACAAGCTCTATTGGAACACCATAGACAAAAGGGTTCCTCCTCATACCTCTTCAGAGGATGAAGATGATGCTGCTTATGAACAAGGGATCTCCTATGGAGATGTTCAGTCTGTGGATGACATTCAATCCATGGGACCACTGGAGCAGATTGACCCTTTTAAAAGAGCTGCAAGGAAAAGAGATTATAATTGTCTCTCTGCTTCCAAGGACACCCAACCCGAAGGGTTAGTGGAGCAACCTGATCCTTTTAAAAAGGCTTCTAAGAAGAGAGATCATGGCCGTATTTCTGCCTCCAGGCCTTTAAGGCATTCCTACAGGAAACGTCCTAAGTTAGAGGTTTATTCAGAGATACCTCAGTATACCATCTCCTCTGATGAAGATGATGACAAAACCATATCTCAGATTTTCAAAAGGAAACTAGGAGTTAAGCAAGTAAGAATCTGACTTTTACTCCTTTTATGAGAAGTTTCACTTTTCTGGCATACTGATTAATTTGTTCCAGGTTCCTCTGGTGCTGATGACCATGAGCCTAAAATTATTATTAACCCTTCTTTTAAGAAGTCATCACCTCTTGGCTCTATCATCAGTGCTCCAGGAGACGCTCCCCAGGTAGCTGATCCAGAGTTAGTTTCAAATGGTGGTTCTATTGATGAATTTGTCATCAATCATCCCATCTCAAGTGGTGCTGCCCCCCAGTTTGAAAATGTGGCTCTCCTTTCTTTGGAAGGATGTGCTGCCCCCCAGTTGGAAGAGACTGAGCAGTTTTACGTGGAATCTCCTGAAGAGGAATTGTTTCATCATCTTGACGAAAATCCCTTGGAACCAAGTCCTTTAGATATTGTCATAGCAATTCCTTCTATCGCTCAAGATGAAGTTTCAAAGAATATTGTCCCTTTAGAGGTTACGCCTTTGCGGAGCAGTACTGACCTTGTGATTACCTCTGTTTGCAAAGGCTCTTCATCAACTTCAGCATCTACTTCAGGGACTGGTCTGCCTCTCTTTCCTCATGAATTCATTTTAGATTTCCTCTATATGAGTCCATGTCCTCATAATACCAGACTTCACTCTCTTGCTAACTTGGCTTCTCTTCTTTATGATGCAGAGGGAAGCATTCAAGGAGTAAGTGTGATGAAAGAGTCAGATGGAAGGAAAGAAATTAGTCTGCAGACAGCTATCATTGTAAGGGATCAACCTGTAAGTGATCAACCCACTTTGGCCAATAATGATCATTCCAGTGATGAGTCATCGGCACACATAAAACAAGAAGATAAAATATGGGATCTCTGCTTAACCTTAACCAGCAACCCTTATGATCAGGCTTCTGCACAGGCTCTTAAGCAAATTTTGGTATCCCTGATTTCTCAAGGCTTTGAATACTGGATGCCTTGTCTTGATTATGTTAAGGAAACTCTTCTTCTTCAACAATGTACTGCTGAATCAAGAGTCCAACCTCCAAAATTCTCAGCTCAGAAACTTCAGGAAGAGGAGACTTCTTTGGAAGTCCAGGCTAAATCCTTTAAAGATTTCAGTAAGCAGATCCAAGATTCCTTGAGTTCTTGTGATCATAAACTGAAACTTCTTTCTGAGGAGAGACAATTTTTACAAAATCGCCTGGCTGAGATAAATAAAGAGGAGGTTGATATCGTTAATGAAAAGTCTTCCCTCCAAAGCTCCATTGTAACTGAAGAGAAAAAATTACACCAAGGGCGAGCAAACCTTGCTTATTTGAGGCAAGGGATGTTCAAAGATATGGCGGTACAACAAAGCTTGATTCTCCAAAAGGAAAAACTCTGTAATGCTTGGTCTGCCATAAAACACCTTAGTTTAGTTGTTAGACAATGTTGGAATGTTTAGTAACATTATTATTAATGTTGTAATTTTAATGATCCCTTGTTGTTTGAAACAATTCTGCATGTTTCTGTTGAAACATAGGATCATGTTGTTCCCATATAGATGGGTGATATTTCTTTAGAAATTTGCCATTCAAGGCTCTATCTTTTATGTTGCCATCTATATCTTTTAATAGATATGCATTTCCAGACATTTTCTTGTGAATGATGAAAGGGCCCTGCCACTTAGGTGACCATTTCCCTAACTATGGATCTTTATAAGCTGCTTCTGGCAGGAACATTTTCCACACCTTATCATTCTCCTGGAATTCTTTGGGCACTACTTTTTTGTTGTAGGCCCTGGCAACTTTTTCTTTTTGGATTCTCATTTTGGCTAGGGCTTCTTCCTTAGCTTCTAGAGCATCCATAATTTCGATGTTCATCACCTGTGAATAGTCATCTCCTGATAATCCCATTTGTTGGGCTACCCTTGATGATCTTACATTCACTTCAGCTGGAATCACTGGAGTATGCCCATAAACTAAGTTAAAAGGCGTAACCCCTGTTGCTTTCCTTTTAGAGGTCATGTAGGCCCATAGGGCGTATAGCAACAACTCATTCTATTTTCTTGGGTTATTATCTATGAGTTTTGAGATCCCTTTTACTATGATTTTATTAGTAGCTTCAGCTTGACCATTTGCTTGAGCATAGTAAGGCGTTGAATGCAATTTAGTAACCCCAAACTGGTTAAGATATTCTAGTAGATCAGGATTTCTAAAAACTGTGGCCTGATCAAAGGTTATAGTTTCTGGAATTCCAAATCTTGTAAAGATTTTTTCTTCCAAGAAATTTATGACAACATGAGTATTGAGCCTGTTGAAAGCCTGAGCCTCCACCCACTTAGTGAAGTAATCAGTTACCACTAGGATGTATAAATGCTTTCTAGAGGATGCAGGATTGATTTCTCCTATGGCATCCACTGCCCATCCTCTGAAAGGCCAAGGTTTATTAATGTACTTAAGTTCTGAAGCTGGTGCCCTGCTGATAGGCCTAAACTTTTGACATCTTTTGCAACCTTTAGCATAGTCTATACAATCCTTTATCATTGTAGGCCAATAGAAGTCATGTTCGTGCAACAGTCATCTCATTTTAGGCCGTTTTGATGAGCACCACATAACCCTTGGTGAATTTCTGCCATGAGGGTCAGAGCCTCTCCAGCATCCACACATTTCAAAAGTAATCCTTCAGGATCCTTTATATGTAATTCACCAAACTGCATGCAAAACTTAGTTGCTGCCATGTTGACTCTATTTGGCACTTTTGTCCCAGTTGGGTCCTGGAGATAATGAATAATTTTGTTTCTCCAGTCCATTTCCTCCCTTAATATTGAAATTCTATAGATTTCCAATATATCCTCTGATCTTTTTTGATCAAGTTCAATGAGAGGTACTAGGACTTTCTCTTGGAGAATGATATCTTCATTTTGTGAAGGTATCTCCTCTCTGAGCAGAAGCTATTTGGGATAGTTGGTCTGCCACCTTGTTTTCTTCTCTAGGAATGTGTATGAAGGTGATTTCCTTAAATTGTTTAGACAACTTTTGTACTTTCTTACCATATTCCTGAGATACTAGCGATATACTTTTGAATTCCTCATTTATTTGATAAATGACTAATTGAGAATCTCCATATATCTTTGCTTTCTTAGCTCCCAATTCTAGCAACATGTCTAGTCCAATTAATAAAGCTTCATATTCAGCTCTATTGTTGGTGCATGGGCCCTTCAGGGCTACTGCTAGTTTATTTGGAATCCCATCAGGAGATAAAATATATATTTCAGCTCCTGCCGTTTCTCTAGTGTTGGATCCATCAAAGAACAAAACCCATGGAAGGATATCTTCATCAATGATTCCTGAGTCACAACACGGATGGGTTGCCAAGAAGTCAGCCAAAGTTTGACCTTTTACTGCCTTTTGTGGCACATATATTAGGTCGAACTGTAGTAAATGTAAACTCCATTTACTTAGCCTTCCTTTTAGAAAAGGTTGAGATATCATATATTTATGACATCTGTTGGAGATATTACTTCCACTGTAAAGGCCATGAAATAATGTATGAGCTTGATGGATGCATCATACAAGCACAAACAGCATTTTTCCGCCATAGTATACCTTTTCTCAGTGTCATGCAGGATCCTACTTAAATAGAATATAGCCTGCTCATGTCCCTTCTCATTTTCTTGAGTAAGGAGACTACCAATGGAATCTTCACAAGCAGACAAATATAACCTTAATGGCTTCCCATTCTGTCTTTGAGGTATCAATACGGGAGGGCTTGTCAAATCTTGTTTGATTTGATCAAAAGCCATTTGATGCTCCTCATTCCATTTAAACTCTGATTCATGTTTTAATCTTAGTAAAGGTGAAAACTTTTTAGTTTTTCCTGCTAAGTTGGCCATGAACCTTCTAACATAATTAACCTGCCCAAGGAATCTTTGCAGTTCCTTCTTATTAGAGGGTGGCTTAGCATTTTTATGAATGAGGAATCCCAAAAAGTTACTAGCTTTAACTCCGAATGCACATTTTAGTGGATTCATTTTTAGGTGATATTCTCTCATTCTAGTGAATGACTTAATCAAATGTTCTTTATGTTTTAAGAAATCATTTGATTTTACCAGGATATCATCCACATAAACCTCCATGATTTTACCAATCATGTCCTTAAAGATAGCATCCATTGCTCGTTGGTATGTGGCTCCAGTATTTTTCAATCCAAATGGCATAGCTACATATTCAAACAAGCCTAATGATTTTGGACATCTGAAGGCCGTTTTATTACAGTCTTCATGTGCAATCCTTAACTGGTGGTACCCTGCATACCCATCCATGGAAGATATGTATTTATATCTTGATGCTGCATCTATTAGGAGATCAGCCACTGGCATAGGGTATTAATCTTTGGGGGTAGCTTTGTTTAAATCCCTAAAATCAATGCAGATTCGTATCTTGCCATTTTCTTAATTACTGGAACTATATTGGAGATCCAGTCAGCATATTGGCAAGGCCTTATGAACTCCGCCTTGAGGAGTTTGTTTATTTCCTCTTGTATAACTCTGTTAGTTCAGGCGCCAGTCTTCTAGGACTTTGGGCCACAGGCTTAAATCCTTCTTTGATAGGTATTTTATGCTCTATTATTCTCCTATCAATTCCAGGCATTTCGTGATGTTCCGAAGCAAAACAGTCCTTAAATTCTTTTAGAATTTTTATGATTTCCTGCTTTTCTTGGTTAGTGAGGAGCTTACTTATGTAAGTAACTCGTGGATTTTCATTATCCCCTAAATTTATTTCCTCTAGTATATCATGAACCTCTTGTTTAATATCCTCACTTTTAGCCCATACTTTCTCATCCTCCTCTTCTAAGGACTCAGTTTCGTGTAAAGTTGAGCAACATGCATTAGAATTTATAAGAAAATCCTCTTGGTATTTTCTAAAAACTAAATCTTTCATTACTTGATCAATAATAGGGGTAAACCCATTACAACATTCTTCCTGGTTTATAAACATAATAAACTTTTATAAGGAAAATACATCCTAAACTCTACAAACTAATGAGAGCTAAGGGTTGATCATAGTCTGGCGCCTGTTGAATATATTCACATTTTGATTGAATGTTTTCAACTTCTGGGGCGTCATTAACTTCTTCAATGAGAATTGCACCTGAGTTTTCTACTTCTTGGTGAGTTTGTGACTCAAGTTGTAGAGCAACCTCAATTTTGATGGTAGGAACTGACTTTAGAGAGTCCCTAACAAAGACAGAATTAGGAGATGTAATTAGACAAACTTCCTCATCTGCTTGAACCATCTCATAAGTATCACCATTCCACAAAATTAAAATTTGATGGAGTGATGATGGAATAGCATAATTATGATGTAACCAATCTCTTCCTAGTATGGCATTATAGTGAGTACCATTTTCGACTATGAAGAAACCGGTATAAGTAGTTTTAGTTCCTACTCTTATCTTTAAGATAGCCATTCCTTCCACTTTTTCCGATAAACCAGAAAAATCAATTATGTTGATTTGTATGTTATGCAAATCTTTTCTCGTTTTTCCTAATTTTCTGAATACAGAGAGTGGCATAATATTAACAGTAGCTCCTGTGTCTACCAATACTTTGCCTAATCGGACTCCCTCAAAATCAACATTTAGGAATAAGGCTTTAGTGTGCTTATTATTGACATCAACTAACCTAAAGATTTTATCTATGATTAACTTCTCTAGGTTAGCTTTTAGAGATGTTTTGTTAGGCACTTTCTTATGAGGTGCATTCAAATAAGATGACAAGCTTCGAGAAGAAGTAATTTTAAAATTACCTGCCCTTTCTTCCTTATCAACTTCATCTGCCCATGATGTAGTATTGGTCAGGAATTCTGGTTGGTCTTCTGATTTCTTGAACTATGTTGGTAGCATGACCACATTGCACTGCGTGTCTTGCTCCTCTCCCATTTCTGTTTGAGATTCGCTCATCAGTGGATCTCCATCCAGAATTAAGTCACTATCAGAAACCAATAAGTCCAAATCCTCATATCCAAACTCTGAATCATAGTCCTCAATAAAGCCATTTCCCGGATTCTCTTTCATAAGAGAGTCACTTCCATGAGGCTGCTGGTCAGCACTCTTTATAGGTGGTGAATCATGTTGTTCCTTTTCCAAAGGTAACAACTTAGTGATTCCAGCTTGTAACGCCTTCTCATCAATTCTGATGTTTGCTATAAGGGATTCTTGCACATTTTGAGTGCTGATTTGCGCCCTTGCTGCAGCAGCTTTCATACTCAACTCCTTCATCTTTATTGTCCTACTTTTAGGAAAGTTTTGGACGTCTGATAATAGCCATGTCTTAACTGTTGGCTTGATCTTTGGCTTTGGCCCCCATGGGAATTCACCCCTCTTTTAAGAATTTTAGGCACAGGAGTTTGACTTGACTCCCTTTCCTTCCCTTTTAAGAGAGGGCCTGAACTGGGGTTGTCCTGTTTCCTAGGTCCTTGACTTCTGGACCTTTTCTGGAATGGACGTTGGTATGCAGGCACATAGGTAGGATCATTTGGGATGATCTGAGTTCTAACCATTTCGAAGGTTAGCCTATCTGCACATGGTGAGCACATACCATTTCTTAGGGCCTTCAACCCTTTTATTGCCCTAGTTTGCAATGGGAATTTCTGAGCAGCCACTTTGTAGGTTTTAGCTCTTTCCTCAAGCATCATTGGAGACAGGTTGGCATTAACAGGCATCTTAGCTTTGGCTAAGCTGGCCTTGTAGGCTTCTAGCTCCATGGCATGATGTTCCACTTCTGAGACAATCAGTCTTTTGAGACTTAACTGCCTAGTTAGGAACCCTCTGAAAACTTGGCATTGATTTGTGGTATGCGATCCATTCATATGCCATCTGCACATATCCTCCAATCCCTCTTCATTGGCTATCTTTGGCATAACCAAGATTCCTTCGTCAAGCAATCTATTGAAGAGTTGGTTACCTATTTCGGTAGCTTGAGATGCCTGCAAATTAACAGTAAAAACATGATTAGTCTCTACCATTCCACAGAATAGTTCAAATGGTTCATCCATCCCAACTATATTAACATCTTCTTCATCAGGAAACATGATATTTTTCTTATCAATTTCATCCTGGATTTTATTTCTAAAAACAATGCATTCAGAAGTGCCATGAGTTACTGCATCATGCCATTTACAGTATTTTTTACCCTTAACTTCCTCAGCAGTTCTTATTTTATGCCTTCCTATCAGTTTTATCTTTTTGTTAGATAATAACCAGTCGAAAATAGCATTAGATTTCTTAGCATCAAAAGTATATTTCCTCTTTTGTTCAGACTTCATATCTTTTGGCGCTAGAAACTCTTTCTTCTCTAGAGGAGCACACTTATAAGGTACTCCTTGAATGATTTCTGCCACGCCCACTTCCTGTGCAGTTTCAAAGTGGAAGGGCTCGTCATTCTGAGCAAAGAAGTTATGGTGTCTTGCTACGCTTTCGAGCCTGTAGGTTCCTTTCATATCTCACAGCCAATTCTGCTAATTCAACAAAATCGCCAAAAGCATGGCCATCGAACCTTTTTCGAAACTGAATTAGCATTCCCTCTTGAGCCATTTGTACAAATTCTCTTTCAGGGATGCTCACATGACACCTAATTTTGGCCATTTTGAATCTAGATAGGTAGTCTTCTATAGACTCTCCTAACTTTTGTTGGATTCTAGCCAGATCACTTAAAGTCACTCCGGGCTCAGTGCGTGCAAAATGATTTGTAAATTGCACCTGCATATCTTGCCATGAGTGAATGAAATTTGGCGGTAAATTATTATACCACCAAAATGCAGTCACAGTAAGAGACATGGAGAACATTCTAAGTTTTAAGAAATCATTGTCAACTGCCTCCCTGCATTGACAATTAAACCTAACTAAATGATCTTCGGCAGAAACTCTATCATTTCCTGAGAACAAGGTAAAGTCAGGTATCTTAAACATTCTAGGAAATGGATTGGCTTTATCAATCCATTCAGGATAAGGTCTTTGACCAATTTGCCTCAGATTTTTCCTATAAGTATCCCCTAATAGTCTTTGGACTAGCGCCTCAACTTGTGCTGCCAATTGATCTTGATGCATTTGTATTCCTGGATATCCCATGTTCCCGTTTTCTATGTTTCCCGTGTGATCATATACATGATTAGGGTTAGGATTGAAAGGTTGATTTTGATAACCTCCCATAGGGATCTCCTGATGTTGTATAAAAGCAGGATTGGTTGCACCTTGCGCCATTTGCGGTGGGAATGTTTGTCCATTTGTGGGCATACTGTTGACGAGCGCCAGTTGCTTGGGCAAATGGAGCTTGGGGTTGATTATACCCCAGGATATTCCCATAATACGACGTACCAGCCATAGTTGGTTGGTTCTGAGGCGTGTAACCATAGGGTAAAGAAGGACTTCCAGCCACATTTGGCTGGTTGAAAGGCGCATACGCATACGGTATACTATTGTTATTTTGTAACAAAAGCATCTTGCCTCTGTCCTCCCTGTGATGGTCCAGATTGATGTGTGTTGTCACCAATTTGTCCACCACCCATGGGAAACGAAGGTTGGTGATGTCCTGACGCCTAGTGCTAGCCTGGCTCCACGCCCGCTGCCATTTCACCACTTCTCCTAACGTTCCCATGATTACCCTCTCCATGACTCAAGGGTATGGCCCTTGTTTCGTGTGTATGAGAGGAAGTTTGTGGATCGCCTGAAATAAGTATATCTCTATTTTCAGGGTGGGAGAAATGTATCCTCGGAGGGTAACCTAGTGGAGGAACGTCTGGCTCTATACCAGTATTTCCTCTTGGTCTATTCAATGGGACCTCTTCTAAGGCCTTAACTAGTTTCTCATTTAACTGATAGTATTTTTCGACTATTGGTTCTAGACGAGTAACTACTTCAGTGGCAAGAGATGTCGACATTGCCGTGAAAGTTGCACTCATAGTATCATTGATATCTACAAGTATCCTGTCGATCTGCCTAGAGTTGATCTCTCTATTCTCCTCACTTATCCTTTGGAGGATATCGGTGAAGACCCTAGCAGATTCGTGGGCTAGAGTCCTACAGTTGGAGTCAAATTGTTGTCTCTGACTCTCTATGGCTTCTAACAGTAAATTCTTTACTATTTCTGTAAACTTTCCATACATTTGTTGTACAAGTCCACGACCAGTATTACTTGGAGATGATCTTTCCCTTTGTGGGGTCTCTCCATTTGACTCTTCATGAGTATGGTGAACTGATTCACCATTGTTACCCTGCGCCCTATTTTCCGAAGGAGTTGAATAACTTATTTCCATGTTTTGGAAACTTGTTCCCTCCTTAGCAACTTCCTTATTCTTTTTAGAACGTGTATCCGGCATTTTCGTAAAAGCAACCGTTTTTTTATTTTACAGTTGGTTTTTCGAAAGTATGAAGAAGAAAGTTCACAATGTGTTTATGAATCTTCTTCTCCCACTGTGGTCGTCAAAAAACTTGTTGGTGCAAAATCAGTTGGTTGACTTTGCAAACAAGTCAATGCACACCCAGTAGTTTGGTACTGAATGTCTCGGGAGACTTAGCCCCTGGGGGTTACCGGTTTTAATTAGATAAAACCTTGCTAACGTACTTTGTTGCAATTTAATTTAGGATTAAACCACAACGCCTAATAAATTCAGGTGAAATGCAATAAATAGAGCAAATAATAATTAATCTATTAATTAAAGCACAACATTCCCATATATGCCACAAACTTTTAGGAAAGAATTTTACAACACATAGGGGGATAAGCCAGGTTGGACAACTAAAGGGAAGACACGAAGGGAGTTACCTCTATGGTTCCTTGCTTCAATCGGAGAATTACAGGACTCGTCGCCAGAATATGTTCTACGTCTAAGGACTAAACTATAACCCCACAAGGGGGTTGGCTAGGCTAGAGCTAGGCTACGCTAAGAAAAGAGTAATTGCAAGTTGTTTTGTGTTTTGTTGTTGTTCTCTACTTGATGATCGTTCTTCTATTTATAGAGAAGCATGATGCATAACTTCCGTGCTTGCTTGGAGGGAAAACATTTGAATCATTTTTTATTCAAATCTCAACCGTCTTCTGGCGCTGAATAACTGTGGCCTTGCACGTTCTTCCTCATGTGAATCCGTCTGATGATTGCTCTTTAACTACCTGCACGCTTATCATTCTTGACTTTCATCTCCTGATGGTCTTGGCAATCTTCTCCTATTGACTTTGACTTGTGTTGACTTTGTCCACTAGGCTTCATGCTCTTGTTGGGCTTTCATGTTAAGACGAAATTAAACATTTTGAGGTCTAATACAATGTACCATAATAAATGTTATTGGGCATCTAAAAATGGTAGTAACAGAGTGATAACCTCATTTCCTGGTCTTTCAACCAATAAGCCACATTCTCTCATTGTAGTTGTCAAAACTTGTTGGATTAAGGCTCCGTTCTTTTGAACTGAACTGGGCGGAACTAAGCTGAACTGAACTGAACTGAAACGAACTGAACTAAACTGCACTGAACCGCATTGAACGGGCGAGAGAAATTGAGAGAAACCGAACGACCGACGTAAACCGAAATAATATTAATAATAATATTATTATTATTATTATTATTATTATTATTATTAAAATAATAATAATTATTATTATTATTATTAATATTTAAAATAATAATAGTTAATTTTGATAATAATAATTATTATTAAATACTAATATTATAATAAAAATACTAATAATATTAACAATAATAATAATTAGTAATAATAATAATAGTTAATAATAATAATAATAATTAATATTATTATTATTATTAATTATTATTATAATTAATATTAATATTAATAATAATAATAAATAAATAATATAATAATAATTAATTATAATTATTATAATTAATAATGTAATAATAATTAATAATAATAATAATAATAATTAATAATAATAAAAATAATTAATAATAATAATTGATAATAATAATAATTAATAATAATAATAATATTAATAATAATTAAAACAATAATAAAAAAATAAAAATTTATTGCTATTATAATTATAATAAGAATAATAATAATAATAACAATATTAATAGTAGTATTGAAAACAAATATAATAATTAAAACATTAGACAAGACTGAACTGAACTGAACTGAAAATAAGTCCAAAAGAACAGGGCCTAATTAGCAACCTTCTCATGCAGCTTGATTGCCCTCTCCATAATAAAGGCAATGTTTCTGTTGTTTGTATATATGTGCTGCAATCCTATTCAACATCAGAGGACTAAACATATTGAATTGGATATTCATTTTGTTCGAGAGAAGGTAGCCTTAGGATCGGATAGGTTCGTGTCTTGTATGTCCCTTCTTCCTACCAGTAAGTGCTAGGCAGGCCTCTTCACCAAGGGTCTTCCACGACAAATATTCCTAGAATTTAGATCTAGTCTGTGCGTCCTCCTCCTTCCATTCCAACTGTGGGGTGTGGTAGAGAATATCAAAATATTCTCCGTATGTTCTGTGTAATTTTCTGTATTTAGATTTTACATATTACATCCTCCGTTCTTTTTTAATAGCAATATTTCCCTCATTTGAAAGTTTCATATTGATTGCAATGTTGTCTTATTTGGTAATATATTCTCCTTAGAGGTGATCAACATGGGCTCGGCCCGACCCAAAAATGGGCGGGCTTTGGGAATGATTTTTCGGCCTGCGCTCTGGCCCGACCCGATTTTTTGGGCAAAGAAACCTAGCCACAGGCAACTTAAATATGAAAAATTCTGCTAATTTTTTGCCCGATCAAAAAATCACCCAAAAAGCCCGCATGGCGCGGGAATTCGGTCGGAGGCTTTGGTCCAAAACGGGTCACTTTTTAGCCAAAGCCCGGCCCGACCATGCCCATGTATCACCTCTAATTCTCTCCATCTCACTCCTATCACATGGCCCCACCTTTTATTTATCTCTAACTCTCTCCTCTTCACATGGGTTTCTTAAATGTCATGTTATTTGCCGCCCGTATTTACCGTATATTGCTCGTATTTATACGGGTTTTTTTCTCTCTTTTCTCCCACCTCTACTTCTTCTTCCTCCATAACCACAACCACCTAGCCACCGCCCCGTGTCGGCCCCTACCCCTGTTAGCCCCTCCCCACCCCTGCAACCCCCACTACATCCCACTCTCACAACAACCCCCCAACCAACCCCCCGCAATCCCCCCACCCCCGCAGGCCACCAACCCCACCCTTCGCCTCCCTCCTCTCTCCCCTTCCCCATTTCCCCGCGCCCCTCTTCCTCTTCGGGCGCGCTTCCCCGACAATCTCCCCCCTCCCCCACGCACAGGCCTCCACTCCTTCTTCTTCTTCCTCTTTCTCCCTAGCTTCTTCATCCCCTTACTCTAAGATCTCGAAATAAGATTATTGTTCATGGAACCGAATAGAACTTTCGGTTCCACCATCCACCATGGTGAAACCGACTGATTTTTTTTCGGTTCCACCATGTTAGAATCGAAAAAAATATCGGTTCCTCCATGGCGGAGCCAAAAAATCGGTTCTACCATGGTGTAACCCAAAAAAATCGGTCGGTTTTTCCACGGTGCAGACAAAAAAATGGTTCGGTTCCTGCTAAAAACTCTAAAAATATATATATTTTTAAGGTTAAAAAGGTATAAAAAAAAAGCGTATAAAATTACGGGCTATGTTTAGTAAATGCGGGTGGTAAATAGCAAACGCCTTTCTTAAACAATGTGCCAATGGGATGTGTTGCAATTATTATAGAACAAAAGAAGTATTAGGTATGTATATATCTTTCCTACATATATTATTTGATTAATGATAACATTTCAAATGGAGAATTACAACAATTCTACAAATAATTATAAACAGCTAGTTACAGTTGTATTTAGATTCTATTATTAGTACAACACCATGGGCTAGTTAAAAAAAATATACCCTTACTCGAACAAGATCGATTATTACTACCTTAATAACCTCGCTTCATCTTAAGTAAAAAAATTGGTTCCGAGGAGAGTTAAAACAAGAAATTGTTTGCGTATAGATTTAATCCCATTTACAATGTTTGAAACAAATGTTATTTTATATAGATACAGTGAACTTCAAAATTAAAAAATATATAGATGTAGTATCTTATGTAAGTAAATTAAAATATTGTTGTTCTTCCCTTCAATAAAAAAAATATTGTTGTTCTAAGGAGTTTAGGGTTACTGTTGAAGACTATAAATATAGAAGACAACAAGAGAAGACTTTTGGTAAGATGATGAGAGAGATTATTAGATTACAAATGAAAAGAAAGAGAGAGATTATGGCAAAGCAAACTGAGATTAAATCTGCTATTCAAGAGCTTAATCTTCTTACCAAAATTATTAACAACAATGAAAATGACAATTCTAACCCTCCATCTTCTGCTTCTGCTGCTGCTGCTGCTGCTTCTGATCAACAAAAACGTGCTGTTTCCTACATACCCACCACTCCTTTTCTGTCTCTCTGCACCTTAATTGTTCAAGTTCTTGGTAACATGTTTCTCTCTCTTTCTCTTTTTTTTAGCATTAATTCGATCATAGAAACAGTTGTTTTTCTCTCTATTATTTTCGTTTTTTTTGGATTTTTGGCCCCTTGCCTTTTGAAGTAATTTGTAAATATGATAGCTTCATGAATCATGCTCATGCATTTGGTCGTTAATAGTTGTTATGTACTCACTCAGTATTCTTTTGTTGTTCCTATTTGGAATTTTTTGTGAGAAGAAATTGGCCTGGTAAGGGTGAGAAGAACTTTCGAAAACGGAGGGATGGTTAATTAAATATATTATTCACATTATAGGAATTAGATATCAATTATGAGAGTAATATTTTAATTAACTATGTCATATTTATCAATTTTGTTGAATAAAGCTAAAAACAAATAGCTAAACCTATGCACTACGTGCATAGGTTAGAAAAACCGATAATATATTACTATTATTTACAAGTTATAATAAAGCACCGATTATTACCCATTTGGTATACATATTCAGGTACTCTATGATTTTTGCTTCTTTTTGGGTAGATCTGAAATTTCCATTTTAGTACAATACGCTTAAAACGTGGAGGTTGATTGACCAATAAGGCAATAAGATGTTCATAATTGGGATTGACAATAAGGAAAAAATAGGTATTTTTATTACGACAATACATGAGGGTTATAGTAAAAATTGATTTTATGGGTAATGTGTTCTACTAAATACCTCCATTTTCTATTAGTTGTTTCACTTGATTATCTATTCTACTGTATCCAGTATACATATTATGTGACAATGAACATCTTTAACTTATGTATTTATAATTATCATTTTGATGTATTTATCGAAACAAATCTTACAAGATTTCTATTTAAAAAGAATTGGAACAATTCGTAAAGAACAGTTGTGATATTTAGACAAAGAAAAAGATCTTACAATGTCAACAAGATCCCAATATTTTTAAAAATAGAACAATAAAAGTGATGAACAATGTCTACATTTAAATTAAACCAAAAAAAAGTCTTCCATTGCTTATTAATTATAGCAACACGTTAACTTTATGCTTAATGTTATTTTGAAATTTGTATATATTAATTAAAGATTATCATGCAAGGAGAAATGCAAATAGAGTAAGCTAAGAGTCAACTATGTCAATAAACAAACATATATAATAAAAAATACCTTTTCTCTTTCAATAATTAGTATATATAGGATATAATGCATCTTCCTTTTCTTATGTAAAAGGATTATGAAGTATGCTGTTTCATTTTGTGACTATGTGTTTATGCGGTTTCAATATTTCTCACGCCATTTAGGGAATGTAATATATATATTTCGGAGTTTGTCAATGCATAATATTGATTAAGAAGATTTTTATATATTTATTAGTAAAAACTACAAAAAAGTTAATATTTTAAAAATATACATTAAGCCACATCCAAGAAAATAATATGTTATGATAATTGTTTTTAAATAGTTAAAAAAATATGGTCGACGTAAGGTAATGCAAATATCTTAAAAATCAAAGTATTACAACTAATTAAAGATAGAGGGATCATATAATTATGATAACGAAAAAAAAACTTACTACAATTATTTCCTCTATTTCTAAGTACTTGCACCACTTCCCATGAATGAAATTGTCATGTTACTTGCAATCAAGCCATATATAGAAGTTTGGTAGTACAATATCGCCTATAGAAACCTACATTCTCTCCCCTCACATATTTATCATCTCTATATATATATCTTATTTTTTGTGCCAGTTCACTTGCTATAGAGTATACAAAAAGTTTAGCTTATATATGTTGGATTATTATCATATTATTGTTTTCACCTCCTTTCATTAGAAAGATATAATAATAAGGAAAAACTGTTTTAAATAAGCCAACATTTGCGTGGTTTTCTCATTTTAAGTCAAGGTATGGATTATTCTTGATTAGGTTAAGCTTGTAGGACTATGTTCTTCTATTGGGTCAATATACTGACAACCTGAACAACAGGTTATGTAACAGGTTATGTTTTACTTTTACTTATTTTTTTTTATTCTTTTGCTTTTTAGTTTCACCCACCACCCCAATCTAACAACCACCCCTCAAACCCCAACCCCAACATCCACCATCGGGCCACCAACGCCACCTATTGAACAACCACCCACCCACCGAACTCTCTTTATTTAGCACCACCACTATCTCTCTCCTCACTACTAGTTCCACCCACCAAACCACCACCCATTGAAACCAACTAACCACCGCCACAACTCACATCAACTAACCACCGCCACCACTCATATCAACTAAGCACTAACTAACTACTGAACCTACTAACCACCGCCACCACTCACATCAACTAACCACCACCCACTGTCACCAATCAATGAAACTAATCACCACCAGAACCGCACCAACCAAACTCCCTAATTCCCATCACAACCCCCCGACTCTCTCTCTTCTTATTCTCTTTTCCCCAATTTCCGCCGCTAACTCCCCACCACTACCACCAAAACAACAATCAAAAACTGTGGTGGGTAATGGGTGGGTTTCGTGGCCCAGAATCAACCCCAGCGAGAGGAAAAGTGAGGCAGTGAGGCGAGGCGAGACGAGGCGGGACAGAAGAACGGAGAACAAGGTCGTGAACAGATGAGAACAGGGTGAATAGGACGTTGGTGGTCGTTGTTGCAAGGCCCCACCCGTCGGGGTTGAAGGGGACGAATCCCACCTCGATTTCTACCGTCGCGACCATTATGGGTGGTTTTCTTGTTGTTGTGATGGATGAGGAGGGTTGTGGAAGGGTTAGTTGTGAGGGTGGTGAGAGAGGGTGAGGGCCCGACGTAGTTGAGGAGGGGTGGTGGTGTTTGGTGTTCAGTGGAGATGAGATGAGATGAGATAAGAGAGTGGGTGTGAGTTGTAGTGGTGTTTGAAGGTCTGAAGGGGGAGGAGAGAGAAAGATGAGAGGAGGAGGGAGGAGAGAGAAAGTGAAAATGAATTTGTTTTATTTTTAGGTAAAAAATAGCAAATCTGTCATATTGCAACACGTAGCCATGTAACCTACTAAAGCAGGTCACGAATACAAGAAAACCTGTTAAAACTCAATACAACAAAATGGCACTGTGCAAGCTTAACCTACTCAGGAATAATCCATAGCTTGACTAATTTTTGAAGATCACACAAGGTTCGCTTATTTAAATAATTTTTCCTAATAATAAAGAAAGAAGGATTTTTTAACAAGAATAATACAAACTTTTGGCCGTTCTCTCGCAATAATACAAACTTTTGATTATTTTTTAATAATACAAAGTTTACATCAAAATTCCTCCAGTAGGGCAATACCGGTTGTTAACTTGTTGTAGGAGGTAACAAGCTGACGTGGCACTCTCTAGGACACGTGTCGCTTTTTTATTGGTTGATTTTTTAAATTTTTATTTAAATTTGAAAAACAAAAAAAAAAACTTTTTTTTTCTTTCTCCGTCACCCACCCCCCCCCCCCCACCCCACCCCACCCCCGGCCACCGACCATGCCCAGCCCTTCGGTCCTTCCCTCAACCACTCTATGTCTTCGTCCTCCCCCCCGTCGAGCCCGGAACCCCACCCCCCCCCCTACCCCGTCGAATTCCCCCCCCAACCGCCGTCGAATTCCGCCTAGAGCCCGGACTCCATTGTTTCGTGGAGTTCGAGTAACAAGAGCTTTGTTGTGTTATCCAGATTCCTCAAGAGTTTTGAATCCCCCAGAATTTTCGAGGATTTTGTTACCCAGATTCTTCAAGCACAACAATTCGACGGGGGCATAATTAACAGGACCTGCCATTATAGTAACTCCACCTCCATCTCTGTGTCCAAGCCCCGTTAATGGCGTCGCCATTTGTAAATCCCCAAATTTTCTCTCTCTCCTCAAAATTCCTCAATCAGCAACTCCAATTTGAAGCGCAAAACCCTAGAAATCGCTGAATTGAATATTCCTCGTGTTCGTCCTACAAAGAAGTAGTCGTAACACGAGAACACCATGAATTTTCTTTCTCCTCTGTAAAGGCGATGAGTTGGGGGAGGAAAGAGGGAAGCTTTATTTTTGGGTTCGGGTTGGGGGGGAGGAGTTGGGTTCGGGTGGGAGACGTTTCGTGGTTGGGGAAGGCGGTTTCGTGGTGGGGGAGGGGGTGGTGAGGGTGGTTTCATCTGTGGTGGTGAGTGTGGTGTTGATAGGATTTGGTGGATGGGGTTCATGGTGGTTGTGGCTGGGTTTTGTGTATTTCGGGGGTGAGGTGGCTTCGGTGGTGGCTGTGGGGTGGTTTCGGTGGTGGATGTGGGGTGGGGGAGGGGTTGAGGTGGTTCAGGTGGGTGGGGGGTTGGGGGAGGAGGGAGAAAGAAGAAATATCATTTTATAATTTTTTTTTACCTGTTTTACAGGTTACAAGTCAACTTGGCCTACTGGATGAATTTTGATGTAAAGTTTGTATTATTAAAAAATAATCAAAAGTTTGTATTATTGCGAGAGAACGGACAAAAGTTTGTATTATGGTAGTTAAAAAATCCAAGAAAGAATGAAAATGAAGGGGTTATTTTCGAATATTTTAGTCAAACTTTATTAATTTTGATCGTATATTCTACTCTATGATTTTATAAAAGACGTGATATTGATAGAAACAACCTCAAATAATGGGATATATCATCCTTTTGTGTCAATTATTGGCAGATAAGATAGGACCGACAATGGTAGTGCTGAGACAAGATATTTCCAAGAATATTCAGGTACTTCTTGCTTTAGCTTTAATATAATGTTTGTTTGCTGAAGTGTTATTATAAGTTATCAATTGTACAGCATTAAAACTGAAGAGGGAATATCACATCATAAATAAGATTAGTGGAATAATTTAATATATAGGAAAATTTGCCCAAAAAAACATTTTAAAAGTTCATTTCAAAAACATTTTAAAGCATTCTTTGCAAAATTAAACCACAAACTTAATTTTTCTTGCAAGATGAAACCTATTCCTATTTTCCGGTGTGGTTTTTGAGATGCATAGGGGTGGTGTTGCAGTTAATGGAAATAGGGGGTTAAAAGAAAATAGAATGGTCAACGTCGGAATTGAGAAAAACCACACCGGAAATTGGGAGTAGGTTTTATCTTCCAAAAAAATTTAAGTTTGTGGTTTCTTTTTGCAAAGAATGCTTTAAAAGGTTTTTTTTCGCACAATTGAACTTTTAAAATGTTTTTTTTTGACAAATTTTCCTAATATATATCAATAATTTTAGAATAAAACTTCATTCAATTTGTGTGTAATCAAACTTTTCTTTGATGAAATCCTGTGTGTGTTGTTTCAGAATGCTCTTAACAAATAGGTACGTTTTCAAATATCAAATATTTTTGTGTAAGTTTTCAAGTATATACTATTGAGAGCGACGTTCTTGGTAAGGAGGCAGTTGAGAAAACATGCATTACTATGGGCCTATGGCATTGGCATGAGATTTTACTTACAAAATTATATAGGATCGATTATAGCATTGTAGTATATAAAATTTGACAATATGATTATATATAGCTAGCACTAGCATAAGGCTCACAAAATTATATAATTTCATTATAATTACCATCATTTTACTAGAAAATTGACAGTATATTACCAAGTGAACGGGAGGATCAAGGTTGTCTATAGTAGCTCTCCTTCCACTCTTGTGACAGCCTGATAGGAGTTCGATTCTCACTCCTTACAAGAATGATTTCTCAATTTCTCCTCCTTATAAGGGAATTCTCCTTACCCAAAAAAAATTTACCAAGTGAGCTAAATATCCTTTTATATGATGATATTGCACAAATACATTTTCACATTATTATTCTCTCCAATGAAGAATATTATACTGAACTTGTATACTCTTGCTTCAGATGCATAGGAAAGTAACTAACTTCTAGTACTCGTCAATTATATATATTTATTCAAGATGTATCATACTCCCTTTGTTTTTTTATTAGTAGTTGTAGTTTCACTTTTATTTTTACACTTTTGTCGATCTTTAACTCTAATCATTAATATTTGTAATTATCAATCACTAAAAATTATAAAATGTTGCTATTATGATAATATATAGTAAGACAAATCCAATAATATTTTACATGATGATACTTGTCTTATATATGATAATAAAAAAAATGTTAAGGACAAATCGAGTTATGTGAATAGTGCAAAGTCAAAGTGGAACAACTAAATAAAAACGGAGGAGTCATACTTCATGAACAACTTTCTATCTATTTGAAACTATATAGTGTAAACCAAGTTTATTTAACTAGACGTGTAAAGTGCTACAAAAAATCGTACAAACTAATAAAAAGAGAGGATTTACACATTATAAAATTTTATCATGCTGCATAATCCTTAAAAAATCTCTACAAATTGCTAAAGATTTTCTATATACACATATTCTTGGGTGTAACTGTTACACCATAATTTATGGTGTAACAACCCACAAACTACCGCTTCTTATGTAAAAAGAACTCAACAGACATGAATTAAATGATAAAATGGCTTTAGATTCATATCATTATTTGTATAATTTATGTCATTCTTATTTAATTCTATGTCATTATGCATGTTACATAATAAGTTATGATGTAACATGTTACACCCAATACACACTCTTCTATATTACGTTGACACCTCGCGACAATGTAACACTCTTACAATCTTGAATTGAAGAATGTCGTAGAAATAGATTAAATAAAAAAGTTACCTAATCAATTATTAAAAAGTTACCTAATTAATTATTCTAATGAGAACCCTCTTATAGTAAGAACCGTGAGAACCACTAAAAATGAGCAAAAACTTCAGAAGATGAGCAAAAAAAATAAAAATAAGCAAAAACATAAAATGAGTAGAAAACATTAAATGAGCAGAAAACGTAAAATGAGTAAAAATGTAAAATGAGAAAAACGTAATTTAAGCATAAAAAAGTAAAATGAACAAAAACGTAAAATGAGCAAAAACGTTGCGAAATGAGCATAAAAATGTTAAATGAGCAAAAACATAAAATAAACAAAATATATAATGAGTAAAAACATTGTGAAATGAGCAAAATCTTCGTAAAATGAGGAAAAATGAGCGGTTCTCACCATAAAGATGGTTCTCATATTAACTTAAACCAATATATATATATATATATATATATATATATATATATATATATATATATATATATATATATATATATATATATATATATATATAGAATTGAGTTCATGTGAGAAGGGAGTTTTATATGAGAAATGAGAAGTAATTCTAGCCCTTGGATCATGTCTCATTTAATGGCCTTGATTAAAAAAAAAAAAACTAAAACCCAAAATTTGAAACCACTTCCTACGTCATAACTCATAACCTATTTTCTCTCTCCTCTCTCTTCTCTCCTACCTCCACTCTCTCTTGTTTCGGATCAAGTTATAGTACTGGTTACATTAGTTGTTTAAAGTGTATTTTTGCTTGCTTTTGTGATTTGTCAACCGAACTCTTGAAATGACTTGGATTTAATTCAAAGGTGATACCTTGAAATGTTACGGGTCATCCTTACAAACAAGTGTTCCACTGAATATTTTTTTTTTGTGACCGACCATTTTGATTTTTGAATGATTAATTATATTAGGGAGTAAATCTTCTGTAATTTATAGAACAATCTTTAGAGATTCCGTTGGGTGGATGGGTTATAATAATTAGAATGTACATACAACTCTAATCAAATCCCAATATAACTCTTATGACTAGTCAAATGCTCCTATAATTCATATAACTCTAATCAAATACTCCTATAACTCTAATTACAACTCTTATGACTAGTCAAATACTCCTATAACTCCAATTAATAGTTCCTATAACTCTAATATAATACTCCTATAACTCTAAATACAACTCTTAACAAGTAATGCCATACCTATAATGACTACCAATTATAACTCTTTTTTATCATGGTATATGCAATGATTATATTCTAACAATGACTACAATTTCATTGGAGTTATATTAACATATAACTCTTATGACTAGTTCATATAACTCTAATCAAATACTCCTATAACTCTAATTACAACTCTTATGACTAGTCAAATACTCCTATAACTCCAATTAATAGTTCCTATAACTCTAATATAATACTCCTATAACTCTAAATACAACTCTTAACAAGTAATGCCATAACTATAATGACTACCTATTATAACTCTTTTTATCATGGTATATGCAATGATTATATTCTAACAATGACTACAATTTCATTGGAGTTATATTAACATATAACTCTTATGACTAGTTCATATAACTCTAATCAAATACTCCTATAACTCTAATTACAACTCTTATGACTAGTCAAATACTCATATAACTCCAATTAATAGTTCCTATAACTCTAATCAAATACTCCTATAACTCTAAATACAACTCTTAACAAGTAATGCCATAACTATAATGACTACCTATTATAACTCTTTTTATCATGGTATATGCAATGATTATATTCTAACAATGACTACAATTTCATTGGAGTTATATTAACATATAACTCTTACGACTAGTTCGTATAACTATAAGAAAGAGTTGCATAACTCCGAACAAGCAATGTTATACCTCTAATTAGAATGTACATACAACTTTTATGACTAGTCAAATACTCCTATAACTCTAATTAGTAATTCATATAACTCTAATCAAATACTCCTATAACTCTAATCACATTGCTTTACTCCTCAAAACGTCTTTCAACACTTCAATGTTGCTCGACGAATCTAATTGCTTGACGAAATAATTTTTTATAATATAATTTTCATAAGCAAGAATCTAATGTAGCACATGGACTATACTTTCAACACATCAACGTTGCTTCTTTATTGTAGATGAAAAAAGTTCCAATAACTAATAAAACTAAACTAAGAAACACAAAGCCACCAAACTGTAATAAAGTATAGTATTCAATTTGGTTTTCACTTGTGGAAGAAGAGTGGAGATCAACCTTCATTTGATGTGGTAATTGACTCCATAAAGTATAGTATTTTTCAACGTACTTTGGAAGAAGGAGAAGGGAGGAGAGGAAAATTAGGTTTAAAAGGAATGAAAAAGGTAGTTTAAATTTAATATTAGTTTTTAAATCTTGGCCGTTGATAGATCTAATCTAAGGGGTGATTATTTCTCATTTCTCACATAATTTCCCTTCCACATGATCTTGCCTCTATATATATATATATATATATATATATATTATTCTACATACCTCCTCTATTTTCTTCTGTTAATGATACTAAAACTCAATATCATTTGAGTTTGCCGTATACGTAACTCTGTTATAGAAGTTAGTCCTTTATTAGGGTTAAATTATAATGATTTTTTTAACAAGACCGGAAAATAAGGGATACCAATGTGTTACACTTGAAATTGGGGGTGATGCTTTATAGTTTATACATTGGACCAATTCTCACGCTCGAAAGGCAAATCAACCTTAACACGTACTCTAGTAATAATTAGTCTAATGATTACAAATATAATGACTAGCTTCTAATCAAAGTCAGAAAATTTGCTAAGTGTATTTTAATTGGTGATGGAGATTCTACTGTTGGAGTTAATTGATACTAAGGCTATGTTCAGTTCACCTTATTTTTGCTTATTTCGGATCGAGATCGATCGATCGAAATAAGTCAGATCGATCGAATCGGCATCGATCGATCATCGCATTATGCTTATATTTAAAAACTTATTATTATTGTTATTATTATCATGATTATTATGATTATCGGTATTACTAATGCTATTATTGTTATTGTAAATATTATTATTATTATTATTATTATTATTATTATTATTACTTTATACGATTACTATTACTATTAATATTACTATTTAGTAGTACATTTGTTCAAAAGGATTATTATTATTGTCGTTGTTGTACTTATTAATTATTAATATTGGTAATTATTATTAATGTCGTTGCTATTGTTATAAATGTCATTGATATCACTATTTGAAGCTATTTGTGTTCACGAACAAGAATGTTCTTTTGGCATTTGTACGTGTTCTTTTTTATATTTGTTCTAATTAACAGTTTTGATATGCGATGTTCTTTTTGATGTTGTACATGTAACGAACATGACAATAGTATATGATGTTTATTTTTTTTTAACAATTGGCAGAATAGTATAAAATATACGTTACTAGTTTATATAAAACATGAATAGCATGGGATAACCTAATGGTGTTGGCATCACGTTCAAAATTTTCCCTACAATGGATTTCTACTTATCTTTAAAAATAAAGTTTATATAGAACAAGACAACGATATGAGAAGAATATCTAACAATTTTTTTCAAGATCTTTATAGGTTTATTTATAATCAAAAAGAACAATTTATTGATATAACAAAGAACATGTTGTTAGTTAAATCCAAACATGTCATCGATATAAAATTACATCTATCTTTTATTTTTAGAATGTGTTCTTTAAATAGATTTTGTATGCTCTTTGAGTATATGTTCTTTTTGTTTAATATCATTATATGTTCTTTTCATTACTACCTAAATTCTTATTATAAACGGACCTTAGACATGAACAAATGTTCTCTTTACCATGAACAATATGTTCTTTTACCTAAAATATGTGTTCTTTTATTTTTAATTGTATGTTCATATACTAATGTATTTTTTTTCAAAAGAAAAAACTAATTATGCTATTATTATTATTATATTTATATTATTATTATTATTATTATTATATTATTATTATTATTATTATTATTATTATTATTATTATTATTATTAAAACTTGTGCCTAGTAATAAAATGATAGTGATACTAGTATTGAAATAAAAAGTAATAATAATATTAGTAATAATATGTTTTATAAAAGTTAAGTTCAGATCAGATCAGAAAA
This sequence comes from Beta corolliflora, assembly GCA_947648045.1. Taxonomy (NCBI): domain Eukaryota; kingdom Viridiplantae; phylum Streptophyta; class Magnoliopsida; order Caryophyllales; family Amaranthaceae; genus Beta; species Beta corolliflora. The sequence goes on along the minus strand of CANSZD010002914.1, from coordinate 1,099,212 downwards.
AATAAGTTCAGATCATATTAGATCAGATAAGTTCAGATCAGTAAAAATAAGGTGAACTAAACATAGCCTAAGACATGCTCCCATAGATGGAGAACGTCTGCCAATGATCTTCATGTGTATGGATGATAAGATACATCAGCACTACTCACATGTCTAAGCTTTTTGCAACTCATTAATATTATACTTTAAGTTATTAACATTTATTAGAACTTATCTTAATTTATTAGACTTGAAACTTTTTTTTTATGTGAAGTGTACCCTACGTGTACACACTCTTACTCGTGGAATCACTCTTTTTTCTAATACTCCATATATTATAACGATCTTTCGTCCATCCGGCCATACCCCAATTATTAAATAAAAGATGTTTTCCAAAAAATAAAATTATCTAGATATGCAATACTATGTTACTTTAGTTGTCCCCTAAAAAATATGTTACTTTAGTTGTGGGTCGGTTGGGGGTTAGCTATTATTTGAATTTGTTAACCCTTATTATAGCTGCTTGTTATTATAAATTGAACAATAATGACAACTTTTTTCTATAAGTACATTAATTTAGTATTGAACTGATATAAACATGTGGACAAGATATAATTAATGTACATTGCGTACGAGATATGTGTGATAGTATGGTGACTATGGTCAAGTAGATTATATTACCAAGGATCCTTGGGTTCAATGGTATGGCTTCCGATCTCCCACATGGGAGACCAATGTTCAAATTTTGGTGGAAGCAAATTTCAATATTGTTGGGGGGAGGGGGGCTTTGGGGCTTGTTGGGCCTCTGGGTGAGTGACCCTGTAAGAGGGCAGCCCAGAGGAAATTCATCTTACCACGGGTTCCCGAAAGGGCAAAAAAAAAAAAAAAACTTAAATACAAACTTTTTTCTCATATATGGCATGTATATATACTTATTCTTTGACAAAATTATTCATTTTTGACAAACATATATCATCATTATTATTAATTTGTTAGGATAACTTATTTCATTATATTTGTGAAAAATCATGATCCATGAGCATAGAGATTGGAGATGCTTAGTGATTCTGATCCAGTGACATATTCAAATTTGGTTGAGATATTAAACAAAGAAGCAGTTGAACGAAATGCCAAAAAGAGCAACAGTTGTAGCAAAGCTTTGCTTTGGCTCACTAGGTATTTTCTTTATTACTTTTTCTCAGTCTCTCTGTTACATCACCACATATCCTGCTGCAGTATTAGAAAGCATAATATATCCATCCATGATTCCATTCAATGCATGATAGTAGGCTTAACATTACAAAATCCTACTTCTTCAATTCATAAGCTAGTTCATGTACTGTTGGCAACATGTGAAGTTTTATCTTCTGACATCTAGACATATCATACTCATATCATATGAAATGCTCCTAATTTCCTGGAGTTGTATGCTTAGCCATAATAATTATCAAGTTTGACCCAAACTTATAAAGTAAAATTCCTAAGACTACGATACACTTCCTCGGTTTTTTGTCAACGTGTTTTAATTTTGACACTATTTAGTATTATATATTGATAATTTTTTTATAATTTTTACTTAAAAAAAAAACAGCATGTGAGATCTTGTTAGATATATACATGAATACATCTTAATATATATTTTCAAAATATCAACTTTTATAATTCTTGCTTATTGATAATTATAGATATTAGTTTGATTGCTAATTGAAATCATGGGAATTTCAAATTCCTAGGAATTGTAAAATGGGCTAGTTGTTTGGTTGACAAAAAATTTTTTAAATGGGGAAGTAGAAATTCCCATGAATTTCTATTGCCTACAAAATGGGGGAATTAACTAACCTACTCCCCCCTAGGTAAGTAGAAATTCCCATGAATTTCCACTTCCCTTATACACTACCAAACAAAAAATTTAAATTTCCATGAATTTAATGAAGGAATTTATATCACGTGTATTGAAAATTCATGGGAATTGAACCAAACGACCACTAAGGTTTAAAGTATTTTATTGGCAAACGTGCATAATTAATGAAAAAGTCAACTAATAAGATGGAGGACGTACGGTAGTTAACTAATAAAAGTTATGGTTGAGCTTTTACTTTCACTATATAACTTTTAATCTTTTACTAGGAGAATGTAACTAATTTATTGATGGTGAAAATAGTACATTTGTAACTATATGAGTCATGCTGGACAATTGTTCAAGGACGAAGGGAGTACAAAAGTATCGAACCCGAACATATTGTGCAATGAAATATAAAAGACACGTATTTTCCATTAATTAGTTTGAGAAACTACTCTACTCTAATCTCTTTAGCTAATTTGATTTTCAAATAGATATATTCTGTAATTATCTATCTTACACTAGTGGAAAAAAACACAAGGGATGCGGTCAAAATAGCCCTAAGGGCTGCGTTTTTGGCCAGCAGCCCTTGTCGTAGCAGCCCTTCGGCAAAATTGAAGGGTTGCAGTTTTGGACCGCAGCCCTTCACAACGAAGGGCTGCGGTTGAGGGCCTTTGTGTTCGTAAACTTTTTTTTAAGAAAAAAAATTATGCCGCCCCGCCACCGCAACACCCCACCAAGACTCCACCACCCGGCCCAAATGGATAAATGTATCAATCTCTTTGTGCTCATATGATTGATTTAAATAGGTCCTTGGACTTCATGTCGGCATTGCTCCAGCATATTGCAATTGATCCAAGGGAAAACATGGAGCAAATAGTGGAGAACTCCTATGAGATTACCTTAAAACCTTGGCATGGATGGATTTCTGCAACCGCTTATAAAGTAAGTCTACAAGTTTTGTCCTCCATTCTGCCTTCTCTTTGTCATTGTGTCATTGTGTGTGTGACTTTTTTTGGTTATACAATGTCCTGCGTTATATTTATACACTTCTAATTAGGGGTATAAATAAGATGAGGCAACTTGTGAGGTACTAAGGATCTACTTTGTCAATATTCACTCAAGTTTGACACCAAAAATTGATGAGCAGAGTTGAACTACTTGAAAATTTACGAGAAACTCAAAAACACAATCATATAATACTATCAAAAGCAAAATTTCTAAATACAACATATTTCCTCTGTTTTAAAATACTTGACACACTTTTTTCGACACGCTTACTAATGCATATATTTAACCATTGATAACTCTAATTCTTTATAAGCAAAAACTATAAAATTTTGATATTTTGATAGTATATGTCGAGACAAGTCTAACAAGATAAAAAAAACTATATTTCTCCTTACATAAAATTCATAAAATACAGTTAAAGGACAGTGTGTGAATAGTAAAAAATTAAAACTGTGTCAAGTATTTTGAAATCAAGGAAGTCTCATATACGCTAAGGTTGTATCGAGATGAGACAACTTGTGAGCTACCTGAGACCGAGCTCGATTCGGTCAAACTCGGTTTAAACTCGATTTCAATGGATTGAAAAATGTTAGCAAGTTGAGTCGAGTTTTGTCATACTCAGCTCGAGTTATATCATTTATATACCCTCACTATTGATAGGTTTCTTTGTTTTTGGAAGAGGTGTTTGGCAATTGGTTGTTGGTTGTTGGTTGTTGGTTGTTGGTTGTTGGTTGTTTTACTAGTTGTTTATGCTAGTCTTTTCACTATTATTAGTTTATAAAAGTATTTGGTAGACTGAGTTGTTAGTTTTGTTTCTTTAGTGCAAAATGGTACCAAAAGTCAAAAGAAAATCTACATAAAAAAAGCTTTGGCTGAAAAATTGGCTTTTCAACTAACCAAAAAGGCATATCAAACACTTTTTTTTGGTCTTTGACCATATGAGATAGCACAAAACTAAAAGCCAATGAAAAGGGCAACTAAGAGCATCCACCACCATGAACAAAAAAAAATGTTCATCCCCTCTCTGTACAACTTTCTCTCTCATCATCCTTACAAATGTTATGATTCATGACCAAATTCACAAAATCATCTCACCCATGACAAAAAAAAGTTCATCAGTTTCTCTCTCCTACTTTTTACTTCAAAATAAATTAATTTTTTGAAGTGTTTCAAATATGGAAAATTAAATATCATTTTGTAGATCTGAAAAATATGACCATTGGTTTTTTTTTTCTAATTTATATTTTTTGAAATATAACCATTTTAATTTGGCAAATACATTTTGTTACACAATTTCCCACCACTTGGTAGGGCCCGCTTTTCTAATGCATTTTTTTTTGTACACCATGTGACCAATTCCTTGGTTTGTCATAATATGACCAAACATATTTTGCAAGTTGTTCATGATGGAGATCAAATTTTTTTGTTTTTGATCCCTTGACCTAATATCATGTCATGGTGGTGGATGCTCTAAAAGCATGTTATCAACCACCTCCAATATGCTTTGTTACATATGTAGTCTACGAGTACTTTTGGGGGGCAAGGGGGTAATTTTTTAAAAATATAGGTAAGTAGAAGTTCTCTGGGCTGCCCTCGCGCAGGGTCCCACCCACAGGCCCATTGTAAGCCGTACATTCTGCAACCCCCTTCTCCCCCCTCCCCCCCAAATCCCAAGCAAATTGCTTGGGTTAGGAATTGAACCCTATACTTTGCTATGAAATATTGAAAAGCTCACTGCTTGAGCCAACCCCAATTCCTGGGGGTTGTAGTTACATACTACAAGTCAAGGGATTCTGAATAAGCATATTTAAGACTTCCTCTATTTTTTTTTTTATTGCACCATTTTTTTAACGTGTGGTGAGACGCTTCTTTAAACGTCAATATCTCTAATTGCATATAAATAAAATCATAAAAATTTGATATTTGGAATCATTGCATTGAGACGAATCTAACAAGACTCCACTTAATAATGTGAGATAGCTTAACAAATAATGAATAATGCCAAAAATGAAGTGGTACAATTAAAAAAACAAAGGAAGCATATTGCCTACAGTGGTGTTTTGTATTGGGAGTTCATAATGATAATACGCATCAATTGATACTAATTATAGATCTATAATCTCTTCTTTTGCAATGATATGTTAAGTCTTAAACATAGTCGCTTAGGTAGGCTTAACACTTCTTTTTTGCTTGGCACTTACCCACTCTGTTTTTTTTTCTCATTTGGAATCTTGACACTATTCATAGTTAAAAAGAATCTTTTCGATTCTTCTCAATATAAAAGAAAAATATAGTCATATGGAGTCTTGTTTGATTCGTCTCAATGAATATTTTATTAATATTACTTTATTAATATTCAATCGTTATAATTTTTTATACTAATATGTAATGAAAGATATATAAAGTCAAAGAAGTGCATTGGCAAACGCGCACAAGAGAGTGAGAATGTTAAAAAAAACAAAGGGAGTAATCGCTAAAAAAGTACATGATCACAATAAGTTTTTCATTTTCTAAAGGCCCATTTAGTTAGTGGTTATAAATGGTGACCGGTAATGGTAAGTGTATCATGTTAATATATGTGGTAATGCTACTTTATCCCAAAATATTATTTTCTTCTAAAAAAGTGGTATATATTGAGTTGTAATAAAAATTTATAAAGAAAAACCACAAATTATGAGATGAATGTTTTACTATCATAGTATCATGTATATGGACATGAGAGTTCGTTTTCTTGAAAAATTATATTAAATTCATTACTATTAGTATCATTTATTACCGTCTAACAAACAGACCGCAGGAGTATTTATAAGGTCAAAAAAAGGTTAATTAATATTGATCCAAGCGTAGTAGAACTTTGATAAACAACAAGCATTTCATCATGATCATACAGAATCAATATATGTTACATATTAAACTACAAATAAGAAATATATAATCAAAAGATCATGAGTTTTTATTAAAGAGAAACCGATAATAATGATATTCATGAACTGAGTTTTGCAAAAAGAAGTATAAAAAATAAATTTACAGCACCAATAATAAACTTTGAGATGATATGGAGGAGTATATGATTGTTGCATTGTCCATGATGCAGGTAGCTCTGAAACTTTTGCCAGACACAAATACATTTATCAGCCTGCTTATGGCCAAAGGTGAAAACTTTGACACTCTCAGAGATGAAATTCAAGATTTAGTTAGTTTACTCCTGCCTTTGCTACAAGATCTTCACTCCACTCTTGTAAGTGTTCAATCTAATTATATAGAAAATCTTAGCCAAAAATCTTAGTTACATTAGTTTTTATTTTTCTAATCATTATAAAATTCTTAAATATTTTACAATCATGTACATGCTTTATAATTCAGGGCTTATATGGACTGGAGAGGCTAAAGTCTACCTGATGAAATCTACCGATTGACACGCAAAATAGTAGAAATGATTCTTGTACATATTTACTAATTTTGTTTTTCACATGCAATGTTGTATTATTTATACTTCGAGATCATGTATTGTGAGGTTTGTTCACGTTTTTGCGTTAGCGTTAGCATTTGTGTTTGTGTAGATGGTAGATAGTCATATTATGACTTTGTAAGACGTACTATGTATGTACTAAGTTCTAGCCTCCGACTAATATGTTAACAGCATATAAAAAACCCTAAAACTCTCTCAAAGTCTCCCCAAATCGCCAAACCCAAGCCACCCTCAAATTTCGCCCGCCGCCCCACAGGCTCGTTGGTGGCCGCAGGGTTGCCGGCGAGCTTGCGTCAGGTCTCCTTAGTTCCGTTTCGTTCCCCTCCCCATTTCCCCGTCGAGTCTTCCCCCTCCACATTTCCCAGTCACTTCGTCCCCCTTCCTCCGTCGCGTCGGCCTTCCCCTCCCTTCTCCGCAAGCGTGCCTCCCCTTCCCTCACCGCAGTCGCGTCGCACCGTCGTCACCCCCTTCCTTGTATTTCGCGTCGTCTTTCACCGCGGTAAGTTTCCGGTTAGTCTCCACCCCCTTCCCCCTCCCCTTTTAGTTGTGTCCCCCCCACCCGTCCTCCCTTGTTAGTTGCGTCCCTCCCCCTCCCCAGTCCCCCCTGTTATTGTTGTGTGTCGAGTCTTCCCCTCCCCCTTCCCCCTGTGGTGTTTGTTAGCATTAGGTTTTTCCCTTCCCGGTTACGTGAATTTAGCTTAGATCCCATTCCCCTCCCCAGGTTTACGCGTTTATCGTTCGCTTTTAGTGCGTCTCCCCCTCCCCGTTCCCCGTTTAGTGTTTAAGTGTGTATCCCCTTCCCCTTCCCGCACTCCTTCCCACCGTGTTCGTCGGCCTCCCCTTCCCCTTTCCCGTTGTCGAGTTGTTATACTTGCTGCCGCCTAAGTGTCGGCCCTCGTTGCTTGTTTCTGTAAGTTAGGTCGTTTAGTTCTTAGTTGTGTTAGTATGAGTAAGTTGCCTGCTTACTCAATCTGCTTGATAAGTTTGTTAATTGCTGGAGGTAATCCTTGTCTTCAAGGTGTTGGGCCTAACCTGTGTGGTTGGTTAGGGTTGCTGCTTTTGTTTTTTGGAATTGAACGTGGAAGTGTGTGGCAAAAGGTTTCATGGTTGGAGTTTGTTTCCTCCGATTTTGGTAATCGGATGATTGTTCGAGATCTAACAATGGTTAGATCTCAGTCTAGCTTGGTAATGATCTTATCAATCATTTCCTTAACAAAAAGATATCTGAAGGCGGCTCCCCAATTTATCAATTGGGTTTATAGCGCGTCAACTAAGTCAAGCTTCTCCTTTGAAAAGGAGAGGCCTGTAATACCCACTCAAGAGGGTATTGAGTCACAAAGAAAGGTGACTTTTCAAGGAATCCCGATCCAAGAATCCCATGTGATAAAAGGTCATGGGGATTGGTTATGTTGCGAGTTCCAACTCTCGCTTGTTCTTTGTTACTAGATTGTGAAACCGATCCACTCCTCCCCCAGCTTCCATCATTGTTATGACATTTGTCAACCACCATCAGCTGAGCTACAATAAAGGTGTCTAACAATACAACCCTCCAGATCGAGCAGTTTTATCTATGTTTAAGTTATTTATGTTATTGTACTTGTTATGTAAGAGCGAGTAAAGCTCAGTTTAGTTTCTTTGTTTTTGTTTGGATGTATTAGCATTAGGCTGTACTTCCGTTTTTTCTTAATGTAAATTTTTCTCGTTGTCAAAAAAAAAAAGACTAATATGTTAACGAGATTTTTAAGAACTGCAGTAATGCATGGGAAGACATTAAAGTCACGAAAGATATTGCCCATTTTTGTTTAAGGTGACTAGAGATTCGAGACTGTGAATTACTAGTATATACACTAGTTCAGTAGTTTAAGTGTTTGTTGGGATTTTGGTAAGTTGATCTCGTAATTCTGTCATTTAGAATGATAAAAGATCTTTCATTAGCAAGTGGTTATATAGCTTAATTAACCTGAGTTTGATTTCGAATTGGCTGTAAGGTTCTAACAATCAATAGACAAATCCTAAATTAAGATTTGACAATTAACACAGTTTTCTCGAGTTAAGCACATGTTTAGGTACAGTCCGTTTTTGGTAAAACATGCCACATACAGACAAATCGTGCGGCCACGACATCACCATCCTCATTCCTCCTTTCTCTCTCCTCGCCTCCACACATCCTAATCATCTCCACTCTCTCTCTCACTTTCTCTCTCCTCCTCCAGAAAAAAATGGAGGTTGACACGTTGCCTCGAATGCAGCGCCATTTTCCTTCTCGGAGCTCCGACAATACAACCGACAAAGCTCGTTCAAGAAAACAGCTCATTTGTTTGATCGGTAGTGGTGGCGCAAGAATTCAAGGTAGACCTCCTTAGGTCAGAGTCATGCACTGAGGCGATCATTAGCCCCGACGACGACATCGCCGGAGATTCGTCCTTGTTTATCGATGGTAAGGGTAAAATTCTGGAGGAAATGAGAGCAGAGAGAAAATAGGGAAAAAATGTGGGAAATAAGAGAAGAGACAAGATGGGGAAATGAGAGGAGAGAGAAAATGAGGCAAAAAAATGGGGAAAATGAGAGGAGAGAGAAGATGGGGAAAAATGAAGGAGAGAAAGGAAGAACTCTGCCATTTTCTCTCTCATTGTATGGTTTCCCCTTATAATTACAAGAAGTAACCCCTACTTTCAGTAGAAGTAACCCCTACTTTCAGTAGAAGTAACCCCTTAGCATTACAAAAAGTAATCCCTAATTTCAGTAAAAGTAACTCATTAACATTACAAAAGTAATCCCTAGTTTCAGTAAAAGTAACCCCTTAGCATTCGAAAAAGTAACCCCTAATTTCACTAAAAGTAACCCATTAGCATTAAAAATGTAATCCATAATTTCAGTAAAAGTAACCCCTTAACATTCGAAAAATTAATCCCTAGTTTCACTAAAAGTAACACCTTAGCATTAGAAAAAAAAACCTAAATTCAGCAAAAGTAACCCCTGTTACGAAAAGTAACCCCTCTGAAAACGATTCAACAAAAGTAACCCATGTTACGAAAAGTAACCCCTATTGCGAAAAGTAACCCCTCTGAAAACGGATTCACGCTTGGGCTTCATTATAAGGCTTAGCTTGAGCCTTTTTATTAGCTGGCCACACCATTTGTTCAAGGTGTGGCCTGCCTTATACAAAAGTTTGTGGTTTAGGTATTAATCCATGTTTTGTTTTTTTTCACCTTTTGGGACTTGGATTTTTTTTCCACTTTTTGGGTATTGAGTTAATTTTTCCGGCAAGTTAAGTCACCTTTAACTAACCCGAGCATGTTTAATGCCAATAAAATAAAAAATAAAAAGATAAATTCATTAATTACTCAAAAGTGACCATTACAAGCTGCTTGGGTGGATATAAATGGCAGCCTTGCAGAGGGAACTTCATCCATTTAAGCAAATTAAAGTTCTCCAATCCAAAAAAATATCAATCTTGAACCAAAAAAAAACACATTCACTTCAAGAGTCTTCAATCTTCATTCCTTGTTCCCCATTGTTCTAGCTCCTCAAAAATCAATCTGTTGTAACAGAGCTCACTAAACCAGAATGATCTATATGAACAACAATGAAGTTCAATGTTATTGTGAGAAGTTTGCAAGGAAAAGGGTGTCTGAAACCCTAAGGAATCCATTTTTGAGGTTTTTCATTTGTGAAATCTTCAAAACAAGATGGGGGATGCAATTACATCCAATGGATAGATGATCCTCACCCTACTGAAATGCGGAATGAAATAGTGGCATATATGAGAAGGAAGATGACACTGTACTAGAAGATGAATTGGAGAAAATAAGGATTAAGTGTGGGAAATTCAGAATTGTAATTGCATTGCTAATATTAATAATTATGATTTTGTTTATGAAAATGTAATGTACCTCAAAATACAATAGTGGAAAAAACCTTAAATGACACAAGTAAACTGATCCAGTTCTCACAAAACCGGATCAGTTAGTGTTGGGCGAAAATGTGTGAAGATGTGATTTTACTAACTGATCCGATCCATATAAGGAACCAGATCAGTCTTTGGCCCTTATAAAACAAATGTGGTCCAATCTTCCTCTCAATTAGTATATCATGGACTCAGGTCCATGTACCTCTTACATGGACCCCTCCCCCTTTTCCTCCCATACAACTACTATATAAATACCAACAACCACCATAATACCCAAAAAAAACTCTCAAGATCTCTTTCATCCATTTTTCTCCCTCCTCAAATCCCCGTAAATGTCTCTCATTTATTTTTCACTCTCCTCAAATCCTCCAAAATCTCTCTCATCTATTTTTCTCTCTCCTCAAAAATTCCAAAACCTCCCTAAAAACCATAAAAACAACCCAAAATTTTCAAAAAAATAGCAATATACAGGAAAATTAAAGTAGAGAATAAGATTGATATTAACGAAATCTTCACATTCGCAAGCACAAATTCAACATTTAATCATGAAAAACGCACAAACAAGAAAAAAAAAAAGGTAATTCGAAGTATCAAATTGCAAATTCATGAATATTTTCAACAAAATAGTTGCATTTGTATTTTTACTGAGAAATTTGCTTGAATATTGTAGTTCTCGCATTCTTACTAACAAAATTCGAAGTATAGCCTTAAATTTTCGCAAGTTACAACAAATGTGTTTGATTGGCTTGAATAATTACAAAACAGTTGAAAAAATTATGCAAATGTTCAACTTAAAATGTTCAAGTTCATCTGTTCAATTGTATATGAAAATATTCAACTTAACAAATTAAATATTCACTTTGTATTTGGAAATGTTCAATTGCATCTTTAAGTTTAGAATGCAATACTCAACTTAACAAACAATATATTCATTTTGTATATGAAAATGTTCAACTATGTATGGTTGCCTTGAATTCTGGAAAATACTTAGACAATCAAGTAAATGTTCAATTGACAACAACAAATGTTCAACTTTAAACAATAAATGTTCAACTTAAGACAGTAAATATGATTGGTGAATGCTATCATGTTTCATGTGTTGATTGATTAGAGGTTAGCATTCGTTTTTATCAAGGGTCCAAGTGAGAGTCTAGAGAGAGAAACTCCCGCCTCTCTCTAGGATTTGAAGCTTTTTTCATCCTTTTAGGCCATGTTTGGTAAATGGCTTTTTCATTGGCTTTTGGCTTTTGGCTTTTCAATTTGGTCAAACAGCCAAAAAAAGTGTTTGGTTATTGGCTTTTTTGGTTGGCCGAAGCTTTTAAGCAAATGAAAAAGCGCATGGATTTTCTTGGCTTTTGGCTTGTTGGCCCACAAACTCTCTAATAAACAAACCAACAACCACAATTAATTTTGCCAAACACTTTTACAAACAAATGCTTAAATACCAACTTAAAAAGCCAATAGATACGCCCAATGCTTCCAAACCTACCAAACAAGCCAACTAAACAACACTAAAAGCCTTCAATGTTTATTAGCCTCAAAAGCCATGACAAAAGGTATGAAGAAAGGTAATGGTGGAGTGAAACATAACCAGATTCAGAAGAAGAATGGTGTTGCTCAAAAGGGGAAAATGATGAGAAAACCACAATCTGGAGATGCGAAGAAGACGAAGGATATTAATAAATTGCATGAGGTTCCAGCTCTAAGTTGGACCGCTGAGGAGGAAGATGATACAGAGTCGATGACATCGATTGATCAATTGTTGTTCCAACAAGATCATGATGCATTCATTGCTGCACGAAGTAAGACGGCGAGTTGGATTGAATCAATTAAATTTTCGGTGAGGCAAGCATCTGTTCATGTTAATCCTTCTCCATATCCGATGCAACAATTAGCAAGCAATCTAGGTATGCCTGAATCTAGTCATCAAGCTAGTTGGAGACATTCATTATTTCATAATCTGAATGAGGAAGGCCTGGATTTAACTAAACAACCTAATCAATCAACTGGAGTAGAAGGAGAATGTTGTTACAATCACTTTAGAGGATGCTCAATCGGAGATTGATCATTGGGATTCTGCTGTTGTTTGTTACATTTTGAGGGTTAAACCTCCATTTCGTGTGATTGATGGCTTCATTCGTAGAATTTGGTGACAATATGGAGTTTAGAAGGTTGTGATGATGGATAATGGAGTTTTTATGGTGAACTTTAGGTCAAAGGATGAGAAAGAAATGTCTCTGGCAGCGGGACCTATTCTCTATGATAGGAAGCCTGTGATTGTTAAAAGCTGGAATCCAGACCTTAATTTGAGTACTGAGGATACACTGTAAAAAAATCCTTTTTTCGCAACAACATTTTGGCAACTACTTGAAGGTTGTTGCTAAAAATATGCTTTAGCAACGACAAAGTTGTTGCAATAGATAAGTTTTCATTTCCCTCCCCCAATTACATGAGCGCGGGCTTTGGAACATTCTGGGTCCTTTTATAACAACGATTTAAGTTGTTGCTAATTTTGTCTATAATTATTGCAACATTTGTTGTTACTTATGTTTATACAGGTCTATTGCAACGATTTCTTTTTGTTGCCAAACATTTCACATTTTACTGCAACGACATTGTTGTTGCAAAAACTTAAAAAAAAGAATTGAAAATTTAAAGCTAAACATCCTAAAACAAAACCCACAAAATTACTCTCCTAGTTTCCCACCAACTCTCTTTCATCAAAAAGGGTTTTCCCCCGCTGGACCGCTGCCACCCAATTCCCTGCCACTCCATCGTCCTCACTTCTCCGCTGTCATCCTTCCTCCTCTGCCGCCGTTCGGTCATCCTTCTTGGTTGTTTTTGTTGTTGTTTGGTCGTCCGGCGTCGTCCTCACTCCTCAATTCGGTCGTCCTGACTTCTCCTCCGTCATCCTCCTCTGCCGTGTTGCTATTCTTCCTCAGTTTGGTAGTAAGGCTGCTGGTCGATCGGCCACCAACGACCACTGTCAACTGCCGCTAACGTTTGGGTAAGCAAAATGTCATGAATTAGCACAATTTTCCTTATTTAATTGAAATATTTTGCTCTGATGATGATGAATTAGCAAAAAGTTTCAAAATTTCATTTTTGTTATAGAAAAATTTTCACTTTTGAGCGATTTTGCTAAAATTTTGCTAAAACTCGCTCAAAAGTGTAAATCGCTAAGATTTTGCTCTGATGATGATGATGAATTAGCAAAAATTTCATATTATTCATGAACTCTTAACATGGTATCCAGAGCATCTCTAAGTTAGAGAAATTTTTTTCGATCCTGTAACCTGCCATTCTGTTCTTCGTTGCTTTCAACCAAAAAATTTTCCCTTTGTATTTTTTCCTTGTTTGTTTTCGTGGGTGGTGCAAGATGTGCTCTTGCTCCTTGTGTGTCTCCTTCCTTTTCAGCAATAGTCAATCCTTCTTTGTATCTCTAAAGCCTGACAATAAAATGGTGAGGTGAGCAAAAGTAATGGAAATTGAATGAGCAGAAGTAATAATAATAGTAGTATTAATAGTAATAATAGCACTACTGACTACCTGGGCATTTTCTGGATCAGGTTTGTTGGAATGTTGATGCCTACTGCAAAGTAGTCCCATGCTGATTGCTGTCTCCTGTTATGTATGTTAGATAGTGTTAAATTTAGAAACAATATGAAACGGGCCTGGGTAACCCGAACAAGGAGGAGGAGAGATTTGGTCCAAATTATAAGCCCAAAGGAGGTTTCATACTAAAACCAATTGGTGATAGTAGGAGTAACCCCTCTACCTCATAAAGTGGAATAATCTTTCCTCTTTCTCCAATGTGGGACACTCATAAAGTGGGCTTTCAATGGGTTTCAACACACCCCCTCACTTGTGAGTGTCCTTAGAAATTCAGAGTTAACTGGAAAGGTTAGAGCAATAATCCTCTTAGGGGCTGGACATCCTATTGAGGTAAATCCTTATCCAGTAGCGATCAAATACCCAGTTTAGACGAGACCCGCTACCCGGGTTCTGATACCATGTTAAATTTAGAAACAATATGAAACGGGCCTGGGTAACCCGAACAAGGAGGAGGAGAGATTTGGTCCACTTTATAAGCCCAAAGGAGGTTCTATACTAAAATCAATTGGTGATAATAGGAGTAACCCCTCTACCTTATAAAGTGGAATAATCTTTCCTCTTTCTCCAATGTGGGACACTCACAAGTGGGCTTTCAATGGGTTTCAACAGATAGATATGAAACCCTGATCCAATGGAAATTCCAATACAAATACAAATAAAAATAGCTACCGTATCTTCTTCTCTTATGGTCTTCTGCTGCTCCCAATCAAATCTAATTATCAGGGTTCGTGCTTCTACTTGATCTTACTCTTACTCTTTCTAAGCTTCTTGTCTCTCTCTCTCTCTGATTGCGAGTCACTAATATACCGACTGTATAGAGTGTGTACTCAGGAGGACTGTTGCACTGGATTTTGGATTTTGCCTCTTCAAACAAAGACACGCCTCCTATAGTACTATGAAATTGTCAATTAGGCCGGCGTCTAATTTCAAACTCGCTCCTCACTCTTCTGTTTCTCCTCTAAAGTATATATGCTCTTCGTTTCTCTTTTCCTTTTTTCTCAAAAATTTAACATGGTGTTTCTTCTTTCCATCCATTTCTTATTGGTGTAGCACAAGTGTAATTTGTTAAGATTAGTGTATTTGTTCTTGGTGGTTTGTATTGTGTAAAAAAATTTTATGCAATCGTGTTTATTTTTCCTCTTGCAGCTTTTAATGGTATGTCATGTTAGTATTAAAGACTGGAAATTAAAGTGCTATGAGCCTTTGTGTGTATCTCTTAACTTAGGACTACGTTTAAAAGCTAACAAGTAACAATGATTGAAGCTTTCCAAACGTCCTGCCCTTGTTTACTTTTCATCCAATAACTTTGGGTTTGATAGAAGATTTAAAAAACCAAGATATTGAAAATTGAGGTTGATGTTCAATCTAAAGTAATTTGGGGTTGGGGGTAGTGGTCTATTTAGTGATTAACTTGGGATTTTTAGGATAAGAACGTAAAACGGTTTTTTCACCATATATCCCAGATAAATTTTTTTTTGCACCATATACCCTTTCAACTTTCCAAATTCACCATATACCCCCACCTTTCAAAAAATACATCCACTTACCCTTTTAACTAACGGTGTTAGACTTCCGTTAGTCATTAACCCCTAATCCCCCTCTAACCCTGATTAACTAACCTAAATTAAACCCTAACCCTAACCCTAATCTAATACACTTTGGGCTCTAACCCTAACCACCTCTCCCCCACCCCTTACCCCCTCACCACCACCACCTCTCCCCTTCTCCAACTGACCCCCTCCCCTTCCCCCGCTAACCCCCCTCCGCCTCCCCACCACCAACGAATCCCCCCCCTCCCCACTCCCAGACAGACCCCCTCCCCTTCCCCCACTCCCCCGCCCTCCCCCTCCCCCTGCCGAATCGACACCCCCTGAATCCTAAAAAAAATTGAAATTTGAAACTTGCAACAATTCGTGGGGATGCGCGACGACGGGGGAAGGGGAGGGGGCTGCGCGACGACGAGGAAGGGGGAGGTGGGGCCGCGCGACGCCGGGGAAGGGAGGGGGGGTCGCGGACGACGAGGGGAAGGGGAGGTGGGGCTGCGCGACGACGGGGGAAGGGGGGGTTGCGCGCGAACGACGGGGAAAGGGAGGGGGGTTGCGCGGCGACAAGGGGGAAGGGATGGGGGCTGCACGACGATAGGGGAAGGGGGGGGGGGCGGGGGAGGGTGGAGGGGGGTTGCGGGGGAAGGGGGAGGGAGGGGGCCTGGGGAGTGGTGGTGCGGTGGGGTAATGGGTGGTGGGGTAAGGGCTGAGGGGGGGGAGGGTGGGGGGTGTTAGGTGTTAGGGTTAGGGTATTAGGGTTAGGGTTAGGGTTAGGATTAGGGGTAGATTTAGGTTAGTTAATTAGGGTTAGAGGGGAGATTAGGGGTTAATGACTAACGGAGTTTAACGCCGTTAGTCATTAAGGGTAAGTGGATGTATTTTTTGAAAGGTGGGGGGTATATGGTGAATTTGGAAAGTTGAAAGGGTATATGGTGCAAAAAAAAATTTGTCAGGGGCATATGGTGAAAAAACCGAAAGTAAAATTGTATGTTCTGTTTTATGTAGTCTAATAAGTTTTATTAAGGTCATGTGCGTTTAATGCTATGACCAAGTGCTTTTTCTTGTATTTTGTAAGGAGGATATAGATTGGCTGTTGTAGGCGTGTTTTTATTTCGCCTACGCGGTGTGAGCGCGTATTAGATTTGACTACCCCACTGTTAAGGTTTTATTAAAAATTGTTTTGTATTGAAAGAAGTCGCCAACAATTCTTTTTAGGAAGAATCATAAACCTAATTGGATATGGGAAAAAAAATAGGGACAAATTATCCAATGTAAATTTCCCCGTCCTGACTCCATAGATGGTCAAAGTGAACCAAAGATTGAGTTCGGAGGTGAGGGTACGAATATAGTCATAATGAACGACATTCGCCCAAAGTCGGCCTCTACTAAATATCGATTCATTGCTGAATTTATGCCAAAGAATAATCAAATAATGTTTTAAGCAGCCTAAAAATAATTAGTCTAAATTGGTTCAGGAAACACATAAAAAGACTAACTTTTAGTGACAAGTTATTTAGGCAATTAATATTACAGGGAACTTAACATGTTGTCCAAATTAATCTGATTAATGTTAGAACAGTTCTTTAGGTCTTTGATTAGCAAAAAAAACATGTGGGGTGATAAAAGCAAAAAGCAGGGACAATCATATAATATGCATAGAATGATCAGACAGACATATAATATACAAAGGCATGAATAATAATAATATGAAATATAAAATAAAGTATAGAAAAGAGGTTAGAATATACAGTATAGCGATTTTATATTAAAGATCTACATCAGGAAAGAAAATTGTTAGTAATTTCAATATAAAAATAATTTATTTAAGGACCCTCAAGATTATACCGTGGCTTGGGTCTGCGAGATAGACAACCTTCGGGACGAGCAATCGTGGAGCCTGAAAATCTGAATGTATGAAAGTACGTATATTGAATGTATTTGTGTTTGAAAGGTATGAGTTTTGTAGTTCGTAGAAAGGTTCGTAAAGTATTCGTCGATTGTTATGTGAAAAATCTGTTCTTTTAAATCTGTTCGAAAATCAGGCCTATTTATAGGGAAAACGGCACTTCGCCTCACGCGCTGGCTGCGTCTGGTGCAGCTGACGTGGCAAGCGCATGACGCGGCATGACTAATAAAAAGCGTACACGTGGTACGCGCTTTTAGAAAAGATAAGAAAGAAATTCCGCGTCTCAAGCAGAGAATTGCGCTTGACGCAGGACTCTAAATGAAACAGAAGTCTACGTGGCAATTCTGGAGCGCTTAGCACAGCCTGTGCGCTTGGCGCAGCCTACGTGGAAGTCCACATGGCAGGACACATGCGCTCAGCACAGTCAGCTGCGCTCAGCACAGTCAACTGCGCTCAGCGCACCGCCTTGTTTTTGATAGTTTTTTGATATAAACACGTTTTTAAGATTTTCTTTTATCTTTTAACTCCGGAAATCTGATTTTACGGGATAAAATCTGATTTTGACCTATAAAAAAATATCTTTTGAAAATATTTATTTATTAAAATAAATCAATTAATTATCAATTAATTGGGCTTTTCAAAAAATTAGGCTCAAATACAATTAATTATCATGAATAATTAATTGGGCTTTAAAATAGGACTTTAACATTTTTCGAAATGGTTTTGAATGGCTTTTCAGACTGCTCTGCTCTTGGATCGGACCAATTAAGACCACGGTATGTTTCATCATCGGATCCTTAAATGGGAAGATACGATTATGTGTCTACAGAAGCCCCCACTTTGACTGAGGTTCAGGGAAACCGATAGTCAAAGTATACGGTGTCGGGACGCAGAACGATTCTAGACGCTTTGCAGTTTAGAACTGATCTATAACCGCCGGTATCTGCAAAACAAAGTTAGTATGCAGGACAGTAACTACAAGCAATCTGATTACCTGCAGGGAAAGATGTTAGCAGATAGGTGCAAACAACTCATATAAGCACATAGTGATGCAATAATGCAAACTTAGACTCTCTAAGGATGCATGAGACGCAATGCAAGGATTAAGGTTATGCAAAGCTAAAGGGTGACACGTCATGCACGGTTAGGGTTATGCAAGGGTAGAATGTATGAAATGCAATGCAAGGTCAGGGTTTTGCATGGCTGCAGTGCAAGGTCAGGATTTTGCACGGCTAGAAGATGTGTAGAATGATAGAATGAGCAGCATTGAATAGAAATGCATAGAATGATTTTCGAAAATCGTTTTCAGTAAATGATTGGAGTCCGCAAGCGAGGTCCGCGGATTACAACTCTTCGGGAGTCTGATTTAGAGGAACTACCACACATAGGAAGCCCCCACTTTGGGTGAGCTTGCCTTCAATTAGGCTTGAGCCTTAATTGAAATGTACTTGATCTGATATTGAAATGTAGTTGATCTGCCTTGAACGTTGAAAGTTGTCGCTGGGAATTGTACTGGGGATTCCTCTTTGGGAAGTTAATATAGGCAAAGTCAAATATCGCCAGAAACCATGAAATTGTCGGAGAGTCCTTCAGGGACAAGGAGAGCTTGGATTTAAAAATAAAAAAGAGTTTAATTTGTGACTCAAATGAATGTAGGTGGGAAAAGGCTTTAACGAGGCTAGGTGCAGACTCGAGTCTATGTCGGGATCTAGAAAGAGATTATGCTCCTAAATTCTAGATAGTCAAACCATTAGACCTTGACTAATTTATTTTTATTTTAGCGGTCGGACCTCGATATGAGGATTCCTACGTATCCTTGCGGAATCAGACCATTCGTAGTTCCAGATCTGGTTTCCTTTTATTATTATTATTTTTTGGTGCCCTAACTTTTGCCTAGGCTGCCCTTTCGAGTTTTCAACCTAGCGGGCTTGGACATATATTGAAAGAGGATTTAGGGTTGATGAAAGGTTAAAGGCTAATGTAAGGATTATGAATTTGGATTATATGGATTAAAGGTTTGATGAATCGAAGGGATTTAAATGAAGGGTAGAACTTGTGTGCAAGCCCCCTAGCTTGACTTTTATTTGCCTTTGGCTCTTTCTTTTTGAATCTTTTCTTTTTGTCCTGTGCGTTTTTACTTTTTTCATTTTTTTGCACTTTGAATTTTTGTCACTATTTTATTTTGCCTGACATTGATTTTTATGTAGTAGGGCTTGCACACAATCCATTGGTTTAGGGTAGTGGAAGGTTTGAAGGATATTTGTGGAGCTTTGATGTTGAAGGGATTGTTTGGTTTATGATGGTTTAAGGATGATGGCTCATGGAAGGTGATGGAGGAAGAGGGAATAACTTTTGATCCAAAGTATGTCCATTTTTTTTTCATTTTTCTCTTTTTTTCAGATCTCTTTTTATTGTTGTTAGTCAAGTTCATTAGGTGATTTGAGTTTCATCATTGAATTAGAAGCATAAATAAAATGATGGAAGGCCGATGAAAATAAAAATAAAAATAAAATTAAATGAAAGGGGAAAGGCTATAATAGATGAAGTCCTATAGTGACATAGACTCGATGGGAAAGGACATAAATGGCTTAGGGTAAGGACTCTCTGACTCAACCTAGGAAACCAGAAATAAAAGACTAAGCCTGTTGAATTGTTGATGCACTGCATAAGGGGTTGTTGGTGATGTTAATTCTCGTTGTAGCAAGTATTAGTAGTATATTGTCATCGATTATGTTTCGCAGCGCATTCTTAGGATCCAACACTAGATGTCAAATATTCATTATTCTGTTGGAATTCGCAATAGAAATATAGGTTGCACCTTTTGAATTTTCTTTTAAGTGCAGGGTTCGAAGTAGACCCTGTGGAAGTGATCGCGCCTCTAACGTGAAGGCGTAGACCCTATGGAAGTGATCGCGCCTCTATGGTTAAGGCGGTCAAAAGTAATCTTCATGACTCTATATGAAGTCGGGGTGGTGATGTTGCGATTGATGAGCTTTAGAGTAGGCTTAACTTTCTGTTTCTCCATTAGGCGCTCCTAAGTTGTAATCTCTCGACCGGTCATGAACAGAATCGAGTGGACCTCGCTTGTAAGTTTTAAGATAAGATTTTCGAAATAAGAAATGGAAATGAGAAATGGGAATGGGAAATGAAAAATGAGAAGTGGAAATGGAAATGGGGATTGAAAATGGGAAATGAAAATGAAAAATGATTTTGAAATGGAAATGGTTATAGGTTTTGGAGTAGTATGGACTTGACCATGATGAGGACATGGGCCTAACTATATGCAAATGCAGACATGGACTGGACTGGATTGTGCAAGCAGACTGGACCCTACGATTGGGTTTAGGAGAGACTAGACTTTGAACTTACGGGTGAGCAAGCAGGCTAGACTTTAAGGAAGGCTTGACAATAAGGGAGACTAGACTCTTAACTTAAGGCAAGCAGGTTAGGCACCTAGACTTTGAACTTACATGTGGGTAAGCAGGCTAGACAACTAGACTTTGGAACTTACATTAAACTAAGCAGGCTAGACTCAAAAATTGCCTATGGATTTATGGGACGCTAGACTTTGAACTTACGAGTGAGCAAACAAGCTAGACAACTAGGAAGGCCAAACTCTTAACTTAAGGCAAGTAGGCTAGGCAACTAAACTTTGAACTTACGGGTGAGCAAGCAAGCTAGACAACTAGACTTCGGAACTTACATTAAACTAAGCAGGCTAGACTCAAAAATTGCATATGGACTTAAGGAATGCTAGACCTTGAACTTACGGATGAGCAAGCAGGCTAGACACAACAATGCTTATGGACTTAGGGAATGCTAGACCTTGAACTTACGGGTGAGCAAGCAGGCTAGACACAACAATGCCTATAGACTTAAGGAATGCTTAGACCTTGAACTTACGGGGGAGCAAGCAGGCTAGACTTTAGAGAAATTTGGGCTATTGGACTTGATTAGGGCCTACATGGAGATGCAAACTAGACCTAGGATATGAATTGGGCCTAAATGGACCTAAGTTTGGATTAGATTAACTTATAGGTTTGATATAGACTTGGAGATGCATATGGGCTTGATAGTGGAAACAGACTAGGATTGGACTTAGAATGGAATGGACTGAGACTAGATTTGGACTGTGCTTGACATAAACTGGGGTTCACATAGAGATGCACATGGGCTTAGCTTTTGAAATGAACTAGACTTATATGGCCCTAAGATCGACTCAATGCTAGCGGGCCTAATATGAATGCATGGACTCGAATTAGATGGACCCAATATGAATGCAAAATGGACTCTAATGCATATGGGCCTAGAATGAATGCAAGATGGATTGGATTTGGATAATTGGATTGGATTGAATGAAGGTGTTTAGAATGGGTTTAGAATTTTTGAAATTCGTTTTTGAAAGGAACCCTTTTGTTTTATCTTTTGTTAGGAAAAGATGATGGATTAATATTGAAAAATGTTTTTGAAAATGTCGTGTAGGATGATGATTAGTAAATGCTTTTTTGAAAAAGGTCAAATAGAAAGGGTGTAGGATCGATTTTGAAAAAAAATGTAAGATTTTGAAATTTGAATATGGTAATGTAAGATTGACATGAAAGATTTGTTGAACCGCAGGGAGAAGGTGGGAAGAGGTAGATATGCATGACAACTCTAGCTCTACAATGACCCTTTAGATGCATTTTTTTTAGATGGACTTGGCCTTGCATGAAAAGACTGAATTTTATATGTTGAATTAGGTGATAAGCCTAAATGACCAAATTACGCGTGTGCAGACAGACAGACGCACATAGGACTGAACGTAGGATCGACAATTACGACGGCTAAATTGACGAAAAGCGTGAGATGCACAGACTGCGTGCTGCGCAGCACTGCTGCGCGCAGCGCACAGCCGTGCGTCTGCCGCGGGAGTGGTGCGCCAGGCGCAACTTAATGCGTTTGGCGCACTACTCCCCGACACGTTTTTCGGGGATTTAGGCGACGAATTTGCCGATTGACGAATTTTTTGCTTGTTTGTTAAACGCGATTTTAGGCACGACGCATAATAATGACAATTTGACAGAATAATAGCAGACAAGAATTGCAATCACAGGCAAATGTCATATAACATGGATGCAAAAGTTCCAACCTAAAGTCCAGTTCTATGTTTGAAACTATTGGTCAGGTTTAAGTTCAGTCTGAAAAGGGTCCATGACTAAGAGATTGATCCCACGCTTCGTACCCCTGCTTAAAGAGGTGGCCACGTGTAAGACGCACTCCAGTCTCAAGTCAGGAACAAGAGAACAATGCCATGGTTTGGTGGATTTGCTTATGACTAAGATCCAACACTATCGCTCAGGAAGTTTTTGGAAGGACAAAGCGCAAACACCCCGGGGGTGACGTCACACATAGAACATGTGCTAATGAGGCAAGGTAGATTGTCCTTATGGTGGCTGAACAGTTGCCATGCATATGCAAAACAGTATATTATTCAAAGGCATAAAAATAAGAATGAATCGTATTTTTTAAGTTTCACCCACTCATTTATAGAGATGGAAAATGGATCGGGTTCGGGGCGGGTGGAGCGTCACCCGCATCCATCACCTGCATCCACCCGCTCCACCCGATCCATCCATCACCCCGCATCCATCTCCACCCGAATCCATCCATCCATTTTGTAACCGGGTGAAACGGATGGATCGGGTGATTAACGGGTGAAATCAAATAGTATTAGGAGAATAAAGAAAAATTACTAACGGGAGCAACATCACCAACATACTTATAGCGTATTAACAACAAATAAAATAACACCATATTAAGAACAAAGAGAGAACAAAGAAACCTACTTGGATCTTTGGCAATTTTAATACATGCTCCAGGAAAGATATCCCCTCTCTATATCACAGTCGGTAATCTCAAAGTTTTACACATTCACAGACTCCTATAGAAAGTAATTAATTAATTCTAATTTATCCCACGACTCAATAATTCAATCACAACTACAATGCTTTTTTTTATCCTTCTCTATAAATTAATCACATCTCCTCTTTCAATCTTCATTATTTCCTACTACTTTCTCATAAACAACACCTCAATAAAAAATCCCAGAAAGAAGAATCCTTTGATTCTATCTCCTCCTCCACTAATGGCAACAACAATTACGATGAATACCCACCTGAAAACAAGCCCAATAACGCCATTTCACTTCCCCAGAACAGAGAGAGAACAAAGAAACCTACTTGGATCTTTGGCAATTTTAATACCTGCTCCTTCAAAACCACAAGCAATATCAGTGGCTCCGTTTTGCTGGTAATAACTGTTGAATGCGAAAGAAGCATGAGAAACTAGAGTATTAGGCTCATAACAAGGCTGACTAAGTTGTATTGGTGTACAGTCCACGTTCCGACGACTTTGGGCGTTTTCCGGCGAGGAAGAACTGAAGAGAGAGAGGGAGACCGAAGATGGTGGCGGGGGAAGAGGGATAGTGAATCAGGTTAAGGTTTTGGGAGTTAATGAGTTATATACTTATATTACCATCTTACTTTTGGGCTATGGATTAATGAAGCTGTAAAAATGAAAAAGCCAAAAATAAAAAAATTATATTTTTTTTTAACTTTAAACGGGTGACGGGTCGGGTGGTAAACGGGTGATGGATCGGGTGATGGATGAAAAAATAGCACCCGAACCCGACCCGCATCCGTCACCCGATTATCCGCCACCCGACTATCATCCGTTTAAACCGGGTTTTCACCCACTTAATAAACCGGGTGGAGCGGATGGTCGGGTGATCCACTGGATATTTCCATCTCTACTCATTTAAAAAAATTAATTTTTTAAAATCATCCCCAGTGAAGTCGCCAAATTGTAGGCGTGTTTTTATTTCGCCTACGCGGTGTGAGCGCGTATTAGATTTGACTACCCCACTATTAAGGTTTTATTAAAAATTGTTTTGTATTGAAAGAAGTCGCCAACAATTCTTTTTAGGAAGAATCATAAACCTAATTGGATATGGGAAAAAACATAGGGACAAATTATCCAATGTAGATTTCCCCGTCCTGACTCCATAGATGGTCAAAGTGAACCAAAGATTGAGTTCGGGGGTGAGGGTACGAATATAGTCATAATGAACCACATTCGCCCAAAGTTGGCCTCTACTAAATATCGATTCATTGCAGAATTTATGCCAAAGAATAATCAAATAATGTTTTAAGCACCCTAAAAATAATTAGTCTAAATAGGTTCAGGAAACACATAAAAAGACTAACTTTTAGTGACAAGTTATTTAGGCAATCAATATTACAGGGAACCTAACAGGTTGTCCAAATTAATCTGATTAATGTTAGAACAGTTCTTCAGGTCTTTGATTAGCAAAAAAAACATGTGGGGTGATAAAAGCAATAAAGCAGGGACAATCATATAATATGCATAGAATGATCAGACAGACATATAATATACAAAGGCTTGAATAATAATAATATGAAATATAAAATAAAGTATAGAAAAGAGGTTAGAATATACAGTATAGCGATTTTATATTAAAGATCTACATCAGGAAAGAAAACTGTTAGTAACTTCAATATAAAAATAATTTATTTAAGGACCCTCAGGATTATACCGTGGCTTGGTTCTACGAGATTGACAACCTTCGGGACGAGTAATCGTGGAGCCTGAAAATCTGAATGTATGAAAGTATGTAGATTTAATGTATTTGTGTTTGAAAGGTATGAGTTTTGTAGTTCGTAGAGAGGTTCGTAAAGTATTCGTCGATTTTTATGTGAAAAATCTGTTCTTTTAAATCTGTTCGGAAATCAGGCATATTTATAGGGAAAACGGCACTGCGCCTCATGCGCTGACTGCGTCTGGCGCAGCTGACGTGGCAAGCGCATGACGCGGCATGACCAATAAAAAGTGTACACGTGATACGCGCTTTTAGAAAAGATAAGAAAGAAATTCCGCGTCTCAAGCAGAGAATTGCGCTGACGCGAGACTCTACATGAAACGAGTCTACGTGGCGGTTACCGTGCGCTTAGCACGGCAGGTGCGCTTGGCGCAGCCTACGTGGATGTCCACCGGCGAGGACACGTGCGCTCGGCCAAAGATCCAATCTGCGCTCAGCGCACCGCCTTGTTTTTGATAGTTTTGTGATATAAACACGTTTTAAAGATTTTCTTATATCTTTTAACTTCGGAAATCTGATTTTACGGGATAAAATCTGATTTTGACCTAAAAAAAATATCTTTTGAAAATATTAATTTATTAAAATAAATCAAGTAAATATCAATTTATTGGGCTTTTCAAAGAATTGGGCCCAAATACAATTAATTATCATGAATAATTAATTGGGCTTTAAAATAGGACTTTAACACTTTTCGAAATGGTTTTGAATGGATTTTCATATTGCTCTGCCCTTGGATCGGACCAATTAAGACCACGGTATGTTTCATCATCGGATCCTTGAATGGGGAGACACGATTATGTGTCTACATCTGTGCTAATAAAGCTACTTGTAAGAATGAAGTTAGTGAGAATAGCTGATAACTGTTTTACCATTAACACAAGACATTTTTGCTTTTCATAGTTAAATTTACCACTTAAGTATTCAAGTAATTTGATGAGCAACAACTTATTATGATTCAATATCTCTTTGCATTTGATTGTTTACAGGATTTGAGGATAACTACAACCACAAGGAAGAGAGGTTTATCATAGCAGCCCATCTTTTCTGACAATTCGTTCACAACTCTCTTGTTGGTAGTGCCTTTATATCTTTATAAACTTTTTTTCTTATTACTCAAATTATGGCAAACACTATTAATAAGCGACGTTAAGTGTTTTTTTTATTTCACTCTTAAAATTAAATAATTGTTAATTTCCTTGCTTTAATTATTTCAAATAGTTGTGTATTGGAGTTTTTTGCAAGTCCACAATGTCATTATTTACAATCATAATATGCAAGGGTGCACTTATATTACTTTCATTAACTCAAAAGTGGCCTATAGTCATTGTGCTCTTAAATATTTTAGGTTAAGTTAATTTGATTATATATGCTCTTATGATTTACTACATTATAAATATGCCATTATATGGAAAATATATAAATTTATATTTGAATTACTTTGGACCTAGGGAATGGCTCTCAATAAGGAATGGATGAACATTATTGATCATACAACACCTGAGTATATAGAGGGCGTTGATGATTTCTGGAATTTTACCTTTTTAACATGGTAGAGGGAGATGACAATGCCATTATTAGGTGTCCTTGTGATAAGTGTTGTAATTTAGTCTTCAAAAAAAGGTGTGATGTGAAGTTTGATTTACTGAAGTCAGGGATGTATGAGAATTACACCACGTGGGACCTTCATGGTGAAAAGATAAATAAGTCTTCTAGTGGCAGCATGACTAATATGGAAAATAGAGACGAGATCCATAGTGATGATAGTGGAGTTAATATGTTAGAAGATGCATTTGGAATACCAGGTTTGCATTTAGAGGAGGCCGATGGGAATCACCATGGGATTGATTACGAATGTAATGAAGAGCCCAAAGGAGAAGCAACAAAGTTTTATCGTCTTTTGAAAGAATATCAAGAGCCATTGACAACGAATGGTACAACAATGACAAAGTTGTCCTATATTGTAAAATTATTGCATTTGAAGGTTTTAAATAATTGGAGTGATAGTTCGTTTGATAGTCTTTTGAAATTGCAAAGAGAAGCATGGGGAACTACACTTCCTGATTCATATTATGAGGCAAAGAAATTGATTACAGATTTGGGGCTTGAGTGTGTCAAGATTGATGCTTGTGAGAATGACTGTATACTTTACTGGAAAGAAAATGCACACTTAGATAAGTGTCCAACATGTGATTTGCCAAGGTACAAGAATGTAAACCGTGACTCTTCTAAAAGAACCAAAGTATAAAGTATTACGATATTTTCCACTTAAATCCATATTACAAAGGTTATATATGTCAAGAAAGACTGCAAAAGATATGCGGTGGCATAAAGATAGAGATGGAAGAGATGACGATGGCATAATGAGGCATCCTGCAGATTCTCATGCTTGGAAATCATTTGATGAGGAGTATGGTTCATTTGCTAATGATGCGCGCAATGTTAGACTTGGGTTAGCTTTTGATGGTTTCCAACCCTTTGATAATTCACCGCATAGTATATGGCATGTTGTTCTCATTCCTTACAACTTACCTTCTTGGTTATGTATGAAACCTCATTCTTTCATCTTATCCTTACTTATCCCAGGACCCACTAGTCCCAGAAGGAACATAGATGTTTATCTACAACCCTTAATTGAAGAATTAATTGAGCTTTGGGAGGTTGGGGTTGAAACATTTGATGCTTATGCCAAGTAGAATTTCAACATGCGTGCAATGTTGTTATGGACAATTAATGACTTCCCTGCTTACGCCGATCTATCAGGTTGTGTACTAAAGGTAAGTATGCTTGTCCAGCTTGCCACAAGGATGCCAGACGCACTTCACTAAAGCATAAACGTGGTTACTTAGATCATCGTTGTTGGCTGCCTCATAATCACAAATGGAGGAAGGATGCCAAATCTTTTAATAATAAGAAAGAAAGGCGATATGCACCTGTTCCTTTAACTGGGGATGAAGTATTAGAATGTTTCAACCAATTCGAGCAGAAGAAGTTTGGCAAATTCGCTGGACAGAAGAGAAAATGGGATGCTTCCAACAGCTTGTATGGTTGGCGTAAGAAAAATATTTTCTTTCAATTGCCTTATTGGAGAAAGTTGCTTATACGACATAATTTAGATGTCATGCATATTGAGAAAAATGTGTCTGATAACATTTTGGGAACTTTGATGAATATAAAAGGCAAGACGAAAGACACAGTAAAAGCTCGAATTGATTTGATGAAAATGGGCATTCGGGAGGAGCTTCATCGTATAATAGATGGAGATAAAGTACAAATTCCAGTAGTTAATTACACTCTAAGTTCAAATGTTAAGGCAACAATATGTGACATGTTTGCTGGAATTAAGTCTCCTGATGGGTACTTATCGAATATTTCTCGATGCGTCAAGGACAATGGGAAAAAAATTTCTTGCATGAAGAGTCATGATCATCATATTTTTATTGAGCAGCTTCTACCACTTGCAACTCGTGGGTTTTTGCCAAAGAATGTTTATGAGCCTTTAGTTGAGTTGAGTTATTTCTTTCGAAACCTTTGCTTAAAAAACATTAAAATAGAAGAACTAAATGCACTTGAAAAACAAATCCCTTACACATTGTGTAAGCTACAAATGATATTTCCTCCGGCATTTTTCGATGTTATGGTGCATTTAGTAATACATTTGGCAGCGGAGGCAAAGATTGCAGGCCCTATTCGATATCGATGGATGTACACAATCGAGAGGTAAGTCAGTTACTTAATTAATAGTTACAAATTAATCTTTGTCCAAGTTTTCCACTAATCTATAATAATAATATAGGTACCTTCGAACTTTGAAAAAATACATACGAAATAGAGCACAACCAGAGGGTTGCATTGCAGAAGGATATATAGCTGATGAGTGTCTAACATTTTGCTCAAGATATATGAGTGATATTGACACTAAATTCAATCATAAAGGGAGAAATGATGATGATGATGATTGGAATGAGGGTGCTTTAAGAAGCAAACTATATGTGTTCAGTCCAATTGGTCGTCCTTTAGGACAAGGGGTGCCATTACACCTTAGTTTTGAGGAGTGCGATCAAGTTCATTTGTACATTCTACTGAACTGTGATGAGCTTTCTGATTTTGTAAAGTAAGTTTTCAATATAAGCAACATATAGTTTATTTCTCATGTCTTTTAGTCTAGTTAGTTAAAGTTATATATATTATTATTTATTGTATATTTCTATGATTATTTACAGTGAACATAAGCAAAAGTTGGAGCAAGAGAATCCAAGAAATGTGGAACGAAGACATAGAATGCAATTCGCAAAGTGGATATATGATCGTGTATGTGTCTAGCTTTGAAGTTTACTATATCTTTAATTTGTTATTAGCAAACTAATTTTAACTTCTTCCTTTCATCTTATTTTTTTTTACAGGTGCACAGTCTCCATGAAGAAGGGAGCATTGATGAAGATATATATAATTTAGTTTGTTTCCCTTCTAGAGTCGTCAGATGTTATGCGGGTTACATTGTAAATGGTTTTCGGTTTCACACTGATGATCGGTGCGAAAATAGAAAAACTCAAAATAGTGGAGTCATGGTACGAGGAGATGATGTTTCTGATAAAGAATATTATGGTGTATTAAAAGACGTGTTTGAAGTGTCGTACCCTAGTGGGGACCGGGCATTTGTTTTTAAATGTGTTTGGTTTGATGTACGACATCATGGGGAAAGATATAAGGTGGATGATCATGGATTGATGTGTGTGAATAAGAGATATTCTTTGAAAACAGATGAAGTGTATGTCTTAGAATCACAAGTGGAGCAAGTGTTCTATGTTCAAGATCCAAAAAATCAAGAGTGGAATTTTGTTATAAAGACTCAACCTAGAGATCTATACGATATGCCCATGAAAGATTTGGATGAAGGTGTAGATGTAGACGCAAGTCAACAAGTAGATGCAAATCAAACTGAATGTGACAGTTTCAGGCATGGAAATGATGATTTTGTAGTCGACTCGTTAAGCACAAATACTTTTATGGTTGAGAAAGAGCCAAGTGTTGTGAAAATGGTTAGGAACGTGTTTGAGGAGATTGGAAAAGATGACGACTTCATTAATGATGGTGATATTGAGTATTATGAAAGTACAAGTGACGAAGAAGAGTTAGGCTACGAGTCATCAGAATGATGAATTGAAATCTTTTTCATTTTCCCTTTTAATTTGGTTTTGTAATGAACACCTTTTTTATTATTTGTTTGTCATTTGGTATATTGTTGAGAAACTTTCCTAATATAATGTTTAAGACTTGTTATTAATATATGTCATTGTGACTGCTTTCAGAACGGTAGTTCTTTGTTTTGTTTTAATTCTCAAGGCCATTTGTACTATCTAGGAATCTAACGAAGTTAGGAAAGGCGAAGAATGGTTGGAAGGGGGGAAGCAAGAATGTGGGCAATCGTTCAAAGGATGGAAATGGTATGCAACTTACCTGAAGTATTTCTTGATCTTTTATTTTGTATCATATAATCATTGACTATTACTTCAATTGGTGTTTATGGTGCAAGCACTCGTTATCGTAATGTTGGTGAAAGACTTCCCGTTCAAAATGAATGTAACAACAATATCACGAGGCATATCAATCAGGTTCAAAATGACGGGAAATGTGATGAGCGAACTCAAATGCATGATGCTAACATTCAATCAAGTGAAAATCCTTTTGAAAATGAATCAGAGGGAAATTTTTCACCCAACATCGAAGGTATTTCTAATTGTTGATACATTAATTTTTTTTGCTACTAATGAACTTAATACTTATTCTGATGTATCTTCTTCAACCTGTATTAATGTAGCGAGTCAATTAGGTAAGAGGAAAAGGACAAACAAGTTGAATGGGAGGATGAATATGGCTATGGAAGCAACTGAAGCTGTAGAGCCTCCTATCAGAAGGGAGGGGGATGATAGAAATGTTAATCGGTGTCGACAAAATGAAGAAGCAGGAAACCATGTTTCTGGACACTCAGTAGCTAATGGAGATAATGCTCCTAATGCTGAAGGTAAATTTTTTTTATTAATATAATTATGTGGATGAGTGTAGAAGTGTATAAATGGCAAGTAATTGTGGCTTGAAAATTGGGTAGCGGGCAAATAACATGAGCAGCGATAGTGTACTCAAAGTGATTTTTTTCTTTTTATTTTATATATGAAATAAGCTACAAGCAAGGCGAAACAAAGGGGAGAAAGAGGAAAGTACAAAAGTTACATAGTGGATATGAAAATCAAAGGACAAAAATCAAAACTTAAAGTTTACATCCCTGATGACATTGATCGAGCAATCGGTGAGAATGCCCGTCATTTTGTTAATGAATGTGGTCGAGTCGTGAGAACGAGGGCACCTTTGAATGTAAAGAATTGGAAAGAAGCATTTGCAGCTGCTGGTGATGGAATATGGAAGGAGATACGGGTAACATCGCTTTTTTTTTTCTCCCTACCAAAATTGTCTCATATAATATATATCCTCCTCTTAGGATAAATTTGAGATTAAGGAAGGTGGATCTTATATAAAGTTGCAAGCTTTTGCTGTATATACTATGCAACGTCTTTATAGATTGTGGAAAGCTCGTCTACACTATTACTATAAGAGTCTAGAATGTGGACAAACTGATGAAGTTCGGGTAAACATACCTCCTCCCGATATACCACAGGACCAGTGGGAACATTGTGTACAGCGATTTGGTTCTCTAGAATTCAAGGTAATATTCATTTTACATAGTATGAAAGGATTGTCGCTAAATTTTTGGAACCAACTAATCTTAGTCTTATCTATAATGTAGAAAATTAGTGAGAGAAATTCCAAGAATCGTTTGTCGGAGAAAAGAACAAAACAAACCACTGGAAACTTATCATTTGCTGAAGTCGAAGATATATTGGTAAAGATATAAAATCCTAGAATTATAGATATATTTATTATATTATTACACAACTTTTACATTTATAGTTGTATATAATCAGACAAAAGAAAACAACGGAGTAAAGCCACATGCTGATGTGATTTGGATAATAGAGCACACTACCATAAATGCCGCGGGAACACTTGAGTAGGCTGACCAGTCTCGCTCTAAGGAGATACATGTATGTTATAAAATTATACAGTGATTATCTACAACAATACTTGGTTATTGCTATATTTCTAAAATCACTCTGATTATTGCATTTGATATTAGGAACAATTAAAAGTTGTAGTTGCTACACATAGTGATTCGAAGACTCAAGAGGAGATCCTTTTAGATGTTTTAAAACCGAGATCTGGTAATTTTTGTGGAAAGGGGACAGCCTTGCGTGGTTATAGTAAAGGAAGAATGCAGCTTGAACATCAAAACTTGATACATGAGCAGCAAAAGAAGATTCAAGAGCAAGAGTAAAGAATAAAGGAGTTACAAGAGACTCAGGAAAAAACAGCAAAACAATTAGAAGAGGCTCAAGAAAGAACAACAAGACAATTAGAACAACAAAGGGATGATATGCAACGTGCAATGGATGCAATGAAGCAAGAATTGATGCGAGAGCTTATAAGCAGGGGCACTCTCTAGTACAGCTCCTTTGAAGGTAATCTTTTACTACTACTACCAACCAACTGTTCTCTACTACCAATCAACTTCTTATTCTTTTTCTTCTTCTTTTTCTTCTTCTTATATTTCTTCTTCTTCTTCTTTTTTCCATTAGAGCCTGAACAAACTCAGTTTTTTTATTTTTTTTATTTGAGTAAAGTTGTGAATTAGTTGCTACTTATTCTCTAGTTTTAAGTGTGTTTGCAAGTGTGGATTATTGGTTGCATTTAGCTAATAGGTGTTTGGAAGTGTGGATTAATTGGCAGGGGCGACATAAACTCTCTTAGTTTTTACTTTGTTGTGTCTATCACTTTTTCGTTATCTAGCCTGATTCTAGTTCGTAGAAGTGGGTATAAAAGCTTGTGGTTTTGGTTTTAAGCACCAAGTGCTGGTGTTGCGCCGTTTGCAATTGTTGTGGGTAGTCATTGGTGTTGTTGCTTGAGGTTGATAATAATGGCTTTCCATATTTATTTTGAACTTGTCTAGTTTGTAAAGATTTTTTTGTGGCATAGTGGTTTTTTTAAGTGTTGATCGACATCTAGCTCCTTCCCCTCATCCCCTGGGTTTATTGTTGCTAACTTAGGGAGGAGTAAGTTTGGGTCTGGGTAATGTATTGTTCAATGTGATAGGTCTTGGAATGCAGCAGCGGGGAAAGCGGGTATGGCTTGGGTGGTTCGGAATGGTGATCTTCTTTCAAGGGCATCCTCCTGGGTTTATTGTTGCTAACTTATCATTGTCTTGTTTGTGTTATGTTTTTCCTTATGTTTGTACTCTTGCTTCTCTGATGTCAAAAAAAAATATTGACTTTCTCTTGTAACTTATACAGGTTGCATGAAGTGAAGTGGGACACTATTTTTTGGTGTTATGCTGCATGTGTTTGCTTGAAAGTTACTTGGTAGAAGAATGCTTTTGGAGAATATTTGTAAGTAGATGATTTGAATATTTGATATAGTAACTTATTTGTGATGATGGACCAATATTTTGGAGCTTTTGATGAAATATGTAATTTTTTTGGATGTTGTTGAATGTAAGTTTGGATGGATATATGTATTTTGGATGACGATGAAAATATATTACTCTTTTGGATATGAAAACTTGATATATATGATATATTTCAATAATTTGGATGGATTTAATACTTTTGGTGAAGTGTAGTTATGGGTTTGCACATCAGGTTTCACATAGGTACACGGTACCAGAAAACCTTTTACAACAATTATCATAGTTTTTAACAATAGCCAAATATTCATTGCAAAATAAATATCTATTGTAACGACTTTAGTTGTAACCATAAATAGATGCTAATTGCAACCATTAATGTTGTTGCATTAAATTTGTTTTTGGCAATGACAAAAGTTGTTGCCATATATATGAACTTTATAGCAACGGCAATAATTGTTGCCATAAATCTACAACCTTTGTCATTGGCAAAATAAATCTAAGTCTTTTGCAACGACATTTTTTGTTGCTATATACAAATAACCTTTTTTGCAACGATAATTTTTGTTGCCATAAATATGTATGTTTAGGATGGGCAAGGCTATGTATGGCAACAACATATTTATTGCAACGACAATTTTTGTTGCCATAAATATGTATGTTTAGGATGGGCGAGGCTATGTATGGCAACAACATATTTATTGCAACGACAATTGTCGTTGCAAAATAATCATCTTTAGCAACGACCCATAGTCGTTGTTCTTTTTTTTGTAACGCCCATACGTGCAACGACCCTGCAACGACAATTGTCATTGCAATAAATATTTTTCGCAACGACTATCTATTTTAAGCAGCGACTTTCGTCGTTGCTAAAAATGGGTTTTCTTGTAGTGATATTACGATAGTGCCTACCTGGATCAAACTATCAGGATTACCATTAAAATACTAGGGACAAGCTACTCTAAATAAGCTTGCAGGAGATGTAGGGAAGCCTATTAGAACTGACAAAGCTACAGCACATAAATATATTCTAGGTTATGCTAGGATTATGGTGGAGGTTGCTATTGACCAGGAATTTCCTAAGGAGATTGAGTTTATTAATGAGAAAGGGATCTCACAAAGACAAGGAGTGCATTATGAATGTAAACCAATCACCTGTTTAGATTGTAAAGGTGTTGGGCAACTGTGGAGGAGTGTAGGGAAAAGAGGTTTAAAGTAGCAAAGCTTAAAATTCAGCCTAAGAAGAGAAGGGTGGTGAAAGGGAGACAAAAGACAGTAATTTCAGATGAAAGACAGGTTGTGACTATGAAACAGAATGAAGGAATAGTTGTGTCTAATTCTGAAGGACAAGCTATGTCTAAACATCAAATTGGAGTGCAGGCTCTGCCAACTGTCTTGGATACTTCTAGTGAAGATGAAGTTGTGAATCTAGAAATAATTGAAAATGGAGGAGATGGAAGTGGAGTCTGTAGGGAGATGAGTACTGTAGTTGCAGCTAGTATGTGTCCTGTAGAAAAGGTGAATGAGGAATGTACAACTATTCAAGGTGAGAAACAGCAGCAGATGCAGCAGGATATTCTTGTTGAGGAAGAGAAGGACAAGGGTTGGGGGACAATCCATTCTCCTAATGGATACTATTAGTTTTTAGACTGTGAGGGGCTTGAATATCCCTCACAAACATGGAGATGTTAGGTGGATGATAAACCAACCTCCTTAAGTCTATTTGGGTTGTTGGAGACTAGAGTAAAAGTTTGCAATTTTAATAAAGTTTATCCTACAGTGTGTGATGATTGGAGTGTGATAACAAAATATCAAGCACACAGGGGAGGAAGAATTTGGTTAGTTTGGTAACCTGTAAAGTTCCATGTGAATGTGATTGAAATTACACATCAAACATTCATTGTGCAATTCATCACAGAGCTACAGATTAAAATTTTCATTTTACCATAGTATATGGTGCTAATGAAGCCAAGGAAAGACTTAGATTATGGCAAGGTCTGAGTCAGTTGAGAAGTATTGTTCCTGATGCTTGGATAATATGTGGAGATTTTAATAATGTCTTGAATCTCAATGAGAGGATATGCATTGTTATTCCTTTAGTTGAAGTAGCCGAGTTCAGGTAAGGTCTTAGAGATTGTCTTTTGTATGATGCTACTATGTTTCGTCCTTTACATGGTCAAATAAGCAAGATGGGGAGGATAGGGTATTCTAAAAAATTGATAGAGTGTGTGTTAGTGATGAATGGGAAGATTTATATAAGGATGCTTATGTTCCTTTTTATCCAGAGTCTGTCTCTGATCATTGTCCCTGTGTGTTTAAATTGGATACCAGTGTTGTAAGCAAACCTAAATCCTTTAGGTTCTTCAACATGTGGTGTTTAGCTGAGGAATTTGATAATATAGTGCAGGAAGGGTGGAATAAGGAAGTGAATGGTGTGACTATGTTTAGCATGGTAGCTAAATTGAAAGGAATGAAAAAAGATTTGAAGAACCTAAATAAAACAAGGTTTTCCAATATTGAACAAGGAGTTGATGAAGTTATGACTAAGCTTAGAGATCTTCAAAGTCAGATTCATAGTGATCCTGGAAATGTTGACTTACACAGGCAATAAAAGATTGCTAGAGAGGATTATGTTACCAAGAACAAAGTCAGGCAAAGCTTCTTGAAACGAAAAGTTAAGCAAAATTGGCTTAAAGGTGGTGATGAAAACATTGCATATTTTCATGCATGTTTGAAGCAGAGGAGAACTTATAACCATATTTATAAACTGAAGAATATGGAAGGAGTTGGGTTGAGAAGTAAGAAGACTTGGAAACCGCTTTCGCAATTCTATCAAGGTTCTTTGGGTATTACTCATGTTGTAAGGAAAAAGGTGAATCAGGCTATTGTGCGGGAGGGGGTTGTGTTGACTAATGAGCATCGTTAGGTGCTATGTAGGGACTTTTCTAGAGATGGTGTTAAGCAAGCTATGTTTGAGATAGATAATGACAAATCTCCAGGTCCTGGTGGGTATACTAGCTACTTTTTAAAAAATCATGGTCTTGTGTAGGCCAAGAAATCACTGAAGCAGTGTTGGAATTTTTTCAGAATGGAAGGTTGTTAATACAGGTTAATGCCACCACCCTGTGCCTAATCCTCAAGTGTGAGCAGCTTATGGATGTAACTCAGTTTCGTCCAATTATTGCCTGCTGCAATGTTATATACAAAGTCATTTCCAAAATTCTTTGTTCAATAAGAAGGTGCTCCATGTGCTTGTGAATCCTGTGCAAAGTGCCTTCATTGAGAATCGAGTTATTCTTCATAATATCTTTCATTGCCATGATATCTTGAAGCACGACAAGAAGAATCAACCTGCAAGATGCATTGTAAAAGTTGATCTGAATAAGGCATATAATTCCTTAAACTGGGAATTTATCAAGGAACTGTTAATTGGTATGAACTTTCCTGAGAAGTTTGTTAATTGGACAATGACTTGCATTTCAACTCCTTCCATCTCTTTGAGCTTTAATGGTGGCATGTGTGGCTTTTTCCAAGGCAAGAAAGGTCTGAGACAGGGTGATCCCATCTCACCTTTGCTTTTTGTGCTTGCAATGGAATACTTCACTAGACTTATGCAAAAAATGAGCAAAAGAAGTGAGTTTCAATTTCATTACAGATGTGCAGCTCTTTCTTTGAATCATCTGATCTTTGCTGATGATTTTATGCTCTTTAGTAAGGGATATGTTCATTCTATTGTGCTTATGAGAATAGCTTTCAAATCATTTGCATAAACTTCAGGTCTGGAAGCAAGCTAGTAGAAATCAGCCATCTATTTTGGCAATGTTCCTAAGGCTACACAGAACAAAATTCTTCAACTCACTGGATTTCAGAAGGGTGACTTCCCTTTCATTATTTGGGTGTGCCTATTACATTTAAGAAACTCATAGAAAATGACTGTGACATGCTAGTTGATAAAATTCTGAAGAGATTAATGTGCTGGAGTCCAAGACTGTCTTATGCTGCAAGGGTGACTTTAGTGAACTCTATGCTTTTAAGCCTTCACACTAATTGGGATCAGATATTTGTTTTTTTCCTAAAAGTGTGCTAAAGAAGATCACTCAAGTATGCAGAGCTTACTTGTGGAATGGGAAGGTGTTCCTCCATAAACCACCCCCTTTTGCTTGGAGTTATGTTTTTCTTCCTAAGAAGAATTGAGGCTTAGGAGTGAGGGATTGCATATCCTAGAATGTAGCAGCACTGGATAAATATGTCTGGCAGATGGCTCAAAAAAGGAAGATCTTTTTGGATTAAATGGGTCCATCATGTTTATATTAAGGAGAGGGATTGGTGGGAGTATAATGCTTCTACTAATGCTAGTTGGGTATGGAAGGGAATCTGTAGAGTGAAGGATATATACAAGGATGGGTATAATAATAGGAATCAATGGCTTGATAGTGATAAAAGTTATACTATTAGAGAAGGTTATAAATGGATCAAAGGCCAATTTGAAAAAGTTGGTTGGCATTATTGGATGTATGAATGTGCCTAAACATGCTTTCATAGCATGGCTTGTAGCCTTGGGTAAACTCAAAACTAGACTTGCAAGGGCTGGAGTTTGTAATGTTACTGATTGTCTCCTCTGCAATCAGGGGCAAGATTCAGTATGCATCTATTTTTTAGATCTTCTTTTAGTAGACAAATCTGCACTATGATTATGGAGTGGCTCAAAATTAAAAGCTCAAATGATGAATATTTGTATACAAGCTCGAAGAAATGGGGTAGAAGGTATATAAGCAAAAAGAAGCGACAAATTTGCTATACAACGATTGATAGCAACAGTTTATAATATATGGAGAACAAGGAACCGATCATTGTGGGATGTCATTGTTCCAAGGCCTGGATAATGTTGTTAAGCATATTCAACAAGAGATTTGTTGGCAGGCAAGGGCTGGGATCTCTGAAAATTGGTCTAGTGATGATAAGTTGTGGGTGCATACCCTTAAAACTATAATTAGAACTAGTAGTGTTTGATGTAACTAACTGTGTTTGATGTTTTGAAGTGTTAGTTCTAGTAGTGTTTGTTTAATGAAGTATAGGTTATAATTGTGCTGATGGCAATTTAACGTTTTTGGTAATATAAATTTTACATTTTACCAAAAAAAAAGGACTGCAATATTCAATTGAAAATAGAAATGTTCAACTTAGTTGTTTGCTTGAATTTACAAACAAATTTGCTTGAATTTTGTAGATCCGAAAAAAAATCTCCCTAAAAAACATTGAAAACTCAATTTAAGGAGATAGTTCCAAAAGGAAAGGAAAGCAAAGACTCAAATTTAATTGTATATGGAAATGTTCAATTGCATCTGTTCGATTGTATATGGAAATATTCAACTTAACAAACAAAATATTCACTTTGTATATGAAAATGTTTAGTTGTATTTGTTCAGCTTAAAAATGCAAATATTCACTTACACAACGTTACTTGTTCAACAAATATTCGACCTAACAAACAAAATATTCACTTTGTATATGAAAATGTTTAGCTGTATTTGTTCAGCTTAAAAATGCAAATATTCACTTGCACACCTTTACTTGCTCAGCAAATATTAGAATTAACAAACATAATATTCACTTTGTATATGAAAATGTTCAATTGTATTTGTTCAACTTAAAAACACAAATATTCACTTGCACACCTTTACTTTCTCAGCAAATATTCAACTTGAAAAACTAAATATTCACTTTGTATATGGACATATTCAACTACTTCTCTTTAGTTTAACATGCAAATATTCAATTTGACAAACAAAATATTCACTTTATATATGGAAATATTTGCAAATGTTCAAATATTGACACAAAATTCAAACTGAAAAACCATATGTTCAAATGCAAAATTCCAATATTCATGTAGTAATACATGATTCACAAATGTTCACATTTTTCAACCACATATTCAAATGTTAACATCAAATATGCACATATTGACAAAAAAATATTCAAACTGAAAAAACAAATGTTCAAATGCAAAAGTTCCAAGGTTCATGTAGTAATAGTATTGTCGTGATAGTTGAAGCAATCAGATAATACTTAATAGAACATGCCAAAAATATTTACAAACAAAAAATAAAAAAATAAAAAAAGATAAAGACCTGTTTGGCAAGAAGTTGTCGCTCAACGTCGCCGGAAGTTCTCTCTCCTGATTTCCCCCCTCTCCCTCCCTCTCCTCGCTGGGATCTCTCTCTCTCCATTCCCGGCGTTCGTTCTCTTTCTGTCTCTCTCTTCAATTTTCCCCCAATTACTAGGGTTATCATCTCCAAATCAAACTTCATCTTACTAGGGTTTTATTTCAATCCAAACCAACGATTTTGATTTCGATTTTAATTTTTCTGGATCTGCTGAAGGAATTTCCATTAAATTAAGGAAATTCAATTAAATTAAAATAAAATTCCGATTCAAGACGAATGAACGGACATCTTCACTGGAGATTTTTCCGTCGTGGTCAACGTCGATGACTTCAAATGCTTGCCGGAAATCTAATGTGGCTTCGCCGAGATGAAAGTCATGGATGATTTCCACAGAGAAGTAGATGTAAGATAGGGAAGAACAAAAAAAAACTGGAAAACAGAAGCAGTATAATGGTGTCGTTTGGTGGGGTGTATGTTGCTACATAGACTCGAGTCCATGGAATAATTTGCGCTCCACTCCCTCTTCCTCTCTCAAACCAACTGACTCCCTCTTCCTCTCCACTGACCTCTCCTAAACCTTAATCTCCCCCCCCCTTCCATCTCTTAAACGCCCCCTCTCCTATCTCAAACCCTAATCCCCCCTCCTTTTAATTTCCCTCTCTCAAACGCCCCTATCCTCTGAAACCCTAATTCTCTCTCCGCACAACCATCTTCGTCGTCAAACCATCTTTGTCACAACATCTTCGTCGAACTCTGCTCAACCACCATCTTCGTCGCATTCATCGAAGGACTCCGCTCGTCGCTCGAAGAACTCCGCTCAACCACCATCTTCATCGCGTTCATCGAAGAACTCCGCTCGTCGTTCATTAATTCTGCTTCATCATCAAACCATCTTCGCCGTCGTAATTTCGTTTGTTTTTGTAATTTTTTTCATCTTTTTTAATTTTTTTTGTAATTAGGGTGTCTGTTTTTCGTCTTTTTTTAATTAGTTTTTTGTGAGTTTGTTTGTTTGGCAGCAATTTCTTTTATTTCTTCCTTTTTATTTCATCCTCTGTAATTAATTTGTTGTAATTTCATTCGTTTTTAATCTAGTTTATTTAGCGGCAATTTTTGGTTGTTTCTTCGTCTTTTTTAATTAATCTCATTTGTTTTTAATTTGGTTTATTTGGAGATAATTTCGTCTTTTATCGTCTTTATTAATTAATTTGGTTGTAATTTGGTTTATTTGACTATAATTTCATCTTTATTCTTTCATTGCAACAAGAACCCATGGACTAAATGCTTGATTTTTAGTTGTTTTTTGGTTGTTCAATCTTGCTTGTAGCTGCAGTTTTAATTAGGCTTTTTTAAAAAAAATTTAGGACCCCTCAAAATTGATCCGGTTTTAATGGTGAAAATCGGATCAGTTACCCATTACTGATTCGGTTTTCACCAAAAATGGACCAGTTAACTAAATGCTAGTCCGGTGTTTGGAGAAAACTGGATCAGTTAATGGGTAACTGATCTGGTTTTAAATCGGATCAGTTGGCTTTTGTCAACCGCTGCGAGCCCAACTGATCCGGTCCAATTCCGGGTTAACTAAGTATGAATTAAATGGATCAGTTTGGGCTTTTTTCCACTAATGATAGTTGTGTTGGTCCATTGTACAATGAACTTAGTTGAGATGAAGTCCTTGAGTTCGATGCAATCCTTGAGTTTGATGCAATACTTGATTGAGTTCCATTATTGTTCATCAACTGCAACAAAAAATGAACTTTTCATTAGTGTGTGTAATTTATAATTACTTAATAATATAACAAAAAAATTCCAGCTTACTGTAGTAGTGTTTTTATTTCGCCTACGCGGTGTGAGCGCGTATTTGACTACCCCATTATTAAGGTTTTATTGAAAAATATTTTAAAGTCGCCAACAAGTCTTTAAAGGAAGACTCCTAAACCTAATTGGATATTGGGAAATCGTAGGGACAAATTAGGGACTTATCCAATGTAGATTTCCCCGTCCTGACTCCATAGATGGTCAATGAACCATAGATTGAGTTCCGGGGTGAGGGTACGAACACGGTCATAATGAACCATAT
Source organism: Beta corolliflora (assembly GCA_947648045.1). Classification (NCBI taxonomy): domain Eukaryota; kingdom Viridiplantae; phylum Streptophyta; class Magnoliopsida; order Caryophyllales; family Amaranthaceae; genus Beta; species Beta corolliflora. The sequence continues at coordinate 1,057,528 of CANSZD010002914.1, read as the reverse complement.
TCGCCCATTGCTGGCCTCTACTAAATATCGATTCATGTCAATTTTATGCAATAGAATAACCAAGTAATATTTTCATGCACCCTAAAAATAGTTTAGTCTAGGTTGGTTCAAGAAACACACAAAAAAACTATTTTTTTACTGATATGTTATTATGCAATCAAAATTACAGGGAACCTAACAGGTTATCCAAATTATCTGATTGATCTTAGAACAATTTTTTAGGTCTTTCATTAACAAAAATAACATGTGGGTGATAAAAAGCATAACAGGACAATCATGCAAAGCATATAATAATATATAAAAATAAATAAAAAAAAGAAAGAGGATTACAATGTACAAAAGAGCGCTTTTTATATTAAAGATCTACATCAGGAAAGAAATAGCTAGTAACTTTAATATAAAAATAATTTATTCAAGGACCCTCAGGATTATACCGTTGTTTGGGTCTGAGAGATTGACAACCTTCGGAACGAGCAATCGTGAAGCCTGAAAATATGAACGTCTAAAAGTATTTGTTTGTATGTGTTTTTGTGTTAAAAAGTATGTAAGTATGAGTTATGTAGAGAGATTCGTAAATATATTCGTCGAGTTCGAAGTTTAAAGTCGTAATGTTTATATGAGAAAAACCATTTTTTAATCCGGAAAATCGAAGCCTATTTATAGGGAAAAGGAAATTGCGCTTCACGCGCCAGCTGCGCCACGCCCAAGTGGATGTGTGTCGCACAATCACAAGTGTCAGGCACACATTGGCGCGCCTGACGCGGCATGACTAATAAACAGCGTACACGTGGTACGCGTTTTTTAAAAAGATAGAAAAGACAGGCTGTGTGTCACACAGAGTGTGCGCTAGGCAAGGACTCTGTGCGACACACAGATCCACGTGTCAGGCTTGTGGGCTTGGCGCATGGCAGTGCGCTCGGCGCACGCTGGAGCGCCGCTGGAGCGCTCGGCGCACGCTGGAGCGCTCGGCGCACGCTGGAGCGCTCGGCGCACGCTGGAGCGCTCGGCACACGTTGGTGCGCTAAGCGCACTGCCTTGCTTTTGACACGTTTTGAAAGCTTTTTTTATAAAACGCGTTTTAACGATTTTCTTTTATCTTTTAACTCCGCAAATTTGATTTTACGGGATAAAATCCGATTTTAATTATAAAAATATCATTGAAAATATTTATTTTATTTAAATAAACCAATTAATTATTATTAAACAATTAATTGGGCTTTTTCAAAGAGTTGGGCTCAAAATACAATTAATTATCATGAATAATTAAGTGGGCTTTCAAATACGATTTTGGATCATTAAAATACGCTTTAACACTTTTAGAATAGTTTTGGTTCTTCGGACTGCTCTGCCCTTGGGTCGGACCAATTAAGACCACTGTATGTTTCATCATTGGGCCCTTAAATGAGGAGACATGATTATGTGTCTACAGAAGCCCCCACTTTGACTAAAGTTCAGGAAACCGAAAGTCAAAGTACACGGTGTTGGACGGAGAACGATTCTAAACGCTCTGCAGTTTAGAACTGATATATATACGCCGGTCTCAGTAAAACAAAGTTAGTAGGCAGGACAATAACTACAAGCAATCTGATTACCTGCAGAAGAAGATGTTAGCAGATAGGTGCAAACAACTCACATAAATCACATCATGATGCAAATAATGCGAACTTAGACTCTCTAAGGATGCATGAGACGCTATGCAAGGATTAAAGTTATGCAAAGCTAAGGGAGATGACACGTCATGCAAGGTAAGGGTTATGCAAGACTAGAATGTATGAAATGCAATGCAAGGTCAGGATTTCCCAAGGTTAGAAGATCTGGATATGTAAAAAGACATAATGATCATATATAGATAGAATGATTTTCGAAAACTGTTTTTAGTAAAGAAACGAGGTCCGTAATCGAGGTTTGCAGACTACAACTTTTCGGGAGTTTGATTTGATTTGGAGGAACCACCACATATATAGGAAGCCCCACTTTGGGTAAACTTGTCTTGAATTAGGCGCTATGAGCCTTAATTGAAATGTAGATGATCTGTCTTGAGCGTTCAGAGTTTTCACTAGGGATTCTTCATTGGGGAGTTGATACAGGCAAAGTCAAATAGCGTCAGAAACCATGGAATTGTCAAAGAGTCCTTCGGGGACAAGGAGATCTTGGATTAAAAAATAAAAGGTTAAATTTGTGACTTATATAAATGTAGGTGGGAAAAGGCTTTAACGAGGCTAGGTTCAGACTCGAGTCTATGTCGGGATCTAGGAAGAGTATGCTCCTAAATTCTAGAAAGTCAAATCATTATACCTTAATTAATTTTATTTATTGAAGCGGTCGGACCTCGAGATGAGGATTCCTACGTATCCTTGCGGAATCAGACCATTCGTAGTTCTGGATCTGATTGAATTTTTTTTTGTGCTCTAACTTTTGCCTAGGCCGCCCTTTCGGGTTTTCAACCTAGCAGGCTTGGACATACCTTGGAAAAAAGGGTTAGGGTTGATGAAAGGTTGAAAGGTTTAAGGCATGAGGTTTTTTATGAAGGTTTAATTGGCTGGGCTAAGGTAGGATCATGGATTTATATAGGTTAAAGTTTTGATGGATTTGAATGAGGGGTAGAACTTGTGTGCAAGCCCCCTAGCTTGACTTTTATTTCTTTGCCTTTGGCATTTTATTTTTTGCATTTTTTTTTCTTTTTGTCCTGTGCGTTTTCTTTTGCTTTTTTTCGTACTTCGAATTTCTTTCACTTTTTATTTTTTGCCTGGCATTGATTTTTTTTTTTATGTAGTAAGGCTTGCACACAAGTTTTTATGGTTTAGGGTATTGAAAGGTTTGAAGGATATTTGTAGAGCTTTGATTTGAAAGGATTATTTGGCTAATGGAGATGATGGCTTAAGGGATTTTTTTTTGGTTTCCATGAGATGGTTTATTGATGATGGAGGGAAGAGGGAAATAACTCCTGATCCAAAGTATGTCTTTTTTTCATTTTTTTTTTATTTTCAGATTTTTTTTAGTCAAGATCATTAGGTGATTTAAGTTTCATCATTGAATTAGCAACATAAGAATGATGGAAGGCCAATGAAAACGAAAAGAAAATGCGATTATTTTATTGATTAGAAATAAAATGGAACAAGGCTTATAAATATTAAAGTCCTAAAGGACATAGACTCGACAGGAAAGGAAATGAAGGAGCTAGGGGAGGGACTCTCCGACTCAACCTAGAAAACTAACGTTAAATGACTAAGCCCTCGTGACCGTTATGACGATGCCCAAGGGATTGCTTTTGTTGTTGACTTTGCTTTGCCGCAGCGGAATCGAAAGTCTGCCATTATCAACCATATCCTGTAGAGCATTCTTTAAGGCCCAACACACAGATGTTGGGTGTCCATTCCCTTAGTGGTACTTGCAATAGGCATTAGGGTTCCACTTCTTGGGCCTATTCTCAGGTACAAGATCTAGAGTGGGACCAATAGGCTGTATTGCTCCTCTTTGATGAAGCTTATTGAAGGCTTCTTCTAAAGTCATGCCCAATGGAGTGAAGGTTCTTTGAGGCTTTTGATAACCTCCCTTTTCGGTAGCTAGGGCATTGACATCATTGCTTTTGGAGCTGGAAGGGTTGTTGTTATTCTTCTTGAAAGAGTTGTTATTATTGTAACCCTTATTCTTTGAAGCTTGTACCTCTTCGTCAATCAGTAGTCCTACCTTATAGAGTTTCGTGAAAGACTTTATGGGTTGGAATTTGATGTGATCCCTATATTTGGGCTGCAAGTTACGGATCACCAGTCGGATTTGGTCCTCTTCAGTTGGCCTATTAGTCATTTGTGCGGCCTTTTCCCTCCATCTATTAAGGAAGGTGACGAAGTCTTCATTTGAGTTTTGCTTAGTTAACTCCAATTCACGTAGACCAATGGGAAGCTGAGTATTATATATGTATTGTTTACGGAACTCTTCTTTGATGTAGTCCCAGTCATTCAGCTTGGTCTTGTTCAATGATCTGAACCACTTGAATAGATGTGAATCTAAGGTCAAGGGAAAGACATAAGCAAACAGGTCCTTGCTCATACCCTTGAGAGCCATAGAAATGGAGAAAGCTCTCAAATGATCATATGGGTCTTCGACCCCCTTGGATTTTAAGAGATCACCCAATGCAACCTTTTTAGGAAGCTTTTCCCTCAGTTCAGGATCAATTGATGTCATGGCCATGAGCCTGACTCTCGAGTGCAGGGTTTGACTAGATCAATTGCTCGATTTTTTCAAATCTCAAATCTGTCTTAGACTTGATTGGTGGTGGTGGTGGTGGAGTGTCGCCCTGTTCTTCTTCTTCAGTTATCAGTTTCTCTCTCAGTGCCTTGATCTCTTTATCTTGTTCCTCATGACGAGAGTTCATCAATTGAAGCTGAGTCATGATGGCACTGAGTTGTTCACTAGCGTCCCCCATTTCAGATGATGATTTAGAAGTCTCGAAGGATTCGTCTGAAAAGGTAAGGATGCGTTTGACGAGTTTGGGAGTAGGTTGACTTTGTATCCTCTCTGTCGGACGTTCTTAAGTTATAATCTCATGACCTGTCTAGAACATAAATCGAATGGACCTCGTAAATTTTATGAAATGAATTTTGAAATGAGAAATGGAAATGATGGATGGAGAAATGGAAATGGGCTATGAGAAATAAAAAATGGAAATAAAAATGGAAATGGGGAATGGAAATGGGAAATGCATTTGAAATGGAGGATTAGAAATGATTATGGGTTTTGGACTAGTATGGACTTGACCATGATGCAGACATGGGCCTAACTATATGCATATACAGATATCGACTGGACTAGACTTTGAACTTGCAAGAGAGCAAGAAGGCTAGGCCTAAGAGTATGAACTGATCTTTTACAGTCCGGGCACTTGACTAGGGCTTACATGGAGATGTAAACTAGACCTAGGATTAGGCTTTTATAGTCTGAAGACTTAACTTTTATAGTCCGAAGACTTGACTAAGGTTTACATAGAGATGCAAACTAGACCTAGGGAACTTTTATAGTCCTAAGACTTAACTTTTATAGTCCGAAGACTTGACTAGGGTTTACATAGAGATGCAAACTAGGCCTAGGGAACTTTAATAGTCCTAAGACTTAACCTTTATAGTCCGAAGACTTGACTAGGGTTTACATAGAGATGCAAACTAGACCTAGGGAACTTTTATAGTCCGAAGACTTAACTAGGGTTTACATAGAAAATGCAAACTAGACCTAGGAAACTTTTATAGTCCTAAGACTCAACTTTTATAGTCCGAAGACTTAACTAGGGTTTATATAGAAATGCAAACTAGACCTAGGGAACTTTTATTGTCCTATGACTTAACTTTTGTAGTCCGAAGACTTAACTAGGGTTTACATAGAAATGCAAACTAGACCTAGGGAACTTTTATAGTCTTAAGACTTAACTTTTATAGTCCAAAGACTTGACTAGGGTTTACATAAAAATGCAAACTAGACCTAGGGAATGAATTGGGCCTAAATGGACCTATGCTTTGAATTGGATTAGAATTAGACTTAGATTGGATTGAATAGACTTGGACTAGTTTGACATAAAGATGCAAATAGGCCTAGATTTTGACATGAACTAGATTTATGTAGGCCTAAGATCGACTCTAATGCTAGCGAATGTATGGACTCAAATTCAGAAGGACCTAAGATGAATGCAAAATGGACTCTAATGCATATGGGCCTAAAAATGAATGCAAATGGATTGTATTGGATTGATTGGATTGTATTGAATGAAAGTGTTTGGACTGGGCTTAGATTTTCGAAATTCGTTTTTTATAAAGGAACCCCTTCTTTTTATCTTTTATTAGGAAAAGATAAGATGATGGATTGATTTTGAAAATATTTTTGTAAATGTCTTGTATGATGATGATTAGTAAATGCTTTATGAAAAAAGGTAGAGAAGACATGGGTGTAGGATTGATTTTGAAAGATGTAACTTTTTTGAAATTGATTGAACATGATAGGGTAGGATTAATAGGGAAGATTAGTTGGACAGAAGGGAGAAGGTAGACATGCATGACAATTCTAACTCTACCATGACCACTTTTCTAGATGCACTTTTTTAGGACAGACTCCACCTTGCATGAAAAGACTGATTTTTTTTATGCTTGAATTAGGTGAGACCCCTAGAATGACCATGCTTTTTACGCGAATACAGACGGACATAACATAGGATCGACCACCACCACGACTAAATCGACAAAAACATGCGATCACTAGTGGGAAAAAAGTTCAACCGCTCCGGTGAAAATAGGCCTTACAGATTCAGTTTTTGGTCCGGAGCGGTTGGGCTCGGAGCGGTTGACAAAAGTCAACTCCTCCGGTCAAAAACCGGATCAGTTTCCCCATTAACTGGTCCGATTTTCTCAACTGATCCGGTGGTTTAAGGTGAAAATCGGATCAGTTAATGGGGTAACTGATCCAGTTTTCACCTAAAATGGGATTAGTTAAGGCCCCCAAAATATAAAAAAAATAATTTATTTTTTCATTCTTAATCGATACAAAAACTATAGTATATATCAATACTCATTTTATTACGTAATTTTCCATATTTTCATATATGATATACTATTATAAACCGTTTTTTGCATTTTATTACAAAATATGATATATTATAAAAAAAGGAATTACAGAGAGCAACAAACGAAATCCATCGACTGTAGAAATCTAAATTTGCATAATCAACTGACATTATCTCAAAACACAGTTAATCGACTACATTATTCACAGATCTGCTATCAATCCAAATAAGTCACTGAAAAAGTGTATGATCTAAATAAAATCGAGCTATATTAAACTGAGAAACAAGCGTTATTCCATCATAAGTTCATCATCACCAACAAAAGTGTATGATCCAGATAAAAATTCAGCCAAAATTCTTAAAAATTAAAAATAAATTCATAATATTAAATAAAAAACGAATCCGGAATTGAAAAAATGACGAAATCGACGAAGAGAGAGAAATTCAATGGAGTGACGGCGGAGGAGAGAGAAGATTCTGCTTATTGTGGCATCGCGTGGCGAAGACTCGAGTGAGGAGGGTGGGTGGTGGAGGCGTGGAGAAGACTCGAGGAGGGTGGGTAGTGGTAGGGTTTCGTGGTGGCGGTGGTGTGGCGTGGTGTGGTGGCGTGGTTTCGTGGCGTGGCATGGCGTAGCGTGGTGGCCCGGTGGTGTAATATTCAGAGGAGGGTTTCGTGGTGGCTAGGGAAGATAGGGGGCTAGAGTGTTTAGGGTTTGAGGAGTGTATTGGAGCATAGGAGGAGTGGTGGCGTGAGAGGAGGGGTGGTGGCGTGAGAGTGGTGGATCAGAGAGAGGAGGAGTGATGAGAGAGGAGAGGGTTAGGGTTAAGAGTGAGGAGGGAAGTGATGAGAGAGGGTTTTGAGCCTTATATCCACCAAACTAATTAACTGGGCCGAGGACAAATTGAGCGTGCTGGGCCGAAACCTATTTTGGCGCCCCAAAAATTTACTGATCCGTGTTGTGAACCGAATCAGTTAACGTAAAAACTGGATCGGTTTTACGTTAAGTGATCCGGTTCACTAAAGAACTGGATCAGTAAATTTGCGGCGTTTTGCCTCCCAAAAACGGATGATTTACGGATCCGGATTTATTAAAATCGGAGCTGTTGTGTTGTGACATATAAGGTTTTTTCCACTAGTGGATGCACAGACTGCGTGCCACGCAGCATTGCTGCGCGCGGCGCACAGCCGTGCGTCTGGCGCGGGAGTGGTGCACCAGGCGCAACTTAATGCGCTTGGCGTACTACTCCCCGACATGTTTTTCGGGGATCTGGGCGAGGTTTTGGCCAATTGGCGTTCTTTTATTTCCTATTTAGACGCGATTTTTAGGTACGACGCATAATAATGAAAAATTGACAAGTTAATAACAGGCAAAATTGCAATCACAAGCAAATGTCATATAACATGGATGCAAAATTTCCAACCTAAAGTCCAGTTATATGTTTGAAACTATGGTCATATTTAGGTTAAGTCTGAAAAGGGTCCATGACTAAGAGATTGATCCCACACTTCGTACCTCTGCTTAAAGAGGTGGCCACGTGTAAGACGCACTTCAGTTCTCAAGTCAAGAACAAGAGAACAATGCCATGGTTGGGTAGGTTTGCTTATGACTAAGATCCAACACTATCGCTCAGGAAGCTTTTTGGAAGGACAAAGCGCAAACCCCCCGGGGGTGACCTCACGCATAGAACATGCGCTAATGAGGCAAGGTAGATTGTCCTTATGGTGGCTTAAACAATAGCCATGCGTATGCAAAACTGTATTGTCATTTTAAAGCATAAAAAGAATATGAATCGTATTTTTCGAGTTTCACCCACTCATTTAAAAAAATAATTTTTTTTAACATCCTCTCCAGTGAAGTCGCCAAATTGTAGGCCTGTTTTTATTTCGCCTACGCGGTGTGAGCGCGTATTTGACTATCTCATTGTTAAGGTTTTATTGAAAAATATTTTAAAGTGGGAAATAAGTCTTTAAAGTAACACTCATAAACCTAATTGGATATTGGGAAATCGTAGGGACAAATTAGGGACTTATCCAATGTACGTAGATTTTCCCATCCTGACTTCATAGATGGTCAATGAACCATAGATTGAGTTCGGGGGTGAGGGTACGAACACGGTCATAATGAACCATATTCGCCCATTGCTGGCCTCCACTAAATATCGATTCATGTCAATTTTTATGCAATAGAATAACGAAGTAATATTTTCATGCACCTTAAAATAATTTAGTCTAGGTTGGTTCAGAAAACACATAAAAAAATAATTTTCTAGTGATATGTTATTAAGCAATCAAAATTACAAGGAACCTAACAGGTTGTCCAAATTATTTGATTGATATTAGAACAATTCTTTAGGTCTTTGATTAACAAAAATAATATGTGGGTGATAAAAACCATAACAGGACAATCAGGCAAGCATATAATAATATATAAAAATAAAAATAAAAAAAAAGAAAGAGGATTGGAATGTACAAAAGAGCGTTTTTTATATTAAGGACCTACATCAGGAAAGAAATAGTTAGTAACTTCAATATAAAAATAATTTTTTCAAGGACCCTCAGGATTATACCGTGGCTTGGGTCTGAGAGATTGATAACCTTCGAGACGAGCAATCGTGAAGCCTGAAAATATGAACTTCTGAAAGTATTTGTTTCTATGTGTTCTTGTGTTGAAAAGTATGTAAGTATGAGTTTTGTAGAGAGATTCGTAAATATATCTGTCGAGTTCGAAGTTTAAAGTCGTAATGTTTATATGAGAAAAACCGTTTTTTAATCCAGAAAATCGAAGCCTATTTATAGGGAAAAGGAAATTGCGCTTCACTCGCCAGCTGCGCCCAGTGCAAATGATTGTGTGACACACAATTACACGTGTTAGGCGCACATTGGCCCGCCAGACGCAGCATGACTAATAAACAGCGTACATGTGGTACGCGTTTTTTAAAAAGATAGAAGAGATAGGTTGTGTGTCGCACAGAGTGTGAGCTAGGCGCAGGTCTCTGTGTGACACACAGATCCACGTGTCAGGCTTGTACACTTGGCGCACGGCAGTGCGCTCTGCGCACGCTGGTGCGCTCGGCGCACGTTGGTGCTCTAAACGCACCGCCTTGCTTTTGACACGTTTTGACTGCTTTCTTTATAAAACGTGTTTTAACGATTTTCTTTTATCTTTTAACCCCGGAAATCTGATTTTACGGGATAAAATCCGATTATAATTATAAAAATATCTTTTAAAATATTTATTTTATTTAAATAAAACAATTAATTATTATTAAACAATTAATTATCATGAATAATTAAGTGGGCTTTAAAATACGATTTTGTATTATTAAAATACACTTTTAAAATAGACTTGGCTCTTCGGACTGCTCTGCCCTTGGGTCGTACCAATTAAGACCGCGGTACGTTTCATCATTGAGCCCTTAAATGGGGAGACACGATTATGTGTCTACACTTACTATAGCTTGTCTCAGATATCCATTTGGATATGTGTAAACTCCGTCATCCCTGTTGTGGAAAGGAGTACTTTGTTGTTGTTCTGTCTAAGAAATTAAGAGATTGTCGTAAATTGAGAGACCTAATGTGGGCCCTAAGAAGGTACGCATGAGCTCTGTTATCCATGCACCGGAATCCTGCAAAACTAGATTAGACTACCCCGGGGGTTGTTCCGGGATCGCCCCTCCGACGCTCAAGTCAGATGTGATTGAGATAGAGAGAGAATGCAGTAATTGTAGAGAGAGAGTGTAACACTCCGTCCTTTGATAAGACAAAATAGAGAAAATGAAGACATTTTATTAAAGAAAAGACGATAGCGGAAATATCGTCAAGACGGATATGTCACTCTACGGTTCATAATAAACTAATAAAACATGAAATTTAAATTCCAAAATTAATTTAACCCAAATATCCAAAAGGAGGCAAAACAACCTCATAAACCCAATCTAACAAAAATAAGAAATAGAATATGATGTCTTATAAGCCTAATAAGTCTTTCCCTCACAGCCCACAACCCAAAAGAGCTACTATTCATTTTTGTCTGCAAAATATAACAACAACATCCACAATCAGTGGGGAGTAACAACAACATCCCAATAGTAAACTTCAGATAATTAAATAAAATACTTAACAAGGATAATACGGCATGCTTAACGTAAAATAGCGTAAAAATAATTGAATAAACAAAATGGATAAATAACTATACAAATAAACTCAAGTATCAACAACATAAACCATCAAAATTTAAAGTAATAAAATAATATAATTAGTTTGAGAGAGAACTGAACGCTAGTGGATCGCAACCCACTTCCTATGGTAATGTCAGATCGCAACCTCCAGACTGACTATGGGTTACGTTCCCTACTACCTGTGTCTAAGAATGGTCATACTCCCGATGCGGTGTAGGATTCCGTCCTCACCGACCTCTCAGACGACAACAAAATGAAGGTATACCTAGGATTCCGTCCTATGGTATGCATGTTCTTCACCTTGGGATTTCGTCCCTCCTGATATCTTGCTCTCAAAAAAAATAGTAATAATTAAAATAATACTCATAATCATCAACAAATCATTATCAACTCAAGCGGATGCCCTTAAGACCTTACACCAAATCAGCAGAAATCCAGGATCGCAACCCTAGAATTTCAATTCAAAATAATATTCTTCTCAAAAACAATTATGATAATAATAAATAATAACATTGTCTCCAAAATACAAAAAAAAAACACACATCATAATAATAATACCACATAATATAGGCAACCATGATATTCATCAACTTATGGCGCCATGCTAGTTAAACTATTCTAATTTACAGTAACCTCAACATGCTAAAAAAAACGGATTAAACATGTTTAGCAAATAAAAGCTATAATCTAATTAAGATAAAATAAAAGTACAAGCCCACAATATAGACCATGATTATAATACTCATAAGAAGCACTTCATAGCATAAAAGTATTCTAGCTAAGCAAAAGAATGGAACTAAATTATTAACAAAGCCCACGATTTATCATACTAGTATACAGTAAAGCTTTCAATAACAAAGCTCACAACTTAACTTTGATTAAATAATAAAAAATAAAAAGAAAAAATAATAAGAGTAGAATTGCCACGAATCCATCTTCACAACAAGACATCGGTAAATGAGGAAACAAGCAGACTAGAAGCATTATAAGAACATCCATCAACAAAATTCATCAACCAAGGCATCCAAACACTACGTACCAAACTGTTGTGAAATCATGCTCCTCATAGTTGAACATAAGTAATCAATTTAATAGTCTAATATTATAAAAGTTTCCCAACAAACCATGAACTCGCATGAACTACAAGAAGTTTACAGTTTACACTCTAAACTAATACTAACTCATTACTCAACACATAATTTAAGCATATAATCATATTAGTAAGACAAGAAAATCAGGGATATTCACAACAACGTAATGTACATATTATATATAAGCAAGAATTCAAACACACAATAACATATAATTTCTTCCAAAAGTCCTAACATAAAACTAGCCCAAACTTAACTATTAAAACTAATATAATCCCTATATGAATTCTAACCGATCTAAGGTTGCCGTTAGTTATCTAGGCCAACTGGAGGTGTGAAGCAACCGAGTCTAGTTCTCTTCTTGCGGCGTAACGTCTCCCTCCAAGCGATCACCTCCTACGTGCCGAAAACAACGGACTCAAACTCAAGAAAATTAATAAGGAAAGATGGAGGTTTTAGAGTGAAATAGCTAGATTTTAGTGAAAGAAGGAAGGGTGAAAATGGTAATTTCTTTTGTGTGAAGGATGGCTGATTTTTCCTTGATTTCTTCTTCTCTTAAACGGCTGCAATGGCTGCCAATGATGACTTATTTTCTCATCCGTTGAACAGCCAAAGAGGGTGGATTAAAAGGGGGTAATTAGAAGCTACAATAATGGGTTGAATGCTAATAAATGGGGGGTTACAAAGGGGGTTACAAGAGGACCAAATGTCACTTCTTACACTTCATAAAAATCTGATTTTTGGGACGGCATTAGAAGGGATATAAGTTCCACTATTTAAAAAAAATCGTTACGACGGTTCAAGGGTGTTAGAACGATAAAATAAAAATACCAGCTGAAACGCGCATTTCTAAATATTAGAAAATATATAATTTATAATCAAATATATTTTATTAATATAACATTTTACAAGTTGAAAAACAAATAACGCGAAAATATGGGAGCGAAATTTCGGGGTGTTACAATCACTCCCCCTTAAGAAAGTTTCGTCCTCGAAACTTGAAATAACAAAATTTTCAAACGAAAGAATGAACGAGAATTATGAGAAAAGTACCAGAATTCACATTCGCCTTCGCACGAGACATCACGTAAACTCTGTTCTTTGTTGGAGTAGAGGATCCGGGTGACTTAGCAATCTCGGTGAAAGCAGTCACAGGATTAGGATTCTTAGGACACTGGAAAGCCTTGTTCCCCACCTCCTTACAGTAATAGCAAGGGATAATAGAGCCATCACAATTTTTGCCGGCATGAAGGGCTTTCTCACACTTCTGAAACTTAGAGGAATCATAGCTCTGTTTAAACTCATAACTCTGTTGAACTTTACCATTGTTACCTGAACATACCTCGGCTTCTTCGCCTCTTTATGCACATAATTAATTGCAGGCTTCTTAACAGTCACGTCTCTCGCAGCCTCTTCTTCCTTGATAGAAGCATGAATACTCAGAGCGATCTCATACGCTCCCTGAAACATAGAAGCTCCAGAACTCAACACATGGGTCCTAACTTCTGGATCAATCTTCTTGATGTACCTCTTCACCCTCTCAGCCTCGGTGGGTACAACAGTAGCAGCAAATCGAGACAACTCAGTTTACTTGTCTGTGTACTCCTAGATCGACATAGACCCCTGAGATAGAGTAAGGAACTCCTCCTGTTTCTGCCAGCGGAGCTCATCGGGATAAAACCTCTCCTTCAACTTTTGAGTAAACTGAGTCTAACCGAACCCTAGGGTAGCAACACAGCTATCTTGGACTGTGCTCCACCAATTATCAGCCTCCATCTTCAAGTAGTAGGTACCAATGGCCACCATCTCTCCGAAAGGCAACCTCGTAGCAAAGAAATAGCTTCTCCATCTCCCGGAGCCAACTCTCTAAAATGACGGGATCAGCAACACCCGCATAAGTCGGCGGCCGATGACGGGCAAACCGATCAAAGACAGATAGCCCATTAGAAGGGGCAGCGCTATGACTAGCCAATGATATGATGGCATTCTCTAATGCCTGACGCCTGCGACGTGCAGACTCTTTACGAGCATTAAAACTACGACGGGGAGGCATCCTACAAGGAAGAAAAGTTGTTAGTTCTTACAATCACACTCAATAAGGCACATATCACGTTATATAACAATATAATTCCTAAGGCTTTCTTCCTTCCAAAGTAACTCTCACTAAGCACTTTTCTTGAAGCCTAAGATACAAATACTCCTAGACTCAAGAAATACACACTTCCCATGGAATGTGTAGCAACTCAATGAGAATTTTTGGATCATTTGCTCTGATACCAACTGTAACACTTCGTCCTTTGATAAAACAAAAAAAAAGAGAAAATGAAGACATTTTATTAAAGAAAAGACGATAGCGGAAATATCATCAAGACGGATATGTCACTCTACGGTTCATAATAAACTAATCAAACTTGAAATTTAAATCCCAAAATTAATTTAAACCAAATATCCAAAAGGAGGCAAAACAACCTCATAAACCCAATCTAACAAAAATTAGAAATAGAATATGATGTCTTATAAGCCTAATAAGTCTTTCCCTCACAGCCCACAACCCAAAAGAGCTACTCTTCATTTTTACCTGCAAAATATAACAACAACATCCACAATCAGTGAGGAGTAACTAACAGCTCTCCCAGCCAAATTAGGATCCATATAAGAATTATAAAAGACTTAATAATCAAGTCACACAAAAAACAACCCAATAGTAAACTTCAGATAATCAAATAAAATACTTAACAAAGATAATACAGCATGCTTAACGTAAATAGCGTTAAAATAATTGAATAAACAAAATGGATAAATAACTATACAAATAAACTCAAGTATCAACAACATAAACCATCAAAATTTAAAGTATTTTTAACTGGAATAATACAAACTTTGGCCCGTTCTCTCGCAATAATACAAACTTTTGATTATTTTTTAATAATACAAACTTTAGGCCAAAATTCCTAGAGTAGGTCAAAGTGACCTTTAACCTGTAAAACAGGTAAAAAGAATTTTAAAAGACCCCAAAATCTCCTTCTCTCTCCTCCCTCCCCCTACCAACCGAAACCCCACCCCCCCTCCCCACGGACGAAACCACCACCCACCCCCCTCTCCCACCACGAAACCACCAGTCCACCCCCCTCCCCCTCCCCCACGGACGAAACCACCGGTCCATCCCCTCTCCCACCACGACAACCAGTCCACCCCTCCCCCCCCCCTCACCCCACGGACGAAACCACTAGTCCACCCTCACAACCCCTCCCCCATCACGAAACCCCCCTCCCACACGAAATGTCCCTCACCTAAACACAACTCATTTTTCCGCCGCCAAAGCTCCCCACATCTACACCGTAACCACCAAACAAGGAGTGGCCGACAAAGCGGCGAGGAGAGAGAATAAACAAGGAGGAAAAGAGGACGAGAGTCGGCGGCAAGCGAAAATAGCCGACGTCCTCCTTCGTCTCCCACCAACACTTCTCCATCTACCTTCTCCTCCTTCCACGTAGCTCAACCCACCATTGTTACAGAATCAAGCTTTCGATTCGTAGATCGGGGGAGGTGTCTGGGGCGGGGGCCAGGGGTGGGGAAGTGGTTTCGGGGGTGGGGGTGGAGGAGTTAAGTTCGGGTGGGGACGTTTTGTGGCCGGGGAAGGGTCTTTCGTGATTAGGAAGGGGGTGGTGAGGATGGTTTCATCTATGGGGGTGGGGGTGAGGGTGGGGGGAGGGGTGGGGTGGAGTTTCAGTTGGTTTGGCTAGGGGGAGGATGAAGAGATAGAAACGGTGGTCGGGCAAGGTCTAGGGTGCTAGGGGGTGGGGGTGGTGAGGGTCGTGGTTTCATCCGTGGGGGTGGGGGTGGGGGGGGGTGAGGGTGGGGGGGAGGGGGTGGGGGTGGGGTTTCCGGGGAGCATGAAGAGAGAGAAAAACGGTCTTTGGGCAGTGTCTAGGGTGCTTGGGAAGGGGGAGCAGGGAGAGAAGAAAGAAAAAAAGAAAATGTTTTTAATGTTTTTTGATATTTAAATCAAAAATTTAAAAATCAGCCAATAAAATAATGACACGTGTCTTAATGAGTGCCACGTCAGCTTATTTACCTCCTAAAACAAGTTACCAACCGGTTTCGACTTACTGGAGGAATTTTGGCCTAAAGTTTGTATTATTAAAAAATAATCAAAAGTTTGTATTATTGCGAGAGAACGGGCCAAAGTTTGTATTATTCCAGTTAAAAAATCCATAAAATAATATAATTAGTTTGAGAGAGAACTGAACGCTAGTGGATCGCAACCCACTTCCTATGGTAATGTCGATCGCAACCTCCGGACGGACTATGGGTTACGTTCCCTACCGCCTATGTCTAAGAATGGCCATACTCCCGATGCGGTGTAGGATTCCGTCATCACCGACCTCTCGGACGACAACAAAACCAAGGTATACCTAGGATTCCGTCCTATGGTTTGCATGTTCTTCACCTTGGGATTCCGTCCCTCCGGATATCTTGCTCTCAAACAAAATAGTAATAATTAAAATAATACTCATAATCAGCAACAAATCATTATCAACTCAAGCGGATGCCCTTAAGGCCTTACACCAAATCAGCAGAAATCCAGGATTGCAACCCAAGAATTTCAATTCAAAATAATATTCTTCTTAAAACAATTATGATAATAATAAATAATAACATTGCCTCCAAAATACAAAATAAAACACACATCATAATAATAATACCACATAATATAGGCAACCATGATATTCATCAACTTATGGCGCCATGCTAGTTAAACATTCCTAATTAACAGTAACCTCAACATGCTAAAAAAAACGGATTAAACATGTTTAGCAAATAAAAGCTATAATCTAATTAAGATAAAATAAAAGTACAAGCCCACAATATAGACCATGATTATAATACTCATAAGAAGCACTTCATAGCATAAAAGTATTGTAGCTAAGCAAAAGAAAAGAACTAAATTATTAACAAAGCCCACGATTTATCATACTAGTATACAGTAAAGCTTTCAATAACAAAGCTCACAACTTAACTTTGATTAAATAATAAAAAATAAAAAGAAAAAATAATAAGAGTAGAATTGCCACGAATCCATCTTCACAACAAGACATCGGTAAATGAGGAAACAAGCAGACTAGAAGCATTATAAGAACATCCATCAACAAAATTCATCAACCAAGGCATCCAAATACTACGTACCAAACTGTTGTGAAATCATGCTCCTCATAGTTGAACATAAGTAATCAATTTAATAGTCTAATATTATAAAAGTTTCCCAACAAACCATGAACTCGCATGAACTACAAGAAGTTTACAGTTTACACTCTAAACTAATACTAAGTCATTACTCAACACATAATTTAAGCATATAATCATATTAGTAAGACAAGAAAATCAGGGATATTCACAACAACGTAATGTACATATTATATATAAGCAAGAATACAAACACACAATAACATTTAATTTCCACCAAAAGTCCTAACATAAAACTAGCCCAAACTTAACTATTAAAACTAATATAATCCCTATATGAATTCTAACCGATCAAAGGTCGTCGTTAGTTACCTGGGCCAACTGGAGGTGTGAAGCAACCGAGTCTAGTTCTCTTCTTGCGGCGTAAAGTCTCCCTCCAAGCGATCACCTCCTACGTGCCGTAAACAACGGACTCAAACTCAAGAAAATTAATAAGGAAAGATGGAGGTTTTAGAGTGAAATAGCTAGATTTTAGTGAAAGAAGGAAGGGTGAAAATGGTAATCTCTTTTGTGTGAAGGATGGCTGATTTTTCCTTGATTTCTTCTTCTCTTAAACGGCTGCAATGGGTGCCAATGATGACTTATTTTCTTATCCGTTGAACAGCCAAAGAGGGTGGATTAAAAGGGGAAATTAGAAGCTACAATAATGGGTTGAATGCTAATAAATGGGGAGTTACAAAGGGGGTTACAAAAGGACCAAATGCCACTCCTTACACTTCATAAAAATTTGATTTTTGGGACGGCATTAGAAGGGATATAAGTTCCACTATTTAAAAAAAAAAAAACGTTACGACGGTCCAAGCGTGTTAGAACGATAAAATAAAAATACCAGCTGAAACGCGCATTTCTAAATACTACAAAATATATAATTTCTAATCAAATAAATTTTATAAATATAACATTTTAAAAGTTGAAAAACAAATAGTATAAGATATAATATTTTTAAGAAGTAAAATATTCTAATTTTAACAGAAAATAATAATGAACAGAAAAATAACGCGAAAATTTAGGAGCGAAATTTCGAGGTGTTATAGAGAGGCTCTAGATTTTTGATAGGTTAGAATTAGATATTTGTTCATTGATGAGACTGGTGCTATTTATACTATTGGAAATTCTCAGACAAGCAATGTTGATAAGATGGGCCTTTCTTGGGGTAAGTGGCTATGTTACTTTTTAAGGTAACCATCTTTTCTCGGTCTTTTGAGGGTTTCCCAATCCTTTGAGTTTAGGTCAACTCCTTGGTGGGACCCACAGCTGCCACCTGTCTGGTAGAGGGGTTGTCTCTCCCATAATGTTGTGCTCAATCCTCTATTTGGCACAAACAATTATCCACAAGCCAAAAGATGGGGGATCATTGAGATCCAACCCGATGACGCGTGGCTTTGGCGGAATTGAAGTCACCCCCCCTCCGGGGGTATTCAATTTGGTCACCCATGTTAGAGTAATAAGGAGCCTTGGTTTGACCGAGCGACTGCTTCACGTTTATTTTGCGTACTGGTCGAGCGGGTAGGACGCCGTTCGGCCAAGGGCTAATGAGCCCCATGGTGTCCGAACAGGTACCTTGTGGTACTTAGTCAAATTTTGACTAAGTATAAAAGTGACTCGATAGAGGGGCAAGGAGCGCTATGCTGGCCGAGTGGGTAGGACGTCGTTCGGCCAAGGGCTAAAAAAGCCCCAGGTTGTCCGAACGGGTACCTTGTGGTGCTTAGTCAAATTTTGACTAGTATTATTAATATATCTTGTACGGCTATCTAATCCATCCCACTTGCTGATCGATAAGATGTATCCTAAAGGACTTTATTCCGCCCTAAGAGTGACTCGGCAGAGGGGTAAGGAGCCCCGTGCTGGCCGAGTGCGTAGGACGTCGTTCGGTCAAGGGCTAATAAGCCTCAGGTTGTCCGAACGGGTACCTTGTGGTACTTAGTCAAATTTTGACTAAGTATAAGAGTGACTCGGCATAGGGGAGGGGAGCCCCATGCTGGCCGAGTGGGTAGGACGTCGTTCGGCCAAGGGCTAATGAGCCACATGTTGTCCGAACGGGTACCTTGAGGTACTCAGTCAAAACATGACTAAGTAGAATAGTTGAGGGTTGTTTCCCTTTGTTCCGAGTGGACGAGGTTGTTGGGCCAAGTGATTCATGTTTTCAAATCCGACTGGTTGTGAATGCCACTTAGCAGCCTTGGATACTTGAAGATTTAGGCCCCTTCCGTTTTTTACTGAATTGGGTGCCTTGGGGTGTTAAGCTTTGACGCGTCATCTTCCGTGGACTGGGGCTTGCAGGCCAACTTGGTCCAGTTGGGCCTCTCAAAAACCCCATTTTAAGGACGCGGAGAGGTTGTCGTAGCGCGCTCTCCGAGGTTCGTCTATATATATGGGTGAGGAGAGAGAATTTGAAATCATTTGAGTATTTTTCGTTCTTAAAACTCTCTCCTCTCTCACAAGTTTCTTCGAGTTCTTTCCGAGTCTCTTCAAGTTTCGTTCTCGTTTGACCAGGTACGCTGCTGATTCTCCCTTAGGTTTTTCTTGCTTTCTTTTAATAAATCTCGGCCGACTTCCTTTGTTCATAAATAATGGAAAGTTCTTCCGAGTCCCTTACACCCCCCCCCCCGACCTCGCCTCCTTATTAATTGTCCGAGGAGGTGAGAGGGGTAGGAATAACGTTGGTGTCGACCCTGATCGGTTGTCCCGACCCCTCGGTTGTTCCTGACGCTGTTTCTCTTCCGAGTCCCTCATCGTCTGTGGAGGAGGAGGAGGAGGCCGAGGGCATCATTCCCTACCCTTAGGAGATGTCCCTTGCATGCCCTTCCTCGAGGAGTTACTTAGACAAATATTTATCTGATGGTGTAGTTAGGGTAGCCATGCCAGGATTCGAGGAGCAACCATCGACATCCGGTCAGCCGGAGTTCCCTCCCTTGGATTCGAAAGGGAGACCCGGGTCGTTCTTCCCTCTTCCATCTTGGAAGAAAGCTTTGAAGGAGGACCTTCGGGGCATTAGTGCAAAGTTCTCAATCAAGGATCCCTATCACTTGGTCCGACCGGAGGCCTTCCATACGATATTGACTCCTCCACCCGGGTGCACTGTAGTCTACTAAGGCTCTGGAGATGGGGCTTCGTTTCCATCTTGACTCCTTTCGTCAAAGAGCTCTTGAATGCCTACAACCTGACTCCGAGTCAGATCTCGCCGAACTCCTAGGGCGGAATACTCGGTTGCCATACTGTCTGTGATATGTTAGGGGTGGGACCCACCCTTACTTTATGGAGGACTATGTTCCGACTGGTCGAGATGGGGGTCAAAGACAATGGCCCAGGCTAGTGGAGCTTCCAGGTTCGAAAGGGGTACCGAGCAGTCTTGAACCTACCCACCTCTCAGAAAGGTTTCCAAAGGGAGTTCGCGTTCATATTCTTTGGTGGTGAGTGGGGAATTCCTCTGGTGCATCTAGAGTGGGAGCCGAACTTCGAGGTAAATTTTCGCGTTCCGGACTCGAATGATAAGGAATTTGTAGCCGCCTGCTACATGCAGACCCTCTCGCAGATAGTCAATGGGGGCGAAGTTTACGCTCCGGGCCACTAGCTACCCAATTGCAACCTGTCCAAGAACGAGCAATTTCTTTCTGCTATGGGTTTGAGTCCAGCCTTTCTGAAAGGTAATCGCAGAGGGGGTTCTGTTGAAGGTCGGATTTGTGTTTTTTATTTTGGCCTTACTAATAAGTATCCAATTTTGAGAAATATTGCTAGAGATATTCTTGCTATTCCCATTTCAATCGTGGCTTCGGAAAGTGCTTTTAGTACGGGTGGAAGAGTGGTTAGTCTTCACCGTTCTAGGCTCCATTCACATACTGTTGAAGCATTAATGTGCTTGCAAAATTGGATGACCCAAGACATTAAAGGTAATACTCTTATGTCTTATATCAATTTTTATATTTATAAATTTATATACCAAATACTTATTTAAACATCGTGAACATGTATTAAGGTACATTGGAAAGCTCTCATGCTTACTCTACTGTTACCGATGATTCTGATGTTGAAGGCGATGAGGAAGTAGTTGATATTATTGATATGGTACGTTTGGATTGTCAAAATTTTCAAATTTATATAAATGTATAAAGAGCCTTATTTTTTACTTTTTATTGGTTTGTAAGATCTTGATGATGAGTTGGATGAATATATGGAGGATTGAGGATGCATATGGAGGCCTGAGGATGCATGAGTTGAGTCATGGGCTCATGGCTACAAGAATTTATGAGGCCATTAAACATTTTTAGTCTTCTTTTTTTTCCTTGATTTTGGATATTAGTTTTCGAAGACATTATTTGTATTGTCCTAAATAGTATAAATTGCTCTAGACATAATTATTATTGTAGTTTATATTTTTCTTATTTATGGGTCTTTTTTCTAGATGATCATTTTTTGTCATGAAATATTAATAATGCTGAAAATTTAGCAAAAATAAAGAAATAGGCCCGGACCCAAGACCCTATCGACCCTAAGGGTCTGGGTCCGGGTCTGGGTCCGCAGAAAAAATTAGGGTCCGAGTCTAGGGTCCGGCTGGTCCCGACCCTTGCCCATCCCTACTTGGAAGTAGGCTTTTAATTTCCGACTGGCCATCACGAGGGCAAAGACCATTTTCTCGGCCTCGCTGTATTTTGCTTCAGCTCCTAGGAAGGCATAGCTGATGAAGTAGACTGGTGTTGTTTTTCTTCTCGCTCGGCTACCAGAACGGCGCTGAGCGCGTATTATGATACCGCTAAATATATGAACAGTGTTTTCCCCGGCAAGGGGGAGATCAACTTGGGGAGGGTTGACAGATGTGTTTTGAGTGAGGAAAAGGCTCGTTCAGCTTCTTCGTCCCAGGTTAATTATTTCCTATTCAGAGACTTGAAAAAACATAGGCTCTTATCCGCTGACCTGGACAAGAAACGTTCGAGGGCCGCCAAACAGCCTTAATTATTTCCTATTCTCGCTTGGCAACTCTCGTACATTCCGAGGGGACTTCATCTCCATGACTGCTTTGATTTTGTCCGGATTGGCCTCGATTCCTCTCTCATCTACCAGAAATCCGAGGCACTTTCCTCCCTTAACCCAGAAGACGCACTTCTTTGTATTCAGCATCATTTATACCGTCTTAGGGTTCTGAGGGTCTCCCTTAGGTCAGACGGATGGTCAGTCTAGGCTTTGCTTACATATACTTCAATGTTACGACTGAGCTGGTCGTTGAAGATTTTGTTCACTGTTCGTTGATATGTAGCCCCTGCATTCTTAAGTCCAAATGGCATCATTTGTAGCAATACACCCCTTGGTTGGTGACGAAGGCGGTGTGGACCCTATCATGTTTAGCCATTGGGATTTAGTGGTACCCGACATTTGCATCCATGAAGCTGAGGAGGATATGCACTGCAGTTGAATCGACCAGCCTGTCGATTTCGGGTAGAGGATGGTTATCTTTTGGACAGGTCTTGTTCAGGTCCATGGCCCGCTTGACTTCTTGACCAATACCATGTTGGCCAGCCATTCCGAGTACTGGCATTATTCTATGAAGCTCGCTTCGAGCAATTTCTTGACCTCGGCCACTGCTGCGGCGTTGCGTTCGGGGCCCTGATGCCTTAGCTTTTGCTTGATTGGCCGAAACCCTTCTTTAATGTTAAGTTCGTGGCACATGACTTTGGGGTCTAACCCGGGCATCTCTGAGGCTTCATAGGCGAACACATCTTTATACTCAGTGAGCACTTGGGTAATCTCTTCTCTTATTTTGGGGTCCATGCTCTGTCCAACCCTCAGCGTCCGACCAACACTCTCTTGACCCTCGTGTTGGCAACCTTTAAATCAATAACCAGGGGTCATCATATGGGGTGTGTAGGGTCCGACTGGATTCTCCGAATGTCATTACCAGGCAGTCGGGACGGAGTGGTGGAAGTCAAGCACTTGATGCTTAAGACTCTATAGGTGGGCTTTGCGGGATCGGCTGGTGAGGCCTCCCGACGCAATGCCGCTAGCTATTACCCCGATGAATCCATCGGCCTCCCCACTGTATGTCCGATCCACCTTCTGCTTTCCCTTATCTTCCCTTGAGTGCTTGAGGTAGCGGTTCAGCATCCCATAGTCAGCTAAGTTGTCGAGGGATTTCTTCAGCTCTCGGCAGTCTTTGGTGGTGTGTCCACACTCTTTGTGATATTCGCACCATTAGCTTTGAAAATCTGATGGGGTGTGGCTTTAGGAGCATGGACTTGTCTTTTATGTCCAAGTATATTTTCCTTCTGTTCTTGCTGAACCGGGGGTCGTTGTCATGGTCATTGAACTTATCTGACCGACCTCCCGTTTTTTTATGTTTCGACTGGCCCTTGTTGCTTCCTTCTTCCTTTCTCTTCTTACTTCCATCAATCGAATGGCGACATATGTCTGACGCCTGGATGAACCTCTGAGCCCGACTCATTGCTTCCGAGAAGGTTTTAACTTCATTCTCAGTCAAGGACCATCTTAACCTACCGGGTAAGAGCCCTGACATCAGAGCGACAAATGTTACAGTATCTTGCATATCTGAGGCCTTCAGTAATTACTCATTGAACCGTTTGATGTAGTTAGCTAGGCTATCGTATTTCTCTTGCCTGACCGCCATCAAGTGAAGGTTGGTCTTCTTCTATCTTTTACCCGCTACGAACTGGTGGATGAACAGATCCTCCAACGCGAGAAGTTTATGATAATCCCATTGGTAGTTCTTGAAACCAGTTCAACGCCAACCCTTCAGGTGGTGGGAAAGAAACGGCACCAAGTGGCTTCACAGCTGGTTTGAACGCTCATCTGAGCCTTGTATGTTGCCATGTGATCGTTCGGGTCGTTGAGGCCCGCTAACGGTTCAGTGGGAGGTGGTTTGATTTTTTTTAGGCTGGGGCATCTAGGATTGCCTGGATGAACGAGACCATGAACTTGAGGGTACCGCCGTTAACTCCGAGGGGGTGAGATTGTGCCGAGTCACCGTGTCCCTCTTTCTCGTGCGGCCTTTCTTATCGAGTATATGTCTGGCATCATATCCTTTACTTAGGCGCTTTTTCATTAAGAAAATGTCGGGCATCTTTAGACTTTTGCCCGCCATTGCCCCTTGGTGATCTTGAAGTGGAGTGGGTGGCTTCACCCTGCCGATGGGACTTAACCCTGGGTGGGTTACGCTCATCCCCTTCATGTTTGGATCTTTGCCGATCCTACTGACTGTCTTCCCTGGCTCTCCACCTTTGTTGGCTAGGCTGGCCCTGTGGAGAAGGTGGAACGTTCTCTTCCCGATGGGAGGGCACCAGAGTCCCTACTTGTCCATTGGGGTTCGGCAGCGGGTGCCCCTGCTGCAGGGCCGCCATCATATCCATCAAAGTTCGCTGAAGGTTTTGCTGAAGCTGAGCAGCGATCACAGTGATGTCTACTATGGATATGGGTTGGTGATCAGCTTGTTGTAGCTCACCCGAAGGCATGGGTTGATCCCCTTCAAGGTTCCGAAGGTTACCATTGGATCCTTCATCCCTGGGATCGAGGGATTGTACCGTGGGGGTACGATAGTGTGACGCTTGTGCGCGTCCGGACATTTAGGCTCGTCCAGATGTCTGGGGTCTTCCTGTCGAATTAGCTTGTGAGTGAGTGTTCTTGGTTGGGGCCATTGCTGAGTGGTAGCGAAGTAACTTTGTTTGTAACTTCCCCATAGACGGCGCCAAATTGTTTATGTCTAAGAAATTAAGAGATTGTCATAAATTGAGAGACCTGATGTGGGCCCTAAGAAGGTACGACTGAGCACCGTTATCCGTGCGCCAGAATCCTGCAAAACTAGGTTAGACTACCCCGGGGGTTGTTCCGGGATCGCCCCTCCGACGCTCAAGTCAGATGTGATTGAGGTTGAGAGAGAATGCAGTAATTGTATAGAGAGAGGCTCTAGCTTTTTGGTAGGTTAGAATTGAATACTTGTTCATTGATGAGACTGGTGCTATTTATAGTGTTGGGAATTCCAAGACAGGCAACCTTGATAAGATGGGCCTTTCTTGGAGTAAGTGGCTATGTTGCCTTTTAAGATAACCATCTTTTCCCAGCCTTTTGAGGGTTTCTCAATCCTTTGAGTTTAGGTCAACTCCTTGGTGGGACCCACAGCTGCCACATGTCTGGTAGAGGGGTTGGCTGTCCCATAATATTGGGCTGATCCTCTATTTGGCCCAAACAGTTACCTTTTGTGATTGTTGTGTTGGTGTTGTTTTTTCAGAACTAATTTTAGACTTAGGTTGTTCTGTGGGCTTGGGTGGTTGGGGTTGTTTTGTAGGGGCAGTGCACTTCCTCTTGTTGTGTCATGATGCTCCACAGTTACTGCACATGTTAATGTAGTCTTTTTTGGACCGTTTTGTTTCTAATACTTCACCTAGTGATGGCTTCCTTTTATAGTAGTTATGTTGCATACTTTTTCACTGGTTGTGCAATGATAGGAGAGTAGGGTGACTGTGGCCATTGTTGAGGACCATTTAATGGTTCCAAAGGAAACTCATAAGCCTTGAGGTATGTTTCCTTTGAGAAATAATGTGAATCATAGTGCTCAGGCAACTCATGTGCCTTCCAAATTGCAGCCATTGCATGGTTGCATGGCACACCACTTAGTTGGCAGGAGTTGCAACTGCATAATCTGTCTAGAAGGGTCACAACATACCTTGTCCGAGTAACACCTTCCCGGACCCCGTAGCAAAAGTGACCATCCCAATAGGCACTCCAACCCATAGCATCAACCTAGGACTTCTCCGACCTAGTTTTCTAATATCCTCCAATATAGTGATTATTGGCTTGTGTCTTGATGAGAGTGTGTATGCATTGAAGACGTCATTCATGTTGTTGTCAATACTGTCACATTATGGAGTAGTTGTGAAATAAGCTCTCACCCACTTTTTGATGTTCCTTGTTTCAAATCCCGTGATACGGCCTTAGAGATATCTGAAAACAACTCCAAGTTGGTGCCAACATCACCTTCAGTTGTGCTCTTAGCTATCTTCCATAATAAACCACCACCAAAGACTTATTTGAAATTACGGTACACATGCTTGGCACAAACCCTAGTATTTGCTTTGGGCCACACTAGAGATATAGCCTTGGCAAAATTGGCCTCAACACCCTGAACTATAGCTCGGGTGCACCCAACACCACCAACTACGACTAGTAGCCTAAACACCACCAACTATGGGGTGGGGTGCATTCCGTACCATAAATGAGGCCGGAAGCCTAAAATGTTGCCGATGACGGTGGGTTTTTATGGTACAGACTGCACCCCACCCCGTAGTTAGTGGTACGGACTGCACCCCACCCCGTAGTTGGTGGTGTTTAGGCTACTAGTCGTAGTTGGTGGTGTTGGGTGCACCCAAGCTATAGTTCAGGGTGTTGATGCCAATTTTGCCTATAGCCTTTAATAAACCTTTCTGCTGGTTTGAAACTATTGTGTATCCAAAACCATCAGGTGTTCCTAGATCATCAACTAATAACTCAAGAAACCAACTCCAAGTGTCTGTGTGTTTAACTTTCGCACACGCCAAAGCCAGGGATACATCTGATTGTTACCATCCCTTGCAACTACCACTAGAAGTTGGCCACCAAATGGACCCTTTAGGAAGCAGCCATCAATCCCAAAGAAGGGTCTGCAACCCGCTAAGAATCCCTTTTTCAGGGCATCAAAACAGATGTACAGCCTTTAAAAGACCCAATCATTTAACTTAAACTTGATTGTGTTCCTAGGGTTAGACTTCTTGAACTCTTGACCATACCTATGTAAGAGTCCATATTGCTCTTTGTATTCCCCTAGGATCAGTCCCTGAGCCTTCCTTCTTGCCTTCAATGCTAACTACAAGGAACATTTAATACCCTTCTCAAACCACAGTGTGTCAACAATAGGAATGGCAACGGGTCGGATCTGGATCGGGTCCACAAGGACCCGGATCCATATCCGTTTCTAAAGACTAGATCCATATCCTCCCCGGATCCGACGCTAGGACCCAGATCCAGATACTGTGAATCCCACGGATCTGGGTCCAAAATAGATCTATATATAATTACATTACTTTGCCTACTTTACCACAAATTCGCCACAAAATTAAGCAAATAAACCACAAAATTAATCAAGAAATTCAACAATAGGAACAAAATATCAATTAAATAAATTCAGCAACAAAATGACATCATATTTAAAGCAACTTTGAAAATGCAGATAAACAAAATTCACTTCTTCCTGACGGTAAAGTTGCGGTGGTGAGCCTGGTGGTCGTCGTGGCTGGTGGTATTGCGGCATTGGATGGTTGTTGTGTAGAGAGAAGTCGCGGTTGCAATCTCGTGTCATGGATGGCGGCTTCGTGATGGTTGTTCGTTGGTGGTCGTGCGAGAGAGAAGGAAAGAGAACGAGAGAGCGATAGAGAATGGTCGTTAGTGGTCGTGTAACAACCCATAATTTTGCTCCTAGTTTTTCGCAAAAAATTTCTCCAAAACTATTATTTTCTCTAAATTAATGATTTTTATTTTATAATTTTGGGAGCCGAATTATTATTTTTATTTTTTTATGGCGTGCTAATGTGTTTATTCTATTTATATTTATAATATAATTTATTAGAATTATTTTCATTATTAAGTATTTTCAAAGTTTAGGCACGATTTTGGAAGTTGTCGATTTTTCGCGTGGCGGACTTTTGAAGCATGGATCCTTGTTGAATTGGGCTGAAATTTTAGTTTGGTTTGTGGGCTTGGACAGCCGGTCAAGTGAAGGAGAAGGAGAGCCTCCTCTTCTTTCTTTTCTTTTTATTTTCCTTGTGACTCTTTGTTGTTTTGTAACTCCCATAACCCCCTAATCATTCTTCCTAATTAAACCTCTTTAAACCAACCTTTATCACTTCAAATTCTGATTAAAAAATCAGAACTCCTTGCTGCCATACTCTAAGATTTTCGGCCATCATCATCTTCCTCAATCTCTCAAAATTTTTCATTTTATACTCCTTGTTAATTGTTAGTGAATTGTTCTTGTTGCCTTTTTCTTATACTTGGTGCTTGGGAATTGAATAAGGAGAGGAGTACACGCCTATATTGGGATTTTCCAGAAGTTTTCAGCTCGCCTCCGACGATCCAGGTAACTAGTAGTTATCTTAGAACCATAGTGATTAGGGTATTATTCGGTATTAGATTACTACGCTAGGAATTATTTAAAATACTTTTTGAATGAAATTATTGACTAAATTTGACATGAATATACTTCATACATGCTATGTGAATACTGTGTAGAGAAAAATAATTTTCGCATGATTTTTAGTATTTATTTGATTTAATTGGTGTTTTGTGCGTTTTTGGCTAAATTGCATAATAATTATTGAAAGAATGTTAAAATTGATGAAATTATTTTTCTTAGATCATGTTACATGCGTAGTATGTATTCCATGTCTTATAATAATTTTTTCCTACTGTTTACTGGTTTATTTAATTGATATATCTGTTTATGTAATTTCGTTTCTGTCAGTATATAAATCATGAAAATTATTTCTAGAGGCCGAAAAATTCATTTCTTTGAATATTATGTATTTCCGTGAGTTTCTTCATGTTATGTAAATTTTTGGTAATTTTTGGGCGTCTGTTTATATTTTTAATTATTGTATTGGCTTTATTGAGTAATCTGTATATTAACTGTTAAAAATACTTTTAGAGTCCTAAAATTATAAATAAAAATTTTACCATCTCAGTAGAGACATTAGGGTCGTATGATAATTTTTTTATGATTTTAATGCTCTAACTTATTAGTTTAATAATTATTATTTTGTTTTTGTTGTGAAATTGAGGATACACTTTTAAATTATTTGAGGGCTTGTTAATCAGAAATAATTCATAATTTATTATATTCTGGGTTTCTGATTTTCAGTAGTATGCAGTATCTATCATTGGATAACCATATGTTTATGTTTGATTTATGAAAGAAAATGATTAATTATTACTACTCTTTTAATGAATAAGTTTTAGAGTTATTTGGTGATATATTTTTGATCGAATTGTTGGTGCTGTAAAAATTAGTTTTATATCATTGATGATGTTTTGAGATGTTCAAGTGTTTATTGTGAGAGACATTTGTTGAAAATTTGTAAGTTATTTATTTTGAGGAATTATGAAGAATTGTTTTGATGAAATGTGGGTATAAGACCGGGTGGCATCCCTTTTGATGAATATTTTAGATGAATGATACTTGAATTATATGCATGATTGTATTTTGAGATAAGAACATCCGGTGGGATAGATGTAGTCCCCGGTGAAGAACATGCCAACCACCTGGTTTGCGAACTAGGGGTACACCTGGGTTAATTGTTGTCGTCCGAGAGGTCAGGGAGTTCTGCGTGTTCTACCCTGCATCGGGAGTTTGGCCATTCTTAGACACAGGCAGTGGGGAACGTAAGCCCATAGACTGACCTGGAGATTGCGATATGACAAACCTTAGGAAGTGAATTGCGATTCACTGGCGTTCGGTTTCTGACTCAATAACTTGTTGTATTTTTTATTTATTATTATTTATATATTCTAGAATTGTTTCACTCACTATACCTTGTTTACTTATTGTTGATGATCACTTTACTTATGAGATTTATGGTTTTTAGGTGCATGATATTGATGTAATGATTGCATGATGTTCCTTTCTTAATAATTTAATTCTGAATCGTGCTTTGATTGCTATTGTTCTGGGAGAACTGCTAGTTACGCCCCACTGACTGTGGAATTATTTAATATATCCTTGCAGATGGAAATGACTCGCTAGACTTGTGACTTGCTTGGGCTAGCGAGTGAGGGTTTGTAGTGAGAAGAAGCTCCCAGTACTTGTTTTTGGTAGATGAATTCTATGTAGACCATAGAGAGACTTACTTTTGGATAGCTTTCAAGGACATTTAGTTTTATTTAAGTTTTATCGGGAGACTTGCATGTCTCATAGTTTTTGGATTGATAATATGTTACAATTGGGATATTACTTTATTTAGACCTATGATGTTTCCCTCGGATATTACTTTTCTTTTGAAGTTATGAAAATTTGATTTGAGGATTATCTTTAATTACTGTTTTAGAGTAGCATAACCGTCCTGACGTTATTTCCGCTAACGTCTTTTTAATATTTCTTGATTAGATATTGTTTAGTATCTTAGTAGTAGAAGGACGGGGTGTTACAGTTGGTATCAGAGCAAAGTTACCCGAGACCCTTACTTAGTCACTAAGAAACTCCCGGGAAATGTATAGTTGAAGTAACTAGGATCATTAGAATCTTAGGCTTCAAGAAAAGTAGTGGTGAGAGGGTCACTTGTGTAGGAAACCACGGGAAAATATTTTTCTTACTTTGATGTGATAAGTTGTTAATTTACAGCTAATAATGTGTTCAGTAACGAATGTTTAACTTGTGTTTGTAGAATGCCGCCTCGAGGTTTGACTAGTGCTAAAAAAGAGGCTGCCCGGAAAAGGCGCCAAGCACTTGAGAACGCTATCATAGCTATGGCTAATCGGTCTTCTGCTCCGCCTAGTGGGCAATCTGTCTTTGATCGGTTTGACCGTCACCGTCCGCCTACTTTTGACGGGACTTCTGATCCTGTTGTGCTAGAAGGGTGGATAAGGGAGATGGAGAAGTTGTTTGCTGCTACTGGTTGCCCTGCTGCTGAAATGGTGCCTATTGGTACCTACTATCCCGAAGATGGAAGCCGATAACGCGGTGGAGTACTGTTCGTGCAAGCCGCATGGCTACACCGGGATTTGGATGGGATGAGTTTCGTGTTAAGGTCAAGGAGAGGTTTTATCCTCGATGAGCTCCGTTGGCGTGGGCTTAGAAGAGTTCTTAACTCGTCTCGGGGTACTCGAAAGTGCGGGAGTACACCGATAAGTTCACCGAGTCAGTCCCGGGTTTGCTACCACGGTTGTACCTCCGAAGGCGAGCGGGTAAAAAGGTACATCAAGAAAATGGATCCTAGGGTGAGGACCCATGTTCTGAGTTTGGGTGCTTCGACTTTCCAGGGAGCCTATGAGATAGCTCTGAGTATTCATGCCTCTTTGAAAGAGGAGGATTCTGCTAAGGCTGCTGCTACCTATGTTCAGTTCCCGGCCAAGAAGCCGAGGTATGAGCCGTCTGGTCGAGGGGATTATCAACAGGGTTCTGGATCTAGTTATCGTCCGAGTTTTGATCCGAGCAAGTGCCGAATCTGTGGTAAGGCTGCTCATCCGGGGAAGAACTGTGATGGATCGACTGTTGTTTGTTTCTATTGCAAGGAGGTGGGGCACAAGTCTTTCCAGTGTTCTAAGAATCCTAGAGCTCCGTCTTTTTCTGCTGGTCCTGCTAAGCCAGTTGGTTCTTCTGGTCCTCCGAAGAACAGGATTTATGTGATGACGCAAGCTGAAGCCGATGTCCATCCTGATGTCATCTCTGGTACTTTTCTTGTAAATAATACTCCTACTTTTGTTCTGTTCGATACTGGTGCTACAGTGTCTTTTGTTGCTAGTTCCTTTGTTCAAAAAGCTAATCTTTCCTCTAGATCTCCTATTAAGTCCCTAATATCTCTTCCGTCTGGTGAGAATTATCCCTGTCATTCTAAGTTCAAGGGCGTGCTTGTCAGCATTCTGGGTTCTGAGTTGCCAGCCGATCTTAAGGAGTTTCCTATGTCAGAGTTTGATGTGATCCTTGGAATAGATTGGTTATCGAAGTATCATGCCTGCATTCAGTGCCGTGATCAGAAGGTGGTGCTCAGAGATTCTAAGGGAAAAAGGATTTCTTATTCTGGTGTTGTAGTGAAGAAGGGTGTTAAGTGGGTTTCCGCTCTGAGAATGCGGAAGATGCGTCAAAAAGGTGATGTGGTATACCTTTGCATGGTGAAGGATTTGTCATCTGAAGATCAGCTCGAGAGTATTCCGGTAGTTCGGGATTATCCTGATGTGTTTCCTGAAGAGTTGCCAGGTATTCCTCCCGAAAGAGATGTGGAGTTCTGCATTGATTTAGTACCGGGTACTGCTCCTATATCCAAGGCTCCGTATAGAATGGCGCCGTCTGAGTTGCAAGAGTTGATAGATAAGGGCTTCATAAGGCCTAGTGTGTCTCCATGGGGTGCTCCTGTTCTGTTTGTCAAGAAGAAAGACGGGAGTATGCGTCTGTGCATCGATTACCGTGAGCTGAATAAGGTAACGATCAAGAATAAGTATTCGTTGCCTCGCATTGAAGATCTGTTTGATCAGTTAAAAGGTGCTGGGGTATTTTCCAAGATCGATCTGAGATCCGAATATCATCAAATTCCCGTGAAGAAGGAGGATATTCCGAAGACTGCTTTTCACGCCAGGTATGGGCACTATGAATTTGAAGTGATGCCTTTTGGTCTCACGAATGCTCCTGCGATTTTCATGGATCAAATGAATCGTTCTTTCCACGAGTACTTGGATACTTGTGTGGTCATGTTTATCGATGATATTCTCGTTTACTCTAAGGATGAGAAGGAGCATGAGAAGCATTTGAGGCTGGTGTTGGATGTTCTGCGCAAGCAAAAGTGGTTCGCTAAGCTGTCTAAGTGCGAGTTCTGACTGAAGGAAGTTGTTTTTCTAGGGCATGTAATCAGCAAGGAAGGAGTCAAGGTGGATCCCGCTAAAATCAAGGCTGTTGTCGAGTGGGAGAGTCCTAAGAATGTGACCGAGATTCGGAGTTTTCTGGGTCTGGCTGGTTATTATAGGAGGTTCGTTCAAAATTTCTCCAAGATAGCTCAACCTCTGACTCGCTTGATGCGCAAGGACTGCAAGTTCATCTGGTCTGAGGATTGTGAAGGGGCATTTCTGAAGCTAAAAGAGAGTTAGACCTCTGCTCTTGTTCTTACCTTGCCATCTGAGGGCGTTGGGTATGAAGTGTTCAGTGATGCATCGAAGAATGGTCTGGGTTGTGTTTTGATGCAGCAAGGGAAAGTAATAGCCTATGGTTCGAGGCAGTTGAAGGTGCATGAGAGGAATTACCCGACCCATGATCCGGGAGTTAGCGGCCGTGGTGTTTGCACTAAAGATATGGCGACACTATCTGTATGGTGTTCCGTGTAAGGTGTATACTGACCACAAGAGCCTGAAGTACATCTTCACTCAGCGTGATCTTAACATGAGGCAGAGAAGGTGGCTTGAATTGATCAAGGATTATGATCTGACCCTGGATTACCAAGAGGGTAAGGCGAATAAAGTAGCGGATGCTCTGAGTCGCAAGAGTAAGCATTCATTAAACGCTGCTATGGTGGTGCCTCGTGAATTGTGTGAAGAGTTTCGCAAGCTGGATATCGAGGTTGTTCCTCAGGGTTATGTGTCTGCGTTGTTGGGTTCCATGAGTGCTGAGCCTGAGTTGTTCCAAGAGTTAAGAAGCAAGCAAAAGGGTGATCCGAAGCTGAAGAAGATCCGTGAAGCAAAGATGCAAGGTCGTGCAGAGAATTTTAAGATCTGTGCTGATGAAAGCTTGAGGTTTATGGGGCGTTGGTGTGTGCCCAATGATGGTGAGCTTAAGAGAAAGATTCTCGAGGAAGCTCATAGTACTCCTTATTCCGTTCATCCTGGGGGTGACAAGCTTTATAAGGATCTGAAGGCTAATTTTTGATGGCCTGGTATGAAGAGAGAGATTGCCGAGTTCGTAGCTAGGTGTTTGGTCTGTCAGAAGGTGAAAATTGAGCATCAGAGGCCTGGTGGTTTGTTGCAACCTTTGCCTATTCCTGCTTGGAAGTTCGACTCGATCTCGATGGATTTCGTGATGGGTTTGCCTAGAACTGCTGGTGGATTGAATGCTGTGTGGGTGATTGTGGATCGGTTGACCAAAGTGGCTCCTTTTATTGTGATGAAGAACACTTGGTCTATGGAAGAGTTAGCTGAAGCTTATGCTAATGAGATCATTCGTCTTCCTGGGGTTCCCAAAGACATTGTCTCTGACCGTGATCCGCGATTCCTATCCCATTTCTGGATTGCTCTGCAAGAGGCTTTTGGTTCGAAGTTGAAGCTTAGTACTGCATTTCATGCAGCTACCGATGGTCAGACTGAGAGAACTATTCAGACCTTAGAAGATATGCTCCGTGCTTGTGCCTTGGAGTTTCAACTGTCTTGGGTCAAGTCTCTTAGCTTGGTAGAGTTTTCTTATAACAACAGTTATCAAGCTAGTATCCAAATGGCTCCGTATGAGGCTCTCTATGGAAGGAAGTGTCGTAGTCCTACGTGTTGGAGCGACATAAGTGACTCATTGATTTTGGGCCCGGAGTTAATTCAGGATACAGTTGAGCAGGTGAAAGTAATTCAAGCAAAGATGAAGGCTGCTCAAGATAGGCAGAAGTCGTATGCTGATTTGCGTCGGAAACCTATTTCCTTTGAGGTGGAAGATAAGGTGCTTTTGAAGGTTTCTCCTATGAAGGGAGTAATGCGGTTTGGTCAAAAGGGCAAGTTGAGTCCGAAGTACGTAGGTCCCTATGAGATTCTTGAAAGAATCGGGGAGGTCGCGTATCGTTTGGCTTTACCGCCAGAGCTGTCGAAGGTTCATGATGTGTTTCATGTGTCGCGAGTCTTGCGCGGTATCGTAGTGATCCTTCGCATGTGATCTCCGTTGAATCGGTGTCAGTTGAGCCGAATCTGACTTTTGAATAGCGACCTGTTCGTATATTGGACCGTCAGAACCGTGCTCTTAGAAGGAAGGTGATTCCCTTGGTTAAAGTACTTTGGAGAAGTCAAAAGTACGAAGAAGCTACTTGGGAAACCGAAGAGTCGATGCGACTGAAATACCCGGAACTATTCGTTTCAGGTACTATTTGTGCTCTTGTCGTGTTTGTGTGTTTTCGAAGTTTCGAGGACGAAACTTTATTTGAGGGGAGATTGTAACAACCCATAATTTTGCTCCTAGTTTTTCGCAAAAATTTTCTCCAAAACTATTATTTTCTCTAAATTAATGATTTTTATTTTATAATTTTGGGAGCCGAATTATTATTTTTATTTTTTTATGGCGTGCTAATGTGTTTATTCTATTTATATTTATAATATAATTTATTAGAATTATTTTCATTATTAAGTATTTTCAAAGTTTAGGCGCGATTTTGGAAGTTGTCGATTTTTCGCGTGGCGGACTTTTGAAGCATGGATCCTTGTTGAATTGGGCTGAAATTTTTGTTTGGTTTGCGTGCTTGGACAGCCGGCCAAGTGAAGGAGAAGGAGAGCCTCCTCTTCTTTCTTTTCTTTTTATTTTCCTTGTGACTCTTTGTTGTTTTGTAACTCCCATAACCCCCTAATCATTCTTCCTAATTAAACCTCTTTAAACCAACCTTTATCACTTCAAATTCTGATTAAAAAATCAGAACTCCTTGCTGCCATACTCTAAGATTTTCGGCCATCATCATCTTCCTCAATCTCTCAAAATTTTTCATTTTATACTCCTTGTTAATTGTTCGTGAATTGTTCTTGTTGCCTTTTTCTTATACTTGGTGCTTGGGAATTGAATAAGGAGAGAAGTACACGCCTATATTGGGATTTTCCAGAAGTTTTCAGCTCGCCTCCGACGATCCAGGTAACTAGTAGTTATCTTAGAACCATAGTGATTAGGGTATTATTCGGTATTAGATTACTACGCTAGGAATTATTTAAAATACTTTTTGAATGAAATTATTGACGAAATTTGACATGAATATACTTGATACATGCTATGTGAATACTGTGTAGAGAAAAATAATTTTCGCATGATTTTTAGTATTTATTTGATTTAATTGGTGTTTTGTTTGTTTTTGGCTAAATTGCATAATAATTATTGAACGGATGTTAAAATTGATGAAATTATTTTTCTTAGATCATGTTACATGCGTAGTATGTATTCCATGTCTTATAATAATTTTTGAATACTGTTTACTGGTTTATTTAATTGATATATCTGTTTTTGTAATTTCGTTTCTGTCAGTATATAAATCATGAAAATTATTTCTAAAGGCCGAAAAATTCATTTCTTTGAATATTATGTATTTCCGTGAGTTTCTTCATGTTATGTAAATTTTTAGTAATTTTTGGGCGTCTGTTTATATTTTAGATCATTGTATTGGCTTTATTGAGTAATCTGTATATTAACTGTTAAAAATACTTTTGGAGTCAGAAAATTATAAATAAAAATTTTACCATGTCAGTAGAGCCATTAGGGTCGTATGATAATTTTTGTGTGATTTTACTGCTCGAACTTATTAGTTTAATAATTATTATTGTGTTTTTGTTGTGAAATTGAGGATACACTTTTAAATTATTTGAGGGCTTGTTAATCAGAAATAATTTATAATTTATTATATTCTGGGTTACTGATTTTCAGTAGTATGCATTATGTATCATTGGATAACCATATGTTTATGTTTGATTTATGAAAGAAAATGATTAATTGTTACTACTCTTTTAATGAATAAGTTTTAGAGTTATTTGGTGATATATTTTTGATCGAATTGTTGGTGCTGTAAAAATTAGTTTTATATCATTGATGATGTTTTGAGATGTTCAAGTGTTTATTGTGAGAGACATTTGTTGAAAATTTGTAAGTTATTTATTTTGATGAATTATGAAGAATTGTTTTGATGAAATGTGGGTATAAGACCGGGTGGCATCCCTTTTGATGAATATTTTAGATGAATGATACTTGGATTATATGCATGATTGTATTTTGAGATAAGAACATTCGGTGGGATAGATGTAGTCCCCGGTGAAGAACATGCCAACCACCTGGTTTGCGAACTAGGTGTACACCTGGGTTAATTGTTGTCGTCCGAGAGGTCAGGGAGTTCTGCGTGTTCTACCCTGCATCGGGAGTTTGGCCATTCTTAGACACGGGCAGTGGAGAACGTAAGCCCATAGACTGACCTGGAGATTGCGATCTGACAAACCTTAGGAAGTGAATTGCGATTCACTGGCGTTCGGTTTCTGACTCAATAATTTTTTATTTATTATTATTTATATATTCTAGAATTGTTTCACTCACTATACCTTGTTTACTTATTGTTGATGATCACTTTACTTATGAGATTTATGGTTTTTAGGTGCATGCTATTGATGTAATGATTGCATGATTTTCCTTTCTTAATAATTTAATTCTGAATCGTACTTTGATTGCTATTGTTCTGGGAGAACTGCTAGTTACGCCCCACTGACTGTGGAATTATTTAATATATCCTTGCAGATGGAAATGACTGCTAGACTTGTAACTGCTTAGGCTAGCAGAGTGAGGGTTTGTAGTGAGAAGAAGCTCCTAGTACTGTTTTTGGTAGATGAATTCTATGTAGACCATATAGAGACTTACTTTTGGATAGCTTTCAAGGACATTTAAGTTTATTTAAGTTTTATCGGGAGAGTTGCATGTCTCATAGTTTTTGGATTGATAATATGTTACAATTGGGATATTACTTTATTTAGAACTATGATGTTTCCCTCGGATATTACTTTTCTTTTGAAGTTATGAAAATTTGATTTGAGGATTATCTTTAATTACTGTTTTAGAGTAGCATAACCGTCCTGACGTTATTTCCGCTAACGTCTTTTGAATATTTATTGATTAGATATTGTTTAGTATCTTAGTAGTAGAAGGACGGGGTGTTACAGGTCGTGCGTTGCCCAAAATAAGGATGGCCGGTGGCGTTGGGAGTTGGCTGGTGGCCGGTGGGTTGGAGTCTGGAGAGAGGGAGAGAAGGGTGAGGCGTGGTGGCGTTAGGGTTTTAGGGAGAGTGGGAGATAAGGGTGAAGCGTGATTGATTTTCACAAGTTGGAGTTTGCCTTTAACTTGTTAGAGGCTAGTTAGAGACTTAGTTAGAGGACTTGAATCCCATCCCAGCTATTTTTTTTTAAAAAAGGATATGCGGATCCAAGTCTGGAACTTGGGTCAGAGCTGGGCCCGGATCCGCTATCTGACAACACGGGTCTGAAATTTTAGAATTCAGATCCGAAAAAAACGAATCCGGGTCCACATATCTGGGTCGGGTCTAGGATTCACTGCCATCCCCAGTCAACAATCTCCTCACTCTTCTAGTATGGATTGATCTTGAATTTAGAGTGATATGTCTTTGCTATCCAAGAAGCCCTAATCTTCCTCACATGTACCAACCTGCCACAGTTATGTTGTGGTACAAGTGTCTTCACAACCAGATGTTGTTTGCTTCTCTCAACTGAAGTTCAAACATAGAATGGGCATTTGGCTGCTTTGTAC
The DNA here is from genome assembly GCA_947648045.1 of Beta corolliflora. Classification (NCBI taxonomy): domain Eukaryota; kingdom Viridiplantae; phylum Streptophyta; class Magnoliopsida; order Caryophyllales; family Amaranthaceae; genus Beta; species Beta corolliflora. Next base: position 1,019,292 of record CANSZD010002914.1, on the reverse strand, counting down.
CTTGCCCCCAACTTCCTAGCATCATTTCTAGTGAAGTAGGTGTCCCTACCAATTGACAGACAATAGTTTATCACTGCATCTCTGAACTGTTGTCCAAGATTTTAAAAAAAATTGAAAAAAGGGCAATCTTGAACCAACAATCCACCCTCAGCATTTGCACTCATCCTAGGTTTCTTTCTAGCATATTGTTGTGGTACCAATTACCCACAATCATCATCATCTGAATTAGGAGACTGTCTAAATCAGCTGAGTCACCCTCATAGTCACTCCCTTGATCATCAACTGACTTCCCTTTCCTCTCGACTACTCTATGTAATAACTCAAGCTCAACCTCAAATGCCTTTTCTCTCTTCTTATCATCTTCTATTATTTGTCTAGCTACCAGGATTTCATCATCGTCATTAGATAACTGATCATCATACTCCACATCATCAATTAACATCACAACACCTTGTTCATCTACAGTGATCAAGTCAGTGACTATAGCTTGTTCAACTTCACTGACAGATACCATGTCATTCACAACAGGTTCATCAGGGTCACTGCTACTAACATAATGGATAATCCTCTCCTCAGTCACATAACATGGTTTCTCATTTACAGTGAAATCATAATCCACCTCCCTCTCCTCATTTACAGTGAAGTCATAATTCATCTCCCTCTCTTCACTCAAATTAACAGTGACACACTCATGTTTAGTGAAGACATCTAGCATCCTACACTGCTATAGTAAGCTTAAGAACATCTTAAAAGAATGTTCATCATACCCTACAAACCTCACTCCATGCTTAAGATCTTTTAAAGGATCACAATAATGCAGCTTGACAACAAAGTTATACCCTAATGACTTAATCGTGGCTCTTACGTAGCTTGCATTCATATCACTAGGGATGTCATTAATGGTATAGTTTTGATTGATTATTTTGATTTTTTTATAAATAAAAATATAGCCATGTTACTCATATATGGTCTTATTAGATTCATCTCGATTTGTAGATTCATAATACAGTCATAATCAAGGATTGGAGAACGTCTTGAAGATCGTGCAACAACAATGTAGCAAATAAAACAACTGATGGAGTATAAGTCTAGGCTCATTAGAGTTTCTACCATTATACAAAAAAGTTGTAGACCCCTCTTGCTTTTTAGTGGCATATTTGTAATAATATTGAACTTTTTTTACTATTTTTAGCTTGGTTGCACTTATTGTAACTATTCCAAATAAGAAAAGTGTTGCACTTATTTAGAAATTGAGGTAGTATTAACGGAGAGAGTAGTATACATTGCATATATTGAACACCCAAGGGGCCAAAGACTATGTTTTGTATAATAAAAATTGCACATATTTAAGTTCATCGCTCATGTTACTCAGAAAATAATCCTTGAGAGATTCATGAACAAATTAAAAACGTTTTATAAATTAACAGAGAGAGTAGTATACACTGTATTTCAAAAAAATACGACGAAAATTTAACATCTCATTGCAAATCTGCAATACAAAACAAATTAAAAACGTTTTATAAAGTCATTGAATTTGAAATTTAGAGATGTTCAATTGTTTAAGACTTCACGAGATAGGCATCAGAAAATAGAGAGTTGTAATCGACATCAAATTTCAGAGTGTAGGATAAGTAAATTTTACAGTTTTATTCATCATCTGCCCAATTAACGAAAACCCAAAAACAACAAATAAAAGTTGCCTCAAAATTCAGAAAGAAACAAAAAAGAAATAGTAGCATCAGATAATAAGCGGAGTTTTATCCACACCATAAATTTCAGTGTTAAAGCATAGATAAGATTCGTCATCTGCTTTATTTCTCGATTTTAAAATATAAATTAACAAAAAATTTCAAAGAAAAAAGAAGGTATCGGCAGGTCCATTTGACACCAATGCAATAACAAAAGTTGATGCAATGAGCTGGTAAGCCCACCATTTAATTATATGCATCTGCTATATCTCTTAAAACACTTGACAGTTGTGAACTCAAGAGAAGGTAAATCAGATGCAAAAAAAAACAATTTAAGATGATCTACTCCCTCCGTCTTAAAATATACGGTACATACCCTTTATAATATGACAAATTAAATTAGGACCTCAAATATCGTACGTGCCTTATATTTTAGATCAAAGGGAGTAATAAAAAACAAATTAATAAAAAGAGGAAGAATCAGATAGAAAGGTCAATCACCACAAAAGGCATCTAATTAAGATGCTTGTAAGACTGGGGCGACAATAAATATCATCATTTTCACAATGAATTTAATTTGTAATTCTTCAAAATAAATCTTTTAAACAAAAAATTGTAATTAAAACGTGAAAAAAAAAAAAAAAGAGGAGAGAGAAGGAAGTCATCAGAGACCAAAGATTTATCAACAAAAGCAAAAATGAAATTCGCTTAATTCGGTCCGCATCATGGTTGATTCTTAAAAAGAATCGCATCATTTGAACTCCCAAGTCCCAACTAATTATATTATGAAAATTAAAATAGAGAAAGAAGGAAATAAAGAAAAAAGAGCTCAGAGATAAATATGGGTTATAAAGAAATATCTCAGCACGAAAATCAGAGTGGTGCATGACTATCTTAATTCTCATCATAGCTCAAATAAGATTCAGAAATTTACAGTAAATATACATATGAAATCAAAAGAAAAAGAAGAGAGAGAAGAAGTGAGATTGATTTAGAAAAGTGTTCGGTTGATTAGAATTTATAAGGTGGGTTGGGAAAGGGAGAAGAGGCGGTTGGTTATGAATGGTGAAAACCCTAATTGAATTGGGCTGTCAGAGTTTGAGTTCCAGATGGTTGGTTTGGGCCTGTTTAGATGTGTGTTTTTTACTTTGTAGGTTTATTGTAGCACGTCCCCTACCTGCTAAAAGAAATTAATGGAAAATTTAACCATTACTTGAATGGATCGGATACACAACAGCTTATTATGCACCGAAAACCATATGATATAGTTAGTTTTCATTTGATATAATCAATTTTCGTTTGATAATAATCAGTTTTCGTTTGATATAGTCAGTTTTGTAGGATATAATCACCTTTTATATAGTCAGTTTTGTATGATTTAAACAATTTCTAATATAGTCAGTTTCATATGATATAGTCGGTTTTTTCCTAACATAATCAGTTTTTGTGTGATAAAGCCAGTTTGGGTGCACAATAAATTATTGTGAATCCGTTCCACCCAAGACGTTTTAAGGGGTTGTTCATTTTTATTTTTTAGGTTTTGTGAAAAAATTTAAATAAATATATGAAAATTAGGAAATTTGGTTTTCAGTTTTTTCTTGTGAGTTGATATTTTGACAAGATTAGTGTAACTAGACTACTTTTAATGTCGTTATACAATTCATATCGTATGAATTAAAATCATAGAACAAAAACTGGATGCTAAAATAGATCTCGAAAAAGCCCTTTTATTGATGATTTTTCTTATATTAATAATTCCTCTGTTTCTTAAGGGACTAATTGATAGGAATAATCTCAACTATTGATTATCTTCTCAAAACAATCCTAACTTTCATTAATCAAGGAATAATCCAACTATTACCTCACCCTTCCCAAAACAGTCTCACTCTAATTTTAACATGCTAACACTAGTAGAATAATAGTTAATTGCGGCGGTCATTAAGTGGCATATTGCAGTTGTTTTAGTCGCGCCGCAATTAAGGGCTCAGCAATAGGTTACTGCGGTTTTAGAGCAACCTATTACTGCGGTTCCTACCCAAAACCGCAGCAACAGCTTTTTTTTTAATATTAAAAAACAAATCTATTGCTGCGGTTTTGGGTAGAAACCGCATCAATAGGTACAGGTAAAAAAACAAAAAAAAAATGGAAAAATGGATCAGAATACCCCCAACTTTGGCCCGTCCGTTTTTAATACCCCCAACTATGGGTTATTTTTAAATATCCCCAACTATTGGGGAGGTCCGCCAAAAATGCTCCATTAACCCGTTATGACTCGATGAACTGGTAAACCAAAACTCCCACCCCCCACCCTCCTCCGCTCATCTCTCTCCTCGGCTCATCCCACCACCCCCCACCCCCCCCCCCACACCACCCACTGCCACCTTCACTCCCCCCCACTACCACCCTTCCCACACCCCCACCCCCTCCCCCTACCCCCAAAGAACCCCCCCCCAACCACCCCAACATCCTCCCTCCACCCACCACCCCGTCGATTCCCCCTCCCCTAACCCCCTTCGAAACCCCTCCTCCACCCACCCGCACCCCCACCGAAAAAGCATCGAGAAGAGAGCGACCCTCCACTCCCAGAAGCCCCCTCCCCCACCATCCTCGAAGCTTCCCCCCCCGTCCTCGCAGCCCCTCCTCCCCTTCCCCCAGCAGTCGCACAACCCCCATCCCCCCTCCCCTATAGTCGAGCAACCACCGAAATCCTCTCTCTCTCCGCCAATCGATTCCGCCGTCGCAAATGGCATAGATGGCGTCACCTTTGGACTACACTCACCGAAATGCTCTCTCTCCTACGCGTTTTCAAACTTGCCTAGATTTTGCCCAGATTTTTTATGGGTTTTTCGAAGGGGGTGGAGGGAGGGGTGGGGGTCATGGGAATCGAAGGGGTGGGGGGAGTGAATGCGGGATTCGAAGGTGGTGGGAGGAGGAGTCTGCGGGATTTGAAGGGGGGGGGAGGGGGTGGTGCGGGATTCGAAGGGGGTGGGGGAGAGGGGGTGGGGGGCTGCGGGGATTCGAAGGGGTGGGGGGGGGGGGGTGGTGCGGGATTCGAGGGGTGGTGCGGGATTTGAAGGGGGGGGGGGGGGGCTGCGGCCGGGGGGTGGTGGGTGGGAGTGGGGAGGGGCCGAGCTCTGGCTGGGGTGGTGGGAGTGGGGAGGGGTGGCTGCGAGGGGGTGGGGGAGTGGGGGGTTCTTTGGGGTGGTGGGAGTGGGGAGGGGGCTGGCACTGGGTGGGTGGTGAGAGTGGGGTGGTGGGAGTAGAAACTGAAAATAAAAATAAAAGAGAAATAAAAAAATAAAAAAATAAAAAAATTACCTTGTTAACAGGTTACAAGTCATCTAGGTGCATTTTTGGCGGACCTCCCCAATAGTTGGGGGTATTTAAAAATAACTCATAGTTGGGGGTATTAAAAGCGGACGGGCCAAAGTTGGGGGTATTCTGATCCATTTTTCCAAAAAAAATTTGAAATTCTCGCAATTTTAAATCAACTCCAAATTTATATCTACAATCAAAAACAAAGAACAAACGAAGATACGAAGAAACTAAAATGAACAAACTAATAACCAAAAGCCAAAAAACTAAGAAACTAAAATACAAAACCGCTGCAAAATGAAAACAAAATTTCGAATGGAGGAAAAAAATTCCCATGTCTGAAAAAGAAACCCTAAACTAAGATATAAGCCAAAAACTAAACAAAAAATTCAGATCGAAAATGAAAAAATAAATAATATTGTGATTTCATCTCAGATCTGATAAATAAAACTATAGCTAGGATAAATCGCAAAAAATAAACAAAAATTTCAGATCTGAAAAAAAAATCAAACCAAACTTGAACAACGAAACTGATCGGCGACGTGAGATAGCGAAGAACATCGGCGGCGGTCTTCAACACTCGCGCTTAGGCAGAACATCGGTGGCGACTGGGAGTTTTGTCGCGATGCTTAGCTAGAACCTCGAGGGAGGGAGAATGAGGCGACGACTAAGGGGACATTCTCGCGACGGCGAAGAGGACGAGAGGTACGAGGCTGAGTGAGGAGAGAGGTTCAAGGTCTATTGCTCTTCCGAATCTTGACGAAGACGACGAAGAACTTTTGCTCTTCAACAATTCAGATCTGAATTCTTCAAAAATATTCGAAGATGATGGAGAGTAGGAGAGAGGAAGGAGTTCAGGACATTTGAGGAGGAGAGAGGAATGAGATAGAAGGAAGGAGATGAACGAAGAGAGGTTGGAAGGAGTGAGGAGAGAGAATGAAGGAATGAAGAGAACGACGCCAAACTTAACAAAGAAACCCCAGATGGGTGCTTGCAATAATTTTAAAAAGTCTATTGCTGCGGTTTTTAGTAGGAACCGCAACAATTGGTTCAAATATTATTAAAAAATAATATTTTAATTTATTGATGCTGTTCTTGGAATAAAACTGCAGCAATAGATTTCGTCAGACCTGGTCAGCATAGTTTGAAATGTTATCGTTGAGGTATATTGCTGCGGTTTCCACCCAAAACCGCAGCAATATATTGATTTTCGATCTTTTTTTAATTTGACGCGGTTTATTGCTGCGTATGGGTAAAACCGCCGCAATTAACAATTATTCTACTAGTGTAAACCGGTTAAAAATATCACGTGTCACAATATAATTTGGCCAAACTATATTTTTTTTGCAATTTAAAAATTCTGAAAAAGCGTGCCCAAAAAATTGACATATTGGTACTCATTTCTTTCATCTTCTCGAGATTCATGCTCTTAAAGGGGCCTTGGTGGTGTCCGTATTTCTAGAAAAGTCGTCTCCAAAGTCAAAAGTGACGCTTAATATCGCCTCGAAACACGTGCCATAAAAATTGACATATTGACTCATTTCGACCGACTTTTCAAAATTTGCACCCCTTGAGGGCGCTCGATATCATCCTTTTAACCAAAAAAATCAATTTGAAATTAAAGGCATAGTTTAAAATTACCTCGAAACACGTGCCCAAATATTGACTTATTGATACTTATTTTGACTAGCTTTTTAAAATTAGCATCCTATAAAGGCGCACACTGATTTCTGTTTTTTCAAAGAAAAGTCGTTTTGAAGCTCAAAAGTGTCATTTAAGATCGTCTCGAAACACGTGCTAAGAAATTGATGTATTAATACTCATTTCGACTGGCTTCTAGAAATTTACGCCTATAAAGGGTGATCGGTGGCATCTGTTTTTTTGAAATAATTAAAGTCGTTTCGAAGGTTAAAAGTATCGTTTAATATCGCCTCGAAACACCTGCCAAAAAAATTGGCATATTGGTTTCGATAGGATTCTCGAAATTATCGTGTCCCTTAATGGTGCTCGGCAGCATCCTTTTTCCCAAAAAAATCATAAAGAAAATCAAAACACCTTTTTACTATTCCCTCGAAATACGTGCCTCGAAAAGCGTAAATGGCAGGACTCGCAAACAGGAAATATTTTTAAGTTTCCAACTGAAAAAATGTTAAATTTTTTTTTTTACGAAACAAAAATTAAATGGATTTTTCAAATGAAAATAATGACAAATAAAAGCAAAATTAAAAATTTAACCTATTTAACAGGTTATAGGTTATCAGGGACAATTTTGGAAAGGGTGGGGTAATAGTTGGGATTATTCTAAGACTAATAAAAGTTGAAATTATTTTGATAAGATAGTCAATAGTTAGGAGTATTCCTACCAATTTTTTTCTTTTTTTTTATAGTTGCAACATATGAAGGTGCATTGTATTTTAAGAGATATCAAAAGGGGAAGAAGAAAAGGACAAATCTACCCTTTTTCTTATTTAACCTCCTCCTTACCCTAGTTAAACTAGTAATAAGAGGGGGTTGCTCGTGATAATGACCCCTCCTAAGGAGGGTCATTTACGATAAATGATCCCTCCTTAAGGGAATCATTGAGGGATCATTTATGATAAAAAGGCCATTCCTTGGGTGATTGCACATGGTAGATGACCCCATTATTTCTAGATGGATTTTGTTTTAATTAATACTAGTGTGTGGCCCGGGCGATGCCCCGGGTGTTACTGTTAACATATCTGTATGGAAATCATTTGTAATACCATGTAGTTTGTAAGTTGCGTTATGCAGTGTATAATCTTGACTAAAATTCAGTGCTATTGTTACTTTTGGGATGGTTGAAATATGTCAAGTGCATGTTAAACCAATAATGAAAACAACGTAAAGTGCATAACTAATTTTTTTATTGGCGACAATGCTTTTATTGTAGTTGCTAAGCATCATAATCTTTTCGGTTCTTTGCTTCGATTCGAGCTTTGCTATATACTTGGTCGGCTACTTTTTGGTGGTTGGGTTGTCCTGTTGATCTACATCCCTGCATTTTTGTTATATGTATAATACAAGTGTTAGTTTTCGTAATGGTTGTTATGGTAATTCTTTCTATTGATTTTGTGAGGGTAGTGTCTTACACAATGTTTCTCGTTCCTCTTTTTGTGCTATTTTCCGCTTCTTCATTTTGGGTTGGTTCACCAAGGAATTGACTTTCTATATGTGTGTCTTCACCACTGTCATCGAGTACTTGGCTTCCTTGGCTTCCCGTTTCGACAACTGTAAGAGTTTTTGCATTTATGATGCCGGCATCTTGACCTTTCTCCCGCAATTGTAAATATCATGTTTGTGTTAATTGTAAAAGTAAAATCGGTGCATATCATTAAGACAAGAATCGAACTAAATCATTAACATAGACAGGATCCGATAAATAATTCTTACTTTGATGACAAAAAATGGTCCCAGAAATATAATTTGTCCTGCAATCTAAACTAAAATATGGAATTCTACTCTTCGAATCAAGTTAAGACAAACACCTGACTCAACAACCCTCTCACAAAGGAAGCGGAGAGAAGAGAACATATTACTAACAGTAGATACTACATCCTAATGTCTATAGACTTGATCAAACACTTAATAGAGATTATGTCTAATGGAGTTTACATAGTCTGTATTAACCAAAGAAGTCTTGGACAGGAAAACCAATGCATATCGGACTCGATTCTGAGGGACAAAAATATACTTCGTGCCGTATCAAACAAAATTCTCAATGCATTAATATACCAAAGAACCGGGGATTGAACATAATACACATATAGTAAATTGCAAACGATACATACATTGATACATAGGGCTAATACAATTTGCCAAAGACATAATATTCATAAACCCTCATAGAATTTCTTAATTTGCTACCACAGGGGGAAACCGTGCCTCACTCCCTCAAGCAACATGACGGATCAAAAAGTTTCTGTAGGAATTGCATAATCAGAGGTCAGAGTCATGACTGCTAAATCAGTTTGACATCTGCTAATTACTCCCCCAACTAAAACTGAATAAAAAAAGGACACTTAGATTACTTAGAAGCTTGTAGTAAGTTATCTTGTTTGGATTATTTCATAAAATAATTTGCACCTAATATGGTGAAGAAATTTATACAAAAGGAACAAAGAAAAAGATAGAACATAATACCTTGCAAAATTGATTGATTATAGAAATCCTCTGCCAAAAAAAACCAACAAAAAACCGATCGCTTAAAGAAACAAAAGGAAATTGAAAAATAAAGTTCCATCTATGAAAAATAACGTTCCATCTATTACAAAAACCCGAAAAAAAAATGTCAAAATAGATGATACCTTCTTCAAGAGGATAAACAAAAGTTTAAGAATCATATAATTATCCTATTCATTATATATAGAGAGAGGGGGTATATTTCAGTTACAAAATTATGCAATTATTGAATTCATAATTGAACTTCAATTTGCAATTCGTGAATTAAATTGAGAATTTCGCTAAGATTAACAATTTCACTAACCTTTGTGGGCGTTGGACCTTTGAACTCCATAGCTTTATTCGTATTCTATAACATCAACGAATCAACATTAGATTCGATTAGAAGCAAGGGAAATTCGCAAGCCCATTAATTACAAAGTAGAAGAGTAACGTTCTTGGTGAATTTGGAAAGGGTAGATGGAGGAAGGGGATGAGTTATTGGACAAAAGAAACCGACAGCGTTATTGGCTGGGAAGTAGGTATGCACTGTCATACTATTAATTACAACGGATATCTCTAATTTTGTACAAACTTGAATCACTAAATAATGTTGGATCAGATGGTCATTTATTGGGAATCTTTACTTGAAGGTCAGGGGTTCGAACCTGCTTCAACATATTTATTTTTTAAATAATGACCACTTGACTTTGTTGGTTAATAGACACGTGGCAAATTTCTGGTGGTAGGAGGAGGGTGACACGTGGCGCATAGACGTTGTCACGCACGCCTTTTAATATATTTGTATAGATGAGTATAAGATAAAATTGAAACGCGGTTAATAAAAGGATATGCTATTAATGGAGTACTAACAAAGCTTCAAAAATTTCTTTCCTAACTCAGGGGGCGTTTGGTTGTCATGGGGTAAAGGGAATGGAATCATGAAAGGGATAAAGGGGGAAAGGAATGTGAAACCCTTAGATTTAAAGAGATGTTTGGTTGGTAAATACTCATTCCATCTTTCTTCCTCCTCTGATCACCATTTTTCCACCATAATATCACTATTAGCACCCCCTCTCTCTTGCCACGCTGCACCGCCGCCACCCTTCCCCACCACCTGTCGCCGCCAACCTTCCCAACCACCTGCCGCCGCTCCATCCCCTTCCCCGTACGCCGCCACCGCCACCTTTTATATATACTGTCTTATGTTTTAAAGGTTGGATTTAAGGTTTTGAAGTTCGAATTCGACCATGAAAACTTCTGATCTAGAGTTTTCATAGAGTTTTCATGGTCGAATTTGACCATCAAAATCTATAAATAATGAATGATAAGAGGTATTTGCCTATTCTTCCATGTTTTTTTACAACGAAATTCTAGGGTTTGTGGGTAAGTGGTGGTTTATGTGGTGGGGTTTTCGGGTGGTAATGGGTGGTTTTTGTGGGTTCGAATTGTTTCTGGGTGATTGTGGTGGTTTTGTGGGTGGTGGGCGTGTAACGCGATTGGCTGCGGGTGTGGGTCGGGCGGTTTTGGTGGCTAGGTGAACGGTGCGGTGTTGGGTTGGGGTTGTTTTGGTCGCTTGGTAGGCGTTGTTGGTGTTCGGTGGCCAGTTTTGATGGCTGGGTGGGGCGGTTTTGGTGGCTGGGTGAGTGGTGCGGGTGTTGGGTTGGCAGATTTGGTGGCTGGGTGGACAGTATGGGTGGAAGGGTCAGGTGGTGGTTAGGTGGTTGCATGCAGGTGGTGGTTGAGTGGCCAGGTAAGGTGGTTGTTGGGTGGTCAAAATGATGAACAATGATAAGTTAAAGAAAGGGTAAGTGAAATCTTGGGGGTGGGGGAATGAGAGTAGAGAGACTTTTGGGGTAAGGAGAGGGTAAAAGGAATCATTAAATTGAGTAAACAAACAAATAAGGGAATGGAATGAGTTAATTAACCTTACCCTTTCCGGAAGACCTCAACCAAATAGAGAAAAAAGGTATGTAATGAGGAGGTTTTGGATGTAGAGGTGGGCATGGGTCGGGCGCGGACGCGGCCGACCGGCCAAGACGAGCCCGCTGGCTAAGGCTGGCCGGCCCGTTGTCCGCTCCGTGGGCTGTCCACGCAAGAAATTTTATTTCAGCCCGCACGCACGCACGAGCCCGCCTATATGGCCCATGGGCGCCTCATGGCCGAACACCCCTTTTCTTTGTTTTTTAGCCTAAAACTACAAAAAATCCAAAAAACAACATAAAACACGGGCCAGGCCCGCAGGAGGCACGAGCCCCGCCCGCGGGCCGTGGGCCTGGGCCGAGCAGTGGACAAAATCTGGAAATTTCAGGCACGGCCCGCCATTTCCTCAAGCCCGCGGGCCGAGCCCATGAACAGGCCCGACCCGACCCATGCCCAGGTCTAGTTGGATGTGTTAGATCTTCAAATTTGATTTATGAATAACTGGCATAAGGGACAAGCTTTTATCATGGATATCTATTATAGTAGATAATATGTTATCTAGTATAACTTTTTTTTCCCCATAATACTCATCATTTTTATGAATGAGATTATTGTTTCTTTGGGTGAAATACAATGAGATTGTTGTTGCCATACGAAAATGATTTTGGTAACCGATGGTATTAGTGTTGCATATAGCCGTTTTCTTTTCTTGCATCTAACTATAAATAAGGAGTATCAGTGATAGCTCAATGGTATTGGCGTCGCGTGCGATTCAGAGGGTTTTGGGATGGAAAAAAAATGAAAACTACAATTAAGAAACTAAATTCTACATTATTGAATAATGGCAAAATAGGAAAGTTGAACCTTAATTCACGGTATCTAGCCTTTTTTTTTGCTGTAACTAACAATTGTTTAACTGAGTAATCTCAATTATCACCCTATCCTTACTAAAATAATCTCTAAAATGTTCTATTTTGCTTATTTTTACTTAAATTCAAAAAAATTCAAATTAGTAAAAAGTATAAACAAAAAAAACTTCAAAAACCTGAAGGAAAAGTTTGGACTGCTTCTAAAAAATGCAAAAAATTTCAAAAATGGATTAAAGTTCAAAACATTATGGAAACTTCAAAAAGAAAAGTTAAATATTTTTTTAAAAAAAGATTCATATTCTCACATTCAACTATATATATATTTCTTTTAAACAAATCAAATTGAAAACAGACTAGACCGGAAATAATGGATTAAGCGAGTAATAAAAGTTAGGAATTTTTTTAAAAAACTATCTTTTATAACCAACTTTTTTCAAAAAACCACCTTTTAAAAATTTCCTTTCAAAAAACTATCTTATATAACAAATTTCTTTCAATATACTACCATTTTATGTTTATTAGTTAATATTAATCATTAAATGACTGCTGCATCAGGGGTAGCTGCCGGTGGGGTAGTGAGGAAAGACGAGGGAAACGAGAAGGGAGGAGATAAAAGTATTTTGTGATGACCCCATTATTGGTGGTTAAATCTCATTAACGGTCAAATGGTAGTATATTGAAAGAAATTTGTCATATAAGATAGTTTTTTGAATTAAAATATTTAAAATGTAGTTTTTTGAAAAAATTTGGCTATAAAAGGTAGTTTTATGAAATCTTTCCTAAAAGTTAAACCATCTTAATGAAAGAAAAATGAAGATGAACGAACTAATTTTCAAGGGGGATGATGTACAAATTCTTAGGTGCTCCCTAGAACTATGTGCTCCCAAGCACACTCTTTTGTACATTTGTCTCATTTTTTGCTCAAATGAGCGAAATGTAAAATGTGCAAATATTAAATGTGCAAAAAATGTGAAAGGGAACACCTATTTCTAGGCGCTCTCGAGAGTACTATGAAATCTTTGGGGATGATGTAGCAATATTGTACTACCTCTGTTTTTTTTTAGTTGCAACATTTGCTTTTTAGCACTATTCATTAACCAACTTTGTTAAGTAATCTCGTACCATTATATAAGATAAAAACATAGTCAAGGGGTTTGCTGTTAGATTCGATGCCGATGCGATGATTCCAAATATCAAATTTTTATAATTTTTACTTACACTCAATATGAGATATTAACGTTCAAATAAGTGTCTCGGTAAATGTGAAAAGGCAAATGTTGCAACTAAAAAAAAAACAGAGGAAGTATTAGAAAAGGGAGGGAGAAGCTATTGCCTATTACCCCCAAATGAGGCTAATTACCCTAACGGCCCGTTTGGTTAATGGTATTAAATGGTAGTAATGGTAATGGTTTTTAGTGTAAATTTGTGAAGGCATTCCCATGTAACATCCATGATAATGAAACTTGATGTCAAAACATGGGTTTTCCTTCATAAATTTCCATTACCACTCAATACCACCTTCCAAGTGGTAATGGATGGTAATGAAATTTTAGGAAGAAAATAGGTATTTTGGGATAAAGTAACATTACCATGGATATTAACATGAAAATGCCTTCACAAATTTACACTAGAAACCATTACCATTACTACCATTTAGTACTACTAACCAAACAGGCCGTAAGAGTAGTAGGTATCTATAACCCCAAATGAGGGTAATAATTCTCCCTTTCCTTTTTACTTCTTAACAGCACTAGTTTATTCTCTTTACCACCACTTCGTCCCTAGTATTTATAACCTCTTACCACCTTAATTTTCTTTATTTATTACTCTCTTACACTTTTGGATAGCAATATAGAAGGAGCGAAGGGGAGGGAAAGAGGAAGGAAAGGGAAAGAAAGGGACGAGGACGATGAAACTTCATTTCCCTCCAAATCTCTCTAATTTGGGAAGAATGATGTTTAATTAAGAGTGAAGGGAAAATGGATCTCTTTCTCTCCCTTCCCTTCCTTTTCCACAACCCTTATCCAAACAAGGGAACGTGTTCCCTCCCTTCCCTTTCTCCCCATTTTCTCATATCCAAACAAAGTGTTAAAGCATTACCCTCAATCGAAGACTGTCCTAAGAGGACGGTTTGTAAGGGAAAATGTGTAACATGATTTTTGACATAAATCCGAGTTTCTCCAAGCAATGATCACTATCAAAATTTGTTTTGCATATACAAGGAGAGATAAGTGTCCAAATAGACACAGAATTTGTATCTGTACAAGTTAAATCAGCTAAACATCTAACCTTTGGCTGTTTATAGTAAAATCAGTTAGCATTTAACACCATCTACTATGTGTCACATTAGCTCTTGCTTCCACCCTGACATCATCATACCAGTGGAATAAAAACATACTACTGAGAGATGCTGGTTTCCGAACCTCACTGCGCACAACATGCATTACAATGAGGTAATTATCAGCAATTTTCCGGTGGATAGCAGGTTACCTTAACTGGGACGATGACCTTTTACATTTGACATTCTGTCTCGATCCCCAAGCGGGTTATCTTAACTGGGACGATGAGCTTTTATATTTGGCACTCTGTCTCGATCCCCAAGCCAAACCGCTGTCACTAATACTCCCTTCTGGAAGATCATCATGGAAATCTTTTGTCCACGAATCTAATGGGATTAGACTATCATCCTTAGATCTCCTCTTCAGTTCTAGTTTCTTGACGTTTTCGGATATCTCGTGCAATGTTCTATTTATCTTTGCAAATCCCCTTTCCACTGGCTCTACCACATGGGAAACGGTGAACTTCATGTCATCCGCAATCTACATAGTACAAGAAGAGTTATGATCTGTAGCTGGTCAGGCATATATACAAGATAATGATAAAAGGTAAGAGCGCAGAGATTGTTCAAGCTCACAATTTCTCCACTACCGACTACCACATCACGAACTGATTGAGGAAAGTTTAACCGCTTTTCTCTTTCATCATGCCGAGCTACGCTCATCCTGGTGAATCTGGTACCGTCTCTAACCTCCTCTGGATCTGGAGGTGTACCTAGGGCAGCATAGTCATCCATCACTGCAACATTTCTAACACACCGTTCTCCAAGTTTGTAAGGTACTGCTGGAAAGACGTAAAGATGAACCACAGCTGCAACACCCATCTGAAAAACAACAGAACATTAAAGCTACATCAAGAAGCTAACTAACAATATGACATTAAAAGGTAGCTCATTCAGAATAATTGAGAGTGTACATAAAAGATTTGCACTTGTACAATTTGAGATTTATGCTGGCTAGTGAGCATAATTTTTTCAGAGGTAATAAAAAGATATATTCGGAAGGCACTAAGGGGGTGTCAACTGTCAATCACGTACAAGATGAGGGCAACAGAAAAAGAACCCATGTCCTTAAACTACCAAGGTATACGATGAAGTACACAGCAAGGAAGCATGTCAGTAGACAATGTAGTTGCAAATGTCACATCAAAGCAACTACTACCAGTTTACACTTATAAATAAGAAGGAAAAAAAGGCACCAACGGACTGATAGTAAACCCTGCTTAATTGATTGAAGGGCAAATTCTGAAGGTGCTGTTTGCTTGACTGATCATATAATGAGTTACTTGACATAAAAACACATAAAATGGAACTTCCTACTGCGGAGCATGGAGATAATTATCTGTACACAGTCTAAAGCCATACTTCTATCAAAAAATATATCAAAGATAGTAGAACCATGACTCCAGTCCCATCCACATCTCTCATGAGATAAACATTAAGTAAATTAATTGATATTATCTAGGAAAAATATCGCGCAAATGATACAGATCCTTCCAATATATCTCTGCGAGAATGACCCCATTGCCTAAATCAACCTTATATCACAGCACGAGGATAAATTACTGATATATTTGTGAGATAATTTTCAAGTTTTCAACTGACACAAATGCACAACAATCTCATTTTGTTACAGAAACACACAAGAAATTCAGTAAGTGTATTACTTCTATAAAGATAATCACAAATTCCATGATTCTTTGTTACTTGGCTTTTTATTTCTGCCAGCTAGTAATATCAGTTGTTCATATTAAAGGTTTTCGTCAGCTGTTTATAAACATGGGTAAAATGCACGATTGGTTATTAGCTGTTAGTCTGTAAATAACCAAAACTTGGGCAAAGGACTCATTTAGTTAATGAGCCAACATCTATTGTGAGTGAGTTGCATCAATTACTTTTTTTTTTTCTTTTTTGCATGTGCTGAAAAGCTGGCTTTTGAAAAGCCATTTACAAAAGACAATATTCAGCTGTTCAACCACATTGACAGAGTAAAAGCCAAAAGCACAATTTGTTGGAACATAGCTCAAAGCCATTTGCCAAACAAGCCCTAGACATCCATCAGTCCAACAACTATAGAATGACATGAGATAAAAAGAGATTAAAACGTGATCAAATGAACATACAAGAAAGTCATTAAATCTCAACACTACCACAAGTTTGTTTAAATTGCTATCAATAACTATATCACAATCAGCATAGCCAGTGAGACAACAGAAAAACATATTCATTCAAGCAGATAGTAATAAAACTAATGTAAAAAGTTAATAGCTATGGTATTAATTGTAAAACCTTTCAAAAAATAGAAGGTATTAATTGTATGTAAAATGACTAACCTCAATACATATAATATAGTCCTGAATACGTGTTTGTAACTCCTGAGCCAAGGAACCCCTGAAGGCTCCTACTGAGAAAAGGAAAGCAACGGCTATCCCTTGCCACCATGTCAGAAACACTATTGACTTGAAAGTCAGAAATTTAGCCAAAGGTTTGATTGGCTCAAGCCTGTCTTTAGTGACTGAATAGAATTGAACGAGGCAATATAAAGCCCATGTCTGACTAAAATTAAGAACAGCTGCCAAGTAAGGATAGCTGCAAAAAAGATATTACAGGTACTGAAATCAAGAACACAAGACAAAACAAACAGCTCAGCTCACAAGCAGAGTACATATAATGAAAAGCACGCCTGCTCTTATTGTGTACAGCAAACAGGCTGCAAACATCTCATCACCAATCTAGTAGCTGCAGATATTTAACTAACAAAAAAAGCTAAAAGACAGGTTCAATGAGTATTAACTATAAAAAAAACTAACGAAAATTTATGAACTGTCTTGAGAACTCAGAACATTACAGCAATATCTTACCCATAATTCCATTGGAACTTCCCTTCCCGTACACGCCTACAAGCTTCCAAAAGTATTGCAAAAAGTGCACATATCAATTTCACTATCATCTGACAAGTGAAAATGCTAATATTAACATGAAATTCAATATCAGAAGTCATCAAAGGCTGAAATGCTAAAAGAAGTATAAGCAAACCTAACATTTAACTATTAGCAATAGTATATCAACTTCAGAAATAACATGATTTTACTTTGTAGTAGAAACAACTTGGACTCTTTTTATATAAACTATTTAGAAATAATATACATATATGGGGTTTGATATCCTTGTTATGAATAAAACAGACCGATTGAACCAAAGAGCAATGTAATACATATGTTGCCATGTTGGCATTTCTCCCTAAGTCATGTACTTACATATTGAACAATGCCGATTTTCACAGCTTGATAGAAATCTTTCCCAAGATACCATTCCCTTAAGAAGTAATTAAGAGGGAATGGATGTTCTACAACACCATAAGTATATGCATCTTCCAGAAGAGGCGCGGCAGAATTTATGATACTTTGACTTTCCATGAATTCAATCGTCTTCTCCTCCCCACCTGAAACAAAATGAAGTTTCATTGAAACTCATAATCATGCGATGCCTGCATTTTCTGACTTCATAAAGGCCAAACAAGTATTACTGTCATTAAAAGCTACAACAGATTCAATAAATCTAGCAAACATGAACCCAATATAATAAATCTAAACCACATATTCATTCTGCACACAATAGGAGCTCCAATCAGAAAGAAATGTGGCCAATGTAGCAATTACTAGTGGCCAAGAGACAAAGATACTGTACAAGGTTCTCATTTTACTCAAAGACTAAAGGAAAGAAAAATACGGAAATAAATACTTCAAAAAACGCCAACTAAATTTGGGAAGATCCAAGAATCAAGAGACCAGTTGTATAAATGCAGCAACTAAAACTGCAAGGATACCAATATGCAAGCTTGGTCAAAGATCCGTCAGAGACCTTTTAGCAGAATAAATAATGAACATACTGATCATTCAAACTTGTTTTACAAGCACCGAGCTCAAACAATGGGCACTCAGTTACTACAGTTTGATGTAATTTACTAGTAATAGTTTTCTTCCAAGTGATTTCTCTGCGATTTAAATTGTACAATTCATGCCTAGAACGCACATTTAAATCTTCACCCCTCAGTAAAATTCATTTTCCAATAAATACTTTAACTAGACATAATATAAAGAATATAATCAAGGCTCATGAGTCATGAATAAACTGTAGTTCATCCAATAATATGCAATAGGCACCAGAATTCTCTCACATCATATGTGCAGCTTTTGCAATGTATTATAAGCTATAGCGATTGATCGTGCCAACTAGGAACCTGCAACTGCAGCTACTCTCGTTAAATTTGAACAGCACAAAAGACATGGCTTAAGCCGGATTTCATTGACGACTCTCAGGTCTGGTAATAAATATAGCAAAAACAAGCCATAGAAAATTAGATGTAAAGAAAACTAACAATGATGTCAGAGTAAGATTTCCTCCAGATTTGTCTGGTCTAATTTCCAAGTCTATTTACCTTACTAGCATTTCCAGGAAAGGGTCAAATGTCACTCAAGGCAAGTTTATCCAACAATTAACCAAACTCATGCACACTCCTCCTATCTGATCCAGATTACTTTACAAGGAATGCATGTTTGTTGCTCACTTATATCAAGTTTTCAACATGGGCAATATAGCTCTCTTCTCCACCAAAAAAAGATTGTAAACCAAGAAAAAAAAAGGCCCTTTCACTTCATTATATTAACTAACTGTCGACAACATCATAATTTTAGGTTTTTCAGTACTATATTTGAGTCTGTACTATGTAGCTAACAGTCAACCTGTTCAAGAAGACTTACACTCAAGCTGGGACATGGGATTTAGATGTACAACAATCGTTACCTCAGCCATTGAAAAGAAAAAGGGCAGGATAAAGAAGCTTGAAAAAAAATTGGTAAGTTCAATACGACATATCCAAGGCAAGAAAAAGTATATATAACCTTCACCAGCATAAATTTAAAGAAAAGCTCAAGACAATTACAATTTACAAGGATACAGATAAAAAATTTCTGCTGCAATACCTAAGCAAGCAATCAGATATCTCTCAAAGCAGTACAATGCAAATGCTTCATAGCAATCGCGTATTACTTCACAATTAAATGCAGCTTTTGAATCCAACAGCGACAGGAACTGTAACAACAAACAGAGGACAGCAGCCAAACTATCAGCAATCACTCAATCAGAACTTTATAACGACCCAACAGTAACCTATGAACAAAAGGGAATGTGAATTTTAATTATTTACATATTTTTGGAAGTGCCAAAAGCTGAAACTTTAACCAGATGTAAATTGTCTTACCGATTCTACAGCATACACAGGAACCATTAATATGAGCCCTATTAAAAATTTCTGCTCCTGAAAATGCAATTCAATGGCAAGGGAAAAAGGATAAGTACCAAAAGCTGGAAGAATGGTAGAATTAAACATGTTATATAAAATAATTTTCTCCTTTTTTTTCTCCCGCGGTATAAAACATTTAAATCCTACTAAAATTTTGAGGGGCACAACAAAAGTGTAATGTAAAATTATAAGTAAAGTACTTTGCAATATACCCACCCAGACCCCCTATTCGGTTTACTTACAGCAGGAGGGCAAATCAGTAAAAGGTGAGAGGGCGTCCTTCTAGAAGGGAATGTTTTCGGTTAGTGATGATGAGTCATGAGGTGTTAGTTGTAGAGAGAGAAATAGTAGATGATGAGGTGTGATTAAAAAGGCATCTTTCTGTTGAGATTGCTCTATATATAGTAGTGAGATTAATTGAATGAAGGCATCGAGATATTTAGCCAAGTTATTTGTAATTGGAGAGAGTCTGCCTCTCGAAAGCAGTACACTATCCTCACCCATTTCTGGGTTTATCAATATTAAGCTATCCTGTTCTTCCCTTACATTTCTACTGTGTTACAAAATTACCAGTGGGTTCACCACAGTTGGTATCAGAGCAACGATTATCTGGGTGATTTAATGGCACCTAGTAACGTCTCACAAAGGGTGGAATCAGTCGATCAAGAGCTCGCCGGAATTCGCTCCTCCTTGGAGCAAATGCAAACCGGGTCTGCGCAAAACCAGCAGACTTTCCTTGAAGAACTAGCTCGTATGAATGCTCAGATGAGATCGTTTATGGAGGGGCAAGCCCGTTTCCAAGAGGAGGTAAGAGCCAACTTCTCCGATCCCTCTATAACACCCGTTGGTCCATCTCCTTTGAACTCGCCGGGAAATAATGGAGGTTCGAATTGGAGGTTTAAGAAACTTGATATGCCATTGTTTGATGGCACGAATCCTGATGGTTGGATCATAAGAGCTGAACGCTATTATGATTTTTACCGGTTGACGGAGGGAGAGAAGGTCGAGGCAGTTGTGGTTGCAATGGAGGGCGATGCACTTTTTTGGTATCAATGGGAACATCGGCGTAGACCGATTACTCTCTGGACGGAGTTAAAGACCCTGATTCGCCGGGAGTTTCGAGCAACCCAAGAGGGGTCGCTCTATGAGCAATGGCTGGCGGTGGCTGAGGTAGGCACTGTGGCTGAGTACCGCAAGAAGTTCATTGAGTTTTCAGCCCCTCTAGAAGGAGTTTCAGAGGAAGTGGCCTTGGGCCAATTTATCACTGGGCTCAAAGGGGATATTAAGGCTGAACTGAGGCTCCATGGGCCGCCCAACATAGAGGTTGCCATGGATCTAGCCGTTAAAGTGGAGGAGAAATTGAAACTAACCCAACCCAAATACCCATACACCAAAAACCCAGTTTCCACCAAACAAACAGCCCAAAACCCTGACCCAAGTCCAAATCCAACACGAACCACCTACCCTAGCCTGACCCAGACGACCACAAAAAGCCCAGCCTACAACTCCACTAACCCGAGAACTAACAATGGAGGCATAAGGCGCTTGTCAGATAAGGAGTACCAACACCGGCAGGAGCAAGGGCTATGCTACCTGTGTGACGAGAAATGGAGTGTGGGCCATCGCTGTAAGAGGCCAGAGTTGAGTGTGTTGTTGGCGACGGCGGACGAGGAGGAATTGGCGGGGCAAATGGAGACCGAGGGTCCGGTGGAGGGAGAAGGGAGTCAACCACTGGTTTCGCTAAACTCAGTGGTGGGGTTTACTAATCCTCGGACCATGAAGTTGTTGGGGTACGTCGGCGGTAAGGAAGTGGTGGTAATGATAGATCCGGGAGCAACACATAACTTCATCTCTACCACCACTGTGACCACTTTAGAAATTCCCGTAACCACCACGGCTCAATTCGATGTCTCTTTGGGAACTGGGATGGCAGTACACAGTGAAGGAGTTTGTCAAGGGGTTAAGCTGCTGTTACAAGGAGTGATGGTGGTAGAAGATTTTTTGCCATTCGGACCTTATCTTGGGGGTCCAATGGCTCGAGAAACTTGGGGCAGTTACAACTAAATGGAAAACCCAAGTCATGAGATTCAAAGTCCATGGTGAACCCATCACCCTTAGTGGAGATCCCGCCTTGGGCCGCACAAGGATTTCCCTAAAGTCCATGTTCAGAGAAATACAAAAACAAAAAGGGGGTATTCTGGTCGGAACTTTGCCTGTTGGAACCCAGCCCACTTGAACCTACTAGCCCAAACACAAACCCAATCCACCCCACCATGCCCAACATTCCCCCATTCATTAGCCCACTCCTCGAAAAATACCAGCCTGTTTTCCACATGCCAGTGGGCCTCCCTCCTAT
This sequence comes from Beta corolliflora, assembly GCA_947648045.1. Classification (NCBI taxonomy): domain Eukaryota; kingdom Viridiplantae; phylum Streptophyta; class Magnoliopsida; order Caryophyllales; family Amaranthaceae; genus Beta; species Beta corolliflora. The sequence goes on along the minus strand of CANSZD010002914.1, from coordinate 997,325 downwards.
TCGGGCCCATGAGCACGCTATCAACCTCAAGGAGGGAACCAACCCCATAAGTGTGAGACCCTACCGCTACCCCCAAATCCAAAAAAATGAGATCGAAAAACTGATTGGTGAAATGTTGGAGGCCCAAATTATACAACCCTCAGCCAGCCCGTTCTCAAGCCCAGTCTTATTGGTGAAAAAGAAAGATGGCTCATGGAGGTTCTGTGTCGATTATAGGGCCCTTAATAAGGAGACCGTTCCCGATAAATATTCGATTCCCGTAATTGATGAGTTATTAGATGAATTATATGGGGCTACAATATTTTCCAAACTTGATCTTAAATCCGGGTATCATCAAATCCGGATGAAAAGTGAGGATGTTCCGAAAACCGCTTTTCGAACTCATGATGGGCATTACGAATTATTGGTGATGCCATTTGGGCTCACCAATGCCCCGGCTACATTCCAATCCTTGATGAATGATGTATTTAGGCCCTTCCTACGCAAATTCGTCCTTGTCTTCTTCGATGACATCCTCATCTATAGTAGGGATGAAGAACACCATGTTCAACATTTGGCACAAGTCTTTGAAGTGCTTAAAGCCCATCAACTCTATGCTAACTTAAAGAAATGTGAGTTTAGGCAGCCCCAAGTATCATACCTGGGCCATGTGGTTTCAGCCCAAGGTGTGGCGGTGGATCAAACAAAGATCCAAGCCATGATTGATTGGCCCGTACCCAGAAATATCAAGGAGTTAAGGGGATTCCTGGGCTTGACTGGCTACTATCGCAAGTTTATAGCCCAATATGCAACACTTGCTGGGCCTTTAACTGATCAATTAAAAAAAGATTGTTATGGGTAGACCAAGGCTTTTGAAATTTTAAAACGGGCTATGACCCAAACCCCCATCCTTGCCATGCCCAACTTTGACAAGACTTTTGTAAATGAAGCTGACGCTTCTGGCTATGGGCTAGGGGCGGTATTGTTGCAGGACCAGAGGCCCATTGCATACTACATCCATACATTAGGGCCAAGAGGAAGAGTAAAGTCCATTTATGAAAAAGAATTGATGGCCATTGTTTTAGCAGTTCTCAAGTGGCGCCATTATTTATTGGGTCGCACCTTCATCATACGCACTGATCAACAGAGTCTTAAGTTCTTGATGGACCAACGTGAGGTGGGCCCTGAGTATCAACGTTGGGTCCGAAAACTCTTGGGCTTTGATTTCCAGATTCAGTACAAGCCTGGAGCTATTAATAGGGTAGCAGACGTCTTATCTAGGCGAGTTTCCCCCGAGGCCTCCTTGGGCGCTTTGATTTCCAGCCCGTGTCAAGATGAGCCGACTTACAAGCCCAACTCAACACAGATCCATTCATCACACATATTAAGGCTGAACTTCAAGAGGGAAAACCCATAAAAGGGTATGAATTGCAACACGGGCAGCTACTGTATAAGGGTAGAAAGGTTTTACCCAGCTCTCACCCATTGACACATGAACTTCTTCAGCTCTATCATGATTCACCATATGGGGGCCACTCCGGCGACCTCAAAACGTACCTCCGTCTTGCCGCCGAGTGGTTCTGGCCAGGCATGCGCAAAGATGTAGCCACGTATGTAAAGAAGTGTGCGATTTGTCGGTACAACAAAGCCTCGACACAATCTTCGGCGAACCGCTTCCGGTGCCGGCGCAGGTGTGGGAAGAAATCACCATGGATTTCGTCGAAGGCTTGCCGAAATCCAAAGGCTTTGATACTGTCTTAGTGGTGGTGGACCGGTTCACTAAGTATGGGCACTTTATTGGGTTAACCCATCCCTTCTCGGCTCTCACGGTGGCTGGGGTTTTCATCAAAGAAATTGTCCGCCTACATGGATTTCCAGCTTCGATAGTGTCAGATCGGGATCGGATTTTTATGAGCATCTTCTGGAAGGAACTCTTCCGCCTCCATAATACCACCCTCTTGCGCAGCACCGCGTACCATCCCCAGAAGGATGGGCAGTCGGAAGTGGTCAACAAGTGTTTGGAGACGTATCTCCGCTGCTTTGTGAATGGTAAGCCTCGCACTTGGGCTCAATGGTTGGCATGGGCGGAATTCTGGTACAATACTTCACCGCATTTGTCCATTAACATGACACCATTTCGGGCCTTGTATGGACGAGAGGCACCGCACCTCCTCAAGCACAGTCATGGGGCTACAACCCTCGATTCTTTGGAGCAGCAATTACAGGAAAGGGATGCAATCCTGGACGATTTGTGTGCTCATATGTTACTTGCACAGCAGCGTATGAAGGCGGTGGCGGATGGAAAAAGGCGGGATGAACAGTTTGATGTTGGGGACATGGTGTATCTGAAGTTGCAGCCCTACCGCCAGAAATCTCTAGCCCGCCGCCCATTTGAAAAGCTGGCCGCAAGATTTTATGGGCCTTATCAAGTGTTGGCTCGCATTGGGGGTTGTTGCTTACAAATTATCTCTACCCGAAACCAGCAAGGTTCATCCAGTATTTCACGTGTCTCAACTAAAGCGTGCACATGGAACTTCTTCCATTACTCCTACTCCACTTCCTGACCAACTCACTGGCGATTTGGTTTTGGAAGCTAACCCTCTTCAGTTATTGGGCGTACGCACCACCTTACAGGGCGATGTATCAACGTTGGAGGTCTTAATCCAATGGGAGGGACTGTCTGAATTTGAAGCTACTTGGGAGCAGTTTACACTAATTCAAGAACGTTACCCTGCCTTCCACCTTGAGGACAAGGTGCGAGTTTGGGAAGGGGGTAATGCAATATACCCACCCAGACCCCCTATTCGGTTTACTTACAGCAGGAGGGCAAATCAGTAAAAGGTGAGAGGGCGTCCTTCTAGAAGGGAATGTTTTCGGTTAGTGATGATGAGTCATGAGGTGTTAGTTGTAGAGAGAGAAATAGCAGATGATGAGGTGTAATTAAATGGGCATCTTTCTGTTGAGATTGCTCTATATATAGTAGTGAGATTAATTGAATGAAGGCATCGAGATATTTAGCCAAGTTATTTGTAATTGGAGAGAGTCTGCCTCTCGAAAGCAGTACACTATCCTCACCCATTTCTGGGTTTATCAATATTAAGCTCTCCTGTTCTTCCCTTACATTTCTACTGTGTTACAAAATTACCAGTGGGTTCACCGTTCACCACATACTTGTAGGGGAAATAAGAGATCTAGTGCTTGTTTGGTTGACACCAAAAAACATGTGAAGTGAAATTCCTCAAAAGTGGAAAACATTGAAGTTGTTTGGTTGACATAAACACAGCCAAGGAATTAACTTACCTAGGCCCCTAGGCAAGTAAAACTTCACACAGGAATTTATACTTCCTATTCGCAGGAGAAAAATCTCCATTGGATTTGGAACTTCCCAGGAAGTTTTACTTCCTAGAGCTCCTGGAACACAACTTTATCAGATAGCTTTCCTATTAATTCTATTTTATAATTTTTTAGATTGCATAGGCAAACAAATAGAAGGGTATGCACAGGTAATTAACACAAAAATCCTGAGATTAAACCATCTCTAAGTTAATGTAGCAAACTGATCATAACAACCAAATATAATAAACTTTGGCATCGATATTCCACCGCCTAAACAACATGGCCAGATAAACCCAACAAACATAAGAGTTGATCTGCAATGCCAAAAAACGATGAACAAGAACAGACCTCTGGCTGATTGTAACCAGCTAGGTGCTCAAAGATGAGATATGCAGACAGCACCAGAGCTGTAAGAACAAATATGCTTGAACTAGTGATACTCCAGCTATAGAGAGACGATTGCCCAATAGCCATTTCGAGATACCATGCTTTCCCGGAAGTGCCAGCAGACTCCCTCACATTTAAAAGGAAGAAGAAAATGTAAACAACCCACATCCATTCCATATTGTGGGTACCACTCTTGATTAGATGAAGATGATCTCAAGCTTCACAATTGATCAACTGCACCTCTTTCCATCTTCCATATGAATAGCCATTCATAAATCTATTGACTACACCTTTAAACTTAATAGTAAATAAGACACCTTCTGGAAAATGTTGCAGTTGAGAACAAAGGATGAAACTTCTAGCTCAGGTCCACTGCAAGACCCAAGCAGATAGTTCACGTAGTCACTGGATAAGCAGAAGCACTACAAAATGGCCCCGAACAACTCCTGCCATCAGAATACAGCAATAAGACAGCAGTTGTGCAAAAGCCACATATTTATTAGATACCAATCACGGGATGGCAACAAGCCGCTAACTACATTGGCAACCACAAACACATTGTGATAGGCAAAAAAGACAAAATCAGTATAATATATATGACACTGCATAGACGTGAAATTGAGAAATCCAACGAACAATACTATGCTTAGCTCAATCTAGGAATTTGAGACAACTCTCTCTGAGGAACTCAGCAAAATAACCCCATAACTTTGGGAGAAGGGGTGCCCCCTCAAAAAGGGGGGTGAAATCCCAAATGGGATCATCACTCATCCATGACAATTAGATCAAAAGCAGCAATAATTAAAAACATTAAAGTTCAAACAACATTAGCAAGGGCGAAAAGTTTAGAAACATAGTTTCATTCAAGCAGAAAGTATCGCGCAAAGATATGAACCTAATATGAAGAACTAAAAACAGACTTAACAGCATGTATAATCTCTCAAGAGCTGTATGCATTTTGTTGTTCCAGCATACATCTAGTGGCCTGTTTGGTAGGTATTATGGCAATGGTATTAAATTTAAGTTTAATTTTGTAAGAAAATCCCATGTCCATATCTGTGGTAATAAAACTTCATCTCAAAACATACAGGTTTCTTCAGGAATTGCATCACCAATCGATACCATCTTCCCACGTGGCATTTGGCAATGGATGCTACTGAAGTTTTAGGAAGGAAAGCAGCATTACCATTGATATTGACATGAGAATTCCTTTACAAATTTACACCAAAATGCAATACCATTACCAGCATTTATGACCACTAACCAAACAGGCCGCTAGTGCGTTCTCCGTCACAAAAGCTACTTCCATTTATGTTGACGATCAATACATTCCTATCTATTGATTGGACTATCACTACCCATATTTGCTTCCAGAGAGATACCCCAAAATTACTAGTGTAAAGAACTTCACTTCATAATTGTTTCTAACTTCAATGACCCATCAACAAAAACAAAGCTAAAAGTCAAAAATATAAATTTAGTTTACTGCCATTGCTTCTCCCTAGCACCCAACTACCACAAAAGAAACACACAATGCCAAATTCAACCAAACAAAAAACACCCACTTCATCATCAACAACCCTTCAAAAGAAAAAATCACAACAAAAAACCCACAACATCATTCCATTAATATAAATAAGAAACAACAAACAAAACGAAAATCAATATAACAATAATAAATCAAAAAAGAAAACCTTACAAATCAATATAAAAAGAAAGGTAGCAAAGGTTGCAATGCATGATTAACAGTTGATACAAAGATTAACATGGGTAATCCATCAAAACAAAAAAAAGGGTAAAAAGAGCATGAATTAACCTGGAAAAAGGAGCTTCTTGGGAAGAAAACGGGGACTAGAGAAACCCAGAAAGAAGGGTTCGATCCAAAATGGGGAGAAGCGAAAGGAGGAGAGAGAGAGGGAAAGATTTCCTGTTTAGGAGAGGTGGGGGCGAAGAGAAGAGACGTGTAAAATTAACGTTTGCTTCAGAAGTTGGGCATATCATCAATCACTAATTTTGGACTGTTTTTGCCCACTTTTTGTAATGTATCCAAGTGCCTCTAACTACAACTACAAGTACAAGTTTTTTGAAAAGAGACAAAGGGGAAATTTTACAATGTCAAAAAAGACAAAGGTTATGGATTTTCTTCATGTGGAGAGTGAAGGATATAATTGAGGATAAGTTGTGAGGTCGATTCGTGGGGGTGTAACTTTTTTTTTTTTTGACGGGGTGGGGGTGTAACTTATATCGTCGTGAATATCTATTTTGTAAGTAATATATTAGCCTCCTCTCCTCCTTTTTTCTCTCTTCTCTCTCCTCCTTTTTTCTCTCTTCTCTCTCCTCTCCCACCAAACCCTAATTTTCAACCTAGGGGCTACCGCCACCTTTTTGGGCGGTGGTAAGCCCATTTTCTCCTTTTGTTACTAGTTTTTTATGTTAATGTTTCTCTAATAAATTTCAGTCTCTCTCTAATGGAGAGTTTTTCTACCCATACATTGGGTTATATCTACCCATATATTGGGTTTTATCTCTCTCCATGTGAGAGTTTGAAGACTTTGTTTTTGGTTTTTTGTGTAATTCAAGAGGTTGATTTGTTGATCGAAACTTGTGCGGGGTTGCAACAGATGTCAGTACTTCGTTTACAATCACTTGGATTGAATCCAGTTCTACTTCAAAACTACAAAAGATCGATAGACCCCCTTGTAGAAGGATGCATCAGACAACGATGTGAAAAACAAGGGTTTTCAGAAGCATTAGATCTACTCAACGAACGTGGTTTTGCCATATTAGAATTGTATTTATTTCATTTTGATATGTATTTGTTTAGTTTTGACTTCTATTGTAGATGTCGTATGACTTTAAATCAATGAATTAATTTTAATTTCAAAAAAAAAAAATTTGTAAGTAATATGGATTTTACTATGCGTAGATATGATAATACTGAAAAATGATTATGCATATATATTATTCACCTTAGAGGCTTAGGCCTTGTTAGGTAATTGGGCAATTTGTTTGTGGGTTGGTGATTTGGTTTGTTCTTGTTGCTTTGGGTTGACTTTTTACCTTGGTTGTATCAGGTGGGCGATTTTATAAATATGTTTGGTAAATTTTGTTGTTTGGGCGTTGACCGTTATATTGTAAAATGACTTAAATACCCTTCATTTAATAAAAATGTAGATGTGATAGAATTTGTAAATTTATAGATTAATTAGGGAAAAAAAATGATTAAAAATTGATATAAAAAAGCCAAAATTAAGAGGCTATATTTGTAGCTTGTTGATTTGTTAAAATAAACAAACCCCTACAAAAAACAACTTACCAAACAAAAATTTTTGTTTTGTTGAACAAAAAAAAAAAACCAACAAAAAATGGCTAAAAAGCCAAAATCCAAACACCCCCTTAGACTATTATCAACACTGCCATTGAATAAACATATATCGAATTTGTGATTTGGAACTGGTGGATCAGATTAATATCCAGCATTTGTGTACCCAACGAAGGTAGCCTTCGACTTTGATTGGTAAAACTATCCTCGATCTTGTGTTCTTTAGAGATAGCAAAATAAACATTTTGTTTTGTCTCGTTTCAATGTCTTTTAGTAAGGAAATTGGTAAAAAGGACAGAGAATTCTTTATTGACCAAATTGTCAAGCTTTAATTGATCGTCTGGTATTGCTCCACAACTTGTTGCATTGGTTTTATTCATTCACAATGTTTTACCACTGTTTTGTATTTATAACTAGTATTTAGGCCCGGGCGATGCCCCGGGGTTTCTCTATGCTACAATTTAGTAGTAGTTAGATAAGTCATTTCATACTCATTTTAAAAAAAGTCATCTCATTCATTATATGGATTTCAAAAGTTTTCCATTCATATATCATCATTAATTTTGATTAAATAAGCAATAATAGTATGGTGGAGTGAGGGTTGGATCTCTTTCTTTCATACTTGAGGTTGTGGGTTCAAATCTTCACGTTAACAATGCTTCTTTATTTTAGTATATGAGAAAGACGTGGATAGAATGTTATTGAATGAGGGATGGTGACACGCTTTTTAATATATTAGTATAGATAGAATGATAATCTCTTCTGGTAATCAAACTTGTCTTACTCAACAAACGTATTGGAGAGTGTAGACACACAGATCGATGTTCCCCTCTGTCCTCGAATGACCACTCAATGATATACTTCATATTGTTGCCAACTTGTTGTGGATCAACAAATCCATTTTAATGCATTCTAAAAACTCATTTTCAAGCCCATCTAATTATTCTGAATAGTTAAACATATTAGGTTAATTAGCCCAATTAAGCATTGACCCCATATATGATCTTGTGCATCAATAAAATATGTAATCAAACTCGTTTCTTCTCGTAATAACACCTTTGATCATAGATTTCTAATATTTGGATTCAAACATTCTCTATATAAGCAAGTTTATTCTTCCTTGATTATCCGTGTCATGGTGTAGAATATACGGAGCTCTTATTAAATCAAAACCATAGCATGTTTACAAAGATTTCCCATGGTCCATGGATGACCAATAAACTTCTCATAAATTTTAATATTTAAAAACACGAAAAGGTTAAGTAGTCAAAATATCTAGGTATAATTTGTAGTATTTATTTTAGCAAGGCAGCAAATAAGTACCCATATAGTACCCATACTAGTAAAAAAAAAAAAAAAAAAAAAATATATATATATATATATAGTAATACTATTACATGCTCAAAAGAATATATAGTATTCTTCACACTTATATCTGAATCTCTCCTCAAACAACCTAAAATGAGAAGGTGCTCTATGGTGTGTAATGCCTGTTCAAAATGTTAACCTTTTGGCCTAGAAAAAGGTTCTATCTTGCCCCCAAAAGATCACTTGAGGGAATTCTCAATGTCGATCACGAAACGATACTTCACATCCCTCTTTAAGAGCCTCTCGATAGCTTCATTCGCATAGGTAATCGGAATAACTTCTACCTTTGGGTATACTTTCTTTGCAGCGCAGAACTCCAACATCTCTTGAGTAACTTTAGTACCACCAGTTATGCTACCGGAGAAAGTCTTCATGCCTGTCAGAAAATTATAGGCATAAAGTTGTGGGAGTTGGTTATATAGCATCTAAACTGAATAAAAAGGCTATTTGGAGAACTTGTTTTCCACCAAACATAGAGTAGGAATTGGTGCAGATCTACATCAGGTGGATTAACCAAAATTCTCCCTCCTCAAATGTTCGGTGTTTAAGAACAGTTCTGCTAATAGTCGTACTTTAAATGGAATCCAGCAGTCCAATTCAATTGATCGACGAACCTAGTAAAAGACTTGCAGGACTAAATTTCACTTCTCTTGGGAAGCCAACCAGAACATAGGAGCCGTAAGTCTTTAGAAGCTGCAGATATGGGTCAAACTGGTGATCTCCAGATGCAGTATCAACTATAAAGTCCAGTGATCCAGAGAAGGCCTATAATTGAGTATTACAATCACTAATTAGTCTCAAAATGAACAAAGGGCAGAAGTTTAGTACTATAAAACTTGAGCAATTTTTCACCTTCATTTGCTGTTCATCAGATGAAATGACAAAATTGTCTGCACCGAGTACATTCAAGGCCTCCTCTTTCTTTGATATGCTGGTGCTGAAAACTGTGACTTTCAGTCCAAAAGCCTTACCAAACAATACAGCCATATGTCCAAGACCACCTAGCCCGATCACTCCAAGACTTTTACCAGGTTGGTTCATATTATGGCGAATCATGGGAGAATAAACAGTAATGCCAGCACATAATAAAGGTGCTGCTAAATGTGAGGGATAATTGTCAGGTATCTTGTAACAGTACCTGAAAATTCCGCAAAGAAAGATTTTTAAGTTCAAATTTCACTGTCTAAAACTGTGAGCGATAATCCAACACAACCTTAGTTACATGGACTCTTCAATTCACCTCAAGTACCCGTGTTGGATCCTTGACACTCGGACGTGGACACGGACGCTTGGACACTTCATTTTGGGCCAAAATTATTGAAAATTTTCATAGAATAGCGGAGTCACACTTGGACACGTACCCGTGTCAGACATGGATATACGAGTCCAGGTAACATAGAACACAACCATTGAGCACTTTCAAGTTTCAATATGCAGATGGCAAATACAAGTGATGAAAACTCCTATAAAGCATAGCATAGGGTATGCATTTACAGATTATAGGTGCACTTCTACAACCTATCAATAGAATTCATGAGTGACTGTCATAATCAAATTTTTGGTTTTGCAAAGTTAGAAAAAAAAAAATTGTATAGCCAATTTTTAGCAGTATATAGGCAAAGCTCAAAAACTAAACGCCGGTGAAATGACACGTCAGCTAAACTAGTATAAAGCCCACATCAACAAACTATGAACAATGGAAAATTATCAGAAGCAAAATCGTAAAAAATAAAAGAAAATGAAGGTTGAAACAACAGTTTCTCATGTTAATGTTCCTTAGCCGCCTTGAACTTGACTAAAGGAGTGCATAAGAATTGGAGGGATGTGGATATACAGCAGAACTTTGAATTAAACCGTTGTGCATTTTGCCATTTCGGTGGGTAAGGGGTGGCCAATGGATTTGGGTATTTACCACTACATATAAGAATCAATGCAAGGAAGCTCATAGACTCTTTTGAGTCTAGCCTTAAGCCACCTATTCTATAATTCCTAACAGGAAGGAAAAATAAACCACTGACGACTGAAGGTGATTGAAATACATAGAAGTGGAGAACTGGAGAGTCAAGAATTGGAAACTAAAATGCAACTGGAAGTATCGAACCTTTCAATTACTAATAGTAGTGCATCATGCAGATATAGTATTTACATGTCTAAATAAGGGTTGTAATGGTGCTTATATATTCAACATCTTCATTCAGGCTGCACAAATGCCGACTCCGATTGACTATAGAAGGAAATGCGCTCAATACACTATCACTGGGTTTGGTTTTGACTTTAACTGTTGAGATTATAATATATTCAAGCAATACAAAACCCTCAAGATCTATCTATAGTAAACAAAATTAGCTCTAATCTATCTGAAAACAGCAAGATGAAGCATACTCATAATACTCATGCAAGAGCATAGATTTTTTTTGTGATTTATGATCAATATTGTGAAGTACTCCCTCCGTCCCATTTTAATTGACAAAATTACCTTTTAAGGAAGTCCGAAAATAGTTGTCAATTTTCCATTATTATTAAACAACAAGAACATTCAATGTGCTACTAAACTCAAATTTTATTGGTCAAAAGTAATATAGAAAATGGAAAACATACCAATAAATGATGTTCCCTTTTTTTTAATATTCCTAAAGTATGACAACTAAAATGGGACGGAAGGAGTATTAACAAGAACGGAAACAAGTCTAAATATATGATGTCCACCTTTCATGAGTGACAATAAAGCTAGAGTAACCTCCTTTTGTGACTGTACCATCTGCATCCACTCCATTGAACGTGTAGACTCCTTTCGCACAAATAACCTCCACGCCCTCATTACAATGCTCACAATCTCGGCATGAGTTGACAAAAGTTCCCACTCCAACATGATCCCCAACTTTGAAGCGATTAACATTTGGCCCAACCTCTTTCACTATTCCAACAATCTCATGGCTAAACACGGCAAACACAACTTTATCAGATCCAGAAAAAAGGTCCAAATTCACTGCTACCTAATTCAGTTATACTTCCACTATGAAGCTACATACCCTGGCACAACAGGATATTTGGAGTCTCTATGAAGGTTCTTCGTCCATACTACATCTGCATAACACACTCCACAATGTGTAATTTTGATCGAAACATCGTCTGCTGCAACAGCCCTGTTTAGCACTTGAAAATCAGTACAGCAAACTCCCAAAAAAACAGTCATCCAAAAAAATGATAAAGAGGAGTATGTAAAAACACCTGCGATTAAATTCATACGGCGATAGAACCCCTGATGGGTCTCTAGCTGCCCATCCTAGGCAATTCGCATTTACAGTCTCAGTAGCCTCAGGAGCCATTTTCAGCTAAGTCTGCATATAGTTAGAAGTAGCAATAAGGTTCTCCATTGCCTCAACTTTCATTCATTCAGGTTTTAGGTACCATAGGAGATTCAGAAATAGTATTTGTAACTCATGAAAATTTTCAGAACTATCCTTTTACATTTCTTTTTTTAGTTTGAAATGCAAAGCTAAATACCAATTCATTGCTTATATTAATAACTATTTAAATCCTTAGCACCCAGAATCCAAACTTTTCCATTCATCACCAAAATCCTCAAACTATGATTCAACATATAAGAAAGAAATAAGTTTTTCTTTTTTTGTAACAAGGGCTATTCATTGAGGCATTGAACTAGTATAAGGTTTAATACAATGAACATCAGTGAAACAATTCAAGCTCCCTGTAACTTGACAAGGGTTGCCTATTTTATATCTGATACGATCATTTTCTATTCATATCAACAAAAAAAATAGCATATTTATATTGAATTACACATGTTGTACATTGATCCTCATTAGGGACACTTGGTAGGGAAGATTTCCTTATCCTTCCCCCCTCCCCGCTCCCATAAAAAAAGAACTAAGAGTGGTGATATTGTTGGTATCCGTTAACAATTTTTTAATTCAATATACAACATGTATGATTCTAAAATAGTGATAGTGCTTTATAAAATGTTTATATTAGTTATGAACGGGGGAATTTCGCGGCACAAATATCATCATGTACAGAATCAAAAGACTTGGAGGAAAATTAAAGAATTGAATGCAAATAAAACAAAAATATCATCACTAAGGAAAAAAAGAAGAAGAAATGAAACGTACCTGAGTTCAGTTAGGGAGTTAGGATTCTGAAGAGAAAATAAATGGGATGAGGAAAGTGAACGAGTGAAGCAATTATTGTGTTTTGTTCAAATATGGCGTGGTAGTGTGCTAGAAATCACGGACTTTGACTCTGATTCTGGCTCGCTAATACGATGTGCTCACCTCAGCACTTACGAATTACGATGCGCTCACACCTACCACTGTCGAACTTTCTTCGTTGGGAATGGCTAAGAAATGACTACTCGCCATTGTGTCAATACAAGGCCGAATCGTATCGTATCGCCCGCATCGTAAAGGTTTTCAAATCTACCGAAGTGATATTATCCGCATCATAAAGGTGTAAAATAACCGCGTTTTAGGTTGGTTCTAGGGATATCTCACTGTCTGATCCGATATTTGGCGGTACGACAACCGCATCATTCCCGTTCCCGCATCACCGTGACCGTTACCGCGATCGTGACCAAAACCGCATTTTCGAACTATGCTACTCGCTCCATTTCAAAATACTTATGCTATCTTTAGTTCACCTTATTTACTTATTTCAGATCAAATCAGATCAGATTAGATTAAATAAAAAAAATAAGTTCTGATCAGAAAAAATAAGTTCTGATCAGATCATATCAGAAAAGTTCAAATCAGATAAGATCAGATCAGATAAGTTCAGATAATGTTTATATTTAAAAAAATTATTATTATTGTTATTATTATTGTTGTTATTATTGTTATTGGTATCATGATTATTATGATGATTATTAGTATTACTAATGCTATTATTGTTATTATTGTTATTATTATTATTATTGTTATTATTGTTGTTGTTGTTATTATTATTATTATTATTATTATTATTATTATTATTATTATTATTATTATTGTTATTGTTGTTATTATTATTATTATTATTATTATTATTATTATTATTATTATTATTATTATTATTACTAAACTATTAACACTACTATTTACTAGTACATTTGTTCAAAAGAATTATTACTTTTGTCGTTGTTGTGCTTATTAATTATTAATATTGGTAATTATTATTAATGTCGTTGCTACTCCCTCCGTTTTCTTTTGTTGTTCCTGTATTCCCCATTAGGAAATTTCAATATTTTGTTGCTATTTTGAATCTTTCCATAAATTGTATAATTTATGAATTAAAATTCCCATTAGTTTTAAGTAGCAATAAAAGTGTTCACACTATTGAGTAGTCATTTTTTTACTTTTTCACCCCTCAAACTTTTGTCTAATTGGTTGTCTAATATAGAATAACTCAAAGAACAATAAATGTGCGCGAAAGTGGTGATTAAGCCCCCTAAGTTTGCTCAAAAGTGAGATTAGGCCCATCAAGTTTCACTTGTGGTGATTAACCCCCACAACTTTACCCAAATGTGAGATTACACACTTATTATAATATTCAGCCATTTTCTAATTTAATAGGGGTGTGCTAAATACAGCACAAAAAAGGCTAAATACAGCACATAATATTTTATAGAATTTAACCATGGTTAATTTTACCTTTTTTATAGTTAAAAAAAAACATGAGATGCTTTTATAACTTCTTATTTATTTGCTGTACCTAATTACCCATTGTAGTATAACAATAGTACTTAAGATCATCAACAGATCATAGATTATTACAATATTAGGCGGTCATATTTTTTCTTATTCGGATTACAATTAAAATAATAACAACAGTTCGATGATTACTCAATTGTGTAATTTCAAATTTATTGTCAGACTATTCGAAGTATAGTAGGAGGTCATTTTTTTTCTTTTCCGAATTAGGGGGTCATTTGTCCTACATGATTCCCCTACGAGGGGGTCATTTATCATTGATGACCCCCCTATGGGAGGGTCAATTGTCATAGATGACCTCCCTATGAGGGGTCATTTATCATAGATGACCCCTCTGCAGGGTGGTCATTTGTCATGGATGACCCTCTATCATGTTTAGTATGATCATGACCTTCCCATGAGGAATAGGTTAGTCTTTTACTCTTTTTTGCTGTATTTAGCTTTTTTTTTTTGCTATATATAGCACTTATGTTAGTAAATAATTTTTTTAATACTAAGATATTAGATTATACGTATTTTTATACAACTTATTCTTCTTGGCAAGGCTATGAGGAAGATGAGAATAATTGCATAGTGATAGGGCCTAATCTGGCAAGGCTATGAGGAAGAAGAGATGCACGTTCAGTGAAGAAACTATTTTTTTGTTTATGTATGTTTGTACTTAATATATATAATTTATGTATTTAAGATATTTTATATCACCATAAATGATTTTTGAAATTTTTTCCCAGGTATTTTTTCTATAAAAAAAAAATTGTAAAGAAAAAATGGTTATATATACTAATAAGTGTGTAATCTCACATTTGGGTAAAGTTGTGGGGGTTAATCACTACAAGTGAAACTTGAGGGGCCTAATCTCACTTTTGAGCAAATCTAAGGGGCCTAATCATTACTTTGCCCAATAAACGTGTTCACACTAGTTTGTAGTTACTTTACTCTTTTACCCCCTCAAACTTTTTGTACCATTAGTTGCCTAACATGAAATAACTCAAAAGAGTTATAATCTTTATTTTAGTTAATTTAATTTTATTTAAAATAGTGGAATCTTGCCCATTTTTTGAGTTACATTGGTTTCTTCCCCGATTTCAAATAGGAACAACAAAAGAAAACGGAGGGAGTATTATTTTAAATGTCATTGATATCACTATTTCAAACTATTTGTGTTCAAGAAGAATAATGTTCTTTTAGCATTTGCACGTGTTCTTTTTTATATTTGTTCTAATTAACAATTTTGATATGCGATGTTCTTTTTGATGTTGTACATGTAAAAAACATGACAATAGTATATGATGTTTATTTTTTTTAACAATTTTGGCAGAATAATATAAAGTATATGTTACCAGTTTATATAAAACATGAGTAGCATGGGATAACCTAATGGTGTTGGCATCACCTTCAAATTTCCCCCTACAAAGGATTTCAACTTATCTTTAAAAATAAAGTTTATATATAACATGACAACAATATAAGAAGAATATTTAACAATTTTGTTCAAGATTATATGATTATATATATTTATAGGTATATTTATAATAAAAAGAAAAATTGATATAACAATTCACATGTTGTTAGTTAAATCCAAACATGTCATCAATATAAAAATAACATCTATCTTTTATTCTTAGAACGTGTTCTTTAAATAGATTTTGTATGCTCTTTCAATATATGTTTTTTTTTATTATCATTATATGTTCTTTTAATTACTACCCAAATTATTATTATAAACGGACCTTATACATAAACAATGTGTTCTTTTTACCATGAACAATATGTTTTTTTTACCTAAAATATGTGTTCTTTTATTTTTAATTGTATGTTCATATACTATGTGTTCTTTTTCAAAAAAATAATTATGCTATTATTATTATTATTATTATTATTATTATTTATTATCATTAAAAGTTGTGCATAGTAATAAAATGATAGTAATAGTAATACTAGTAATAAAATATTAATATTAGTAATAATATGTTTTATAAAAGATAAGTTCAGTTCGGATAAGTTCAGATCAGATTAGATAAGTTCCGATCATATCAGAAAAAATAAGTTCATATCAGATCAGATCAAATCAGATCCCAAAAAATAAGTTCAGATCAGATCAGTAAACATAAGGTGAACTAAACATAACCTTACTCTGTTTTTTTACATGCAACATTTGACTTTTTAGTGAGTGTATTAAAATATCAATCCGACTTGCGTGGACCCGATTCACGTTAACATTAGCGTGTACCAGGCCAACACACGTATCATATTCTAAATAATACACTATATCATTCAAGAACCCACTATGTCATGCAGAAACTCACCATATCATTTAGAAACATACTATATCATGCAGAAACTACATCATTTCTAAACAATCCACTATATCATTCAGAAACCCACTATATCATGAAGAAACTCACTATATCATTCAGAAACATACTACATCATGCAGAAACTACATCATTTCTGAACAATCCATTATATTATTCAGACACTCACTGTATCATATAAAACTCACTATATCATTCGACACTCACTATATATCATGCAGAAACTACATCTTTCTATATGTTAAAACACATGTCACGATATACTACACAACCTACATCTTCCTGCATATTAAAACATTAAAATTAAATCCTCTGCCATATTGCATATAATTTCACTATATATTTTTCGTTAATAAAACCCACTATATTGTATATAACACTAGTGGAAAAAGTGGATCTGGCACAATAACTGATCTGATTAGGCCCAAATCGGATCAGCTAAAGTCAACTGATCCAGTCAGGGCCCAAAACCGGATCCATTAGTTAGCCATATTTTCGCACAATTTATGCGAACCAAACTAATCCGGTTGGAATGGATGGACCGGATCAGTTGGCCCAAATTTAGTATAAAACACAGGCCCATGTGACACAAATCCCCTCTAATCCATTTTACTCTCACGCCCTCATTTCCCTCTAACCCTCAGATCCCCTCTAGCCCTCTAACCCTCATATCCCATTTCCCTCTCACCCGCCGTTTCTCTCTCTTCTCTAACCCTAATCCCTCTCACACGCCGTCTTCATCCTTCATCAGTCCTTCATCCTTCATCAGATTCCATTCCCTTTCTCGTCTTCTCTCTTCCAAGTTAGCGTGAATCCACATCCACTACATGTCCTTGAGCGTGAATCCACATCCACTACATGTCATTGAGCGTGAATCCACAACCACCATCGAAGAAGCGAAGAGATTGGGAAATACGAGGCGAAGAATGAAGACGTGAAGAGACGAAGAAGAGGAAGCCGTCGCCATTAGTTTTTCAAATTTTAGGGTTCATAATTTTGTTTTTTTATAATTAGTTTCAAATCTAGGTTTCATTTTTAGTTTCCTTTTTGTAAATAGGGTTTTTTTTTTTGTAATTTGGGATTCGTTTTAATTTCGTTTTTAATAATTAGTTTGTCTTTATATTTCATCTTTGCAGTTGGTTTTTCGTCTGTTTAGATAGATATGGATAAATTTGGTTTCATTGGCTGTAAATTTGGTTTCGTTGGCATAAATTTGGTTTCGTTGGCATAAATTTGGTTTCGTTATTTTTTTTTTTTTTTTTTTTTTTTTGAGGGGAATTTGGTTTCGTTATTGTAATTGTATTTTCGTCTGTTTTATATTTCGTTTCTTTATATTTTGGTTTTGTTGGCCGCAAATTTGGCTGATTTATGGCGATTTTTTTGGCTGATTTATGGCTTTTTTTACTGATTTCTTCGTTAGTTGATTGTGGATGGCTGGCTGCTATTGCAAATTTGTTTTTTACTTTTATTTTTCATATTGTAGGCGTGTTTAAGTTTTGTAGAGACAATTCGTAAGTATATTCGTAAAGTGCGAAAAGTATGAAAGTCGTAGTGTTAAGTGTATGGAAAAACCGTATGAAAAACAGTGGGAAATCAGGACCTGTTTATAGGGAAAACGAAACTGCCCGCCACGCGTTGGGTGCGCCAAGCGCAAGACCCTGCCTAACTCACATCACACGTGTCAGGCGCAGATTGGTGCGCCTGACGCACTATGACCAATCAACAACGCCCACATGGCACACACTTTTAAAAAAAGATAGAAAAGAACACTGCGCGTCACGCAGGGGAGTGCGCCAAGCGCACGACTCTATGTGACACATAATGCCACATGCCAGACACAGATTGGTGTGCCTGACTGTAACAGCCCGCTCCAAATAGCAGCTTAATTAAGACCTAATACTGCTAATTACGAAGTTAAGCTGCTAATTAAAGAGACTGTTAGGGTGGATTTCCGCACCTTCCCTGCTAGGAAAAATTAGGAAATCCCATAGTATCCAAGCTTATTATGAAAATAAATTATAATAAATAAGTTATTACAATATGTTTTGAGTACTTAGATTACAAATCCAAAATACGTGTTTAACTTGTCAAGAATCATTATATAAAGCAATTTATCTTATAGCAGCGGACTAAACACATTGATCATGACTTCACATTTGTACACAGGAGCTAACTCGAACATTCTCTCTAATCCTGCAAAACAGATGAATCTGCCCCCACCAGGACAGGTTCAAAGAACAAAACATGTCAGCTTACGCTGGTACACAAGTCCCATCGATTCCAAAATAATAAGGTGGCTGAAATTACGCAATCATGTCTTATACTCAAAGCATAAACTTATAATTTTCGAGATACTTTTATTCTTATTCAAAAATACGTTTATACTTGCTCAGAAATACGTTGACTCTTTCCTTCAAACTTCCATAGAAATACTTTTACATATACTGGAGAAATTTCCAAGAATTATCTCAAGATATCACGCATCATTGTCAATATATATCACAAATAATAATCTTAAACTTATCACAAAACATAGCATAACTCCAGGGAAGGAACGCGAATGGAATGGGCCAAGCCACATCTCCAGACTTTTGAGGGACGTCTCCCCACCTTTCTTATTTTCTGCTTGCAAGACTTCTAGGTCATGACCCTACATAACGGAGCAATACCCGCTCCGGAGCAATACCCGCTCTAAACACATAATGAGCAAACCCGCTCTACACATGTTCACTTCCCCTTATAAAACAAAACTTGTCATCATATAAAAATATTTATACTCAACACTTGTACTTAAATACTTATACTCAAATACTTATACTTAAATACTTATACTGAAATACTTATACTTTTATAATTATACTCAAATAACTTACTTAAATACTTATTCATAATCATTATTTCAACCATCATAACAACCTTTAACTTATCAAAACTAGTTTTGTAAAACAAGCTTGCTATGTCAAGTTCCACTGCTTTCGGAAAGGTGACTTAACAATTAGGTTTCGAAAGAATGATGTGATTGGTTGAGGTGGTTGAAGGTTGTGTTATCAAGACATGGCAGTATGCAAAGGGTTTATAGAAGGCCTCTTAAGATATGGAAAGATTATCTCTCACAAGTAAAACATATGTCCATTTTTATGGTTCTCGGTTTGGTGTTAAAGAACAGTGGCTTTTATGCAAAGATCACTTGTAACTCTTGTGTTTAGCCAAAATTTTGGTTTACCACTTAATATATGAATAGGGCAGTAGGTGTTCATCATTCAAAAGCATTCTAAGAACCAAAAGAGCAAGGGTTTACTAGCTCGGGAAGCAATTAAGCGAAAAGTCGAGTTTTAAGTGTTGTTTACTTTCCAAACGAAGGTTGTACTTGTCATAAGAGGGAAAATTCGAAACAAAGGTTCATCAATCAATCAAGATATGAAATTTCCAGAAGTATACCATGAAATCAACCACTTATAACTCATTAACAAATCAGTAGGTTTCCAACAAAATACACATTCGAAGCTCCCACAATTTCCACAAAACAAGAGTTATACAAACAAACTAAGAAGTAAGGATTCGAAGGGTGGTTCTTGTGTACCTTAATCCGGTGTTTAGGAATCAAATCTCCTTCAACAACTTTTAGCTCTTCTCCAGCAACTCCATAAGTCCTTAAATAAAACATTTATAATTTAAAATTCAGCAATTAACCCAAAGTAATGAAGTCTCAATCCTATAACCCTCATAAGTGCTACAGTTTAGCCACATCTTACCTTTCTTAATTTTCTTTGATGTTATGGATGTGATACCTCAAAAATAACAATTGCCCAGTGTGAAGAACATCTTGAGGAGCCTAGGACAAGGATTGCATATAAGATTTATAGCAAGAAATCAAAAGAGACAAGATGCCAAAGTACAACCATGGAACACGCCAGTTCTGGCGAGAAGGAGAGGAGAGAGTGTTAGTGATTTTGTTGTGTGTTTTGTTTGATGAAATCAGATGAAATAATTTTGGGTCCTTGATCACTTATATATAGAAATGGGTAATGGCAAGATCATGATTTTGATTTAGTATTAGGGGTAAAATCGTCATTTCCCTTGCTTAGGAACTACTCCCTCCGTCCCATTTTATAGTTCCCCTTTCATTTTGGGCACGGGAATTAAGGAAACAATGATTATTATGAACTTGCATGGGGAGTTGTTGTTCTTTTTGGAATTATTGTCATAAAAAAATGAAAAAGAATGAGAATATTAAATGGGTGGGCATGTGAAAAGAGGAGAGAGAGAGTAAAAAATGATTATTATTGTACCCAACCAATGAGAGTTAAGGAACATTAAATGAGAGTGTCAAAAACCCATGTGAAAAGGTGGAGAGAGAGGGAAAAAAGTGATGTTCAAAAATGGAAATAAGAGAAATGGGAACAATATTTTGGGACACCCTAAATGGAATACGGGAACTATAAAATGGGACGGAGGGAGTATCTAGAATTCTCAAGGTTATTAGCTTTGGATTATCTCCTCAATCACTTCCTAATCCTTAATTATTCTTAACTAAATTTCCAAACTAAATTTTATACCTTAATGAAAGTATTTTAGCTTAATTAGCCCTTAATCTCAATCTTTAAGATAACTTAAAGACAACACCGATCATAACCACAAATTTCAAAACTCCGGAACGATATTCAACGTTCCTAACGTAACTTACAAATGACTTGCCTGAATTCATAATTCGTATTAATAATCACATAATAACACTTAACGTTCACATCCACAGACATAATGCACATAACCTCATAAATCAGATATTTATTCATTAAAACACAACGATTTACGTACGGATTAGTACGTTAATAAATTATGTTTATTAAAATAATCTCGGCTTAAAAATTGAGGCTATTACACTGACACAGTTGGACAATGGTGCGCCAGGCGCACGATGGTGCGTCAGGCGCACGATGGTGCGTCAGGCGCACCACCTTGCTTTTTGACACGTTTTGACAGCTTTTTATAAAACACATTTTAATGATTTTTTTATCTTTTAAGTCTGAAAATCTGATTTTACGGGATAAAATCCGATTTTAATTATAAAAATATCTTTGAAAATATTTATTTTATTTAAATAAAATAATTAATTATTATTAAATAAATAATTGGGCTTTTTCAAAGAGTTGGGCTCAAAATACAATTAATTATCATGAATAATTAAGTGGGCTTTAAAATACGATTTTGGATCATTAAAATACGCTTTAACACTTTAAAAATAGTTTTGGCTCATCGGACTGCTCTGCCCTTGGGTCGGACCAATTAAGACCGCGGTATGTTTCATTATTGGGCTCTTAAATGGGGAGACACGATTATGTGTCTACAGAAGCCCCCACTTTGATTGAGGTTCAGGAAACAGATAGTCAAAGTACACGGTGTCGGGACGGAGAACGATTCTAAATGCTCTGCAGTGTAGAACTGATGTATAACCGCCGGTCTCTACGAAACAAAGTTAATATACATGACAATAACTGCAAGCAATTTGATTACTTGCAGGGAAAAATGTTAGCAGATAGGTGCAAACAACTCACATAAGGCACATAATGATGCAAATAATGCAAACTTAGACTCTCTAAGGATGCATGAGACGCTATGCAAGGATTAAGGTTATGCAAAGCTAAGGAAGATGACACGTCATGCAAGGTCAGGGTTATGCAAGACTAGGATGTATGTAATGCAATGCAAGGTCAGTGTTTTGCAAGGCTAGGAGATCTGGATATGTAGAATGATGGAATGATCAGATATAGATAGAATGATTTTCGAAAACTGTTTTTAGTAAATAATTGGGGTCCGTAAATGAGGTTCGCAGATTACAACTTTTCGGGAGTTTGATTTGATTTGGAGGAACCACCACATATATAGAAAGCCCCCACTTTGGGTAAGCTTATCTTGAATCAGGCTTGAGCCTTGATTGAAATGTAGTTGATCTGTCTTGAGCACTCAGAGTTCTCATTGGGGATTCTTCTTTGAGGAGTTAATACAAGCAAAGTCAAATAACGTCAGAAACCATGGAATTGTCGGAGAGTCCTTCAGGGAATAGGAGAGCTTGGATTGAAAAATAAAAAAGTTTAAATTTGTGACTTAAATAAATGTAGGTGAGAAAGGCTTTAACAAGGCTAGGTTCATACTCGAGTGTATGTCGGGATCTAGAAAGAATATGCTCCTAAATTCTAAAAAATTAAATCGTGAGGCCTTGAATATTTTTTTTATTGAAGCGGTCGGACCTCGAGATGAGGATTCCTACATATCCTTGCGGAATCAGACCATTCGTAATTCTGGATCTGATATTTTTTTTTGTGCCCCAACTTTTGCCTAAGCCGCCCTTTTGGGTTTTCAACCTAGCGGGCTTGGACATACCTTGAAAAAGGAGTTAGGGTTGAATATGGAAGGTTGAAAGGTTGAGGTTTTAGGTCTTGATGAAGGTTTGATTGGCTGGGCTAAGGTAAGGATTATGGATTTGGATTGTACGGGTTAAATTTTTGATGCATTGAAGGATTTGAATAAAGCGGTAGAACTTGTGTGCAAGCCCCCTAGCTTGAATTTTTATTTCTTTGCCTTTGGCTTTTTCTTTTCTTTTTTTTGCAATTTTTTCTTTTTGTCCTGTGCGTTTTCTTTTGCTTTTGCTTTTTTTCGCACTTCGATTTTTTTCACTTTTTTTATTTTAGTTTGCCTGGCATTGAATTTATTTATGTAGTGAGGCTTGCACACAAGTTTCTATGGTTTAGGGTATTGGAAGGTTTGCAGGATATTTGTGGAGCTTTGATTTTGAAGGGATTAGTTGGCTAATGGAGATGATGGTTTAAGGAGATTTTTTTAATTTTTCTTGGTTTGCATGGATGAGGATGGTTTATTGAAGGTGATGGCTTATTGGAAGGATGGAGAGAAGAGGGGAATAACTCTTAATCTAAAGTATGTCCACTTTTATTTTTCTCTTTTTTTATTTTCATATTCTTTTTTTCTTTAATTAGTTAAGATCATTAGGTGATTTAAGTTTCATCATTGAATTAGAAGCATAAATAAAATGATGGAAGACCAATAAAAAAGAAAATAAAATGCGATTACTTTATTAATTAGAAATAAAATGGAACAAGGCTTATAAATATTAAAGTCCTAAATGACATAGACTCGACAGGAAAGGTAATGAAGAAGTTAGGGGAGGGACTCTCCGACTCAACCTAGAAAACTAGTGTTAAATGACTATGCCTCGGCATTATCTAAGCACCGCCCAAGGGGTTGCTGTTGTTGCTGACTTTTGCTGCAGGCGGAACTGGGAGTCTATCATCTTCAACCATGTCCTGTAGGGCGTGCTTCAAAGTCCAGCAGTGTGATGTCGCATGCCCGTTTCCTTGGTGGTACTTGCAGTAGGCATTAGGATTCCATTTCCTGTATCTATTCTCAGGAGCAGGGTCTGGAGTAGGGCCGAGAGGCTGAAGTGCTCCTTTTGCATGAAGCCTAGTGAAGGCTTCTTCTAGAGACATGCCTAAAGGAGTGAAAGTTCTTTGGGGCTTTTGATAACCTCTCTTTCCAGTAGTTAGGGCATTGACGTCGTTGTTTTTGGAGCTAGAAAGGTTGTTATTACTCTTCTTACAAGAGTTGTTATTATTATAACCCTTGTTCTTATTGGCTTGCACCTCTTCCTCAATCAGTAGATCGACTTTGTAGAGCTTCGTGAAAGACTCTATAGGTTGGAATTTAATATGTTCTCCATATTTAGACTGTAGATTACGGATCACCATTCGGACTTGGTCCTCTTCATATGGCCTTTTAGTCATTTGTGCGGCCTTTTTCCTCCATCGGTTAAGGAAGGTGATAAAATCTTTGTTGGAATTCTGCTTAGTTAATTCCAACTCACGAAGACCAATAGGAAGCTGAGTGTTGTATATGTACTATTTGCGGAACTCATCTTTGATGTAGTCCCAGTCATTCAGCTTTGTTTTATTCAGTGAACTGAACCACTTGGATGGATGTGCATCCAAGGTCAAGGGAAAGACATAAGCGAACAAGTCCTTGCTCATGCCTTTGAGAGCCATAGAAATGGAGAAAGTTCTCAAATGATCATATGGTTCTTCGACCCCCTTGGATTTTGGGAGGTCACCCAATGCAACCTTTTTAGGAAGCTTTTCCCTTAGTTCAGGATCAATAATGTCATGGCCATGAGCCTGACTCTCGAGTACAGGAATTGACTGGATCAATTGCTCGAGTTTTTCGAACCTTAAATATGTCTCGGACTTGATAGGAGGTGGTGGTGGTGGAGTGTCATCATGCTTTTCTTCCTCAGTTATCAGCTTTTCTCTCAGCGCCTTGATCTCTTCGTCTTGTCCCTTAAGACGAGAGTTCATCAGTTGGAGCTCAGCCATGATTGCATTGAGTTGTTCAGAAGTGTCTCCCATCTCGGATGATGATTCAGAAGTTTCGGAAGACTCATCTAGAAAGGTGAGAACTCGTTTGATGAGTCTGGGAGTAGGTTGACCTTGTATCCTCTCTGTCGGACATTCCCAAGTTATAATCTCACGACCTGTCCTGAACAGAAATCGAATTGACCTCGTAAATTTTAAGAAATGAATTTCGAAATGAGGAATGGAGAAGTGGGAAATGAGAAATGAGAAATGGAAAATGAAAATTTAAAATGGGAAATGATTTTGAAATGGAGGATTAGAAATGGTTATGGATTTTTGGACTAGCATGGGCTTGACCATGATGCTGACATGGGCCTAACTATATTCATATGCAGATATGGACTGGACTAGACTGGACTGGACTATGCAATCAGACTGGACTAGACCTTGAACTTGCAAGCAGACTAGACTCAAAAGGATTGCCTATGTAGACTTAGGGAATGCTAGCTTCGCTAGACTTAGGGGTGATTGGCTTCGCCAGACTCGATGATTTTGGGTTGTTATGGATCTAAGATGGACTAGCCTCGCTAGACTCAAGGGTTTTGGGCCATTATGGACTTAATTGGGATGCTATAGATGTAAGGTAGGAGTAGCTTCACTAAACTCGGAGGATGCCTTTATCGTCTTAGGGGTGACTAGCTTCACTAGGTCTAATGGATGACATTACGGTTTTGAAAGGTGAGTAGCTTCGCTAAACTTAGAGGGTGCCTTTATGGTCTTAGGGATGACTAGCTTCGCTAGGTCAGAGGGTGCCGTTATGGTCTTAAAGGTGAGTAGCTTCGCTAAACTCAGAGGGTGCCTTTATGGTCTTAGGGATGACTAGCTTCGCTAGGTCAGAGGGTGTCGTCATGGTCTTAAAGGTGAGTAGCTACGCTAACTCAGAGGGTGCCTTTATGGTCTTAGGGATGACTAGCTTCGCTAGGTCAGAGGGTGCCGTTATGGTCTTAAAGGTGAGTAGCTTCGCTAACTCAGAGGGTGCCTTTATGGTCTTAGGTATGACTAGCTTCGCTGAGTCTAAAGGATGCCGTTATGGTCTTAAAGGTGAGTAGCCTCGCTAATCTCAAGGAGTGCCTTTATGGTCTTTAAGATTTGCTAGCTTCGCTAGGCTTAGAGGTTGTGAGTTTTAGAATTTGGACTTCGTCCTACATGGTTTGAAATTGGATTTGATTAGACTTAGGGTATGAGTTGGGCCTTGTATGGACCTGATTTTGGACTTAGTCCTATATTGATTTGAAATTAGACTTGGAGATGCACATGGGCTTGACATTAAAAATGAAATAAGTATGGACTTAGATTGAAATGGATTGGGATTAGACTTGGACTGGGCTTGACATAGACAAGGGTTCACATAAAGATGCAAATGGGCCTAGATTTTGATATGAACTAGACTTATATGGGCCTAATTAAGATTGACTCTAATGATAGTGAACGTATGGACTCAAATTTAGATAGACTTAATATGAATGCAAAATAGACTTTTATGCATATAGGCCTAAAAATGAATGCAAATGGATTGGATTGATTGGATTGTATTGAGTGAAGGTGTTTGGACCGGGCTTAGAATTTTCGAAATTTGTTTTTGAAAGGAACCCCTTGTTTTTATCTTTTGTTAGGAAAAGATGATGTATTAATTTTGAAAATATTTTTGTAAATGTCTTGTATGATGATGATTAGTAAATGCTTTTTGAAAAAGGTAGAATAGACATGGGTGTAGGACTGATTTTGAAAGATGTAAGTTTTTTGAAATTGGTTGAATATGATAGGGTAGGATTGATAGGGAAGATTAGTTAGGTAGCAGGGAGAAGGTAGACATGCATGACAATTCTAATTCTACCATGACCACTTTTCTAGATGCACCTTTTTTAGGACAGACTCGACCTTGCATGAAAAGACTGATTTTTTGTTAATTAGGTGAGACCCCTAGAATGACCATGATTTTACGCGAATGTAGACAGACCGTACATAGGATCGACCACCACGACGACTAAATCGAAGAAAACCATGCGACGCACAGACTGCGTGCCACGCAACATTACTGTGCGTAGCATACAGACGTGCGTCTGACACGGGAGGAGTGCGCCAGGCGCAACTTAATGCGCTTGGCGCACTGCTCCCCCGACATGTTTTTCTGGGACTTAGGCGAGGTTTTGGCCAATTGACGATCCTTTTTTTTTTGTTTTTTAGACGCGATTTTAGACGCAATGCATAACGAGGAAAATTTGACAAGATAATAGCAGGCAAAAATTGCAATCACAAGCAAATGTCATGTAACATGGATGCAAAAGTTCTCAACCTAAAGTCCAGTTCTACATTCAACTATGGTCATGTTTAGGTTAAGGCTGAAAAGGGTCCATAACTAAGAGATTGATCCCACGCTTCGTACCTCTGCTTAAAGAGGTGGCCACGTGTAAGACGCACTCCAGTTCTCAAGTCAGAAACAAGAGAACAATGCCATGGTTGGGTAGGTTTGCTTATGACTAAGATCCAACACTATTTCTCAGGAAGCTTTTTGGAAGGACAAAGCGCAAACCCCCTACATACTAAAAGAGAGAATTTAAGGAACTTTATGTGAAACTCAAAAACATTAATTGTTATAACTTGCGACATACTAAAACACTCTACATTTCTTACACCCTTCCCGAAACCCAAATATTTTCTCCAAAGTTTCTTACCAAAATACTCCCTCTGTTTTTTTATCTTCTCACTTTCCGTTTTAATGTATTTTTTTAATCTTCTCGCTTTGAATCTATCTATTTTGGGCTATCAAATCTTCCAACAATACCCTCATCTGTTTCTAATATTTACACTCAATACCTAACTAAAAATAATAAAATACTCCCTTGTGGTCCCCAAATGACCCATTTAGATTCCAACTCACCCCATCTCTCTCCTCTCTGTATTAATGCCTTTCTCCTCCTTCTCGATATTTCTCCTCTCTGATCACCCCAACCACCCATTAACGCTTACATTCAATTCACTGTTCTTCATTACTTTTCTTCCAACAACTATCTATCCCTCTCTCTCATAATTTCCTTTGAAAACCCTAGATATAAATTGAATGCCCCTCCCTCATTTTCTCTATTTGAGAACCCTAGATCTAAAATCAACCATTGTCTCTCCTTGAATATCTCTCTCTATCTCACAAACCTCAAAGATTTTCGCAAGTCGATTTATGGCTTATAACTTGTGAAACTTAGTCGAATTCTGGGTTAGGGTTTTCAATAGCTTCTGAAATTTTCTAGGTAACGCATTTTCGCAAGGCTCTGTGTAATGGGTAACGAATTTTTTGGGGAACGAATTTTCTGGGTTCTCTTATTTTCTGGGTTCTCGAATTTTCTTGGTTCTCAAATATACTGGGTTGTCGAATTTTCCTGGGTTGTCGAATTGTTATGGGTAACCAATTTTCTGGGATCTCGATTTATTATAATCATTTACTCTGTTTACTCTTAATCATGGCTGAAATACCAAATCCAGAGATTTTTGAAGAATCTCAGTTTGTTCCGGACTCTGAGAGTCATGAAAATCATCCCAGTGAAGCTTGCAACACTGAAGAAGAAGAGGAATAGTTTGTAATTACAAGGAATGGTTAGTTCTCCCTGCTGAATTTTCTTCCTTCTCCCTCCCTTTTTTTGGCTGAAGTGTAAAGTTCCCTCTTTCCATGGGCTGCTGTAATTTTCGTCCTTTTCCCTCCCACTTTTTTGTTTTGGCTGAAGTGTAAAGTGTTGACATTTACTTTTCCCTCTTTTTTGGGATTATTATTATTTAATTATAAAGGACCCACTTGTTTTGTACTCTTCTCTCTTTTAATTTGCTTTTATTAAATCAGATTCCACCCATGTGCAAGAATCTTCCCTCTCCTTACACACACACACACACATGTAAAGGAAGTTTTTTTTTCGAGAACATTGGGAGGGTCATGTAGAATTTCCATATCACAAATTCACAATATATATTTAATATTATAATTTTTAGAACAATAAAAATGGATAACTAGAGTTTTGAATAATTAAAAGATGGGGTTGGTTCTCAATAAAATACGAGAGATTATTATATGATATAAATTGACCATAACTTCAATTATACAATCAAAAAATTATAATGTCTATACTATCAGATCCCGCTCGAAATGTTGACTTCTTTGCCAAAACTTTTTAAAGTGGTCTTAAGTTTCCAACTGAACTATCATATTTGGTCTTTCCCTCAAAAAAAAATTATTAGGTTTTTCCCCAAGAAAAAGGTATTTTATTTGGTCTTATTTGGCACAAAACTCTAAATTATATAAGAAAGTACTAAAATAGTAATAAATCAAAATCCAGTTTATTTTGCGGTGGAGAATTATAATTGAAAGTATAATTCGTGTCGATTTAGGTTAGTTAAGTTCAAGTTTGCCTAATTTTTGAGTGAGGCCACATTTAAATCCGTTCATTTTGAATCTCAAATCAACTCCAAGTCGCCATTTTCAAAATTAATCTTAGTCATTCAGGTCATGTCAGTTTTGCCAGATCTACTCCTAGGGCATGTACAACACAAGTTTTTGATGTAGCTTTTAGTGTTTTGACTCAGTCAAAATACTAATTCAGAAAAATAAAAAGAGTGTTCGATTAGGTAGTGGTACGAGTAGCTTTTAGTGTCTCCCCATTTAAGGATCCAATGATGAAACATACCGCGGCATTAGTTGGCGCGACTCAACGGAAGAGCAATCTAAAGAACCAATCCAAAATGTATTTAGAAATGATATTCTAAAGCCCAATTAATTGTTCATGATGATTAATTGTATTTCAAGCCCATAAAATGTTTTAAATCCATTTTAAAAGCCCAATCAAATATTTATTATTTTAATAGATATTTTTCATAAATATTTTATTATCTTTGATAAATAAAACAGATTTTTAATCCGTAAAATTCCATCTCCAGAATTTTAGGGATAAAAAAGTATCTTTGAAAGACGCGCAATGGAATATGCTCGAATATTCCAGAATATGCGCCGGACGCGGGGGCTGCGCTCAGCGCGCCACGTGCGTCCAGCACATAGGCCAGAACGCGTCAAGCGAGCCAATGAGCGCCTGACACGTAGATTTTGTGACTCACACAGAGTCCTGCGTTTGACGCAAGTCTTGTGTGAGACGCAACTTCCTTTTCAATCTTTTCAAGACGCGTTTACACGTGCCTAAATCTGATTGGGCTGGCTGCGTCAGGCACACCAATGTGCGCCTGACGCGTGGCACCGCGTCTGCAACGTAGGACTGCGCCTGGCGCAAGTCTTGCGTGGAGCGCACGTCTCTTTTCGCCTATAAATATCCGCAATTTCATGAATTACGGACGGCTTTTCATATTATTATTTCACGAATATAAAAACTTACGAATACCTTTACAATACACTTCGAATACTTCAAATACTCAAATACTTTCAATACTTTCAACCAATTCTTAATCACTGCTTTCTTGGTTTCACGATTGCTCCGCCTAAAGATCGTTGCGCTCCTCAATCTAAGCCGCATAGGTATAATCCTGAGGATCCTTGAATAAATTCTATATTTTTATATTGAAGTTACTAACCACTTATTTCATGATGTAGATCTTTAATATGAAATCGCTATACTGTATATTCTAAACTCTTCTCTTTCTTTTTATTTATTTTTCATACATTATTATATGCCTGCCTGATTGTTCTATGCATATTATATGATTGTCCTGCTTTATTGCTTTTATCACCCACATGTTATTTTTGCTAATCAAAGACCTAAAGAA
Organism: Beta corolliflora; assembly: GCA_947648045.1. NCBI lineage: Eukaryota > Viridiplantae > Streptophyta > Magnoliopsida > Caryophyllales > Amaranthaceae > Beta > Beta corolliflora. The sequence continues at coordinate 966,748 of CANSZD010002914.1, read as the reverse complement.
CTGCTCTAATATTAATGAGATTAATTTGGACAACCTGTTAGGTTCCCTGTAATATTGATTGTCTAATAACATATCACTAAAAAATAGTCTTTTTATGTGTTTCTAGAACCAATTTAGACTAATTATTTTTAGGCTGTTTAAAATGTTATATGATTATTCTTTGGCATAAAATCTGTAAGGAATCGATATTTAGTAGAGGCCAACTCTGGGCGAATGTGGTTCATTATGACCATATTCGTACCCTCACCCCCGAACTCAATCTTTGATTTCATTTTGACCATCTATGGAGTCAGGACGGGGAAATCTACTTTGGATAAGTCCCTAATTTGTCCCTACGGTTTTCCCATATCCAATTAGGTATATGATTCTTCCTAAAAAGAATTGTTGGCGACTTCTTTCAATACAAAACAATTTTCAATAAAACCTTTACAGTGGGGTAGTCAAATCTAATACGCGCTCACACCGCGTAGGCGAAATAAAAACACTCCTACAATTTGGCGACTTCACTGGGGATGATTTTAAAAAAAAAAAATTTTTTTAAATGAGTGGGTGAAACTTGAAAAATACGATTCATTCTTATTTTATGCCATTGAATAATATACAGTTTTGCATATGCATGGCTATTGTTCAGCCACCATAAGGACAATCTACCTTGCCTCATTAGCACATGTTCTATGTGTGAGGTCACCCCCCGGGGGGTTTGCGCTTTGTCCTTCCAAAAAGCTTCCTAAGCGATAGTGTTGGATCTTAATCATAAGCAAACCTACCCAACCATGGCATTGTTCTCTTGTTCCTGACTTGAGACTAAAGTGCGTCTTACACGTGGCCACCTCTTTAAGGAGGGGTACGAAGCGTGGGATCAATCTCCTAGTCATGGACCCTTTTCAGACTGAACTTAAACCTGACCAATAGTTTCAAGCATTGAACTGGACTTTAGGTTGGAACTTTTGCATCCATGTTATATGACATTTGCATGTGATTGCAATTCTTGCCTGCTATTATTCTGTCAATTTGTCATTATTATGCGTCGTTCCTAAAACCGCGTCTAAAAACAGGAAAAATTCATCAGTCGACCAATTCGTCGCCTAAATCCCCGAAAAACGTGTCGGGAAGTAGTGCGCTAAGCGCATTAAATTGCGCTTGGCGCACCATTCCCGCGTCAGACACACGGCTGTGCGCCGCGCGCAGCAATGCTGCGCGACACTCAGTATGTGCATCGCACGCTTTTTGTCAATTTAGCCGTCGTAATTGCCGATCCTATGTTCAGTCCTATGTTGGCTATCTGCATCCGCGTAATACATGGTCTAATTAGAGGTCTCACCTAATCAAACATTCAAAAAAGGTCTTTTCATGCAAGGTTGAGTCTGTCATAAAAAAAAATGCATCTAAAGGGTCATTGTAGAGTTAGAGTTGTCATGCATGTCAACCTCTTTCCATTTTCTCCCTGCTGCTCAACAAATCTTTCCTATCATTCTTACCCTACCATATTCAATCAATTTCAAAAAAAAACTTACATCTTTTCAAAATCAATCCTACACCCGTGTCTATTTTACCTTTTTCAAAAAGCATTTACTAATCACCATCATAACACGACATTTCAGAAAAAAATTATTTTCAAAGTCAATCCATCATCTTTTCCTAACAAAAGATAAATAAAAAGGGGTTCCTTTCAAAAACGAATTTCGAAAATTCTAAGCCCAATCCAAACACCTTCATCGAATCCAATCCAATCAATCCGATTCACTTGCATTCATTCTAGGCCCATGTGCATTAGAGTCCATTTTGCATTCATATAGGGTCCATCTAATTCGAGTCCATGCATTCATTAGAGTCCATCCTAGGCCCATATAAGTCTAGCTCATGTCAAATCTAGGTCCATTTGCATCTTTACGTGAAGCCCAGTTTATGTCAAGCCCAATCCAAATCTAGTCTCAGTCCATTCCATTCTAAGTTCAATCCTAGTCTATTTCAACTGTCAAGCCCATATGCATCTCTGAATCTATATCAAACCTATATGTTAATCTAGTCCAAACTTAGGCCCAATTCATATCCTAGGTATAGTTTGCATCTCCATGTAAGCCCTAGTCAAGTCCAATTCCTTCAGAAGCTCATAATAGCCCAAATTCCTCTAAAGTCCAGTTTGCTTGCTCCCCCGTAAGTTCAAGGTCTAAGCATTCCTTAAGTCTATAGGCATTGTTGGGTCTAGCCTGCTTGCTCACCCATAAGTTCAAGGTCTAGCATTCCCTAAGTCCATAGGCAATTTTTGTGTCTAGCCGGCTTGCTCACCCGTAAGTTCAAGGTCTAGCATTCCTTTAGTCCATAGGCAATCTTTGAGTCTAGCCTGCTTAGTCTAACGTAAGTTCCGAAGTCTAATTGTCTAGCTTGCTTGCTCACCCGTAAGTTCAAAGTCTAGGTGCCTAGTCTGCTTGCCTTAAGTTAAGAGTCTAGTCTTTCTTATTGTCCAACCTTCCTTAAAGTCTAGCCTGCTTGCTCACCCGAAAGTTCAAAGTCTAGTCTCTCCTAAACTCAATCGTGGAGTCCAGTCTGCTTGCATGGTCCAGTCCAGTCCATGTCTGCATTTGCATATAGTTAGGCCCATGTCTCCATCATGGTCAAGTCCATACTAGTCCAAAACCATACCCATCTCTAATCATTTCCCATTTCTTCTCCATTTCCATTTCCATTTCAATTTCCATTTCTCATCTCCATTTCTCATTTCGAAAACATTGTTTCTTAAAACTTACAAGCAGGGTCCACTCGATTCTGTTCATGACCGATCGAGAGATTGATTACAACTTAGGAGTGCCTAAAGGAGGAACAAAATGTGAGCCTACTCTAAAGCTCATCAATCATACTATCACCACCCCGACTTCATTTAGAGTCATGAAGATTACTTTTGACCGCCTTCACAATAGAGGCGCGATCACTTCCATAGGGTCTACCGTCTTCACATTAGAGGCGCGATCACTTCCATAGGGCCTACTCTAAACTCTGCACCTAAAAGATAATTCAAAGGTGCAACCTACATTTCTACCGTGAATTCCAACAGAACAATGAACATCTGACATCTAGTGTTAGATCATACAGATGCACTGCTACACATATTCGATGACGATAGACTACTAATACTTGCTACAACGAGAATCAACATCACCGATACCCATTTGTGCAGTGTATGAACAATGCAACGGGCTTAGTCTTTTATTTCTAGTCTCCTAGGATGAGTCAGAGAGTCCTTACCCTGAGCCATTTCTGTCCTTTCCCATCGAGTCTATGTCACTATAGGGCATTTCATCTTATATAGCCTTTCCATTTTCATTTCATTTTATTTTTCTTTTCATTTTCATAGGCCTTCCATCATTTTATTTATGCTTCTAATTCAATGATGAAACTTTTAACCCAATGAACTTGACTAATAATAATAAAAAGAGATCTGAAATAAAAAAAAGAGAGAAAAATGAAAAAAATGGACATACTTTGGATTAAGAGTTATTCCCCTCTTCCCTCCATCATCTCCATTAGCCAAATAATCCTTTCAACATCAAAGCTCCACAAATAACCTTCAAGCCTTCCAATACCCTAAACCAAACTTGAGTGCAAGCCTCACTACATAAAAAAAGAGTCAATGCCAGGCAAAAATAAAAAGTTAATAAAAATCAAAGTGCGAAAAAAAAGAAGCAAAAGCAAAAGAAAACGCACAGGATAAAAAAATGCAAAAAAGAAAAAGCCAAAGGCAAAGAAATAAAAAGTCAAGCTAGGGGGCTTGCACACAAGTTCTACCCCTCATTTAAATCCTTCAAACTTATATCAATGACCCCTACCTTCGCCCATCCAATTAAACCTTCATCAAACCTAAAGCCTTTAACCTTTCAACCTTTCATCAACCATAACTCCTTATTCAAGGTATGTCCAAGCCCGTTAGGTTGAAAACCCGAAAGGGCGGCCTAAGCAAAAGTAATTAGGGCACAAAAAAGAATAAAAGAAAAAGAAATCAGATCCAGAACTACGAATGGTCTGATTCCGCAAGGATACGTAGGAATCCTCATCTAGAGTTCCGACCGCTTCAATAAAATAAAATTAGTCATGGTCTAATGATTTGACTTTCTAGAGTTCAGGAGCATGTTCTTTCTAGATCCCGACATAGACTCGAGTCTGAACCTAGCCTCGTTAAAGCCGTTTTCCACCTACATTTATTTAAGTCACAAATTCAAATCTTTTATTTTTTCAATCCAAGCTCTCCTTTTCCCCGAAGGACTCTCCGATGATTACATGGTCTCTGGCGATACTTGACTTCCCAAAGAAGAATCCCCAGTGCAATCCCCAGTGAAAACTTTCAATGTTCAAGACATAGCAACTACACTTCAATATCAAATCAACTACATTTCAATCAAGGCTCAAGCCTAATTCAAGGCAAGCTCACCCAAAGTGGGGGCTTCCTACGTGTGGTGGTTCCCCCAATTCAAATCAAACTCCCGAAGAGTTGTAATCTGCGGACCTCGTTTGCGGACCCCAATCATTTACTAAAAATGATTTTCGAAAATCATTCTATGCATTTCTATTCAATCCTGCTCATTCTATCATTCTACACATCTTCTAGCCGTGTAAAATCCTGACCTTGCATTGCATTTCATACATTCTAGTCTTGCATAACCCTGACCTTGCATGACGTGTCATCCCTTAGCTTTGCATAACCTTAATCCTTGCATTGCGTCTCATGCATCCTTAGAGAGTCTAAGTTTGCATCATTTGCATCATTATGTGCTTTATGTGAGTTGTTTGCACCTATCTGCTAACATCATTTTCTGCAGGTAATCAGATTGCTTGTAGTTATTGTCCTGCATACTAACTTTGTTTTGCAGAGACCGGCGGTTATAGATCAGTTCTAAACTGCAGAGCGTTTAGAATTGTTCTCCGTCCCGACACCGTGTACTTTGACTATCTGTTTCCTGAACCTCAGTCAAAGTGGGGGCTTCTGTAGACACATAATCGTGTCTCCCCATTTAAGGAACCAATGATGGAACATACCGCGACATTAGTTGGCGTGACTCAACGGAAGAGCAATCTAAAGAACCAATCCAAAATGTGTTTTGAAATGATATTCTAAAGCCCAATTAATTGTTCATGATGATTAATTGTATTTCAAGCCCATAAAATGTTTTAAATCCATTTTAAAAGCCCAATCAAATATTTATTATTTTAATAGATATTTTTCATAAATATTTTATTATCTTTGATAAATAAAACAGATTTTTAATCCGTAAAATTCCATCTCCGGAATTTTAGGGATAAAAAAGTATTTTTGAAAGACGCCAATGGAATATGCTCGAATATTCCAGAATATGCACCGGACGCGGGGGTTACGCTCAGCGCGCCACGTGCGTCCATCACATAGGCCAGAACGCGTCAGGCGAGCTAATGAGCGCCTCACACGTAGATTTTGTGATTCACATAGAGTCCTGCGTCTGACGCAAGTCTTGTGTGAGACGCAACTTCCTTTTCTATCTTTCTAAGACGCGTTTACACGTGCCTAAATCTTATTAGGCTGGCTGCGTCAGGCACACCAATGTGCGCCTGACGCGTGGCACCGCGTCTGCCACGTAGGACTGCGCCTGGCGCAAGTCTTGCGTGGAGCGCACGTCTCTTTTCGCCTATAAATATCCGGAATTTCATGAATTACGGACGAATTTTCATATTATTATTTCACGAATACAAAAACTTACGAATACCTCTACAATACACTTCGAATACTTCAAATACTCAAATACTTTCAATACTTTCAACCAATTCTTAATCACTGCGTTCTTGGTTTCACGATTAATCCGCCTAAAGATCGTTGTGCTCCTCAATCTAAGCCGCATAGGTATAATCCTAAGGATCCTTGAATAAATTCTATATTTTTATATTTAAGTTACTGACCACTTATTTCATGATTTAGATCTTTAATATAAAATCGCTATACTGTATATTCTAAACTCTTCTCTTTCTTTTTATTTATTTTTCATACATTATTATATCACTAAAAAATAGTCTTTTATGTGTTTCCTGAACCAATTTAGACTAATTATTTTTAGGGTGTTTAAAACGTTATATGATTATTCTTTGGCATAAAATCTGTAATAAATCGATATTTAGTAGAGGCCAACTCTGGGCGAATGTGGGTCATTATGACCATATTCGTACCCTCACCCCCAAACTCAATCTTTGGTTCATTTTGACCATCTATGGAGTCAGGACCGGAAAATCTACATTGGATAAGTCCCTAATTTGTCCATACGGTTTTCCCAAATTGTAGGCGTGGATTTTTCTTTCCTTTAATGCCTACACGCGGTGTGAGCGCCTTTATTTGACTACCCCATTGTTAAGGTTTTATTAAATATATTTATTTTTAAAGTCGCCAACAATTCTTTAAAGGAATAATCATAAACCTAATTGGATATTGAAATGGAAGGGACATCTTAGGGACTTATCCAATGTAGATTTCCCCGTCATGACTCCATAGATGGTCAAAATGAACCAAAGATTGAGTTCGTGGGTGAGGGTACAAATATGGTCATAATGAACCACATTTGCCCATTGCTGGCCTCGACTAAATATCGATTCATTACAGATTTTATGCAAAAGAATAATCAAATAACGTTTTAAGCACCCTAAAAATAATTAATCTAGGTTGGTTCAGGAAACACATAAAAAGACTAATTATTTAGTGACAAGTTATTATGCAATCATTTTACAAGGTTCCTAGCAGGTTGTCCAAATTATTTGAATTAATTAGAACAGTTCTTTAGGTCTTGATTAGCAAAAAATAACATGTGGGTGATAAAAATCATGCAGGACAATCATAATAATATGAATAATAAATAAAAAATAAGAAACTAAAGTAATACATGGAGTTAGTATAATATGTACAATACTTACAATCGCAGGAATATATTAATAACCTACATCACGAATAGAATGTTAGTAACTTCAAGAAAATAATAAAAAATAAATAAAGAAAGCAAATAAAGTTAGTTAATTTAGTTGAGCCTCAAAAATTATACCACCGTCCGGGGTCATTGATTTGTACGGATCTTGGAAAATTGAATTATTGTACGAGTCTTTAAAAAAGATTTGTTGTTTGTATAATAATAATCAAACGTAACAACACAAAAAATAATTTTCTTTGTCTCTGCTTTTGATTAATATGGTGATGATGCGGTGATGGTGGTGGATTGTAATATTATTAGGAGATGTGGGCGTTGACTTGATCAAAGGAGTAGATGAGGATCTTGGTGATGATCCCTGATGATGAATTAGGAGTTTTGTAGTGCTATGCGTGTGAGTTGTTGTTGTGAGGGATGATGTGGCGAGGGAGGATGAGGGTGATGCGTGAGATGATGTGCTGTAAGTAATCGGTGATTAGCGGAGGTACGCCGTGGGAGTTATATGGTCGAGTGTTTTTGTGGAGGTCGTGTGAGGATGAGCGTCTTAATTAGTTAAGCCGTGAGAGTTATAAGGCCGAGGATATATATAGGTTTAGGGAGTTGGGAAGCGATGGATTTCCGAAAACAATTGGGTTTCTTAAAAGATTTTTAAAAATAAAAGATTTTAGAAAATAGTTAGTAAGAGATATTTAAAAACACTTTGGGAAAAGATTATTTTTATAAAAGATATTTTTATTAATAAAACTAATCAATATAATTAATTATCTATTAATTAAATTGGGCTAGAAAAAGGTTTTTATAAAATTGGACTTTCACAAAACTATTTTTAAAAGGTTTTCAAAGATGGGCCTTTAAAAGGTTATTTTAAAACGTTTTAGGAAATGGGCTTAGTAAAACTATTTATAACAAAGGTTTTCGAAAATGGGTTAATAAAATAAGTTAGAAAATGGTTTGGGCTTAAAATATTTTATTTTAGACTCGTTCTTTGTTCTTTCCTCGATCCGGACCAATTGGAGCGGGGTATTGGTCATCATAGGATACTAAATGGGGAGACACGATTATGTGTCTACAGAAGCCCCCACTTTGACTGAGGTTTGTAAAAGCAAAAGTCAAAGTATACGTGTCGGGACGGAGAATGATTCTAGATGCTCTGCAATCCAAAATCACTCTTTTGCGCCGGTACCTGCAAAATAAGCAAAAGATTCAGGAACAGACATGTGTAAAACATATTTGTAAATATGTAAAATGAGATGGTGTGAAAGAAGGTGTCATGAGCTATTTCCGGCCCGGCTCATGTCAGAGTTATGATGTCTCGATGGGTAATGGTCCGTGGACCTGGCGGTGGTATGTCGCCTCTTTGATTAATGATGGTCCGCAGACCTAGCGGTGGTATGTCACCTCTTTGATTAATGATGGTCCGCAGACCTAGTGGTGGTATGTCGCCTCTATGATTGAAGGTGGTCCGCAGACCTGGCGGTGGTATGTCGCCATTGTTGTCTTGATACCTGTTGAATGCAATGAACACAAGCATGCAAACAGAAAGGAGTAACTTCCGAAAAGTTCATTTTAAAAGCGAGAAAGAAATGTGTAACTTACGAAAAAGTTCATTTGCTTAAAAGCGAGGAAGAAAAGCGTAACTTACGAAAAGTTCTTTCGCTTAAAAGCGAGGAAGAAAAGAACAACTTACAAAAAGTTGATTCGCATGAAAGGGATTATTCAAAGTAGATTGATTTGGGTTAAAAGCAATTGGAATAGGAATAACTTGCGAAAAGTTCATTTGCTCAAAGCGAGAAGGACTAACTTGCGAAAAGTTCATTCACTCAACAGCGAGAAATATAACTTACGAAAAGTTCAGTTGCTAAAAAGCGAGAGATATAACTTACGAAAAGTTCATTCGCTAAAAAGCGAGAGTCATTACTTACGAAAAGTTCATTCGCTAAAAAGTGAGAGATATAACTTACGAAAAGTTTATTCGCTAAAAAGCGAGAAATATATCTTACGAAAAGTTCATTCGCTAAAAAGCGAGACATATAACTTGCGAAAAGTTCATTCGCTAAAAAGCGAGAAATATAACTTGCGAAAAGTTCATTCGCTAAAAAGCGAGAAGGGATAGGACATACTGATGACCTAAACTGAGGATATAGTGTAAGTGTGCAACTGCGTGACACTAGACAGCAGAATGTGTGTAATATGTGTGTGTATGTATGACTCGATGATTGATGCTAGGATCCTATGGCTAAGGATGAAGGATGCAATGCTTGACACAATGCTTGGATGATGCAGATATGTAATGCAAATGCAGATGATATGACACTAATGCAGAGATATGACACTAATGCATATGATATGATTTTTTCTTTGTTCCTCTAAGCTCAATTTTTTTTTAGAAAATTGTTTTTTTGAAAGAGGAGAAACGGGAAGCCCCCAAGGATGATCCACGTAGGTTATGTTTGATTCGAAATGTGTTGTAGTTATTACGGGCCTAAGTGAGCCTAAACAGTTCTGATCTCGTATGGGTCTGGAGTCCACGATCTTTTGTATCGACTCGTAATGAAGTCCTTATCAAGGTACACATGGAGCCCAAGGATGATCTATTCAGTTAATAGATTATGTTGGATTATAGAACGAGCTTTTGTAGCGCTTGAGTTGTATATGCTTCGAGTTTTGTATGCCAAGGGCCTAAGTGAGCCCATAAAGTAGGTTTAATCTTGTATCAGTGTGGGTTTTAAAACCCAAGATTTCATGTATGGACTCGTAATGAAGTTCTTATTACAATAGGCCTAGACTTGGAGCCTATGATTTTTTGTGTGGACCAGTGATGAAGCCCCCAGTAAGATGGAGTTGATGAAGTATTCAGCTTGATTGCTTGATTTTGAAGATATCTCGTCGCGCTTAATGGAAGTTTTGACCAAAGATTCCATATAGGGTTCCTAAGGTGAGAAGACAAGAAAGGCCAAAGAAAGGAACACTCAAAGATGAAGCGCGGTCATAGCTCTGAGTGTTGAAAGGTTATGCTAAGGCTGGCTTAGAAGCGATAATGCGGCTTAGAAAAAGGAAGTGATTAGAATAAGAAAAGGCAGAGTCATAATGAATCGACTCACGCAATGAGGTAGGCTAATGATGCAGGTTCAAATCCCAGTCTAGTTCTAAAGGTATGGATGAGCATTGAAAATTCATGATTTGGGTGATCGCGCTTTTCTCATGGGCCTAGGCGAGCCTTAAAAAATATGTTTTGAATTAAAATGGTCAGGCCTCAAAAGAGGTTGCCTACGTATCCATGATGGAATCAGGCCAGTCGTAGCTCTTAGCATTATAATTGGTGGTCGAGCATTTTGCTTTGGAGCCATTTGCAATGAATTAGACATTGATTTGGGAGAGGTCTTTGGCAAGGGTGGATAATGATGTAGGTTTGGTTTGGTTTAAAGTGGTCGGACCTCAAGGTGAGGTTTCCTACGTATCTTTAGCAGAATCAGACCATTCGTAGTTCAGGCTGATGAATGAGAAGATGCCCTGACTTTTGCCTAAGTCGTCCTTATGGGTTTTCGACCTAGCGGGCTTGGGTTTGTCTTTTGTGGCTTATTGGAATGCAATGTGGTTGGTTGCCGGTTGAAAAGGTTCCTGAGGTTTGAAGGTTAAAGGTTTTGAAGGAAATACCTTTGACAAAGATATTGATGGGCTTATTTGCAACACTTCTTTTCTATTTTTTTTCATTTTGCACTTTTTGTATAATTTTTTTTTTTTTTGCTTTTGCTTTCTTTTTTCGCTTTGATTTTTTTGTTGTTGCTCTTTTTTTTACTTGCCCTTTACATTGAGTGGTTGTCAAATGTACTTCCCATGAGTTAGGTTAAAGGGAGGAGGGTATTATGAATGATAAGGATTGAAGAAATAGCTGCGGGGAAAGGGAGGAATGTCTCTTTTATACATGCCAGTTGTTCATTGCCTTTATTAGAAAAGTCATGAGAATTAGAAATTCATTTCTTTTAAGGCGACAATCATGATTTCCATTGATGCTCATTAGTGCAAGCTAAGGTTAGAAAAGAAATACTCATTTATTATTTGAAAATTATGAGTACATGCAATAAGAGGGAAAATCCTATATTAGACTGGGCAAAATGAGAGAGATGAAACAGAAAATGAAATCCTAAGTCTAGACTCCTACGTCACGTGACGAGACGGCTTCGTTGCTTCGGTTTTCACGAGGTCTCTTTCTAAATGAAAAGAGAACATGTGCATATATTTTTTTTTGTGCTGATTGGACCTAAGTGAGTCCAAATGCTTTAATGAGCGATTGGGCTTATTTCTATGGCATTGAGGTCATTGTCTTCGTCATTTTTGCAGCAATAGAGACTGTAAGCCTCCCATCGTCTATCATATCTTGGATATGCTCTTCTAACTTGTAGCAGGAAGCAGTCTTATGTCCATTTCCTCTATGGTATTTGCAATAGGCATCCTATTGTATATTTGCATTACGATTCTCTTGAATAACAGGGTAGTGTGCCTCTAGTCTGACGACACGTGCTACAAGATCTACCAGATTCCCTTCAACTCATCAATTTGTTCTTGAAGTGTTCTTGACATATTGCATATGTCCTACAATGGATCATCCAACAGGAGTGATGATGGAGAGAAAGGAATGGAATGGGAGAATGTAGGCTTGTTTAAAAGTTGAGCTTCTTGGAACAAATATGAATATCCTAAATGCATGATTTTTTTTTTTTGGATTTTTTTGGGATGCACCTAGACCTAATGCATGTATGCATGACTCAATCTATGCGTTTGAACCTGTAAAGGCTGTCTACATATCCCAAAAGAGGGAATCAGACCGCTTGTAGTTCGGGACTACTAAATGCGAAATGCATGAAATGAAATGGAAAGTGTGGATGCAATGAGACTCCTAGATGCCTATTAACTCTAGTTATGCATGAAGTGTATGAATGATGGACTATGTAATGCAAAAGGATTCTAGTATGAATGCAGTCCTAATAGATATGAAGTTCTAATGACTTCATAATCCTAAACTTGATAGACTTCTAATGACTTTAGAACTTTAGATTTGACGAACCTTCAAGGATGCTAGACTCCTAATATGCACGAGACTCTAGTAGATCTAGACTCCTAAAATGAATGGAATTCAAACGGTTTTAGACTCCTAATATGGGCGGAACTCTAGTGGACTCGAAACTCCTAAGACGAACAGAATTATAATGGATTTAGACTTCTAAGATGGACAGAATTCGAATGGTTTTAGACTCCTATTATGCATAGACTTCTATGGATTATAGACTTCTAAGATGGCAAGAATTCTAATGACCCTAGACTTCTTAGATGGGTGAACTTAGACAGGGTTAAGAAACCTAACATGGATAGAGTTAGATGAGGTGAAGAACTCTAAATGGAATGAAACTGGATGAATCTAGACATTTGGGTCAGACAGACTTCTAGTGCAGTTAGAATTCCTAAGCGGATGAGAATTTTACAACAAGATGGACACTAAAAGGAATCCTAAATGATGTGCACATAAAGGATGGATAATATATATGAAAAGATAAGATAGAGAAAAAGGATGAATTTTTGAAAAAAGATATGTGATAGGAAAAAAGATGGAAATTTTTTTTTGAAAAAAAAAGAAAAAAAAGTGGAGATAGAATTTTTGAAGTAGATAGGAGATAAAAGATGGGAATTTTTTTTGAAAAAGATAGGTTAATGATTTTTGAAAAAAGGATGAGGATGAATTTTCAAAAAAGGTGGGAGATCATTTTTTTTAAAAAAGATGGGAGATATAGTTTGGTAAAAGATATGGATAGAATTTTTTTTTAAAAAAAAGGAAGATAGGGATATATATTTTGAAAAAGATATGAGATAAAGTTTTCGAAATAGATATGATGTTAGAGGAACAAAAAAAAGGATGGAGATTGGGACAAAGAATGGAGACCATAGGAAATTGGCAACAAAATAAAAGGAATCTTACGCGTGCCGAAATTGACTAAGCAAGCAAATATCATACACATGACACAATAAAATGAATCTGCGCTGAGCGCAAGTCTGCGCGAGCTACGCAATAACAGAAGCGAGAGAAGCCGGAGATCTGCGTGGAACACAGAGCTTACTGCGCAGGGCTCAAGGGGTAGCGCATCACACAACAATCCTGCGTGGGACGCAGGACCATAGTGTTGCACGCAACTAAGTGCGCGGATCGCAACTATCGACAGGCTTCGATTTAATGATTTTTCAACGCATAAATTCGTTTAACAACATTCGACTCGAAACGTGTAAATACTAAGCGATTAAAATCACTCACATATAAAGATGCACAAGTAGGACAATAATATGCAAAGTTCCAACCTAAAGTCCAGTTCTATGTTTGAAACTATGGTCAGGTTTAGGTTAAGTCTGAAAAGGGTCCATGACTAAGAGATTGATCCCACGCTTCGTACCTTTGCTTAAAAAGGTGGCCACGTGTAAGACGCACTCCAGTTCTCAAGTCAGGAACAAGAGAACAATGTCATGGTTGGGTAGATTTGCTTATGACTAAGATCCAACACTATCGCTCAGGAAGCTTTTTGGAAGGACAAAGCGCAAACCCCCCGGGGGTGACCTTACACATAGAACATGTGCTAATGAGGCAAGGTAGATTGTCCTTATGGTGGCTGAACAATAGCCATGCACATGCAAAACTGTATATTATTCTAAGGCATAAAATAAGAATGAATCGTATTTTTCAAGTTTCACCCACTCATTTAAATTTTTTTTTTTTAAATCCTCCCCAGTGGAGTCGCCAAATTGTAGGCGTGGATTTTTCTTTCCTTTAATGCCTACACGCAGTGTGAGCGTCTTTATTTGACTACCCCATTGTTAAGGTTTTATTAAATATATGTTTTTGAAGTCGCCAACAATTCTTTAAAGGAAGAATCATAAACCTAATTGGATATTGAAACGGAAGGGACATCTTAGGGACTTATCCAATGTAGATTTCCCTGTCATGACTCCATAGATGGTCAAAATGAACCAAAGATTGAGTTCGGGGGTGAGGGTACAAATATGGTCATAATGAACCACATTTGCCCATTGCTGGCCTCGACTAAATATCGATTCATTACAGATTTTATGCAAAAGAATAATCAAATAACGTTTTAAGCACCCTAAAAATAATTAATCTAGGTTGGTTCAGGAAACACATAAAAAGACTAATTATTTAGTGACAAGTTATTATGCAATCATTTTACAAGGTTCCTAGCAGGTTGTCTAAATTATTTGAATTAATTAGAACAGTTCTTTAGGTTTTGATTAGCAAAAAATAACATGTGGGTGATAAAATCATGCAGGATAATCATAATAATATGAATAAAAAATAAAAAATATGAAAATAAAGTAATACATGGAGTTAGTATAATATGTACAATACTTACAATCGCAGGAATATATTAATAACCTACATCACGAATAGAATGTTAGTAACTTCAAGAAAATAATAAAAAATAAATAAAGAAAGAAAATAAAGTTAGTTAATTTAGTTGACCCTCAGAAATTATACCACCGTCCGGGGTCATTGATTTGTACGGATCTTGGAAAATTAAATTATTGTACGAGTCTTTAAAAAAGATTTGTTGTTTGTATAATAGTATAATCAAACGTAACAACACAAAAAATAATTTTCTTTGTCTCTGCTTTTGATTAATATGGTGATGATGCGGTGATGGTGGTGGATTGTAATAGTATTAGGAGATGTGGGCGTTGACTTGATCAAGGGAGTAGATGAGGATCTTGGTAGGCCTGGCAAAAGCTGACCCAACCCGACAACCCGACCCGAACCCGACCTGAAATTAGCGGGTTTGGGTTGAGGTTTTCAACCCGATTAGTTAAATGGGTCGACCTGAACCCGACCTGAAAGTTAAATGGGTCAGGTTCAGGTCGAATTTTCTGACCTGAAAATGACCCACCTGACCTGATTTGTAAATGGGTCAAAATCAGGTCGGGTCAACCCGTATAACCTGACCCGAATAATTGAACTAAGAAAAAAAAATATTGGTTTTGACGTTTGCCCAGCCCAAAAGACAACTTCCCCAGCCCAAAAACAAAATCATAAATCAGGTGATTCAGCCCAAAAGATAACTAACCCTAAATCCCTCACTCATCTCTTCCCTCCTGCCAGCTTCGCCCCCTCCTCCTTCGAACCTCCCTCCTCCTTCGAACTCCTTTTTCGAACTCCTCTCTCCTCCATCGAACCCTCCTCCTTCGAACTCCTACTCCTGTCATCGTCTCCCACCTCCCTCTCTCATACTCTTGCCACCACTCTCTCCCTCTGTTCGTCTCCCTCTAGATCTATTTGTCTCCCTCTTCTGCGGTACTTCAATGACTTCGCTGACCAGATGTCATCAACAAGCGAAGTGAAGAAACCCAAATCAATCGGAGAAGCAGCCCTCATCAACCGGCGAAACACGACGTAGTTCCCACCCTCATCAATCGGTCGAGGTTTTCAGCCATAAATTTAGGATTTCAGGTTTTAAGTTTTATTTTGATTAATCTTTGGATCTAGATTGCAATTTTTTTCGTTTTCGTTTTCAAGCAATTTTTTTCGTTTTTGCAGTCTTTGGATCTGATTGTGTATATTTTCCTTTTTTTTCGTTTTCAAGTATGAACTTGTTTAAAGGTGCAGCAACTTTTATTTATTTTGGATAAAAAAATCAGGTTATGTGGGTCGGGTCAACCCAAAAATGACCTGATTTGACCTGAAATTTTATGCCAAACAAAAGTTTCAGGTCATTTTCGGGTTGACCCGAACCCGAAATTATCAAGTTCAGGTTGTGTTTTTCAACCCGAAAACTTAAATGGGTCAGGTTCGGGTTGGGGGGTGGCTGACCCGAAATCAGATGACCCGAACACGAACCTGACCCGAACACGAACCTGACCCGACCTGATCTGTTTGACACCCCTAGATCTTGGTGATGATCCCTGATGATGAATTAGGAGTTTTGTAGTGTTGTGCGTGTGAGTTGTTGTTGTGAGGGATGATGTGGCGAGGGAGGATGAAGGTGATGCGTGAGATGATGTGCTATAAGTAATCGGTGATTAGCGAAGGTAGGCCGTGGGAGTTATATGGTCGAGTGTTTTTGTGGAGGTCGTGTGAGGATGAGCGTCTAAATTAGTTAAGCCGTGAGAGTTATAAGGTCAAGGATATATATAGGTTTAGGGAGTTGGGAAGAGATGGGTTTCCTAAAACAATTGGGTTTCTTAAAAAAAATTTAGAAAATAAAAGATTTTAGAAAATAGTTAGTAAGAGATATTTAAAAACACTTTGGGAAAAGATTATTTTTATAAAAGATATTTTTTATTAATAAAACTAATCAATATAATTAATTAATCTATACAAATATATTAAAAGGTGTGCGTGACACCGTCGATGCGCCACGTGGCACCCTCCTCCTACCACCAGAATTTTGCCATGTGTCTATTACCCAAGAAAGTCAAGTGATCACTATTAAAAAAATAAATATGTTGAAGCCCAGACTCGAACCGCTGACCTTATGTAAGGATTTCCAAGTAACCACCATTTGATCTAACAATTTTTAATGCTTCATGTTTCCATAAAATTACAAATAAGTCTTTAATTAGTAATATGGCAGTCAAGAGTCAAGACCTATTGTGAGAGTTCCAGGTAATCCTCTTAGTATTCTCGACTGAGATATAATGTTTTTTTTTTCTGTTAGCGAAATCTAGGTATAGTATATTACGGAACTTCCAGCCATAAAACGTAATAACTCATCCCCTCCATCTCCCCCTCTTGAAAGCCACCATCGATGAAAGTACTCTTCTACTTGGTAATTAATGGCTTGCGAATTGTTCTTACTTGTAATCGAATCTCACCTCTCAAGCAATGGAGTTCAAAGGTCAGATTTTGGAGGGCAACGCCATAAAGGTTAGTGAAATTGTTAATTCTAACAAAAAAAATCGAAATTAATTCACGAATAACTCCTAAATCCTCTTAGTATTCTCATTGCACATTGAAGTTCAATTATAAATTCAATAATTGCATAATTTTGTAACTGAAATATACACCCTCTCTATATATAACGAATAGGTTAATTGTATGACCCTTAAGCTTTTGTTGTTCCTCTTCAAGAAGGTATTATCTAATCTGACCTTATTTTTTGTGTTTTTGGGATAGATGAAAATTTTATTTTTCAATTCCGTTTTGTTTATTTAACTGATTGATTTTTTGTTTGTTTTTTTTGGCAGAGGATTTCTCTAATCAATCAACTTTGCAAGGTATTATGTTCATCTTTTTCTTTGTTTCTTTTGTATAAATTTATTCACCATCTTAGGTGCAAATTATTTCATGAAATAATCCAAACAAGATGACTCACTATAAGCTTGTAAGTAATGTAAGTGTCCTGTTTTTATTAGGTTTTAGTTGAGGGGAGTAATTTACAGTAGCAGACCAAATTTTGGTATATTTACTCGACTGAGATTTTTGTGATCAGGCATGGAAGTTTGCAAAGATAGCAAGAGTTAGGTTGAAATTGTTGTCTTGTGAAAATTCGCTCTCTGTGATTCCAGCCACAGTGATAAAATCATAATTTTGATGATTTAAAGTATTCAGAGCAATGATTTTGTGGTCTCTATTACGACGCATATGAAAATAGTACAATAATTCCATGAAAGCAAGTAGATGGATCAGCATAGAATTTATTAGCAGTTGTAGCTTTGGGTCAATAGCAGACAGGTCCACAAGATTGGCTATAGAGTGCAAATGTGCAAATAATACACGCAAATTAAAGTATACAACCTTATTCAGTGTTTTAATCATAACTAACAAATAATGCTTTTAGACTATGTGAAATGATGCTGTGTCCTATTTGTTGAAAGAAATTGAATAAATTATCAAAAGAGAGCCTAGGAAAGGGGGCTGATCCACAGTGAAGCTATCTTCGGATGGTCATAACCGTTCTCATTTCTTATTGAGGCTGCTACCAGTGACACATCTAGATTTTGTTGTTGAAAGATTCAGTGCAATCACTTTCTGTGTGGAATAAGCATTGTGTATTAAATTATCTTATGCTTGATGTATTTCATTTCTAGCTGATCAGTTTAAGATATCCTTTTGATTGGAAGTCCCACTGCTTTTTTTTTTTTTTGCGTGTGTGGTAAGTATATCTCCAATTGCTTCCTGCAGCATAAACCTCACTCATGTTACTGATTGAGTCACTGCTTTTTTTTTTTTTTTTGCGTGTGTGGTAAGTATATCTCCAATTGCTTCCTGCAGCATAAACCTCACTCATGTTACTGATTGAGTTGTTTGATTTTGTTGTGAATCACGATGATCCTTTTTGCGAAGCTTTTGCAAAATTCTGACTTTCTTTATAAAAGAATTGAATCTTTAAAGGTTTTTGAGTTTTAAGGGGTAAAAATTAAATTTGGGGTTGTAGAACATAAGTATGCAAAGTGGAAGAAAGAAACCGATTGTTAATGGAGTTTATGTAGGGATAAATCTTAGTCCTTACAGTCATGTAGATGATTGAAATCTTCAAATTGCAATTAAATAATGAGTAAGGTTTTAACCTTTTTGAAGAACTCAAGAAAAACGCATGTATTTTGGTGTCAATATTCTCAAACTCAGGCACTGTTAAATTTGTAGCCATGAATATACATTTAGACCAATGCACCATCCTTATTCTCCCAGTGAGGGTAGGACATCTACTCCTAGAAAACTAGAAAGTACACGTGTGAAACATGCTTCGAGGACCAAGGCCATGCACATCTAAACCAACTCTGCATTGGGTATGCAATTCTACTTATATTGACACCTTGGACTAAGAACATTAAGTTAAAACATCCCATCAAATTATTAAACAAATTGGAAGCCTTATATCCCCTTTCTTTTAGAATAAAGCTAATTTTAAATTAGCATAAAACTCATACTTTAGACCATGGAAAAACTGCATACCGTTATAAACATAAGCAAGGCCAATTTGTCCAAATGGCACATGATTACAAAGCCCGATCTTCCATTTTAGTCCAACCCAATGCTCGAACCTGTCATCCTTTGTTCACTATAGTCTTGGGAGTCTTTTGCTCCGTGTCGTTTTTAGCAGTTTTCCGGTTAAAATATATGAATGCGACTCTTTGAATACGGGAACTTTAGGTGAATATTAAACACACTACAATTTTTGAATTATGACAAACTATTTTTCCGAACTTTTTCTCGCACAACTAAATATATGAATGCGACTCTTTGAATACAGGAACTTTGGGTGAATATTAAACACACTACAAATCAACACACGTTTGGATTCATCATAAGGTATTTCATTTCCTTCAACTAATATATTTTTTGGCTTGCTATCAACAAGTTAATTATGTCAAAGAAAATTGAAATTATAGTATTGCAAGTTTGTCGTATGTCACTCATAATTTAATATGTTTGCCGAACATTACTTGGTAGAATATTTAAGAACTCTGTTTGGCCAAATTTGAGTTAGTATACGTAATTAGTTTCTTGACTCGGATTATTACATTAAAAACCATATTTGTCATTATGTAGACTAATCATGATTAAATGACTGTATTATTTGATTAAATGAAAAACCATATTTGTCATTACATACAAAAATCATGATTGAATGACTGTATTATTTGATTTGATTATTTTTGGTAAGATATGATGCGTTATTTAACTAACTCATGTCATCTGACAGTTTCACTATGAATAATCCCACAAAAATATTCACAATAAGTTACACGACTCTTTTAACCACTATCGTCAACTGGTATGGTTTGCCGCCACCACTATGCAAACAACACTATAAGGAGCGACGACAACAATATGTAGCAACCATAAAGCTGAGAACCACAAAAGACGGTCCGACAACAATAATAAAGAGCCAAAAATCAAAAGAATTGGTAACTGCTACTGAGCATGCAGCCCAATTAGCTATATTTAAATTGAAGGAGTATTACCAATTTGAAATAGCTGATTTCAACCTAGAGAGTGTTCGCCATGAGAGGAAAAAACGCCGTATAGCAGACATCAAACGAGTAAAGGAAGAAATGAATTTCGAAACCTTAAAGCAAAACTATATGGATCTATGCTGGGAATACAAAGCCTTAGTTGAAGAGTTACGCAAGGCGAAGGACTTATTGGACTATAAATCTGATGCAACTTCCCAAAAACTATAAAAAGCTCCAGCTTCATGAGGAATGACTTCCATTTTCCTTTGGTTGAGGTCAAATTTTAGATTTAGAACACAATTATCTTTCTTTGGTTTACGTGGTTCAAATTTTCCTTTAAATATCTCATAAAATAATGTATGTTAGCCTATTTAATAAAACAAATGCCAAGTTTAATATCAAAAAAATCGAACTTTTGTTGAAAAGAAACTTGGTGTATTTCTAATCGATTATCATCAATGAAAAGAAAATCAGGTATGGATAGAAAAGATCAAGCAAGACACAATAGACTATTACGACGCTTCATTCTCATACAAAGGAAAAACAGAGCCACAAATCTAAGCCTAAGCCACAATCCAACGACAAATTCAAGACCAAAACATCTACCAATCAGTTGGACAAATGCACCTATGCCCTCAAGATTGACTGAGGTGCAAAGAGCACACCAACCTACAACATTAACAGGTTGGTGAATCCTGTACTAAAACTAATGATACATAACAAAAATGGAATATACCACATAATAACTAAGTTAAATTAAAAATACATTTATAGGGGAGACAAGTAACACAATCAATAGTGAGATTGCTTCACGTACGCCAACAAGACGACGTACAAGAACTGACAATAGAGAACCCACATCCTCTTCAAGACGTAGAGTCAATTCTCAAGTACCACCAGATGAAACTATGATGTCTACCAATGAAACACAATCCGACAGACACAGTTACACCCGACCGACCTTAACTAGAGGTAGCTCCATTATCTTATAGATGCAATATTTAATTTACTCAAACATGTACTAACTAACTGGTTATTGAAAAAAAAAACTCTTATCGAAAAACAGTGGATGCCAACAACAACAGAAAAACCACAGAACAAGGTGAAACATCAACAACACATGCACTGCTTCACAGTAAGTCCGAAGGTCCTACTTTATAGTTGGTAATTACAAAAATTGAGAACAAACATTATTTTAACCCAAGTTAAATTCACCCATGTTTCCTTTTCTACCTCTTAAAAGGAAAGTACACAATACCATGGAACTTTGGTGGCCCCAAACACTTTTGCCTGGATTGCGGTGCAAGGGTTTGGATAGAGGAAAGAGTCAAAAGAGAGAGGGCCAAAGACCATCCCAAGTACAGTATTTGCTGCCAAAAAGGAAAGGTCAAACTGCCGTTGCTTAAAGAACCACCCCAGCACTCCTTGACCCTAACAGTGGGACATCAACAAAATTCAAGGATTGTATTAGAGCATACAACTCTATATTTGCATTCACATCAATGGGAGGGGAAGTAGACGGAAAAATTAATAGAGGAAGGGGTCCTTATATATTCAAAATCCATGGTCAGAACTACCATAAGATTGGGTCTTTGTTACCACCTGATGGAGAACAACCAAGATTCACGCAACTCTATGTGCATGATCCTAGCAATGAAGTAAGAAACAGGATCAGCTCATTGACGAACAATGCCGCAGGTGATCTCGACCCTCAAATAGTTGAGGGGCTTTCGAGAATGCTAGATGAGCACAATGAACTAGCAAAAGTCTTCAGAATGGCTAGGGAGCGCTTCTGTGGTATTGATATGCACCCTGTGCAGGTTCGCTTAATTGGGACCCGTTCTAAAGATGGTAGACAATACAACCTACCAAGTAGCAATGAGTTGGCAGCGTTGATTGTGGGTAACAATGACAATGAAAGTGGGCCCCGAGATGTGATAGTAGAAGAGAAAAGTCGTCGTCTCCAAAGGATATCAGAAAATCACCCAAGTTTCATGGCCCTGCAATATCCACTCCTTTTTCCATACAGAGAAGATGGGTACAGAATTGACATCCCACATAATGATTCTGACACCACGACTTGGAAAAAAAAAACAACTGTCACCATGAGAGAGTATTATGCTTTTCGCTTTATGAAAAAGACTGAATGAGGCTTGCACACTCATTCTTTGTGACCGTTTACGCCAACAACTGATAGTAGACGCATTCACATGCTTGCAACAAGTGAGGCTGGATTTTATACGCAACAACCAGAAGACCATCAGAAAAGATGTCCTTTGCGGGTTGGCCGATTCCTCGTGTCCGAGAGGTGATACAACACCGGCTTCAATAGGGCGACGAGTTATCTTACCGTCTTCATTCACTTGGAGGACCTAGATACATGGTGCAAAACTACCAAGACGCAATGGCCATCTGCGCCGTTGGGCCGGACCGCCCGACCTCTTCATAACATTTACATGTAATCCGAAATGGGAAGAGATTACAGAATTCCTAGCAAGCATACCCGGACAACGACCAGAAGATCGTCCGGATGTGGTGGCTCGGGTTTTTAAAATCAAGCTTGATGAATTAATATGTGATCTCACTGTGAGAGAACACTTTGGGAAGACACTGGCAGGTATATATAAATAGATACTATGCTTTGGGTTTTTAAAATCAAGCTTGATGAATTAACTAAGACTCCTTTTCTTAATCTTATGGCAGTCATATACACCATTGAATTCCAAAAGAGGGGATTGCCGCATGCACACATTTTACTCTTCTTAGATTCGGAAGATAAGCCCTTAACACCTGAAGACATAGACATAATCATATCTGCAGAGCTACCAGACCTGAAAAATGACCCAATGGGATATGAAATAGTGGTGCAATCGATGATGCATGGACCTTGTGGATCAATGAATGAAAAATCTCCATGTATGCAAAATGGTCAGTGTTCCAAATACTACCCAAAACCGTTTCAGGCCAAAACAACGCTTAGTGAAGAAGGTTACCCAGTTTATAGAAGGCGTGATAATGGTCAAACGACAACCAAAAATGGTCACACTTTGGACAATAGCTCTGTCATCCCTTACAACATCGACTTATTGGTGAAATTCCAAGCCCACATTAATGTAGAATGGTGAAACAAAGACCAGTCGCTGAAATACCTGTTCAAGTATATGAACAAGGGGCCTGATATGGCCCTTGCAAGGATTGAACAAGTTACAAGTAATGATGATGGTGGCACACAAAATGAACAAGAGCAAGTCATAGATGAGATTAAGGATTACTTGAAGTGTTGATATGTGTCTGCCTCTGAAGCATGTTGGCGAATTTTTGCATTCCATATTCAATACAAGGACCCCCCCGTACAACGACTGACCTTCCATCTAGAAAATCATCAGGAGATCATTTTTGAGGACCATGAGCACTTAAATGACGTCCTCGAAAGAGTTGGGACAAAAAAAACAACACTTACAGAGTGGATGACAGCTAATAATGAATTTGAAGAAGCGCGCGCATTGACATATGTAGACTTCCCAACAAAGTGGGTATGGGTGAGTGAGAAGAAAAAATGGAAAAGGCGAGAAATGGGAAGAAGCATCGGAAGGATTTACTTTGCACACCCCGCCTCTGGAGAGAAGTACTACTTAAGGATGCTCCTCAATATTGTGAAAGGGGCCACATGTTTCACGGACATCAGAACTGTGGGTGGAATCATCTACCCTACATACAAGGCGACATGCAATGCCCTCGGACTCCTTGATGGAGATAATGAATGGCATGAGGGACTCTTCCAAGCAGCCACATGGTGTACTGGCGCACAGTTACGCGATCTTTTTGTGACAATCCTACTTTTTTGTGAAGTGTCAGAACCAAAAGATCTATGGGAAAGGCACTGGAAAGACTTATCAGATGATATCCTCTTCCGCAAGACGTCAAAGGTCGGGTATTCCAAACCTAAGTTTGACTGATGAGCAAATTCAAAACTACGCATTGTTTGAAATAGAATAAATCTTAAACAGGGAAAACAAAACCCTCGCCGACTACCACGGAATTCCATTACCAGATGCGGCCCTAATGCAAGATGCTGGAAACAGATTGTTGTTGGAAGAGCTAACTTATGCCACTGAATCAATGACTCAAGATTCAACTAATGCGGAGCAAGGCTTGAATGCCGAGCGTAAACGAGTTTATGATAACATCCTTGAAGCCGTCTCTACCATAACGAGAGGTCAATCCTTCTTTGTCTATGGTAGCGGGGGCACCTAAGCAAGACTTATTTATGGAGAGTCTTAATGTCAAAGTTACGCTCTCAAAACAGCATAGTACTTGCAGTGGCATCATCTGGCATAGCAGCACTCCTATTAGTGGGTGGGAGAACAGCTCATTCCCGATTCAAGATACCAATTGATCTCAACAAGGACTCGTGCTGCAACATTGAGCAAGGATCTGATCTCGCAGAACTCATACGGCAAACAAAACTAATAATATGGGATGAGGCCCCAATGGTACATAGACATGCATTCGAAGCATTAGACCGCACAATTAGAGATATAATGCAGCTATATGACCCATCAGCAAAGGATAAAATATTTGGAGGGAAAACACTCGTCTTAGAGGGGGGATTTCCGCGAAACACCGTCGGTTGTCCAAAATGGAGGAAGAGAAGAAATAGTTGATGCATCGATTAGCAAATCGACAACCATATGGCCACAATGTACTGTATACACATTGAGGACTAACATGTAGCTCAGACAGACCAACAATGACGAGGATAATAGAGAGCTCGCAGACTTCTGCAAATGGGTGCTAGATGTAGGAGATGGAAACATAAAGGCAGAATCAAAGGAAGATGAGGAGGAACCTATGTGGATAGAAATACTCGAAGATCTATTGATAAAGAGTGATGAAGATCCCATAGTTGCATTAGTGCAGGAAGTTTACCCTGGAATATTGGAAAACCACATGGATCCAAAGTACCTCCAACAAAGGGCTATACTAGCTCCTAAAAATGACACAATGGATAACATAAACAAGCACATTCAAGCACCGATTCCGGGAGAGGAGATGGTTTACAAGAGCGCGAGATAGAGTGTGTCGAACAATGACGGGGAGGAAGAAATCTCGAAGCATTGTACCCAACCGAGTTCCTTAATAGCCTTAAGTTCCCGGGGGTACCAAATCATGAGATACACATAAAGGTGGGATGCCCTATTATGTTGTTGAGAAACATCAACCAAAGAGATGGGCTGTGTAATGGCACACGCCTTATTGTCACAAGATTACAACAAAGAGTCATAGAAGCACACGTCATTACAGGTACAAAGGCAGGAGAGCTGGTAACTATACCAAGGGTGGAAATGTCACTATCTGATCAGAATTTGCCATTTACCCTAATGAGGCGTCAATTTCCCATAAAAGTGTGCTTTGCAATGACAATTAACAAGAGCCAAGGCCAAACATTTGATCAAGTTGGTCTGTACTTGCCAGAACCAGTCTTCACCCATGGGCAGCTATATGTAGCCGTCTCAAGAGTCACTGCACGTAAAGGATTGAAAATATGCATCCCGAGGATAGAAACCGAAGATCATCATATTGCAATGACAAAAAATGTAGTCTACAAAGAAATATTTAGAGATGTATAAAGATGAACTTATGTCAGGAGTATCTGTTATACAAAAGGCGATGCCTACACTACATTTTAATAAAACCGTTCCCAAGTTTGTTTACTATATAGTGTCACTCCCATATATACTTCTACATCTCCATATTCTTTTCTAAAGTATCCATGTTGTCCAGTTTACAATTAAACAATTGAAATTTGATAATGCTCATCCTAACCCTTTCTCATGCAGGAATCAAAACACTGATAAATGGAATAAAAAAGACAACATATTCTTGACATGAAGCCCACATTCAGAGGGGGACCATTGGTGGCACGAGTCATAAGAACATGGGACGTGGTGTACAACCAAAGCAACCCAAGTTCGTTTGACATGCTACTCTATGACGAGCAGGTAAAAGAAAATTATAGAAAAATAGTACTCTTCCTTGAACATAACATGTTCGGTTGTAATTTATTGAAGTTACGACTCATGAATATGGTCCTACTTTGCGTTTCGGAATTAATCTAATGTGCCAACACAAACTGTAGGAGGTTGATATTTTTAAGAAGTACAATTTATAATAAGGCTGTTTAAGTGAAAAAAAAATCCAATGAGTAACGGAAACAATGAAAAACCTTATTGTTTAATAAACTATACTACAGAAAAATTCTATTGCTAGGACTATTTTGTGGCAAACGGTTAAGTGGGGAGATGAATGGAGAGATGATAAATGACTTGTGTTTAATGCAAGGGGGTCATTGGTATTATTTTTGCAGTTCACCCTCCAAATTCATGTTTATGTCGCCCAAAATATATGATAAATGTTCTATTTGCATAATGCAGGAGTTTGAGTTAGTAGATGATGATATTAAAGATGAGCTTTGGCTTCATAATAATGCTTTGTACTGACTTTATTGTTCCTGAATAATAAGTGGTCTGACCAAATACTTTTTCACCAAAGTAATGTTATGTCATTTCAATCACAAGTAACGTGACTTTGTATTAGAGCCATAAACTATTCCAAACCTTCGTTTATTGTGGTCAACTTCTTTTTTGTTTTGTTGACTTACACAAATAATACTTCAATAAATAATTTCTTCTTAGTAAGTTATTCTTCTGAAGGCTGAAAGTAACTTCTCTTCATTTCAGAATGGAAAAAAAAAATTGAAGTTCTTACTGCCCCATCATATAAGTCGTGTATATATAATTTGAGTGAGATTCTCTAGCTACATTATTGCAATCCTTCGTTTCTCTTTCGTTGTGAAGTTTAGTGACAATAATTTAGACAAAAAAAATATTAAATATGTTACCTTTTTCACTATACAGATAACTAACATGAATACAATATACAGGGAGGGCTCATTGTAGCAACTGTGAGAAGAGACTTGATACAGGCTTACAAAGACCAAATCTCAGAAGGAAAAATACACACTCTAAACAATTTTGAAGTTGCTAGAAACAACAAACAACACTTGCCCGTGAAAAATGACCTAATCATCAGGTTTACACCTTACACGACTATCTTTCAAGAGCAAGAAACTCAAGCTACAATCCAGGATGAAGTATTTATGATACACCCACTTCATCGATTGAACGAACGAAACAACAAAAGTGACTACAACATAGGTAATTACTCATTAATGTATTAATTGCTATGCTAAGCAGAAAACTACTAAATTAAACTAACCACATCTTTAACAACTTATACTCATTGGTTATTGATGTGCAAAATGCAGATATTGTTGGCTTGCTAACTGGAGTTGAGGAAAAAACCTGGGTCAATGTAGGAACAAACAAGAGTCCAATAAGAAGAATTTACATCGAAGATCCAAAGTAAGACACCCTCTTCCTTTAGTAAAAACAAGGATTTTAAACAAGAGATTGACTACCCTAATGTACTAATCAACTCATACAGCAATTTGAAGGTGACGGTCACTTTGTGGGGAGCAAAAGCAGATTTGATCGACACCGAGAAAACAAAAGAGAAAACCTGCCAAGTAGTAATCATCACTTCGACAAAAGTGAATATGTACCAAGGTAAGAGAAAGAAAAACACAAAACTAAAATATAATCAAAACAGTAAATACGTAACTGGAAATAATATGGTCATGAGCGATGTAAGCATAACTTCTATACAATTCGGTGAAACAAACTATGCATTAATGACACGACTTACGTGTCTTACAGGAAGATACCAGCTGAACTCAACTAGCGCAACAAAAATATACTTCAACAAAGACATTCCAGAATCAGAAGGCTTCAAACAAAGGTACGTCATAAAAAACCCAAAAAAACAAGCATTGATGCACACAAAAAACCACTTACCAAATCATGCATGAATAAATAAGGGGGATGAAATGGAACCAATTAAAGCGTTGCAACCACACCCACATGAACCACCAGAACAAGCCATGTTCCGGAACAGGAAAAAGCTAGAAGACATTTTGCAAAAGGACCCGGGAGAAAAGGTAACATATGACTCATAACACACTAATCTAGGGTAGTTTAAAAATACTTCTTTACCAAATACCTCAACAAAAAAACAACATATTTCAACTAAAAAACAAAATCTGCAGGAAACTTTCACTTGCAGTGCCACAATTAGAAGCATAGATCTTCACAAAAAATGGCATTACAACTCTTGCGACGCATGCAAGACCAAGATCGATGAGACTTCATACTGTACCAAGTGTGACGTTGTGGTCAAATACCCAAAGATAAGGTAAACAACCACTAACAAAATGATGGTTGACAATAAACTTTCTTACAGTCTTATCCAAAGCATTAACACTAATTACTACAACATAATGTACTAAAACTTAAGGATGTGTTTCTTCATAACATTATGATCTTATACAATAGTTATTTAACTGATGTTCTATGCAAAGCTTGACTTTGCTTGCTTGACTTGGCTCTCCTCCAATCTCATGAGTGATAAATTACTATGTTCACCTCCTCACAACTACAGGTATCTTCTCACAGTTGACATCGATGACGGGAGTGCATGTATTCCACTCGCATTATTCGATAAGGAAGCTGAAAGAGTTATTGGGAGCCCAGTGAACAAGTTGTTGGACTTGCAGAAAAAGGTAATATGAAAAGTAGGAAATATTCCACCAATCCCTTTCACACAAATGACACTTCATAATTACTGACATAAAAAATACATTGCAGGAAAATGGCAATGACAAGGTGCTAGACCGCCTGCAAATTTGTATTGGAAAACAATTTGCGTTCAGGGTCAAGCTCAGCACAAGGAGTGAGACAACTGAGCTGATTTGCCAAAGGACATTTGAGACAAACTACCAACTGGAAAAATCGTACGAGGGACAGCAACACAAAGAAATGGCAAGCATTAAAAAAGTTTAGACCAACAAAATAAATTAATTATTACCGTAAACGATTAACACAAACATGATATTTACAATTGCAGGAGAAAGGTCAAGATGCTGACATCATAAATGCAAAAACTCCTACAGTTGTCGAAACGGGAAGTCAAGGAAGCCAAGTACTCGATGACAGTGGTGAAGACACACATATAGAAAGTTAATTCCTTGGTGAAACAACCCAAAATGAAGAAGCAGAAAATAGCACAAAAAAGAGGAACATAAACATTGTGTAAGACACTACCCTCACAAAATCAATAGAAAGAATTACCATAACAACCATTACGAAAACTAACACTTGTATTATACATATAACAAAAATGCAGGGATGAAGATCAACAGGACAACCCAACCACCAAAAAGTAGCCGACCAAGTATATAGCAAAGCTCGAATAGAAGCAGCAACCGAAAAGATTATGATGCTTAGCAACTACAATAAGAGCATTGTCTGCCAATAAAAAATTAGTTATGCACTTTACGATGTTTTCATTATTGGTTTAACATGCACTTGACATATTTCAACCATCCCAAAAGTAAAAATAGCACTGAATTTTGGTCAAGATTATCCACTGCATAGCGCAACTTACAAACTACATGGTATTACAAATGATTTCCATACAGATATGTTAACTGTAACACCCGGGGCATCGCCCGGGCCACACACTAGTTCTATTAATTAAATTGGGCTAGAAAAAGGTTTTTATAAAATTAGGCTTTCACAAAACTATTTTTAAAAGGTTTTTAAAGATGGACCTTTAAAAGGTTATTTTAAAACGTTTCAGGAAATGGGCTTAGTAAACTATTTATAACAAAGGTTTTCGGAAATGGGTTAATAAAATAAGTTAGAAAATGGTTTGGGCTTAAAATATTTTATTTTAGACTCGTTCTTTATTTTTTCCTCGATCCGGACCAATTGGAGCGGGCTATTGGTCATCATAGGGTACTAAATGGGGAGACACGATTATGTGTCTACATATATCCAATTAGGTTTATGATTCTTCCTAAAAAGAATTGTTGGCGACTTCTTTCAATACAAAACAATTTTCAATAAAACCTTTACAGTGGGGTTGTCAAATCTAATACGCGCTCACACCGCGTAGGCGAAATAAAAACACGCCTACAGGAACCAATTAATTTTAAGCATACTCGAGCACAAATTCAACTCCACCGCTTCAAGCTTGACACGAGCAGTGTACTTCAATGTCTTTGCATCTTTCCAACCAGAGACCTTCACAAATCTGATATTGTGATATAATTGTTTCCAGTGATGAATTGCTGAAAAATTCTAAATTTTCAAGGATTCATATCATCTTCCAAATTATTAAAACCATGAAAACAAGAAAACTCATACAAAGATGAGAAGCAACCCACCAAAAAGGGGAGAAAAACTCTCACATATGGAGAGAACAAAACAAAAGAAAGCAGTAAAGAATATACCCTAAAAACGAAGGAAAAGGGTCGGAAATAGTTTAAATTAGACTATTTTCGGCCAAGGAGACCAAGAAAATTAAAAACCCTAGAAAGAGAATGAGAGAGGAAAGGAGGCGGCTACTTTGACAACTTCTTTTACTGAACATCTTTATAGTGCTACTTTGAATTTTGACAGCTAACCGCTAATAGCTACACACCAACAGTAACAACTACCGAGTACCAAGACTACCAACTACCAACACAGCTAAAATTACCACCACAAGTAGGGGTGTAAGTTCGGTTTTTGGTTTGGTTTTAGGTCAAAACCAAACCAAACCGAAATAAATTCGGTTTTGAAATTTCCAATCCAAATCCAAACCGAAATTCGACTCAATCCAAACCAAACCAAACCAAAATCTGAAACCAAAAACCAAACCAAACCGATTTTTTTTAATATTTCAAAATCCAAACCAAACTAAACCAAACCAAACCGAAATTAAACCAAACCAAGTCTGTTGCTCATTATGCTTCATGTCATGGAACTGATAAAATACATGTGGTGTGGAGTGAGAATGATCCTCCCTCAAATAGTTTAAGAGAATATATCAACAACATTGTTTCGTCATTTCGTCAATTCAAAAAACAGTGCATAAACCCAAATTGAAGTTTGATGTGAATGAAAAGGATAATCTGAACAATAGATTCAAACCAATTGAGAACCTGAGGATTGATTTTTGACCATAAGTTGTCCATAATTGTAAAAAAGTTATCAATTATCTAACCTTCAAATGACGAAATAATGAAAAAAAATTGAAAAATACATTTAAGGGATTTTCGTGACCTTCTTTAACCTCGAGAGGAAAGAGAGAAATATCTGCTTCGTCGACCACTCGTGACTCGACCTTCGTCGACCACTGCTGCTGGACCGGAGATGAGAAGTTGAACGGCATGCAGCGTGCTAGGAGTGAGTGAGTGACTGAGACGCATTTAGGAGAGAGAGAAGCATTTAGGAGAGAGATAATAGAAACGGCGTGCTAGTCTGCTAGAGGAGCCCGTCTGAGTTAGTCTTAGGGTTAGGTTGTGGGCTGGGCTTAGAGTGACAAACCATGTTGAATATTAACTCCTATTTCTGTATGGTCTATTTGTCTATTTCGGTTTTTTTGATTTTTTCGGTTTTCCAAAATCAAAAGCGAACCAAACCGAAAAATCGAATTTTATTTTTTTTGAGTCCAAACCAAACCGATTTCTAAAAAAAACCAAACCAAATTTCTAATTCGATTTGGTTTGGTTTAATTTGGTTTTCGGTTTTTAACCAAATAACTTACACCCCTAACCACAAGTCCACAACTATCTTTGCGGGACACGCCCTTGAGTTAACATTTTTTATTTATTCAACACTTACCTCCATTTGAGGCTTTCAGCAGACTTGGTCTTTGGCCGTCAAAATTAAAAAATTTACCGACAACTTCCCGGCATAATATTTCTCTGCTGCTTCCTGCTACTTCCCAACAAGTAAGATCCATTTCTCCCCCCTCTTGAATTCCGAGCTGCTAACTTTTCTTCTTCTTCTGTCTCCAAATCTTCTGTTAGTAGATTTTTGTTATTCCCAATTTTTACTACTACAAATGTCTTCTGTTGCAGAATTTTTGTCTTTTAATTGATCAGATGTAAGCTTTCTTTTGCTGCGATTTTTTCATTTTTTACAAAAACAAAGAAATTCTCAAGAAACTCAGACAATGAGAGGGTCAATTGGTTCATCTCCAAAAGCTGTGGAAACTCGTCATCGTCTTTCTGCTTCAGTGTTAGTCTTTCTTTCTTCTTTTTTTCTTCACTTTGATTTTGGGTGTTGTTTAATTTTGTCGGTAGATTATTGTTTGATTTACTACGTTAAAATGTGGCATTTTTGGTGTGTTATTTTGATGGGTATACATTGAAATGTGGCACATTTTAATGGGTATATACATATTCATCATAAAATGACATGTTAGTCAAATTGTGTATTTTGATGTTAATGTTGACCCAATTGGGTTTTGATGAATTTTCAGGGATTCCAAAGTTTTATGTAAGATTAACTTGACATCTCTTAGTTTGTAGAGTTATAACAAATGAAATTAGAGATAGATGTATATGTAGTGAAGGTTCGAGATTGTGACTAGAATGTCTATGGTTGGATTGTAAGTTTAAGAAGGGAGAGATGTATGGGGATTGTCATTGAATTTTGTTGGGTAAGGGTGAGTGGTATTCCGGGTTGTCGTTTTATTGTGGAAAGATGGATTAATTATGAAGTTTGTGAAGAACACGGCTTGGCCATGAGAGGTAGGTGAAGGTAGGGAGGTTCACTAGGGATATTGACTTCTCTTCTACTTAACATGAGTTCAATTATCACCAGCGTGGGAGAAAAAGTTCCTAAGAAAGCATCTCCAGCTCCGCGAAGGGTTGTGTTAGATGATGCGAATGAAGCATGGTTAGAGATTACGTGCATTGGATTTACACGTCTTTTACTAGCTAAAGATGTTGCTGATCAGGATTTGTTTACTGGTCTGACAAAAGAGTTTTATGTTAATGCTACTTTTGCTGCACAATCATGCAAGCTATACTGTGAACCAAGCAAAACAGGCCTTTTTTATATAGAAAAATAGCATTGTAAGTTGTCGTTACACTTGTGTGTGTGTATATATATCTGTGTGTGGGTATTTGCTGAAAAGCTGCGCTAGTCATATATATAATGTAAGCACTCTCTTATTATTGTTAATTTACTGAATGGAGCTTCGATTTAACTGCATTTTCAGCTTCAAAACACTGTGGTGTATGAGCTAATGTACTTCTGATCATGTCGGCATTAAGTCTACAATGTAGAATAGTTGCTCTCTCTATTAGGAACCAACCAGCATTGTTATGTTTTATACAACTTGTTGATACTTATATATGAAAAACTGGATGACATTTTAGATCTCACTATTATTCTTCTTCGAGTGCACTTGCAACAGCTTGATTGTTTTATTCCTTGTTATTCACTTTAGAAGCTGAGTTAGAACCCATCTATAAGTTGTATTGTATAATTGTACGGGGTTTGAGCAGTGTTCTTGAAAAAGGCTTTATCCAGGGGAAAGAATACCCTTGCGACCAATTAAATTTGCTTGCTAATGTTCGTCTCATTCTTTGGTTTCCTTTCAGTGAAGAATCAAGCAAAAGAAGGTCTCTGAGACATAGAGATAACAGAGATGTAGAGAAGTCATCAAATCCTGCCTGTCATGATAGAAGTTTTAACTGCAAGTACTCCCCGTTAAAGTTCATGCTGATTGTCATTATGATTGGGACTTTTGTGACTTTGCTTTACTCTCCATCCTTGCAGCATATAGAGAATTTATCAAATTCCAGTTCTCAGTGAGTTCCAATTTTACACTTATTCTTCAAGCTGTTCCTATAGTTGCAGTTATTACAATCACAAATTTTAGCTTGGAAGTCGTAGTTGATTCAAGGCTTGGTTTTCCTGCTCCTTATAACACTATCAGGATTCAGAATCAATAACCACTTCTTTTAAAGTCTTCGTTTGCATCCACACCCTTTCTATGTTCATTTTCTGAATTTTCAAGTACTAACTACCATTAGTTTAATGGATTTCCTCAATGTAAGCTTTACTGAATGCAGGATGAGTATTGTAGAAAGATGGAGAGGAGATAGTTATGTTGTGAACAAGCGCTATGTATCTGATCTAGCCATTGATTGGAATCACATCTCAGAAGTCATGAAAACTCTGATTGATAAGAATGACTACAAGGCTATCGGCTTATTAAATTTCAAAGAAAGTGAAGTTGATAGTTGGCAGGAAATGTTACCTTCTCCTGAGCATATCATTTTACATCTGGACCATGTTCCTAAAAGTTTAGCTTGGGAAACGCTATATCCTGAGTGGATTGACGAGGAAGAAGACTTTGAGATACCTGGTTGTCCTTCTCTTCCCAGCATTCAGGTTCCCAGAAATGCACGGATGGATCTTATTGCTGTAAAGTTGCCTTGCAACAGGCTTGGCAAGTGGTGGAGAGATGTTGCCCGGCTACACTTGCAACTTGCAGCAGCAAGACTTGCTGCCTCTGCTAAGGGTTCATATGATGTGCATGTACTGTTCATCACCGAGTGCTTTCCTGTCCCGAATCTCTTCACCTGTAAGGAACTTCTTTTACGTGCAGGAAATGCATGGTTGTACAAGCCAAATCTCAATACCCTAAGAGAAAAGGTTCAGCTTCCTGTTGGATCATGTGAACTCGCGCTCCCTCTCAATCCGAAAGGTAGTTTTTTCTGTTCTTTCTATGTATTATTTTGCTGGTGCAGGTCTGTATTTGGTGTTTCAAAGATTAAAAAAAATAGTAATTCAATTTTACTTATGCTGAGCTGACGTGTTTCATGTTTCAACTCTGAATTTGTATGTAGCTGTATATGAAACTATGTAGTAGTATGTTTGTGATTATAGTTTTTCCCTCTTAATACAAACAACCTCCTAATAAAGATCGGGCAAGGAGAGATCAAGAATGCTATGTTTTTCCATGATCCAAGGGGAGTAAAAATCTGTATCATACACCCGCGTACTGTACACCCAAAGACTATTTTTTTGCAAGGGGGAGGGGGGAAGGGGGTGTGAAAGAAAGCTGAAGGAGGTGAAGAATGTTAGAGAAAGCTGTCTAAGCTTTTCACCTGATGATTGCCATGTCCTAATTTAGAGTGTTTATGAGCCTTCTGTACCCTTAAAATTAAAGGTGGAACTTAGCTTCAATTCCCTTATTATTAGTATGATCGGCTTTCCAGCTTTCTTCATTTAGGAAATAGCAGTAATGCACTTCTTTCCCCCCTTTCACCTTCCACATGCTACGTCATCATCTAGCTATGTTTTTGCTTCTATGCTCTGCATTCTAAATCCTCTCATTAACCTCATTGTAAGCTTGTTTTAGTGTTCTATGTGCTGCATGATATTTGGTTGATCGAATGAAGTTCTAACTGGAACTTTTGAAGCAGCCCAATTATCTTCTGGAACTGCACTTCGAGAAGCATATGCTACGATCCTGCACTCAGCACATGTATATGTATGTGGAGCCATTGCAGCAGCACAAAGCATTCGAATGTCAGGTTCAACTCGTGATCTGGTCATACTAGTAGATGAAACAATCAGTGAGTATCACCGAGGTGGCCTGGAGGCTGCAGGTTGGAAAATTCATACCATTCAAAGAATCAGAAACCCTAAAGCTGAACCAGAAGCTTATAACGAGTGGAACTACAGTAAATTCCGTCTTTGGCAGCTTACGGATTATGATAAGGTCATTTTCATAGATGCGGACCTTCTTATACTCCGAAATCTTGACTTCCTCTTTGGCTTGCCAGAGATTTCTGCCACAGGGAACAATGCTACTCTTTTTAATTCTGGAGTTATGGTGATTGAGCCATCTAATTGCACATTCCAATTACTAATGGACCACATTAATGAGATTGAATCCTATAATGGTGGGGACCAAGGCTATTTGAACGAGATCTTCACATGGTGGCATCGAATTCCCAAGCGAATGAATTTCTTGAAGCATTATTGGGAGGGTGATGAGCCTGAAAAGAAAGAGATGAAAACTCGGTTATTTGGAGCAGACCCTCCAATTCTTTATGTCCTCCACTACCTGGGCTTGAAACCATGGCTATGCTTTCGGGATTATGATTGCAACTGGAATAATGAACTTTTGCACGAGTTTGCCAGTGATATTGCACATAGAACTTGGTGGAAGGTGCATGATGCAATGCCTGAAAACTTGCATAAATATTGTTTGCTAAGGTCTAAGCAGAAAGCATCTCTGGAATGGGATCGAAGGCAAGCCGAGAAAGGAAATTATACTGACGGCCACTGGAAGAAAAAAATCAAGGATCCGAGATTGGAGACATGTTTTGAGAATTTCTGCTTCTGGGAAAGCATGTTGTGGCATTGGGGTGAGAAGAACTGG
This sequence comes from Beta corolliflora, assembly GCA_947648045.1. Lineage (NCBI taxonomy): Eukaryota > Viridiplantae > Streptophyta > Magnoliopsida > Caryophyllales > Amaranthaceae > Beta > Beta corolliflora. The sequence continues at coordinate 930,521 of CANSZD010002914.1, read as the reverse complement.
ACCGACAACGCGACCACTTCATCTTCACCACCAACAGGGATTAATACAACATCTCTTCCTTCTTTGTAGGTTCAGGGTATAATTAAATTCATCTCCGAAATATAGTGACTCGAAGGTATAGCACACAAATATGACCTACTTTTTCTTGTGAAAATTTTATACCGAGTATATTAAAATTCTTATCCTGGCAAGAAATCTATTTTTTCTGCTAATCACTTGATTGAGCATGCTGATTGCTGAATCATGCCTTCTAATTACTAGTTACTTGAGCAAAGAACATCACCCTATTGCCTCTTATCTGTTCTGACTGTTTACGGGGAACTACTGCAAGCTCGCAATGCTCTTGATTACACAACCAAGTTACTGAAAATTTATTCCTTCGTTTACTGTTATTATAGTTCTACCATATTGATTTTTACCCTATTTACATAACCCACTTTGACCTTATTTTCACCAAATAGAAATATGAATGTTATCCTGTAATGAAATATTCGTCTTGAAGTATATTTTCAGAAATCAATTTTTTTTTATTTTCACTAATAAATAGTTAAAGATATTAGTGAGGAATCTAGTGTATTAATAAATGTAAAAGTCAAATATGGCAAATTAAATAAAATGATTGAAATACATATATTGATTGAAATTCCACTCAACTAGATAAAAAGGTTAGAGGATGCACGGGTAACAACTTTAATCTCAACACCTTTGCTTGAAGCACAAAGACGCTCATTGTAGCTGGATGTGCCTTTAATATCCGGAGTTGCCTATTATATCTGGATTTGCAGGGAGCCACAAGGCCCACCACATATAGTAATTTAAATGAGATTGAATCCTAGCCTCCTACTTTCCTAGTCCTAAGGCTAGGTTGCACATACAACATTTTACTAATTAAGCTAATTGGCATTCACACCCTCTAATTTTTGTTACTTCGGACTCAAACCTTTGGAAAAATATCTATATAAAAAGTTAATAATAGTGTTCGGGTGTCCTATGTAAAAGATAAAAACTTTTTCAGTTTTAATCATTATGGATGATGATTTTCTCCTTGTGCGCAATTCTTTGTTACTCATTTGTCTAAACTCTAGATTGGAAGATATTGATTGATTCGACCTTCGAGTACGTACACTTCGAGTGTTCAACGATTATATCAATCAATTTTTAGTAATCCATGGTTCATGTCGAAATATTTTCTAATTTTCTAATAATTGAGAGAGAAAGTGTTATTTATAATACTTTCACCAATGTTTAAATCATCAATTATAGTTTTTTTTGTTGCTTTGAGAGAATCAATGGACTGCTGTTACCCAATAGTTGTTCTAAAAAAGATTTGTGTAAATAACTCCATCTACTAAACAATATTAAACCTAGACCTGGGCATGGGCCGGGCCTGTTCAAGGGCTCGGCCCGCGGGCTTGAGGAAGTGGCGGGCCAGGCCGGGTCCGATCCCGTGAGTGGCGGACCTGAAATTTTCAGATTTTGACCACGGCCCGGCCCGCGGGCCGGGCTCGTGCCTCTTGCGGGTCTGACCCGTGTTTTATGTTGTTTTTTTGGATTCTTGGCAGTTTTAGGCTAAAAAACAAAGAAAAGAGGCGTTCAGCCCGTGGGCCGGCCTACGGGCCATATAAGAGGGCTCGTGCCGGTGCGGGCCTGAAATAAAATATATTGACCGTGGCAGGCCCACGAAACGGACAACGGGTCGGGCCGGCCCGCGTGCTGGTCCGACCTATGCCCACCTATAATTAAACCCCATAATTTTCCACATTGAAAATTGATTCGATAATATAGTACTTATATGTGACGCGTCGCACCATCAATTAATGGTGCGACACATGCACACTGCTTCTGTATATAGTTCCATATAAAGTTTGTCATTTCCAATAAGGTTGACACTTATCATTAGCGCAAAACTCAATGAACTAAATAGACCCATATGGTGCGGTGAAGAGGAAACAATGTTTACCAAAAATGAAAAAAATGAATTAGGGAAGAATCTTATGGAATGAACTAAAAAGGAAATAGAGAAAATCTTTTTGTAACAAGGGGAAGCATGCATACGCGTGTATATATATGAGAATATATACCCGCTTGTGAGAATGGGTTTTTATATGTGAACATATATCATATATGAGAATACATCTAAGCTGCTGGATTAGGCGAGATTTAACGATCTAGATTGACCGCGCATCATTAATGGCACGATGGTAAATAAATAGACTTTCTTAAAGTAATGTTGAAGTCTGAAGGTTTGACCAAGTCAAAATATCATTAAAGGTAAAAAATGGTGTTTTGATGACATAAAATTTTAAGGTAGTTTTAAGTTGTTAAGTTAGCAGTGTTTTTTTTAAGCTAAGCATAGTTCATATTTTATTGTTCAACTAATTCAATAACTGCTTTTACTGAACATTAATTTTTATAATTTTAACAACCAACATCTAAAACTAACATTTAATGACTACTACAAATTCACGGTAGTTGAGGAAATGGTGGTAGCTTATTGATTACCACCCCGAATTCCAAGAGGTCTGAGCTGGTGTGCCCTACAGGTTAGTAGCATAGTAGGGGTTGGTCTTCGGGTCAATTATCTTTCCTAATCAGAGAAAAAAAAATCACGGTAGCTAAAACAAATAACATTACAACTGCTTTTACCGAAGATGCTCTATTGAATTCGGCAGGGCTCCTCTAAATCAAATTGGGTCGAGCCAACCCACAACGATATTGGTCACTCCCAGCCATCACTTATCGCCTGCGCTTCTGCTCTAACTCCAGCAACAGAAGATAATCAATCAATATATATATATAAAGGAGAAACTTTTCGGGAGCATAGGGAGCTCCTCAAGATTTCGAGGTCATAGAGCGCGCCACGTAGGATTGCCATATCATTAATTAATATTTTTATTTTTTATAAAAAAAGAGTTCTACAAAGATTTAAATATATATAAGTAGCTTTGGATAAGCGAAAATTAGAGTTTGGTTTTGAATGAACAACCTAAATAATTATATTATGTAAATTGTATATAACTTTTGCTACGTAATTCAGAATATTATAATTTTTGTACCATTGGATAGTGCTCGAAATATGCTTCGAAATAAGATCCATTTACAATATAGTTCTACAACTTATGAAATAGAGAGCGCCACGTAGGATTGCCATGTCATTAATTAATATTTTTATTTTTTTATAAAAATAGAGTTCTACAAAGATTTAAATGCATATAAGGAGCTTTGGATAAACGAAAATTAGAGTTTCGTTTTGAATGAACAACCTAAAGAATTATATTATGTAAATTGTGTATAACTTTTGCTACGTAATTCGGAATATTATAATTTTTGTACCATTGGATAGTGCTTGAAATATGCTCCGAAATAAGATTCATTTACAATATAGTTCTACAACTTATGAAATAGAGAGGGCCACGTAGGATTGCCACGTTATTAATTTTTATTTTAAATATTTTAAAAAATAGAGTTCTACATATATTTAAATACATAAAATGAGTTTCGGATAGGGTGAAATTAGAGTTTCGTTGTGAATTAACAACCTAAATTATTATATTATGTAAATTGAATATAACGTTGCTCCTCAAGATTTCGATGTCATAGAGCGCGCCACGTAGGATTGCCATGTCATTAATTAATATTTTTATTTTTTATAAAAAAAGAGTTCTACAAAGATTTAAATACATATAAGTAGCTTTGGATAAGCGAAAATTAGAGTTTGGTTTTGAATGAACAACCTAAATAATTATATTATGTAAATTGTATATAACTTTTGCTACGTAATTCAGAATATTATAATTTTTGTACCATTGGATAGTGCTCGAAATATGCTTCGAAATAAGATCCATTTACAATATAGTTCTACAACTTATGAAATAGAGAGCGCCACGTAGGATTGCCATGTCATTAATTAATATTTTTATTTTTTTTATAAAAGTAGAGTTCTACAAAGATTTAAATGCATATAAGGAGCTTTGGATAAGCGAAAATTAGAGTTTGGGTTTGAATGAACAACCTAAATAATTATATTATGTAAATTGTGTATAACTTTTGCTACGTAATTCGGAATATTATAATTTTTATACCATTGGATAGTGCTTGAAATATGCTCCGAAATAAGATTCATTTACAATATAGTTCTACAACTTATGAAATAGAGAGGGCCACGTAGGATTGCCACGTTATTAATTTTTATTTTAAATATTTTAAAAAATAGAGTTCTACATATATTTAAATACATAAAATGAGTTTCGGATAGGGTAAAATTAGAGTTTCGTTTTGAATAAACAACATAAATTATTATATTATGTAAATTGAATATAACGTTGCTACCTAATTCAAAACATTATAATTTTTTTACCATTGAAGAGTGCTTGAAATATGCTTCAAAATAAGATCCATTTACGATAGAGTTTTACAACTCTTGAAAATATATTTAATTAGATGAATGGTATGAATGGTAAGGCATTATTTAGTCTTTCTTTTAGATAAATATAATAATAGCTATGACTTATGAGTATCAAGTACTATGTGTGATTATAGCATTTTATCATAGGTTAATTTTACAGGATGCATATTATCTTTCAAAAACCCAGTCTTACTTAACTGAACCAAAACAATTTAGTATTACAACAAAAATTATTAAGGAAACTTTATTGTTACAACAAAAACAAAAATTAAAATCTATAGCGATAAAGTTACATATATATTAGAATTTTGGATGATGAAAAAATTAGAGTTTGATTTTAGAAAACAACCTTAGAATATTATAGAGAGCTCCATGTAAGCATGCCAGGTCATTTTTTTTAATTTCTTAATTTTTTTAAAAGAAATCTATTGCCATTGGCCTACCATGTCTAATAACCAGGTCTACACACAACCAAAAATCTATAGTTTCCATCAAATATACTTCTGCATTCTTTTTCTATTGCAACTATTACATTGTTTATAGTTTCCATTGAATGTACTTCGTCCGTTCTTTTTCTATTGCAACAATTACCAATTCTGTAGTTTCCTTTGAATATATTTCCTCCGTTCTTTTTTTTATTGCGACAATTATAACTTTGGGTAGTTCGCATCTCTTGCAACAATTTCACTTTTGGCTAAATACAATGTTTTGCTAAATCTAATTTTAAAGTAACACAATCAACAATTTTACAAAAAATATATTAAAAAAAAGAGATAAACAACAATAAACGTATTAAACATATTATCTTTCAAAACCTCGATCTTACTCAACTAAACAATTCAGTATTGCAACAAAATTTATTAAGGAAACTTTGTTGTTACAACTAAAAAAAACTAAAATCTATAGCGATAAAGTTACATATATATTAGAGTTTTGGATGATGAAAAAATTTGAGTTTGATTTGAGAAAAACAACCTTGAATATTATAGAGAACTCCATCTAAGCATGTCATGTCATTATTTTAAATTTCTTTTAAAAAAATAACGTTCAACATAGATATAAATATATATAAGGTGTTTTGGATAAGTGAAGATTACAGTCTAATTTTAAATGAATAACCTAAATTATTGTACTATGTAAATTGAATGTAAATTATTATACTATATTAAAAGTTGTGGTTGACAATCGTGTCTTTCTTTATTCTTTCTATCCTGCATCTATTAAATTATTACCCTATACACTTTTCAAGTATCATTCGGGTATTCTTCATGTTAAAACCGTGTTAGCTATTATTAGTCATATCAATTATTGAGATACCATTTAATAATAGACTTAGCTACAATGACAAATAATTTCTCCATTCTTTTTCTACTGCAACAATGGGTTTGGGCATGGTTTTTAAGGAAATGAAAAAATGGGTAGTTTAGCATGTAGATTCCCCTTTAATTAACTAGAGGAGGGATAATTAAATCCTTAATAAAGTAAACGCAACATTATGAGGCAATTTGAGTATTTATGATGGTTTTATTAACATAAAGTAAATGGCAATATTGTCAATTGTAGTTACGTTGTTTTTTTTTTACCAAAAGTGGAGTGGTCCCAACAGATGAAATTACTCAAACTGGTAATTGTTGCAATAGAAAAAGAATGGAGGAAGTATGTAAAATGATGTTGAAAAATCTCATTTCACAGTAACACAAAATCAATAATGTCAACAAAAAATTTGAAAAAAATTAAAATAAACAACAACCCGTACAACGCACGGGCTTCAAAACTAGTCTAATACTATAGTCTCTACCTTTTTATGAATTGAAACAGAAAAACCCAACAAAAAAAATGGATTTGATAACTTGGAATGTGAATATTCCTTCAATTTCTCCAACTAAATTGAACAACCCAATAAAAAACAACGAGAATGAGAAGCTATTCTTTCGTTTTTGCAACTACCCTTTGCAATATTCTTACCTTAGGAACAAATCTTGCTCAATTTCAATCACACATGCAAGAAAGAAGAAGAATTCCCAGATTGAGTCACCAAATCTTCCACCACCCACCATTGAAGAAGTGATTGAAGATGATGAAGATTTTGATGAAGTAGAAGAAGATGAACTCTTAATTACTGATGATTTTGATGAGGGTATTCCATTCTACCTCTGTTTGTAATCTTGATTCTATTCTAATCCATTTATTTCCTCAGTTCTTTTTTGTTTGTCGCAATAATTTGACTTTTGCATTATTAGCGTACTTCTTGGTGGTGGTTATAGATATTATCAAGATATATACTTTTTATGATTTTTCATTATTGATAATTAAAAGTACGGAGTACGGTAGGTCAGACTACTGCATTGTCAAATGTAAAAGTCAAACTGTTGCCACCAAAACTAAGGGAGGAAGTATTACATAATGTTGATGATTGTTTGGCCTTCCTATTTGCTATTGAGGTGGCTAGTTGTGTAATTCAACTAAACGCTCCTTGTTTAGGTGTAAGACGTAGTATGAACATTTCAATTATCTCAAGAGTCTAAAAGGTTTAACATTGAGTTTGTTTCTCCCGTAGACCGTAATCATGCATGTCTATTATACAACAAGGGTATGAAATTTAGTTTTGAGAAATAAATATGAGCAAAAACAACTTAAACTTTGCCTTGGGTGTACTGTGTACCTATATCATGAATCATGATACATTTGCTTGGATCGTGTATTCGTGTATGTAAGAATTTGTACACTTAGCGTTATTAGAATACAACTATCTATTGACCTTGTTTAGTTGATCCTCTTGTATGCATGGTATGGGAGCAATCAGGAGCAAGAACTGTTGATTTTGCATAGTGGGAGCACATATATGAAGGCATTCGTCGCCTAAAGGGGGATTATATTGATAAAAGGTTCTCCTGTAGTTTGTAGATTATAGGCCACATCTGATTTTCGCTTATTCTAAGGAATGTAGCTACATACTATCATTGCCCTTCACTATTTGAATTTGAATTTTAATATCCCTATCATATATACGACGAAGCCTTTATAAGGGGAAGTATTAGGTAGTAAGAAACCGGTGAAAGTGTATAAAAAAATTAAGTATTATTTTGGGATGAATTCAAGTGCACATGTGGCCTATTATTCGGAGATAGAGGTACTCCTATTGATTAAAGATGTTCAATGCCTTGTTAAGTGATGTCAACAAAGATTATCCTATGATTCTAACAAAGTCTTCTTTTTTTGGTGGTGGTGGTGTTGTGGGGGAGGGGGGATATATTGGTTGAAAATGACAACTAAGTTGTCATATTAATGCTTCTTTGTTGATTGAGCTTTTGATTCATATCTAGCCAAATGGGTTAATATTGATGAGATATCCCTTTTTGATATTTGTAGAGGAATTCCTAGATGATGATGAGGATTACTTTGAGGATGAATATGCTACAGAGAACGCTGAAATTTATGTAAGTTGGTAAATTGGTCCGCAACTGTAAATTTAGATGTCTTTTACCATTTGCCTAAGTGAGTTTTGGTGAAGGCCGGAGATGGTGCTGAAGGAGGTGGGATATCTCTTGCTGGGTGGGATAAGGAAGCATTAACAATTGCTGAAAATGTTGCAAAATCCTTTGAAGGTGATTTGGGTATTTATGCGTTCAGAACCCTACCAAATGCAACAATTCAAGTTCGTATCGAGAAGCTTTCTACCAAGTAATTACTAATTATCAGTTGTGTCTGTCCTTGCTTCAACATTTTGTATTTTTGGTTTAAGTGGGTTAGATAGCATTTTGCTTATGTTACATGAAGTCATTGAGATATTCTTGTATCTATATCTAATATCATGAACTTGGTGTTGTTATCCTGTGAAGACCTTTGTTTGTAGTTGAGTAGCGTGATGTAAACATACATTTTTTCTGGAAGAGTTTCCAAAACTTTGGATGCCGTTATTCTAGATTGGTTATTAGGCCAACTTCTATCTGACAGCAACCCTTTCACTTTAATGCTGACGTGAAAATAGTTTGAATATTGAATTATTTTGGTCCTTTACAGTATTCCGGAATTTGGAGATAATTACTATGCTCAGCAATTACGTAATTTTTAAGAAGTGAATGGTAGTTGATTTCTGATTATGTCAAAATTTATGCCACTCCATTGTTGATTACTTGTACCTTTGTAGAGGACTTTGACCAACTGGCTGGACAATATTCCTTCTGTGCCTCACAAGTACTGCATGATAATGTATATACAAATTGCAATATGCATCTTACATAACTATCATATTGGTATTTAGAGACAAAAGAAGAAAAATCCACCGTAGCCTGAGGAAGGGGAGGGGTCCTTATTAATTTGAAATGGGGATTGTTTTGTTGTAAATGTAGTTTAGGGGTGTATAGAGGCATTTAATTGGAAGAATTTCCTATTTTTTTTAAGATGGATTTTAAATCCTGACCATGAACATCCAATTTTCATGCTTATGTGGTGCAAAAGCTGTTATACTCCATTTGTTTCATGTGTATGAAAAAGAATGATTAATAGCATTAGTGCAAGTATTTATTCTTTTCTTTCGTTTATCTGTTTTTGCAATTCTTAGTTATTTCTACTATCTGGATTTTTTAATTGTTGTGGGAGATGAATCATGATTACAATTAGGCTTTGATCCATGAGAAGTAACAGCACGGCTTTTCACAGGTATGGTTCTCCGAACATGTCTGACATTGAAGCATTCTCGGCAGCCTACAGGACACGATTAGATGAAGCAGAACTAGCTAAAACTATACCTGAGAATATATCCCTGGAGGTACTCGATTTCTGCTATCTGACTTCTTGAAATGCTCCAATCTTTTTTAATGAAAAACCCTTCTATAGTAAACCATGAAAACAGGAACCCAAACAAACTACTCATGCTGTCTTTGTTTGATAAGGATGTTTGTAATGCAGTGATCTTCTTGATCTACTTACTGTTTCTACTTTCAGAATATATGCTGAGTATCTGTTAAATGCACAAAAATGTGGCTACAATAATCAGCATTAGTGTTAGTTTTCAACATTTAGTTTATACCTACCGACCTACGCCTATAAAGAGGCATCTATTCGAGGCAGGATAGGAGAATCAGTTCTATGCATCCTTACATCATATCTCTGCAATAATGAAGAGGCTGGATCTGTTGGACCCTTGAACTTAAAGCAAAAACTATTTTATAACTAGTTTAAGGAGCCATTTTGATGTAGTCCATTATTGAAAGCCAAAAGTTTATCTTTCAGCTTCATTGGAAATGGACAATTTATCGTAATTTGATCATTATCAAATTCTTTTTGAAAAGCTGGTGCATAAGAGATGGCAAACCCTGAGAAAAAAAATTGAGTGGAAATAAAGGAGATCTAGAAACAAGAATAGGCTGAAGAGATCCATTCAGCCTTGCTTATCTTTTGTGCTATTCTATGGGAATTGTATGGTTTGTCAATCTTCATGGGGTATATGGAAATAGGGATAGAGTAGTATACATAGTCTTCTTGTTACTGTGAGATTTTTGTAGGTTTATCGTTTACTAATGTACAACATAATTCACATGCACATTCTGTCCTTAGGTTTCAGCAAGGACTCTTTTTGTTGACGACTCTCATTAGTTTTTTCTGCCCCCCAAAAACGGGATTTGTCTGAGTCCATCATAAACTTCCCCGAGGTTGTCCTGATGACAACAATGTCCTTTCATTTTCTCATAATGTGGAGCGCTTCCTTGTTTAAAACATATAGTAGAACTTCAGGTGACCTTATGGAGGGGGAAGAGGGATGAAACTCCATTCAGGAAACAATCATGAATCATGGGACTCAAAGGTGGATATCTCACTGCATTTCATGATCATATGGAACACTTCTTTGATTATGATTACTTTATTTTAGATGCATGATCTGAAATAAAACCCATTTTGTAGGAGCAATGAGTTTTGAGAGGGTGTTATTCTCTCCATAGTTGCTTCAGGCATAATCTGTAGCAACTTAGTTACATATTACCTGTTCCAGATTATCAACTTTTGGTACAAGGACAAGAATAGTGTCATTAAGTCCATGTAGATATTCACTTCCGATGTTATCTTTCCTAAAATGCCTAAAATACAGCTTGGGCCCTGGAGGCTACTGTCGTGAACTGACATCTCTAAAGCAAATTAAAGAAGAAGATTAAGAAAGACAAATGAATTTTGATTGATAATCTGGAAAATTACAGCAAAATAAAGATAGTGACAAGCTTCCGAGTTTCGAGAGGCTTGTTTCTCTCCCAAATACCAAACTAAACCGTCAACCATTTTCAATATAATTTCTCTTACCCTAATCTCCTATATTTATTTATTTATTTCCTCACTAAGTCCCCAACTTATTCCTCAAGGTACTTTCAAAACTAGCTAATTATGCAATACCAAGAGTGCCCCTCTCCTTAGGGCGATTCATTACAGCTACCTCTAGGGCCTTACAAGGATCCATACCCGTTGCAGCTGCTTTATTCTTGCATCACTTAAGTTGCATGCAAAAGTTTCCAGATAAGTTACTGGCGACCTCCTCGGGATGCAATGGTTAGCAACTTTGCATTAAGATCTGTAACTCAAAGAATGTCATTGATAAACTTTGTACCTTTTTTGGTTCGAATGGCTATAGACCTATAGTGCCCTTGCCTTTAAACTGTACAATATATCCACTCCCTAATATCAATCAACCAACTATCTTGTTACAGGTGGAAGCTTGATGTGCATAAAATAAAAAATCTTCTTGATTGCTGTTTGAGAAACGTATCTTCAGCTGGAGCCTTTTTGACTTGTTTTTTTGTGCACTTCTGCTGAATATGACTAAACCTCTTGGAATTGCAAACATTGAGTCCTCCCTTATGTTGTGCATTTTCTTAACTTGAGCTTATCTAATATCAGACCTGATCTTATTCACCTTATGTTTAAACCTAATTGGACTTTAATAACCCTGATTAAATCTAATTAACACTAAAAACTTATTTAGGTTTTGTCTACAGTGTACTCGTGCTTTTGAAATTTTCCTTTGTACCCAACGTTTATAAAGTTCCTAGTAGTAACCAAATTTAAAATGTGTCTCAATTGTACCCTTGCCATTAACATGAACTTTTAAAGTTCACGTTTACAACTTGGAACTTTTAGAAAGTTGAGGCACTATGTAGAATTCCAAAAGAACACAAGGGTACACCGTAGAAATAACCCAACTTAGCTTTTTTAAGGTGAAGGGAACGCACCCAACAAAGCTAAGCTGTTGTATTACTGATACATTCTACAGATTATCTCTTACAACATGGCCAAGAAAGGTCTAGTACCTGCATCTTGTACATTACAAAGCTCAAACCATGGGACCTAAAAGGACTTGTCATCCAAGTGAGAATACTGTATCTATTGGCAGAATGTTGTGGGATGCAAGGAAGCAATTTTCCGAAAGCATAACGCTTAAATCATGCACATCAATTACAACTTTGCAAGGGCAGGTCACAGTCAACAGTCCACTGTTGTGGGGATTGTGGGTATGTTCGGTCTACGTTACTGAAATTTGGGTACGTGTCTAAGTGTCCACTCATCTATTCATTGAAAAATTCCATGATTTTGGCCCAAAATAAAGTCTCAAAGTATCATAATCATGTTGGAGTACCGACGATGCGACATGGGTACTTGAGGTAAAATGAAGAGTCCGAGTAACATAGTGTTCAGTGTCATCCAATTAGGAGTTAGCTCCGTGTTTATTGTGTTGCTGCGATGGCATTTTGATGAAGGCACTCAGGCAAATAATATGAACTGATAAGTGCTATCTGATGCTTAAAGTGGATAGCGGAATTTAATTTCAAACCTGGCCTCTAGCAATCCCAAAAGTATGGATATTTTACACCAAAATTGAAATTTTTACACACTGTTGTTTGTAGTTATAATTGACAATAGCCTGACAACTATTCCTTGCCTCAACAAAAAATCTTTTATGCATTGAAACTACCAGCTGAAAAAATACTGAATTCTTGGCATATGAAATCTTGAAGGTTTTAATCTGATTTATCTTCTTATTTCCTTTTCCCCGCGTATAGTATTTCAAAAACTTGAAGCATGTGTTTAATTACATTTTGCCTTCGACAAGCGTCTACTATGTTTAGTGCCCCCCGGAAGCTGTCTGTACAACACTACAAAGTCGATTTCTACTGTTTGGGAGCAGCTCTTGCCTCTGAGTTTGAGTGTTTCAGAATTATATGTGATCTGTTTAATTCTGCAGCATGCAGCTACATTGCCTTGGAATGAAATGTTAATCATTGCCTCTTTTGGAGTCTTATAGAAGGAACAATTTGCAATATGAACTATTCACTATGTATGTGTAGACTGTTCAATTCTATGATTTACTATATGCATAACACATTTAGTATAAATTTCTTCTCTTTTTCTTCTAGGTTTCTTCTCCTGGTGTTGAGAGAGTCATCCGCATTCCACAAGAACTTGACAGGTTCAAAGAGAAGCCTATGTATGTCAAATACCTAACTGAAGCTGCTGATTCGTCCTGTGAAAGCGATGGTGTTTTCAGGCTTGTTTCATTTGATTTAGAAACAAAATGTTGTACTTGGGGGCTAGCTGATGTGAAGATTAACCGAGAAAAGGCCGGAAAAGGAAGACCAATGAGTAAAAAACAACGTGAATGGCGAGTGACGACTTCCTTCGATTGCATTCGTTTAGCTCGCGTGTACTCTGAATGATTACATGACACATACTGTAGACCGGGTGTCGTTTGGTATTATTGATGTAGAAGTTGTAGAAATCTTTTAGAACCCTGCAACTTTGAGGATATTTTTTTTGGATAGTATCAAACTATGTAGCGTAAAAATGGATTGGGTTTCAGCAACGGAAACACTTTGGAAACAGGAAAACCTCAAGTCTCAGAAGTTTCCATGCTTCAGAAGTATCAAATGCTAAAAATTTGATGTAGTGAAAGCCATGTAATAGGACTGCACTGCACATGCTGGTATTGTAAATCAAGAAATGTAATTTAAGTTTTGGGAGATTCAGTCATACATGGTCATTTGTTTATCTGTAACCTTCATATGTACCTTCTAATTGATCATATGTAATGTATATTATATGCGTGATATGTTATTTAATGTATTATTAAGAGTATATTTCCACCCTAGATGAAGTCCTTTTCCAGTCATGCCACAGGTAATAATTGATACTATGCTGAATAGGTTCCTGAAACTCTCTAGTGAAGCTGACAAGACGCGACTCAGCAATCTGGTCGAAGACAGTAGCTTGTTCTTATGTGGGTATAAGTATTGAACTACTGCCGATGTATAATGTATCCGTGAAAAGGCAGATTTATTTTCTTAATTGTTAGCATAATTGCTGCTTACTGTTGTTTCCTTTGATTTTTGACAGATTTTGCTACCTTAAGATGGAATACAGAAACAAGACAGCCGGAGTCGGTAAGAATTGCTCACCATCTCAACGTGATTTTCACAAGTGAACCGTCTTTTTTGCTATCTTGTGTATATTTCGTGTCGTATACTATAACTTCAGATTTTTTTTTTCTTCACAATTTTCTGTGTTATGGATTATGGTATCTTTGTGTAAATTTCATGTCGAGCGTTACAACTTCAGTTCCTTTTTCCTCTCAAATTCCTGAAATGTCAAATTATCTTGTCATCCTGTTTTTCTTACTACAAATTCTGTGTTAAAAAACCAAGGTAAAATAGTAATAATATCTTATAAAGTGATTCCCTTAATTCATGGATTCTAAAGACAAATCTTTTCATGAATAGGTAGCATAAATGTGAATCAGATGGTTTTACTACAGTAAATGAAGTAGAATTTGAGGTAAAAGTTAAGTGACGCATTCTTCTACTTTCTTTTGCTTTTTGATGAAAGTTCATCTTCTTCTTTTGATACATCATCTCATGAGCATGTTGAGAATTTCTGACAAATTTTGCGTAAGAACTTTTTCTTTCTTTTTTCCAAAAAAAAGAAGTGAGGATGTGAAGAGTGAAGTCTAAGAATCTTGCACTGAAGTAACATCTGAGCATGCCTCACTCTACTGGGGGGGGACCGTTACTGTTTGTGTACTTTTCAGCGCCATTAGTCTCTACTTTAATCATACTAATATGTACTCCATATTTGTACATATGCAACCATTGTTTGGCTTAAGTTTCATTGAGCATGCATAATTATTACTCCAGTCAGGATATATTGTCACCTACATTATTTCAGTTTTAAGAGATAAAAAAAGAAAACACGTGTACATATTATTGAATGATACTCCTAATAGTTTCTGATACTTTTTGTCACTATATCTTAAGATTTTTTTTGTATGTTTTTTGTTTGTTTAGGTGATCTAGTCGGAGCTCGACTCTCATGTTTTTCTTAATCCGGCTCTTGAACCAAGCCGGAGGTGGGGGAGAAAGCGCAAAAGGAACTTTTAGACACTGGAATTTGAACCTTAGACTATGAGGTCATAAGGTGGGTATCCCACCATTTACACCAAACAAAGCTTAATCACTTTATACCTCATTGTAGACATGTGATTATCATGTTTTCGCCTACACAACTTTAGTGATATTTTGGTTCAAACTTCGAAATAGAGTCGCCAATCAATTTTCATTAAAATTTCCTTCGTCCCATTTTAATTGACAAATATCAACTTCTTATATTCCCTTCGTCCCATTTTAATTTTAGGAAGTCTAAAATAGTTGTCAAGTTTTCATTATTAAACAACAACAAAATTTAATGTAATACTAAACTCATTTTTTATTGATCAAAAGTAATATAGAAAATGGAAAACATAACAATAAATGATGTTTCCTTATTTTTTATGTTCCCAAAGTATGACAATTAAAATGGAAGGAGGGAGTAATTTTTACTTATAGGCAATTAAGATATTAATTATTTAACCGTTGTACTGCTTCATCCTAAGTCTAGTTCCTTTTAATAATTAGTTCATTTAACTTATTATGTCAGCGTCAGTTCGTCTGTCCCTTACAAAGGAACAAACGCTCATTCTCATTCTAAATTGCCACAGTTCCTTACCATTCTTACTCGTTCCTTTACATTGGAACTAGAAACAAAAAGCCTCGCTTTGGTCTTCTTGCTCCAATGCTGCTCCAGTACCAAATCTTTGAACATCTTCACTTAGTCTTCAAAATCCACACTTGATTTCTTCTTTGACTTAGTATTCTCTTTGTTCCTTTCATTGATACCTTGAAATTCATTCACTTAAATAACTTGTTAGTCCAATACTTAGTTTGCATCTTTGTTCCTTTGTCATCATCAAAACTAGGGTTCAACAATTTTCCCTTTTTTGATGATGACAACAAAGTTACAAACTAAGGAAAACAACAAATAACATAAGAGAATGAAAAGGATATAATAATAATTTATATATTTTAATGAAGGAGAATGAAAAGGATATAATAATAATTTATATATTTTAATGAAGGCAGATTAAAGATTTAGATTTATTCATGTTTTTTCAATTTTTTCAACTTAGTTTGTTCCTGTTATCTTTTCCCCCTTTGTCATCGTCAAAAAGATCAAACGCTTGGCGATTTTAGTAAGACTGATATTTACAAGACCTGGAGACCATTAACAAGCACCAAAAAAATGGTTAAGTTAGGAATTTCAAAGGGTAGACTTGCTCAAACATCAATCACATAATACTAGCCATTCCAAGTAAGAAATTATGCACTCAAATCACAAACGAAGACAAATATATCAAAAGTCATTTATATTTATAGTACTTGTTCCATTAGAGTACAAAAGATAAAAAGGAGAAAAGAAAAGAAACAAAAGCTAAGAGTTCATGTTCCTTTAAGAGAAACAATAACTAGACATTAGGAATGGAAGGGGAGTTGTGTTCCTTTACGACTTCTTCCTCAACCACTTCTTCCAACTTCTTCATCACCTCTCCATGATGTCCATCAAGTTGCTGCTTCAAAGTGTTAATGGCTTGAGCCATCATCTCCATGTTCTTTTGTAGTTCAATCACAGTATCACTAAGGACTTTCATTAAACCCATTATTTTATCGCTTTAGCATCTAAAGTCCAAAGTGAAGGTGATTGTAAAACTTAATCATATGTTGAGCGGGGAGACACACTTCATTAACCCAACCAAATTCATCCGAATGAACTTGTTCCTTTCCCTTAGAAACAAAGTCAGTGGGTGGTTTAGGTGGAGGAACTGGGGTGTTTTCTTGGGATGGACCTGGTGTTCCTTTAAGAGAAACATAAGGTGAGGTGATGGTGTAAATGGAAGGAAGAAAAGGTGGTTGTGGTGGAAGGTCAGTGGATGTAGAGGAGAAAGGGTTTGGTTCTTTCATCTCAACCTTCAACTGTTCAAAACTGGAAGGAACAGAGAAGGATGATCGAGAGATGGAAGGAATTTCAGTGAGGGTAACTGGTATTTTTGGTGAGGATGGAGGAGTTGGTTCCTTAGGTGAGTTGTGATGTTGTTCCTCTGTATCAGATAGGACTAAAGGAGAGTCCTTATTTGAAGGAACAGGAGCAGGCTTAGAAGTTCTCAACCTAGAACTTTGTCTAACACGTTTAGGAACAGGATAGGTAGGCTTTTTGGCAAGTGTTTTTCTTCTCTTAGGTGTCTCTGCTCCTTTGGTTCAATAGGGCGGGGAACTTGTTCCTCCAGTATGACTTATACTGGTTCCTCTTCCACTGCCTTAGGCAGTTTTCTCTTGTTTGAGGAACTGGAAGCGATCCTCCCTTGAGTCAACACTCCATCTTGGACAGAGAGGTCCAAGCCATACAAAGTCTTTTCATTTAAAATATTACCTTGTTTTATACCCAAGGTAGGCCAACCAGTAGTCTTTACTTTAAAGTGAGAAAGAAGAGAGGTGATTAAAGCACCATAGCCAACAACACAGTGATTCTCAATGCAGTGAGTTAGATGTTGGATGAAGAGAGAAGGAAAGTTAATTTGAATGTGGTGGTTAAGGCAAAACATATAGCACATATCCAAGAGACCAACCTCATTCCTCTTTTCAGTTCGAGGAATGAGTGCTCACCAAACAAGATTAAACAAAATTTTGTGAACAGGAGAGAGAAGATTGTGATTAATTTTGGTTTGGCCAGCAGTTCCCACAAAGGATTCAACAATATCGTCTTGGGAGAAATTGGGAAAGGTGACAGTTCCTTTCCTCTTAAAATATAGATCAGTTCCTTTGCCAGGAACTTACCATATTTTTGCTAAAGTTTCTTGGGAAAATTTAATTTTCTTCCCCCTAACTTCAGTAGTACATACTCCATCAGTGTTGATGAAGTTTGCATAAAACTCATCCATAGCTAAAGGAACTAAAGCATTATTATATGCGTTTTCAAATAGGTATTCCATACCTTGTTCCTTTAGTATAGAGGTGATCATGGACCGGGCCGGGTTCGGGTCGGGCCGAGCCAAAAAAAAAATTTGCCCATTGAACGGGCCGGGTCCAAATCCGGGCCAAAAATTGTGCCCAAAGTCCGTTATTTCGGGCCGGGTCGAGCGGGCTTTTCGGGTCAAAATGGCCGGGCCAAAAAATTAGACTAAAACGTCTTTTTTGGCTTGTTCAAAGCCCGCCCAAAAAAAAAACTGCCCAGGCCCTCCCAAAAACCGGGCCCGGCTGGAGTTGATCAGCTCTACTTTAGTATATCGGTTAATTCATTGAATCTTACTTTCTTGGCCCACTCCAAATCAACACAGAATCCTAAAACATACCTTGAATCACTTCGCTCCACTCTTTTCTTGGAGGAAGAAGCAGCAGTTCCTTTGGAAGGAACATGTGTAGCTTCTTCTTCCCCCTCAACTAGTTTCAGGGTTTCTTCCTCATCATCTTCCCCAATTAGTTTTCTTCTTCTCACACTTCTCCTAGCTGACTCCAATTTTTGCTCTTCTACCGCCATTGTTGTTTCTTGAATATTTTCGGCTTCTAGGGTTTTGGATGGAGAAGAGGAGTTTTCCATTTGAGAGGTTTTGGGAGTTTTTGCTTTTGGAAAAGGTGAATTGAGAGAGGTTTTTGCCATTTGGTGAAAAGAAATTGTGGTTTTATGTGGTGCGAAGAGGTGTGAAGGAGATGAACAATGGTGAAGTTGAAGCGTTTAAGGAACACGGTTTTGGAAGGGAAGAAGGAATAAGAAAGAAGATGCATGTAACAGTAAATTACACGCGTAAAAATTAAAAGGGATATTATCTCAGATAACCCTGACATATAGGCCTTTTTCCCAAATAACCCTAACATATTTTTTTTCCCAGATGACCCTAAACTTGTATTTCGTCATTAAACCTAATGGGATATCTAACGGTGTTAACTTTTTTTTAATTAAACCAGATTATCTCTCTTGTTCTTCATCTTCTTCCCTCTCTTGTTCTTTATCTTCTTCCCTCTCTTGTTCTTCATCTCCACACTACCATCACCGACGAACCCAGCAAAGATCTTACGCTTGCCGCCCTTCGCCCGTTCCTCTTTTTGTGGTTGTTGCTGCCACAAGCTTTTGTTGGGTTGAAATCGGGCAACAATTGAGCAAACATCTTCTTTTTCCCCCACCTTTCGACCACCACCGACGACCCCAAGAAAGATCTTCTTTCCCCCCTTTCGACCACCACCAATGAACCCCGCGCGCACCACTGCATACCACCACCTGCTCTTCTGCTTGCCGCCCTTCGCCGTTAACAGTGACTGGGCAAATTCAAACCCTAAATTAAACCAAATATGGGCATTGTTGCATCGCTGTCACTGTTGCGTCGCCATTGTTGCATTGTTGCGTCTATGCCATTGTTGCGTCGCTGTCACTGTTGCTTAAGTTCTCATCTCTCCTTTTATTTTTGTTCCAAGAATTCAATTTGTAGTGTAAGTTGGGTTATTTTGTGATAACTTTCGATAATTAGTTCGATTCGAATTTTGTCTTTGATTTGCAAAATCAAATTGTAGTGAGCATTTGTTAAAATTAAAGAAAGAAAGTAGTGTATTAAACCATTGATGAATGCTTGAGAAGAGATGAAGAATAGGAGAGAGAAAGAGATGAGTTTGGGTTTTTTTTTTTAAAAAAAAGCAGTAAGTATTTTAGTTTGAAAAAAGTTAACACCGTTAACAATTCCGTTAGGTTTACTGACAAAATACAAGTTTAGGATCATCTGAGAAAAAAAAATATGTCAGGGTTAATTGGGAAAAAGGCCTATATGTCAGGGTTATCTGAGATAATATCCCAAATTAAAAAGATAAAAACAAAAATAAAAGATAAAAGAAAAAGAAAAGATAAAAAGGAAATCATGACTTGATTAAATCTGATTCCTATATTTTTGGGATTTTTTGGATTTTTATGGACTTTTTAATTTATGGAAAGGAAATAAATTCTAAGGAACTTGTGCTATAGGAACAACTTATGCTAAATATTAACATTCTTCATATCATGCATGTTTCTATAACTTAGGAACAATAAGGGGAGTATTATGTGACATTTGTGAGTAGCTTTATTTCTTTGAATCCATGTTAATGTTTTTCAACATCTTAATTTGCAATGGTCTTAGGCAATTAATCACAGTCATTAATATCACATAATAAACCTAACTCAAGCCTTAATTTTTCATATCTATCTCTTTGTAGAGGCTTGGTTAGTATATCAGCAATCTGATTTTCAGTTTGACAAAACTCAAGTTTAATCAAACTTTTTTCCACATTTTCTTTTAGAAAGTGATGTCTGATATGTATATGCTTAACTCTTGAATGATGCACTTGATCTTTTGAAATACTAGTGACACTAGTATTATCACAATAAATAGGAACACAATTAAAGATTATTCCATAGTCACAAAGTTGTTGTTTTATCCAGAGCATTTGAGAGCAACATGCAGCAGCCATACATATTCTCGCGCCAAAGAAGGATAAAGCAACCGTGTTTTGTTTCTTGGTGCTCCAAGAAACTAAACTATGACTAAGAAATTGAACCATACCCGAGGTGTTTTTTCTATTTACAAGATCTCCAAAGATAGTCGGCATCGGCATATCCTCTTAACTCAAATGTATCACTTCTTGGATAGAAAAGTCCAAGATCATCTGTTCCTTTTAAGATATCTAAGAATTCTCTTCACGGAGTTAGATGAGACTCCTTGGGATTTGCTTGAAATCTAGCACACAAACCAACAAAAAAAGCTATGTCCGGACGACTAGCGCTAGATACAAAAGTGAACCAATCATGCCTCTATATTTTGTTTGATCAACACTTGTTCCTATGGAATCTTCATCTAATCTAGTTGAAGTTCCCATAGGAGTGTGGTTTATCTTTGAATTTTTGAGGCCATATTTCTTTAACAGTTCCTTTATGTATTTTTGTTGGTGAATGATTATTCCTTTTTCTGTTTGCTTAATTTGTAACCCAAGAAAGAAATTTAACTCACCCATCATGCTCATCTCAAATTCATTACTCATAAGGTTAGAGAATTCTTTGCATAATGATTCATTAGTTGCTCCGAAAATAATGTCATCAACATATATTTGAACAAGTAGTATGTCAGTTCCTTTCGATTTTAGAAACAAAGTTTTATCCACTTTTCCTCTTTTAAAGTTGTTTTCTAAAAGGAACTTAGATAATCTCTCATACCATGACCTAGGCGCTTGCTTTAGCCCATAAAGAGCCTTGTCAAGCTTGTAGACATGATTTGGGAGATCTTTGCTTTCAAATCCAGGGGTTTGTTCAACATATACATCTTCATTATAATAGCCATTAAGAAACACACACTTGACATCCATTTGATACAGTTTAAATCCCATATATGCAGTAAATGCAATTTGAATTCTAATGGCTTCAAGTCTAGCAACAGGAGCAAAGGTTTCTTCATAGTCAATTCCTTATTGTTGATTATAACCTTTTACTACAAGTCTAGCTTTGTTCCTTACAATTGTTCCATACTCATCTAGTTTGTTTCTAAACACCCATTTTAAGCCAATCACTTTTTGTTGTTTAGATTAGGGAACTAGATGCCATACCTTGTTTCTTTCGAACTCATTTAATTCAGCTTGCATAGCAGTGATCCAATCAGAATCAGTTAGGGCTTCTTCATGATTTCTTGGTTCTATCATTAATAAGAACGCATGAAATGCACAAAAATTCCTTAACTGAGATCTAGTTTGCGTACCTTTGGATATGTCACTTATTATGAGTTCCACTCACTAGGGGAAAAAAAAGGAAGGGCTGCGCTGGAAGGGCTGCGTGTTTTGAAAAACGCAGCCCTTATAAGTAAAGGGCTGCGGTTAGCCCAAAAACCGCAGCCCTTTTAGTGAAGGGCTGCGGTTAGCCGAAACCGCAGCCCTATAAGTAATAAAGGGCTGCGGTTTTTGGGCTAACCGCAGCCCATTATGGGCTTTTTTTTAAAAAAAATTTTTTGAAAGGAATTCACGGCTTAAATTGTTAATAAGCAGCTAACTAGGGTTCTCATTCCCTTCTCCCTCATTCTCTCTCCTCTCTCACATCAACCACAGCCTCCTTCTCCTTTCTCTCTCACCCTCCTCCCTTCTCCCTCACCCTCTTCCCTTCTCCCTCACCCTCCTTCCCTATCCGGCAGAACCCTAGCTAGCCTCCTTCTCCTTTCTCCCTCACGCCACCGGAACAACAGCGACACCACAATATATAATAGCGGCACATCAATGACGCAACAACAGCAACACCACGAAGGAGAACGTGGTTGATGTATGCACCAGCAGCACCAGCGACACAGCAACGACGCCACCAGCGACACCAACGGGCCATCGACTGACGGCGGCGCAACAAGAACGTGGCAGCAGCAACCTTAACAGAGGAGAGAGAAAATTGGGGCAGAACGAAGGAGAGAGAATGCGACAGGCTTAACGGCAACAACGCCGTTGGTAATTTCGTTCGCCGGAGAACTGTTATCGGAAAAAGGTTTTTTCTTTTTTGCTTTTTTTTGTGTGGAAATTGTAATTGTGATTTATGTTTTGCTTCATTTATGGAATTCTTGGATTTAAACAAGCATGGAGAATTGTAATTATGGTGCTTTATTTTTTTTTCTTTTTCCGTTTGATTTTTGTCGGATAAATTGGTAACAAGATTGTTAGTTTTGATTTGAAGAATATGAGAATGGATGGTTTAGAGTTGTAATTGATGATATTTTTATCCAGATCTTGTTAATTTCGTTTCATGAATTTATATTTTGTACTGTTCTTTATAATTTCGTAATTAATGCTCAAATAAAAACAATATATACTCGGTAATTGTTTTTGGACATATTTCGAACTATAAAATGCAAAAACAAAAAAAAAATTTTTTTTTTTTTTTTTTTTGGGTGAGAAGGGTCATGGCTTTAGCAAAAACCGCGACCCTTTGTACAAGGAAGGGCTGCGGTTTAGGCCCCCTCTCCGTAATGGAAGGGCTGCGATTTTGGGCCTAAACCGCAGCCCTTCACTTTTACTGAAGGGCTGCTACGGAAAGGGCTGCTGGCAAAAAACGCAGCCCTTAGGGCTGTTTTGACCGCAGCCCTTCCGTTTTTTTCCACTAGTGACTGGATGTGATTTTTGATGTTTCCAAGGTTTTGGTTGAAACTCCCTTATAGGAATCGGTTGTTCCTCTTGACTTTCATAAGAGGATGAGGAGCCTTGTTCATCTGTTCCTCTTTCAGCAATTGCTGAATCAGTTCCTTCAACATTTTCGTTCTTAGTAGGCACAGGAACAACTCCATCATCTTGAGGAACATGAACATCATTGTTATGAATGTTTTCATCTACTTCGTTCCTTTCCTCTTTTATTTCTTCTTCCTCAATTGAATCTTCATCTTTCTCATTTGGTCGAACCAAGCCTATCTCAAAGTCATCAACCTGTTTGCTTGGATTGAAATTGTCAGATTCATCAAATATTATATGAACACTTTCTTCAATGCACATAGTTCTTTTATTATAAACTCTATAAGCCTTACTATGTGATGAATATCCTAAGAATATTGCTTCATCACTCCTTGTATCAAATTTTCCAAGATTATCTTTCCTATTATTATGAACAAAAGATTTGCAACCAAATGTTCTTAAATGAGTAATATTGGGTTTCTTTACAAAATAAAGCTCATAAGGAGTTTTGTTAATAATAGGTCTCATCATGGCACGATTTATTATGTGACAAGCAGTATTAACAGCCTCAGCCCAAAAGTTCCTTAGAAGTTCACTAGCAATTAGCATGGTCCTAGCCATTTCCTCCAAAGTTCTATTTTTCCTTTCTACAACCCCATTTTGTTGTGGTGTCCTAGGGGAAGAAAAATTATGATCTAGGCCATAGTCTCTGCTTAAGTCATCAAATTTATAATTTTCAAATTATTTGCCATGATCGGATCTAATATACATCAATTTGTGACCACTTAAATTTTGAACTATTTTAGCAAAGACAAGGAACTCATCATAAGTCTCATCCTTACTAGAGAGAAAAATAACCTAAGTGTACCTAGAGTAGTCATCAACAATAACTAACACATACCTCTTTCCACTTCTACTTTGAATTCTCATAGGGCCACACAAACCCATATGAATTAATTCTAAAGGTTTTGTGGTGCTCACAACAGTTTTAGATTTGAAATAGGATCTAATATGCTTTCCTTTGGCACATGCATCACAAACTTGATCAATATGAAATTTTATAGATGGTGATCCCAAAACAAGATCTTTTGATCGAAGTTTGTCAAGTAATGAAAAGCTAGCATGTCCTAGACGCTTATGCCATAAGAGTGGATCATCTTCAATAACACTAAGGCATGTCAAGTTGTTTTTAGGAACAAGATCAAGATCCACAATATATGTGTTTCCCTTCCTTGTTACTTCCAAGATGAATGACATTCTTAGAGTTAATGTTAACGATCAAGCATTTTTCACTATTAAATTTAACAACATTTCCCTTGTCACAGAATTGGGAAATACTTAAAAGATTGTGCTTTAAACCTTCAACTAGAAACACATTATCAATGGAATGTGATGGTGACTTACCAACCTTACCCATTGCAACTATGTTACCTTTCTTATTGTCACCAAAAGTCACACTTCCACCTTCATAGGTTGAGAGTGAGAGAAACTTAGATTTGTCTCTCTGTCATATGCTTAGAACAACCACTATCAAGATTCCAAGTGTTGTTCCCCCTCACTCCAACCTGCAAAAATCAACTAGTTGTTAGTTGTAGGAACCCCTTGTTTCGTGGGTTCCTGTTCTTGACTAGCATTTGATTTAGCAACCCATTTCATGTTGCTCAACTTTACATTTTTGCCAATTATTCCAGTTCTTAGTTGACATTGATTTATGTAATGACCTATCTTTCCACAATACATGCAAATTTTATCACTAGGTAGGTCAACATATTTCTTAGGCTTGTTCCTCTTCTTGTAGTTTTCAAAACCAAGACCTTCTTTTCTTTTAGTCTGTGGTCTCTCAATCCACTTAGGAACAACCATCACTTTGCCTCTGTTCCTTGCAACAACAAGTTCCTTCTTGAGATTACATATATGTTCCTTTAAAACAATTTTCTCTTTATTCAAATTTTCGATTTCAAATCTATAACCTTTCAAGGGAGTTGATCTAATATCAAAGGAACTTAGAACAGGGACAAATTCCTTTAAGTGTGAAATTTCTAAATTGATTAGATAATTTTCATTCTTCACACTCTCATATAATTCCTTGGTTTTTAAATTCTTATCAAATAAATCAAAGAACCTACTTTCAACATCCGTTCTCATTTTCTTAAGCCATTCTATATGTTCTTTACAAACTTTAACAGCTTGTTCAGTTTGTTCACGTTTTTCACGTTCATCTCTACATTCAAAAATTGTATCATAAAGAATATCATAAATTTCAGGCCTAGTTTTTCCATCTAAGTCTGATTCAAGTCCATGTTGAGCTTACCTCAACATTTTCTTCATCTTCTTTTTCTTCAGTGTTTGCCATGAGGCAAAGATTTGCAGTTTCTTCAGTTTGTTGTTCCTCTTCCTCTTCAGTCTCTGAATCTCCCCAAGCTGCTATCATAGCCTTTCGAACGTTCGCTTTTGAGAAAGGTGTTTTTGATTCCTTGTTCCTTTCAGCGAAGCGTGGTCTTGTCATTTTCCCAAACTGGACATTCCTTGATGAAATGATCTGTACTACCACATTTATGACAAGCAGCTTTATTAGAAAACTTTTTAGCCCATGTTTGGTTCACTAAAAACAATGACTGGAAACGGAATGAAAACCTTATTTCCGTTTCAAGTTGTTTGGTTCAACACCCATGGAAACCCAATCCCTTACTTAGTTGTAACCCAATCCCCTCATTTGTTACCTTACTTCACCCAATGTAACAAAGTTGTTACCTCCTCCAATCTAATCCCCGTCCCTGTCATTTCTCTCTCTCTCACCTCACCTCACCTCTCCTCTCTATCTTCCATTGATGATTTCGTGAAGATAATTGCAACATATCAGGTAAGATTTTCCAATTTCTCAATTTGAGGATCGATTTTGTCTTGGTAAGCATGTGATTTATAGCCTTTGTATTTTGTTGTTGAAATTTTTGATTTTGTTGGATTTGGTGCGATATGAACTATTGGGTTTTCGATTTTTCACATCCGAAATTTTATTTTTTTCAAATGAAACCGTATCTCAAAATCCAAATCTGAAAATTCCTTTTCCTTTTCAAACAAAAATTTTGTATCGAATTTTTATTTTGGCTTATACTGTTCATATTAGTAATGTATCAAGTTAGATTTTTGGGTCAATGAGTTAGACTTGTAGACGTGGTAGTGATTGAATTCCATAACCTGAATATATATTTTTTTTCTTTCATTTTTGCGAAGTAGGGAGCTTCTCCAATAATCATTTGATAAATTCCATATCCTAGTAGTGAGCTTCTCTAATAATCATTTGATAAATTCCATATCCTAGTAGGGAGCTTCTCCAATAATCATTTGATAAATTCCATATCCTAGTTTTTTGGGGTTTAGATTTGATTTGGTGTGGTGGTGGCTTGAATGATTCATTTCCTTCATTGAACCAAACAATCGATAAAAGTAACGGTTAATGTTACCATTCCACTCCTCTAACTCATTCCATTCCCTTTCCATTCCGTAGTTTGAACCAAACGAGCCCTTAGTTTTACCTTTGAAGTTCCCATTCTTCATGTTCCTATACATCTTTCGAGATTTTTGGACCATGAGTGTTGCTTCCTCTTCTTCTGAGTCAGAGTCATCTTCATCATCTGCTTTGAGGGCAATGGACTTTGACTTAGGGCTTTCACCATACTCAGTATCAAGGTGGAGCTCATGAGTCATAAGTGATCCAACAAGTTATTCCAAGTTGAACTTAGTGAAGTCTTTTGTTTCTTGTAAAGCAGTGACCTTAGCCATCCATCTATCCTTAGGAAGACTCCTAAGAACTTTTCGAACATGTTCCTTTGATGAAATAAACATACCAAGAGAAGCTAACTCATTAATAATGTTAGTAAAACGAGTAAACATCTCTTGTATGCTTTCCTTAGCCTTCATGGAGAACAGTTCATATTGATTAATTAGTAAATCAATTTTAGATCTCTTGACTTCATTTTTTCCTTCATGGGTTACTTCTAGTAAATCCCATATTTGCTTTTCGGATTTGCATCCCATGATCCTATTGTGTTCATGGGGTACAAGTCCACAATGCAACAATTTTTAATGACCATAGCATTAACTTCCATTTTTTCAAATCGGCTTTGTCATATTTAGAGAAGGGTTTAGGAATTACCTCATTCTTGTCATTAGTAGTTGTGACCTTAAAATCACCAACTTCAATGACTCTCCATACCTGGTAGTTTTCGGCCTTGATGAATATCTCCATTCTGTTCTTCTAGTAGGAATAGAACTTCTCATTGAACATAGGAGGCCTTTGCGTAGAATAACCTTCCTCAAGTTTCTCGGTGGTATTCATTGTTCCTTGGATCTTTTTCTCAATAGGGTTTCCTATCTTTCGTGAGTTCTAGCTCTGATACCAATTGTTATTTCACTAGGAACAATACAAGAGGGGGGGTGAATTGTATGTGTAGAAATAAACGTAACTTTTTATGCCTAGATATGTCGTTTGAGTATTTTATGCCTAGATTCTAGGTAACCGTTTTATTTAAGGTAAAATATGATTTTAAGGAAAATCTTTTTAAGGAAAATCTTTTATTTTTATAAATATCCTTTTCGGTTTTTATGGAAAATATTTTAAAGATAATATTTTTGGTAAAAGGATTTTATTTTGGTTTTATTAATTAAATCAGATTTTTGAATTACTGCTTTAAGTGGTTGCTAAAATCACTACTACATTAAAAGTCAAAGGCAACACCACAAAATTGTTGCAATAGGGCTAAAAGTCGTTGCAATAGGCCTACTACAACGGTTTTGTAGCGTCGCATTTGTTGGCGTTGCAATAGGCCTACTGCAACGACTAGTAGAGCTATTGCAACGGATAAATGTGTCGTTGCCTTAGATCATCTATCTTTTGCAACGGCTTTGTTAGTGGCAGGTTATGCAACATTCTTGGCTAGTGCAACGCCTACCATTTAAGCTAGTGCAACAGAGTGCAATGGATTTTTTTTTCTTTTTTGTGGGGATATTGCAATGATTATTATTGTAACCTACTGAAAACCTATAATATTACAGCCCTGTATATATATTAGTAACGATGCAACAAATGCCAAAATACTCTTGAAATGCCAAAAATAATTGTCATATCTGTATTATAATTTCCAAAACTAATTAAATTAAGAGTATACATGACAAATCCTAATTAACAAAAACGAAAATGTACTTAATCAAACCCAACTAATAAATATATATTTTTAGTACCACAAATACTTCTAAGTACATATAGATCACTTTCCTTCTAACCACCAAGTACCGCATCACTTTAATATAGCTAGCTAAATCTGGCCGATAGTGTGTATAGTGAGACGTCTACGTTTGATCTCCTCCAGTTGGTTCATTATTCACCTAAAAATTCAAACATTGTAATAGTTAGTAAACGTACACCATCAACAACACACAAAAAAACTTTTCTCTTTGACAGGCAAAGCAAAAACAAAGCAAGTTCTTTCAAGCAAAAACAAGTTGTAACTAATAGTAGCAGCCATTTGAAAGGAGATTAGCTACACTTTAGTTTTAGTAACTTTTAACCAATCTAGTCATAGTAGTCCTCCCCGCAAAAGGCTTCTAATTGAGGCATAAGGCAAGATTGACATACTAGTATATTACATTAAGTAGGATATGTAAGGCGAAAACAAAAGAGGGGCGACTTCGGAGTCAATTATGGAGTCAAGAGCTATATTGATGCATGACTTGGTCCACTAATTCTTCCTCTTTTAAGAACTAAAGCTCCTACAAGTGACGAGTAGATTCTCGGTGGAACATATCAAATAGAAGGTGCCATTTCAAATAGAGATGAGTATGTGACTATGACAAAGGGCAGGAATATGTTATGGAAGCTCTTTCTGAAAAGACTGTCTTGCTTGTGACACACCAAGTTGATTTTCTTCCTGCATTTCATTGTTGTTTGGTGAGCTTCTTCTTCAAAAGGATTTTGCAAGATTCATTAAGCTTATATACTTTATATATGGTAAAGTTATCATCTATTTTTGCGGTGATGTCGGATGGAGAGGTCCTTCGTTCGGCCCTTACAACGAGTTATTAGCTTCGAGTAAGGAGTTTTTGGACCTTCTAAACGCAAACAAAGAGACAGCTGGTACTGAAACACTGTCTGAAGTTAGTTATACATCTAGAAGACATAATCATTCGACTAATGAGATTAAGCAAGCCACTATCGAGAAGGAAAATCAGCCATTGAAAGGGGAACAGTTGATTAAACAAGAAGAAAGAGAAGTTGGAGATTCCGGATTAAATCCCGAGAATAGCATGAATGGTGGTCCTAAAGTCAGAGCAAGTGTTGGGTTCGGTGCTACGAGCTGCAGACCTTGGTTCTTCGTCTTTGGAGTAGGCAAATTAGTGGATACAAAAGCACCAGTGGACTATGTGGAACAGAGTCAAACTTGATGCATAATTTTGATCTATTCATTTTACTTTCTGTGCTAGACATATTTGGAGGTGCATATGGAGCAACAACAACCTTTTTATCCAGAAAGCAGAGGATTGAGGCTAAGATAGGTTGCCAAGTCCCGGTTGACGATGGAAAAAAGCATTCAATGACTCTTTCAGTGGGTGATTATAAGAGGAGGAGAGGGTTGCTCTGAGAACTATTTCTTCCGGTTTTGGCAGGAGTTCAGATTCAACCGCCAAGTAACTCAAATTTAGCTTAATGGTAGTTCATCAAAGTAGTTTTTAAGTTAGGAAATATCGTCTCAGGTTAGTCGTACTAAGAGTAACAAAATTTTGCAGTGAGATGCCTAATGACAAGGTATACTCGCAGGAAAGTACTTTGCCCAGGGTAAAAAGCAGGTCACATGCATTAGAATTTTCTAGAACTTATTCAACAACATACAAGAAGGCAAACTCAATAGACATACCAAAAAGCAGATAATCCATGTGACAACTAGAATAAAATCAGGAAAAAGTCATGGTTGTAGCATATTCCATAGGTTTAGTTCATATATATGATCATAGAGAAATAAGACCTAAGAACGGTACCTCACGATCTAATAGTTACGGGCCACTAGAAGCTTGCCCATTTGAGTCACTAGTTGGATGTTGATCTCTGGATGCATCCCTTGGTATTGTACCAATTGAAAAATCAGGAATCACAAGATCTACTCCTGGATTAGCCGCTTGAATTTGAGAAAGAATGACAGATGCCACGCTTGGTGCTAATTTTTGCACCAACTGAGTCTCCATACTTTGTAAAAACTCCTATGGAAATATGAAACCTGAATTTTTATCCTTTTTTTTCAAATCAGTCTTCGTTACACCTCTTCCATAAAGGCGTACACGATTTTTGCGTACAGATTCTTGTATGGCTTCAGAGTAATGATTCTTAGCGTGACCATCTTCTCCATGTTCAACACTTTGTAAAGCATCCATCTTGGCCTATCCAAAGAAGATTAAGTTATTACATATACTAAGTTAAGGCAGAAAATATGCAAATAATAACATGCCAACTCACAATATTGGATATAGATTTCTCGTTGTTGGTGAGGTATGTCTTTTCAGGATTTCTTTTCCTCGATTCTTTGTAGACCTTTTCTTGTGAAGGCTCTTGCTTATCCGGATCCTCTTGTTGCTTTAGAGATACAAATTAGTAGTTCAATAACTTTCTAAGAGTATGCAAGGATGGAACAATAAGAACTATAAATCAAAATACTGAGTTGTTACCAACTTATGACGTAACATTGCGTATGACTTCGGACCCATAGTATGCATATCATCTAGTGATCCACGATTGCCTTTATTAATTTTTGCTTCTTCCTGTAATAGAAAAAAGTTAACATACAATTTCAACAGTAGACGAACAAAATTACATAGAGAGTAAAATCATATACCTCAATTAGTGAGCATTTCCAGTATTCCATAAGATCTTTAAATTGGGAATCGAAAACTATTTTTGGACGATTTCCCACCTTTTCTCATCAGTTTCATGTGCATAGTAGTGCTTTTGCTTTACCCTACATTTATGACAACGCCAACTTGCATTGATAGATTCGAAAACCCATTTTTTCCCTTGATCAAGAACCATGTACTTTTCCTAACCCAACAATGAATGAGCTCAATTAGTAGTATATATAGGTATTCGGTCCAATGAATGAGCTTACATAGAAAAGAAACAATGAAAGGAACATACTGAAACATAATCCCATATTTTGTCAAGTGTGGGCAAATGTTTGAATTTTCTATAGTTAAGAGGCGCAAGCTCAGAATCCCTAGCAATTGTACCCAAGAAGAGGCTAAATTCATCAACAACTTCTTTTGTTGGTCCGACTGGTTGGCCGATTGAGTTCAATACAATAGCTTCACGCTCTTCTCTTGTACGCGAGTGGACCTTTGTTAACGTTGTTGGACCTCGTTGCTTTTTTCTCTTACAAGCTATTTAAGGTTAAGGTATTAGTTTAAATAATAAGATAGAGATAAAAAAAATGTGATCTAGAGAAGTGCGTGATATATACCTTCCTCTATTCTTTCATTTGGTTGAGATTCCACTTCTATTTCTTCATTTATTGGTTGTTGCTCCAATTCATGTTCAACTTCATCATTTCTTATTATAGTGGAAGGAATCTGAATTTCCATATTTGCTTCTTGTGTCATTCCATTGGTAATAGGAGATTCCGTGTCTGTGGTGTGTCGCATCGTTTCTAACTGCTTTTGCAGAAACAAGCGAAATGAAGATATAGACCCCGGAGTACAGTACTCCTTTTCTTGTGTCTTTCCCTTTGGCTGTTGCTTTTGAGGGCGTGCAATATCCTTTATCATTTGATGTTTTGCGGAGTTGGGCATTGCCCATGGATTTTCGCTGTTTTTGCTCGACATTTTCAGATTGTGTATTATCCTTTGCTCGTTGGTTCCGTTGACCATTTTTTTGCACAAAATCCCTCATAGATAGTGGTTGAGATTATGGGTGCTTCACTCCCTCTTTTTCCATCTGAAATCATACAAGAAACTGCCATGATTTACATAATTGAAGAAAAAATGATGCAGATGTATATTCTTCTCTTTTCTATATTTTCTTCTTGTGTGCTTGTGAGTGAGACTAACCCTTGTTGTGCAGCTAGAACTGGGCAGTCCATAACAAGCCACTAGAGATAGTGATGGCATTCAATCTTATTTACATGGCTTAGCTTAACTTCTTTCCAGTCTTTAACCTGGACAAAAATTACAGGTATTTGCATATATTCGGCAGAAAGCATAGCATAAGCAACATACACATAGAGTTAGAGACTACATAGAATCTGAGCAAAAAAAAAAGGGATGCCAAAAAGGCCCAACATAAGGAAAATAAAACATTTTCCCGATATAGCAGTAAAGACATTATCAAGGAATTCTTCAGATGTCATACGTTAAAAGATGCATAGTATATTTCTTATTCTTCTGTCAGCAAGTATCTAAGATTATTGAACTGCAGTGCTTATATTTTTCGTATTTATGGAGGAATTGACACCAAGAACTGCAGATTTGCTCATGTTATATAAAAAGGGAGTGAACTATATACTAACTACTTACCAGATGACATCTACACTTCAATAATCCAGCTTATTTCAAGATTTATGGTTATATATAATTAGTTAATGAGAATCAATCATCTAATAGACAAAAGTGATCAACAATGACATATAAGTAGCAGTAGCTGGTGATACAATTTTACAGATTGGCTCAAGTTCTTCCAGAACAAAGTGCTTCCAGACAGATAAACTGTAGCAGTATAAGTCCAGAATACGAATTCATATCGAATATCAGGGTATAATACTTAGAGGTAGATATATAGAAAGCTTGACTAAACTCTAGCTAACCACATAATAAGCCAACATAACCTATTAAGACCACTAGAAAAGATGATAAGATACAGGCAGAAATTAAGCGGAACGGAAAGTCATGTAAAGCCTCGCAGCAAAAACCACATACCTCCATAGTATCTTACCGCGCATCATTATTAGTTTCGTTCTCCTCGTCATCACCCTCATAGTCTGATGTGAAGTACTCGTCTTCAGATGAAAATATTTCATCATCTCTCCATCCACTGAGAATCTCCAGAGTTTTGTCGAGTAGTACCTTGTTTGCCAAACTTCCAAACCCTTTTGCTTTCATTCTTTCTTCGTTAAGCCTCAAATTCTCTAATCGTTGCCTTTCATAAGGTGGAATCTGACGTTGTCCAACAGTAAGCTTGGCTCTATTCCTTTTCATCTACAAGGGGGGAAAATGAGACAATCAACGTTATTATATATTACAAAAATAAAAAATGTAAAGATATATTTTATGAGACGATAAATCATGAATTAAACACATGCATTGTAATTCAATATAGACACGAATTCATATCGAATACCAAAGAAAAAAGCCATATATAGTACCATCGGAAAGTTCTCTAGGAAGATTTTGAATAGCATAATGCCAACCTTCTTTAAGCGGATCCTCAATAAAAAAACTTGATCCGCTGAGATGCCAAGATGAACGGTTCTCTTTGTGAAATATTCTTATTCTTATTCACGACATTCATCCCAAAATCATCCTTTTCCGAATGAAACCACACACATCTAAATAAGACAACACTGAAGTGACTGTGATAAGATATCTCAATAATATCTTCTAACGAGCCATAATAGTTCACAACCCTCATAACAGGGATTTTGATCTCTACTACTAGCAAAACTATGCGTTAAAGCTGTTAAGGTGACTCCACTATTTTGAGTTACGCCATTTTTCTCTCGTTTCATGGTGTGGAACCTATAGCCGTTAACAGAGTAGCCACTGAACTTCTTAGCAACATGAGATGGTCCTTTTGATAACTATTTAATATGATCCGTTATCTTTTCACCTTCTTGAATCTTGAGATCAACTTTCTCTCTAAACCACTCCATGAAATTCTTGCTATGAGTATGCGCGGTATCTCATTTTCTTATCCTGTGGCTGCTTTACAGACAACTTATGCTCACTGTGATTTTATTAAATATGTTAGTATCTATCACAATTAGTAAGATAAAAAAAATAAGAAAAATAATTAGAAAAAATTGCATGTTAAGTTATCTTACTCGATGTATCTCTCAACTTCCTTAGAATCACAATTGAATAAGACATATTGATGCACTTGGGCCCGTGTAATGTGATCCATCATAAACCCATAATCCTTCTTCTTTCTATTCCTTCCCTTTCCTCTAATAGGTCGCCCAATATTGGGAAATAATGGATTTGAGATACTAGCATCAACAACATTATCTGAAGGAATGTTTAACCGATTCAAGTATCTTCCACAGAATGCAAGACATTCTTTGGCCAAATATCCTTCACCATTGAGCCCTCCTGGACGACCCTTGTTCCGAACATCAGATTTTAACTCTCGGAGGTACCTCTCTATTGCATACATGCACCTAATTCCGACCTGGACCACCTAGCTTAATTTCTTCCACCAAGTGAATTGGTAAATGAACCATGACATCAAAGAAGGTAGGTGGGAAAATCTCTTCTAACTGACAAAGAGTTTCAACAATCTCAGTTTGCAAATAGTCGAGATCTTGGGGGTCGATAGCTTTCTTCCATATGCCCTCAAAAAAGGCACACAACCTTAGCAAAGGTTTTGCAACATCTTTGCTCAAAGTTGTCTTGATTGCAACAGGAAGCAAGTAATGCATTAGAAAATGAGCATCATGACTCTTATATCCAGTGATCTTCCTTTCACCAACTTGCACACATCGAGCGATATTTGAAGCATATCCAAGTGGTAGCTTTACATTTTTAATGACCTGGCAAAACAATCGCTTCTCTTCTAATGACATCGAGAAGCGTGATTTTGGGAATACTTCCTTACCATCTTCTAGTACTTGAGGATGAAGTTCGGGCATCCAATTTAGGGCTTTCAAATCTTGACGAACATTAGCATGATCTTTGCTCTTTCCGAGTAAATCTAACAGTGTCGCAATGATATTATCACATACATTTTTTTCAATATGCATCACATCAAGATTATGGCGAAGTGAACAATGCTTCCAATATGAAAGTT
This sequence comes from Beta corolliflora, assembly GCA_947648045.1. Taxonomy (NCBI): domain Eukaryota; kingdom Viridiplantae; phylum Streptophyta; class Magnoliopsida; order Caryophyllales; family Amaranthaceae; genus Beta; species Beta corolliflora. The sequence goes on along the minus strand of CANSZD010002914.1, from coordinate 895,540 downwards.
CAAAAAATATTGGTACCCTTTTTCATGGAACTTCCCTTTCTTGTTTCGTTATCTTTTGCATCTTTCCACATTTATTTCGAAAATCACAAAGTAACTCCTTAGTTTCGATTCCTGTTAAACGCACTGGTTGGTCTCTTTGCCCCGTAACTCCAATGAAATATCTCTTATTACGACACTAGGGGTGGGACAAATCTAAAAAAGTAGGATGACCCATATAGCAATGCTTGTGGCTTTTGTTGAAGAACAAGGATTCAGTTTCATAATGACAAGCAGGGCATGCAAGTTTCCCTTTTGTGCTCCAACCAGACAACATTGCATAAGCAGGAAAGTCACTAATGGTAGACATCAATGCTGCACGCATATCAAACCTTTGATTGCTTAAAGAGTCGTAAGTTTCCAATCCAACCTCCCACAATTCTTTCAAATCCTTGATTAGTGGTTGCAAATAAACATGAATATCATTTCCGGGGGATAAGGGACCGGGAATAAGCAATGCTAACATCAAAAATTCAGGCTTCGTAAGCAACCACGGAGGTAAGTTATAATTGATCAATATCACTGGCCATGTACTATGTACAATGCTCATATTGTGGAATGGATTAAACCCGTCTGAAGCTAAACCAAGCCTCACACTAAGAGCATCTTTGGCAAAGTCTCGATATCTCTTATCAAACTTTTTCCATGCTTCACCATCCCTTGGATGCTCTAAAAGCTCATCTTCTGAACCATTATTTTTCATGTACTTTGCAGTTTCCGGACACATAAATAACCTTTGCAACCTTTTCTTAATTGGAAAATACCTTAGAATTTTAGCAGGAATTTTATAATCCTTCCCATTAGTCTTTTCTTTATCAGTTACTTTCCACCTTGAAGTCTTGCAAACATAACAGCTTGTTGCATTTGCATGCTCCTCCCAATACAATATGCAGTCATTAGGGCATGCATCAATCTTCTGACAATCTAGCCCTAATACTCTTAAAACATTTTTTGCTTCATTAAAAGACTTGGGCAAATTTGCATCGGGTAGCGTGTATCTAAATATTCCTAACAAAGCCGACATTGCTACATTGCTCAACTTGTGGTCACACTTGTATATAAATAGATGAATAAGAAAGGACAGTTTGGAAAATTTCTTGCAACCCTGGATATAATTCCCGTTGACCTTCTTCTATTAATCTATAAAACTTCTTTGCATCTTCATTCGACCCTTCTCTCAATGTATCATGCAACAACCCCTCTATGTCATCATTAATATTGCATCATGTTCTTCTGTCACATCCTGTTCTTTTTCAATATTTATATCTAAGTCTAACAACTTATCAGTTCTTGGAACAAAACCATTAACAATGATATGATTCCTAACAACATTTCTATACCGCCAATAACGATAATGACAAACATTGCAAGGACAACAAATCTGGTTCCCTTTGTGCTTTAATAGCAAAAGCCTTACTAATGTACTCCTCAACTCCTTCTTCATATTCAGCACTCCATCTTTGAAGCATCCACCACTTTTTATCTATGTTATCCATTTTGTTCCTTAACGATATGTTGCAAAACGAGAACATTAAGTCAGCGTCCAATTTGAAAAAATTATAAAAATCCTCAAATTTTAAAACAAATTGTTAATATAAACTTTGAACATTCAATAAAAACAAACCAGCTCCCAAAGCGTTTCACCCACTAAAATAGGAGTAGATTCAAGTATCTTTCTTCCCTTGAAAGCCTTTTGGTTTTGAATAATTCTGCAATTGCCCTTAATAAGTTTACATCTGGCAATGACATTATCTTATTTTCGTTTGTTAAATCAAGCATATAAAAAGTTCTGTTATTTTAGGGCCGCATACTTATAGGCGAGTGCATGTGTCGAAACGGAACCTTTTGATGCACTAAGGTTTTGACGGGAGATACTTTGGTTGTCTGTGTAAATCCTTTTACTTAAACGCTTGACTTAACCCCCCAAGTATGTTGCCTTTCCATTAGCAAATTTCATCAAAAATCACTAGACATTTGCATGTTGTGCTGGACAAAACAGTTTCCGTTATCTTAAGAGTCTATTCCATATGCTTCCATTTAAGGTAAGTAATAGCATATGTAGCTATGAATTAATCCAGTGATCAAGCTGGGGGAAACTCAAGATTATAAGGGAACTCCTTATTAACACTCTCCCTCCAGTTTTAACCAAATAGTGCTACAGTCAAACAAATTATTGAGTTTTAGAAAAAGGAGTGTTGAGGAAGGGGAGATGCTGAAGAGAAGAAACACTTGAAAATGGGACGAATTTTTGATATTGTAAAATTGATCTACCAATTGTGCTAAAAGAACCCCTGCAAAATTTATTGTTGTCCTATTTTATTGTTGTTGCTTTACTATGTTTTGTTCTTGTAATGGATGTTGTCATGCAAGAATGTGATGATTTTCCCAATTGCCAATTGTAACATATTTGACCTTCCTATTTTTCTTATCTTTCACAGGTTCAGAATGCTGATGATAATGTTTACCCTGCGAATGTTGAACCTACTCTAAGTTTAATCCATCAAGATACCGGAATTACTATTCTTAATAATGAGATAGGATTTAATGCAGAGAATATAAGAGCTCTTTGTGATGTAGGCAACTCTACCAAAAAAGGGTCTTCTGCTGGCTACATTATATTGGACAAAAGGGAACTCATTTTATCATTTTCTCGATCCCGCTGAACTCCCAAACTCCCTTCGCCAGCCCGCACAGATGAAGGGCGTGAATTCCCACCTCATGCGCAGCTCCACACACCCCACACAAAGTCTCCACAGCAACAACCCGACGGCTAAGCCCCATCCTAGTAGGGATACTCCTAATTTCTTGATTAATTCCAATACAAGTTTCAAATAAGTGCAGTAATCCGAATTTCAACTATATATTTTCAATATTTTCAAGTTTCAATTCCAATATAAGTTTCAATTAACTGCAGTAATCCAAATTTTGCCTTTGCTATGCATAATTCCGAGAAACCCCATGACTCACGTGTAACAACCCATAATTTTGCTCCTAGTTTTTCCGCAAAAGTTTTCCCTAAAACTATTAATTTCTCTAGATTAATGATTTTTATTCTTTATAATTTGGGAGCCGAATTATTATTTTATTATATGGTGTGTTAATGTGTGCATTATATTTATATTTATAATATAATTTATTAGAATTATTTTCATTATTAAGTATTTTCAAAGTTTAGGCGCGATTTAGGAATTTATCGATTTATCGCGTGACGGACTTTTGATGCGTGGACCTTTGATGACTTGGGCCGAAATCATCTTGGTGTACTTGGGCTTGGACAGCCGGCTATGGGGAGGGAGAAGGAAGAAGTTTCTCTTCTTTTATTTCATTTCTTTTAATTGATGACTCTTGGTAGTTTGTAACCCCCATAACCCCCCTAATCATTTCTCCTAAACCCTTCATTTTTTTCCTTGCCATAAAATTCTGATTTTTATTAAAAGAAGTTCAGCATCATTCTCATTTAACCCTCACCGTTTTCAAGAAAAGAAAGAGAGAAAAGAAAGAGGAAAAGAATAGAAAGGTTCAACCCGGTTTTTCCTGTCACACCTTCGCGAAAATGTCTATCACTGGAGATCTAACCGTTGGATCGTCCTCAAATTTGGACAGAACGTTTACAACATCTTGTTCTTAACTTTGAATGGAGAGATTTATATTCTGAGGTTTTGATCACCGGGAATCATGGTCGGAACAGAAGAGTACGAAATAAGAGTTTTCAACGTTCAAGAAGAAAACACCTAGTGACTTGTTGCTACAATTATCGTTCATGGAGGAATTGGATTGCTCGCATATTTTTTGAATCCCTTTAGACTCAGCTCTCCTCCCGACGTTCCAGGTAACTAGTAGTTATCTTAGAACCATAGTGATTAGAGTATTATTCGGTATTAGATTATTACGCTAGGAATTATTTAAAATACTTTTTGAATGAAATTATTGACGAAATTTGACATGAATATACTTGATGCATGCTGTGTGAATATTGTATAAAGAAACATAATTTTCGTCTGATTTTTAGTATTTGTTTGATTTAATTGGTATTTTGTGCGTTTTTGGCTTATTTGCATAATAATTATTGAACGAATGTTAAAATTGCTGAAATTATTTTTCGTGAATCATTTTATATGTGTAGTATGTATTTCATGCCTTAGAATAATTTTTTCCTACTGTTTACCTGTTTATTTAATTGATTTATCTGTTTTTGCATTATCGTTTCTGTCAGTATATAAATCATGAAAATTATTTCTGGAAGCCGAAAAATTCATTTCTTTGTAGATTATGTATTTATGTATTACCGTGAGTTTATGCATGTTATGTAAATTTTTGGTAATTTTTGGGCGTTTATTTTTATTTTTAATTATTATATTGGCTTTATTGAGTAATCTGTAAATTAACGTTTAAAAATACTTTTAGAGTCCGAAAATTATAAATAAAAATATTACCATGTCATTAGATCCATTAGGGTCGTATGATAATTTTTTTTTGATTTTACTGCTCGAACTTATTAGTTTAGTAATTATTATTGGGTTTTTGTTGTGAAATTGAGGATACTCTTTTAAATTATTTGAGAGCTTGTTAATCAGAAATAATTTGTAATCTATTATGTTCTTGGTTGCTGATGTTCAGTAGGTTGCAGTAAGTATTATTGGGTATCCTTATGTTTATGTTTGATTTATGAAAGAAAATGATTAATTGTTACTACTCTTTTATTGAATAAGCCTTGGAGTTGATTGGTGATGTATTTTTGAATGAATTGTTGGTGCTGTAAAAACTAGTTTAATATCATTGTTGATGTTTAGAGATGTTCAAGGTGTTTATTGTGGGAGGCATTTGTTGAAAGTTTGTAAGTTATTATTTTTGAGGAATTATGAAGAGTTGTTTTGATGAATTATGGGTATAAGGCCGGGTGGCATCCCTTTTTTATGAATATTTTAAGATGAATGATACTTTGACGATATGTATGATTTTATTTTGAGATAAGAATATCCGGTGGGATAGATGTAGTCCCCGGTGAAAAACATGCCAACCACCTGTATCACTTGTATCACTTGTGAGCTTTATGGTTTTTAGTCGCATGTTACTGTTATAATGATTGTATGATTTCCTTTCTTATTAATCTATTTCTGAATCGTGCTTTGATTTCTTTTGTTACGGGAGAACCGCTAGTTACTCCCACCGATTGTGGATTGTTGTTATATATTTTGGGAGGTTATGTTGATGGGAATCTTCTTTGATTTTGGGTTCGGGTTGAGTTGTGAGCATTGAAATGATAGTTGTTTTAGGCCTAGACTTTTAATTAGTTTGAGAGTCAGTTTTCTCTTTTAGATATTACTCTAATTAATTTAATTTATTTATACAATTTACTTATGTTGGTTTATCACTTAGTTATTTAAACGCATTTCTTGTAGTATTGACATTCCCAGAAGACGATGTTTCCGCCATCGTCCTATTAATACTATTATTATTTCTTTCTTTTCCGCTTCGAAATTCCAGGGTGTTACGGTTGGTATCGAAGCAAAACGCTCCTAAACTCTGAAAAAGAGTTGCTAATGATTCTTTAGAATTATTAGTTAGCCATAGGATATAAAATTTGTTTAGAATTAAGTTTAGTTATTTCACTATAATGAGAGTGTGATACGTAGAGTAAGTAAAGGGAAGCCTTATGGGAATGTGATGTGCTCTCATGCTTATGGAGCATATGTTATATGTATAGTTACTTGTATTATTGGTGGAATTAGTCTACCAAGTTTGTTAATCTTATTTGCAGGGCCTCTTACATGTAATTTATTTTCACTTTTATCAGAGTGCGCAGTGAAAGTGAAGTAATTTATAGCCTTCTCGGTTTAGTTGTGTGTTTAATTTATTTTGTGTTTTGCAATTTAAAGATAAACTTTAATTTTATTTTAATACGAGTCTTGTGTGTTGCATTGCATTTATTTTATTTGCTAGTTGCTTGATAGTATATGTTATTATGTGAGACAGTATATACTTTCTGTTCTTTTTCAATTAAGTGTTGTTTTTTTATGTGAGTACTACGTATCTGTTTTATTATTTATAAAACTTTCTAGTTTGAATTTATATTCCAAATTATATTTTAGATCTTTGAACTTAATAAATTTCATACCTATATTAGAGTTATTTTATGACTTTCAAATTTTCCTATTGTTAATATTTTGATATACTCTTTTGAAAAACGTTTAATTTCAATTGTTTTATAATGGTTTGGAAAAAGAAAGGGGTTATGAAATTGTCTTTCAAGATATTCTTCAAATTTCTCTTACCGTCTTTGACCATCTATATTTATAAATATTTTTCTTTTAATATTTTTATTTTTCATGCTAATCCTTGTTTAGCCTTTAATTATGGTAATAAGTTTTGTAGTCTTTGAAAATAAAAGTACTTTAATGAGTTGTCTTAGTGTTAGATTGAAATGTAGACGCAAACTATTTTGTTTTAAAGGTTAGCATTCAACAACTTTTACTTTACTTACTTTTCTTATTAGCATTATTTTTTTTTTCAAACTCAAATGCGTGAAAGGATCTCGCTTACTATTTGTTGGTTCTTGTTTAAACATTTAGTGCTTTCTCATTTCATAGAAAATTTTTGGTTGTTTTCATTACTTCTTATTTAATTCTCTGATTTTGACTGATCTGTTTTATATTCTTTGGAAACGAAATTTATATACTCAGTCTAAATTTTAAACTTGTTTGAGTTGATATTAAGTCATAATGGGTGATTCCTTTGACTTGTATGTCAATTTGATAAGTCTAAATTTTAAACTTGTTTGAGTTGATATTGAGTCATAATGGGTGATTCCTTTGACTTGTATGTCAATTTGATAAGTTGACACATTTTATCTATTTTGATTTAACTTCCGTTTTGAGTTGACATTAAGTTTATATTGGGTGATTCCGTTAAACTTTAATGTTGATTTGATAAGATGACTTTCAAATATTGTTTTGTTAATACTAGGTTGCAATGGGTGGTTCCATGCACGTTTGTGTCGACTTGGCAAATTTTATAATTGTTGTTAATAATTTATCACTTTATCGCCTATTTATTATTAGTGTTTCGTCGTTGTGAAATTTATTTTAAAGTTTTCAATTTCTTTTGCGAACTTTAAATTTCTTATATATGTTTAGGAGGCGTGCGCTCTTATAACATATGTCATGACTTGTGTTCGTAAGTGCTATTTTAATAAAGCAGCTAGCTACTCTTTATTAAAGTGTTCTTATCTCTTTAAGTGGAGTATAAGCCCGTGTGGTTACCTCTATTTAAATTGGTTTGGCTATCTATTTACGAACTTTTTCTTCTTCGTTTCTCTTCTCAAAATATTTATGTATGGTTGGATTTATTCTTTTATAATTTTACGTAACTATTTATTCCTGCTTCTTTTACAAAATTACCTATAGTTTACTGTGCAAAAGTTTTTACCTTAAACCTTCTAATACTTGTCTTTGGTTCTTTCACATTTTATAAAGGATGGTTGTTACCATGCTTCTTTCTTACGTACAACTCTTTTGGTCTTCCAAAATAAAATATATATATTATTTGAGTTATCAAATTTTTATACCTGAAAAGTTGTTTAATCCTTAACTAAAATCCATCGATTTCTGTTTTCTTAATGTTCTCTATCTAGAGTATTTTCTTTTGTCTCTTGGTTGTTTTGAAGTTTCGAGGACGAAACTCTTTTAAGGGGGAGTGATTGTAACAACCCATAATTTTGCTCCTAGTTTTTCCGCAAAAGTTTTCCCTAAAACTATTATTTTCTCTAGATTAATGATTTTTATTCTTTATAATTTGGGAGCCGAATTATTATTTTATTATATGGTGTGTTAATGTGTGCATTATATTTATATTTATAATATAATTTATTAGAATTATTTTCATTATTAAGTATTTTCAAAGTTTAGGCGCGATTTAGGAATTTATCGCGTGACGGACTTTTGATGCGTGGACCTTTGATGACTTGGGCCGAAATCATCTTGGTGTACTTGAGCTTGGACAGCCGGCTATGGGGAGGGAGAAGGAAGAAGTTTCTCTTCTTTTATTTCATTTCTTTTAATTGATGACTCTTGGTAGTTTGTAACCCCCATAACCCCCCTAATCATTTCTCCTAAACCCTTTATTTTTTCCTTGCCATAAAATTCTGATTTTTATTAAAAGAAGTTCAGCATCATTCTCATTTAACCCTCACCGTTTTCAAGAAAAGAAAGAGAGAAAAGAAAGAGGAAAAGAATAGAAAGGTTCAACCAGGTTTTTCCTGTCACATCTTTGCGAAAATGTCTATCACCGGAGATCTAACCGTTGGATCGTCCTCAAATTTGTACAGAACGTTTACAACATCTTGTTCTTAACTTTGAACGGAGCGATTTATATTCTGAGGTTTTGATCACCGGGAATCATGGTCGGAACAGAAGAGTACGAAATAAGAGTTTTCAACGTTCAAGAAGAAAACACCTAGTGACTTGTTGCTACAATTATCGTTCATGGAGGAATTGGATTGCTCGCATATTTTTCGAATCCCTTTAGACTCAGCTCTCCTCCCGACGTTCCAGGTAACTAGTAGTTATCTTAGATTCATAGTGATTAGAGTATTATTCGGTATTAGATTATTACGCTAGGAATTATTTAAAATACTTTTTGAATGAAATTATTGACAAATTTTGACATGAATATACTTGATGCATTCTGTGTGAATATTGTATAAAGAAACATAATTTTCGTCTGATTTTTAGTATTTGTTTGATTTAATTGATATTTTGTGCGTTTTTGGCTTATTTGCATAATAATTATTGAAAGAATGTTAAAATTGCTGAAATTATTTTTCGTGAATCATTTTATATGTTTATTATGTATTTCATGCCTTGGAATAATTTTTTCCTACTGTTTACCTGTTTATTTAATTGATTTATCTGTTTTTGCATTATCGTTTCTGTCAGTATATAAATCATGAAAATTATTTCTTGAAGCCTAAAAATTAATTTATTTGTATATTATGTATTATCGTGAGTTTATTCATGTTATGTAAATTTTTGGTAATTTTTGGGCGTTTATTTTTATTTTTAATTATTATATTGGCTTTATTGAGTAATCTGTAAATTAACGTTTAAAAATACTTTTAGAGTCCGAAAACTATAAATAAAAATATTACCATGTCAATAGAGCCATTAGGGTCGTATGATAATTTTTGTGTGATTTTACTGCTCGAACTTATTAGTTTAGTAATTATTATTGGGTTTTTGTTGTGAAATTGAGGATACTCTTTTAAATTATTTGAGAGCTTGTTAATCAGAAATAATTTGTAATCTATTATGTTCTTGGTTGCTGATGTTCAGTAGGTTGCAGTAAGTATTATTGGGTATCCTTATGTTTATGTTTGATTTATGAAAGAAAATGATTAGTTGTTACTACTCTTTTATTGAATAAGCCTTGGAGTTGATTGGTGATGTATTTTTGAATGAATTGTTGGTGCTGTAAAAACTAGTTTAATATCATTGTTGATGTTTAGAGATGTTCAAGGTGTTTATTGTGGGAGGCATTTGTTGAAAGTTTGTAAGTTATTATTTTTGAGGAATTATGAAGAGTTGTTTTGATGAACTATGGGTATAAGGCCGGGTGGCATCCCTTTTTGATGAATATTTTAAGATGAATGATACTTTGACGATATGTATGATTTTATTTTGAGATAAGAATATCCGGTGGGATAGATGTAGTCCCCGGTGAAGAACATGCCAACCACCCGGTTTTGCGAACTAGGGGTACACCCGGGTTAATTGTTGTCGTCCGAGAGGTCGGGGAGTTCTGCGTGTTCTACCCCATCGGGAGTTTGGCCATTCTTAGACACAAAGGTGGGGAACGTAAGCCCATAGATCGACTCGGAGATTGCGATCCGACAAACCTTAGGAAGTGAATTGCGATTCACCGGCGTTCGGTTTCGACTCAATAACTTGTCGTACTTTTTGTTTTATTATTATTTAAGCATTCGGAGTTGATTTACTCACTATATCTTGTTTACTTGAAGTTGAATATCACTTGTATCACTTGTGAGTCGCATGTTACTGTTATAATGATTGTATGATTTCCTTTCTTATTAATCTATTTCTGAATCGTGCTTTGATTTCTTTTGTTCTGGGAGAACTGCTAGTTACTCCCCCACTGATTGTGGATTGTTGTTATATATTTTGCAGGTTATGTTGATGGAAATCTTCTTTGGTTTTGGGTTCGGGTTGAGTTGTGAGCATTGAAATGATAGTTGTTTTAGGCCTAGACTTTTAATTAGTTTGAGAATCAGTTTTCTCTTTTAGATATTACTCTAATTAATTTAATTTATTTATACAATTTACTTATGTTGGTTTATCACTTAGTTATTTAAACGCATTTCTTGTAGTAGTGACATTCCCAGAAGACGATGTTTTCGCCATCGTCCTATTAATACTATTATTATTTCTTTCTTTTCCGCTTCGAAATTCTGGGATGTTACACACGGGCACTAAAACTCCCATAAAAATTGGAATTTAAGAACATACCTTTTGAAGATCGATTGATAATCCGAATTTTGCCTCTTTGCTTCGGTTTTCTTGAAGAATTTCGCCTATTTGCTGCCTTTAAGACTTGAATTGTGCAGATATTTGTAAATTCTCAAAGAATTTTGGAATAATATTGAAAGAAATTTCGTGACTTCTTCCTCTTCCTCTTAGCAGTTGAAAGATTTGGGAGTTTGGAATTTTCGTGAACTCTTATGGTTTTTGTTCGATCAGTTACTATAACTGTGTTCAGTGTATGGGTCTCTTTTTTCCCTTGTTTTAGAAAAGTTAGGAGTATTGAAATCAGAAAAGATTTTGTAAAGGTTTTAAAATTTCTTGAAAAAAAATAGAGGGAAAGAGATAATTGCGGGAATATGGCGCACGTTGCCAAAACTAATGTCTACTGCAACGACCCATATCAAAACTTTGTTGTAATTTCACCTATTGCAACGACCCTTATCAAACCGTTGCTATAGATTTATCTCATGCAACGGTCATTGTAAAGCCATTCCAATAGCTCAATTCACGAACCTAAATTGACATGAACCGTTGCAATAGTATAAAAAACGATCGTCTCATTAGCTAATTTTAGCCATTGCCTTTGATTAAAAATGTAGTAGTGAATTAAGGGAACAGTAACATGTTTATCTCCCACGTTTAACAGTGATCATGGAGATCATGGGTTTAAAGAGGAACGTGTTCCTCCGAGTAAGGAACATCATGGGATAATGGTTTTACCACTAACACATGTTTTAATCCCACGTTCTAAGTTATTACCACTATAAATACTAGTGTCTAATTAAGTTCCAATTTGTGTCTGACCAAGTGAATTAGTGAGTTTAACTAAGTAAAGTGTCAGTGCCTTCATTCTCTCATAAAAGCCATTTGTTCTTTGTCGTCTTACTCTAATTCCACTAAGTTTATTTGATCAATTGTATTTTGGTTTTTGGGGTAAGGGGACTTAGAGTGAAGTTCTGTAAGAGAGAAAGCTTTGAGTGAAGCGAGTTAAAGTGAGAAAACTTCAAGTGAAGTTGAGAGGAACAACTGTTAAGGGAACAGTTGTTCAGGAACTTGAGTTTAGGAACTCAATGTGTGGCCCGTGAGTAGAATTAGGTTGTAACAAAGTTGTTTGGCCTAATTAGTGAAAGTGTTGAGTTTAAAATCCCTAGTGGTCGAGGTTGTTTCTTCTTGTTGGGCCCAAGAAGTTTTTCCTCGTAAAAATCCCTTGTGTTCCTTTAGCTTGTATCTTTGTTTAAGTTTAAAATTCCGCAAAAAGTTACGTTTATTTCTACACATACAATCCACCCCCCTCTTGTATTGTTCCTAGTGAAATAACATTAATGTTTAAAGAAAAATATTAGAATACTGGTGCGTTCTCTTCACCTTAATAAATTAAGTTTCAGGTCCAATCAGTCCAGTTCAGTTCATATAAGTTTCAATCAGGTCCAATCAGGTCATTAAGTTCCAATCAGGTCCAATAAGTTACAATCAGGTGCAATAAGTTCCAATCAGGTTCAATCAGGTCTAATCAGGTCCAATAAGTTCCAATAAGGTCCAAATAGTCAATGATCAATAAATTTTAATTAAAGTACCACTATGATTATTATATAGTATTATATTTGTAATATAGTCTATTATTTTATTATTCATATTACTATTAGCTGATTATGTTATTATTAAATTTTTTAATTAAAGTACCACTATGATCATATAGTATTATATTTGCATTATTATCTATTTTTTTATTATTCATATTACTATTAGTTGATTATGTTATTATTAAAAAATATTATAAACATGGTCAAATAAGGTTAACAATAATAATCATCATAATTATAATATTTTACAATTCGTCTTTAAATAATTAGAGATAACATGTTTTCGTTACTAATAACAATGAAAGATATAAATGTTATTAATTGATTTTCTACTAGTGCTTTATGAAATCAAAGCAAGACTTAGATATATTAGTGGTAAAAGTTGTGTATAGGCAAGCATATAAACATTATTTTTTTGTTAAAATGTTAATTATAAGAGATAATTAATAATTACTATTTTTTCGAAGGATAAATTTTAATAACTATTATGTCATAATAAATTTTGAGGGATAGTATTTATGTTAGGGGTAATATTAATGTTATTACTCATCAATTATTTTGTCAAGTAAGGTCAAATAAGTTCCAATCAGGTCCAATAGGGTCTAATAAGTTTCAATCGGGTCTAATCGTGCCTAATAAGTTCCACTCGGTCAATAAGTTCCAATCGGGTCCAATAAGTTCCAATCAGGTTCAATCAGGTCCAATAAGTTGAATCAGGTCCAATAAGTTCAGTTCAATACAATTTAGTTCACATAAGTTCAGTTCAGTTCAGGGTTATTCAGGTGAAGAGAACGCACCCTACGTGGAAAAATAAATGGTGTAACTAAAAAGTAGGGGAAGTATATATGAAGTATATATATATATAGGAATAGGATCTTGTGAAAACATCCATTAAACTAAAAACTGAAAACAGAAGATTTGGGCCATCAAATAATATTACTCAGATGATCTAAGGGCTGAAATTCTTTTTCCCTCCCTTCATAAAGTCCAAAATAAACCCCCCCCTCTTCTATCTCTCTCCTCTTTTTTCCCCCAAAAAAACCCCAAATTCTCTCTCCTCTAACAATGGTGATCCTCAAAAACCTAACAAGATAACAACCTGTTTACATGGAGAAACTTGCCTAACAAGCAGAATGCTACGAAGAAATGCAAAATACACGGACAAACTCGTCGTCACAACTCACTCTTCCGGCGCCGAACTCTCCGATCGAAGAGTGCAACCTTCTCTCCGTCGCATAGAAGAATGTCGTCGGCTCACTTCACACTGCTTGGCGTATCTTGTCTTCGATTGAGCCTAAGATTGGCGCAAGAACGAGTGAACGACGAGCATGTCGTTGTTGTTAGAGATTATCATGGAAAAATTGAATCTGAAATTTATGATATTTGCGATTGTATTTCGAACCTTCTTGATTCCAATCTTATCACTACTGTTGTCTACTACTGCTAGTTCATCTAAGATGTTATACTTGAATGATGTTTTATTATGAGATGATTTGTTATTTTGGTTTTGGAATTATGCTTAGTTCATAAAGGAAAATTAAATGTGTTTCTAGAGATGAAGATGACAAACTCTCTAAATTTCTTGTTTTAATTTGAAAATTTCTCTCTCTTACTATATCTTCCCAAAATGTTTTACTTTTTTCCTCTTTATTTTGAGATGTAATCGTATGGACATAGTTTTGTATATTGTAGTTTAAACAGAGAAAGTTTGGGAAAGAAAAAGGAAGAAGATGAAGGTTGAGGAAGAAGATGGTAAAAGTTACCCTTGAAATATACTAGTATAAAAGTTACCTTAAAACTGGTAAACGTTACCCTTGAAATATATAAAAGTTACCTTAAAACTGGTAAAAGTTACCCTTAATATATATAAAGTTACCCTAAAAGTCTTAAAAGTTACCCTTTTTTTCAGTTTTCAGAACTGGTAAAAGTTACCCTTAAAATATATAAAGTTATTCTAAAAGTCTTAAAAGTTACCCTTATTTTTAATTTTCAGATTAAGAGTGTTTTTAGCGGATTCCACCCTTATATATCTCTATTATATAAGCCAAGGGGGGAGCAATGGTGTCCCCCTAGGCATTTACATAATTGCCCCCAAATAAAAAAAAATTACATCATAGCTGCAGCCATCAACAGTAAATCACGCATAAACTTGCCAAAATAAGAGATAAGGGAAGGGGGAGCAATGGTGTCCCCCTAGGCATTTACATAATTGCCCCCAAACAAAAAAAATTACATCATAGCTGCAGCCATCAACATTAAATCACACATAAACTTGCCAAAATAATTTCAATCAAATCTCTAAAAACCCAATCAACTGATATAATTGCCAATAAAAAAGATTCATAATCAAAAAATTACCCAAATTAATACCACATAAAAATAACCAAAACGCACGAACATTCTCATTACATACAACTCAAAATCATATTCACGGTATTCCAAACAATTACAAACACAAACTCAACACAAAAGCAATTACAAACACAAACTCCATAAAAAAAATCAGTTTTCTTCATTACTTGGAGTTTCAAGGCAGTCTCAAATTTGCAGTAACTTCACCGTTAATCAAAGCGCAGATTGTAAGTTGAAAAAAAGAGTATGTATAATGTTCTATATTGAGTAAATCTTAAGAATATGTACAATGTTCGAGTAAATTTAAAAATAACACTATAATTGAAATTCAAATTGTGTATGAAAAATTTAAAATTTCATTTCAAATATAATTGAAATTGAAAGTGTTAACATTTAGAAAAAGAGAAAATTTTAAATATGAGACTGATGAAAATGGGGGAAATTTCAACTCATAAACAAAATTGATCGGTTGTGAAATCGAATTTAAAAGTTAGACCAGGGGAAAAAAACTGAAATTGGTGTATACTTTCCGGATAAAAATTTGGGATCATAGAGAAATGACTGAAATCTAGATTTCAGAAATTACCTTTCTTTGATCTAAAGTGTAGTGCATGCTTTCACTCCGCCGCGACCTCTGCCGCCTGTTTCGCCGGAATATCCGCCACGTCCTCTTTCGCCGGAGTCGTAACCTCCGCCGCTGCTACCACCGCGGTACGACATCGGTACTGTTAGATGTAACGAGAAATGGATAATGTGGAAGTGAATGTTTAACCAATGGAGTTTAAGGTGAGAGGAGAGAGAAAAAAAGAGGGAGGAAATTGAAGCGAAATAGAGGATGAATCTGAAGAGTATCAGACTTCTGGGTTGGATAACAGAACAAAGATTTGTGTTTTTGGTGCCATTTTTTTTCAGTGAGAGGAAGAGGAAAAGAGGCGTACGAGAGAAAACTATGAGGTGCCAGTTTAAGATATTTGTTGACATCTATTGTTTATCTTACAATTATAATACTTGGTATAGTGTTTTTCTTAATCTTCCCTTTTTGAGGTTCTAATGCTAGGATAAAGTATTGCATGTTGAAGTGCTTTTGCATTAAAAATAAACACTTTTAGGTGCTGCTGTTGCTAGCTAATGGTTAAAAATTTTGGATTTTGCTTTCAGTTGAGAAGTAATAGTTACTTAGTAATAGTTATGCCTAAAAAAAGAGGGAGGAAATTGAACCACTCCAATTTAGTTACTTTACAATATACTATATACCTTATATTAATCATATTTGTCATTCATATAAAAAGAGATACTATCATATAAAATATTATGATCATGGTATTGTTATCTGCATCGTACATTTGTTGTTTCTATAACTCCCCCATCCTAAATATATGTAGCGGAATATAGCACTTCTTATTAAATTGTTTAGTAGTGTAAACTATCTGAAGGCAACAATACTGACCTTTATAATAGAGATTTTTTTTGATTGGATGATTATTGTATCTAAATTGAGTTTTAAGAACTTCATAGAGAATTCAAATGCACAAATTAACTCCACTATACATTTTTTTTACAACCGCGTTTGTTAAGGACATAAGATTTCAAATTAACTTCTACCATTTTACATTGAATAAGGTAGCCCCTATATATCCTATACCTTACTAGATAGTGCATTAACTTTGTCCATGTTAAATGGAATAGAGAAAAGGAAAAGGAAAAGGAAAAATAGGAACAAAGGCGATTGAGCATTTTTTTAAAATTTCTTTACTTTTTTGTAGTGTTTCCTATATATAATGAAACTTTTACATATATTTGGATCTATCTCTTTCTATTATTAATTACTATTAATTATCAAGGGAAAAAGGTTTATTTAAAATATCCTTCAAGAATTAAATACTATTTGTAAGTATTTCAATATTTCTTATTCACAAAATGGAGGTGAACTTAAATACGAACTTTTGTTTTTGGTTTATTTACTACTGACTACTGAGTAACAGTTATGTCCAAAATATCGTCGCACGCATCGCGTGCATAAAAAGCTAGTATATATATAGAGAGAGAGAGAAGGGTTTTTCCTAATAGTAGCCTAGTGGGCAATCTACAAATGCTAGTGTTGTAAACTTTAGCGTTAAGAAATATGAATGGATAAGCACATTTGATTGGATAAGTGGTGGTTGGACTTAGGAGTGCATGGAGCTTTGGAATATTAAGGTTAGTGTTATATTATACGAGCTATTTAGTGGGGCTCAAGGAGTATTTTTAATATTGACCATGCTTTTTGACTTCTGATTTTACCTCTCTTTTGATTTGAGGTAGCAACTTCATCCATTACTCCATTATAAAAAAAAATTAAAAGCAGTTTACATGGGTCCCGCATATTTTTGACTCCCGATTGTCTCTATTGCTTGCCACTTTTTGCCTCATTCAAAGTGTTAATAATATTTTGAACCTGTTTGGTTCGTTTATAGTTAGAGATGTAAATGATGTGCATCAAGTTTAAATTTAGGTTAGCTCGATTTATTAGCATTTTGAGTTGAGTCGAACTCACTCGAGTTGAGTTTTAACCGAGTAGATCTCGAGTATCTTGCGAGTGTCTATAGTTAAAAGCAATCATAAGGTAGAAAATATGTCAAATTTAGGTATTTTGCTATAGATAATTGGGTATTCGAGCTTCTCACAAGTTTTCGAGCCGAGTAACGAGTTGTTCAACTCGACTCGCCAACATCTCGAGTCGAGCTCGAGTTCGATTTGAGCTCACTCGAGCTGGAGTTCAATTCAAGCTTTGGCCCGAGTTTGGGCCGAGTCGATCTCGAGATCTCGCGAGTTGTCTCATCTCATTTACACACCTATTTATAATTAAGGAAAGAGAAAGGAATGTAAAGAAAAAAAAAGGAAAAAACCTTATAATCTCATGTTTAGTTTAAGTTTTTTCAGTCCTCCCAAATTTCTCTAATTTTGGGAGGAAAGGAAAATGAAAATTTTGTAGAGAATTATAAAAAAATGAAAATTTTGTAAAGAGGCTATCCTTCCACTTCCTTCCATTTCTTATCACTTATACTCCCTCCGTTTTCTTTTGTTGTTCCTATTTGGAATCGGGGGAAAAATCAATGCAACTCAAAAAATAGGCAAAATTCCACTATTTTGAATAACATTAAATTAACTAAAAATAAAGATTTTAGCCTTTGAGTTATTCTACGTCAAAGAACCAACGATACAAAAAGTTTGAGGGTTAAAAGAAGTAAAGAACTACAAACTAGTGTGTGAACACATTTATTACTCTTTGAGTTACTCTAGGTTACACAACCAATTAGACAAAAGTTTGAAGGGTAAAAATGTAAAAAATGACTACTTAATAGTGTGAACACGTTTATTACAACTTAAAACTAATGGAAAATTTAATCCATAAATTATACTATATATGGAAGGATTCAAAATAGGAAGAACATATCAAATTTCCCAATGGAAATACGAGGAACAAGAAAAGAAAACGGAGGGAGTAATATATATTTTTTTGAACCAAGCATTAAAATGTTTCCTTCCAATTCCTTTCTTTTCTTTCCAAATCCCTTCTACCAAACAAGTTGTTTAGGTTTTTTTTTTTGACATAAACAAGTTGTTTATGTTGATAACATTTGTTTTTACTTTTATTTACTTTTTGGATGTTAAGAGTATTTTGTTCTTTTGTTACTCCCTCCTCGTTTTATAATGTAGTCGCTTATTTCTCATTATTCATGGAAGTTAAAAAAGTGGGCCATATCATAACTTGTATTTAATGCTTTACTTATATTTAATGCTTTACTTGTATTAGGTGGTCAATGGGTTTTTTCCCTTGGTAGTATAAGATATAGATACCATAAGGGAAGAATTGGGGCGGAGATTACTTATCAAGTGTCAACATGATAATTTTGAATGGAAAAGGTGAATGGGTAGGTGGAGTTAATATCAGGGCACTTAAAGTCTTAAATGAGTTCTAGAACGGCAGTGGCTCGTTATTTTTACTAAAGCAACTAGTTTTGAGTTTTTGACCCGGGGAGATTGTGTCGGACTATTAATAATAAGAAGAAAAAAAAATGGTGTATTGTTTAAAATTGGTGTTTTGTAGTAAGTGAAAATTGTAGTTTGATGGGAGGAGTCTATAGTTTGAGACTTTTGCTAAACATTTTTCTTTATTCCTTGGGGTAATTTGAAGTTTGAAGTATTGTGATTTTATTTAATAGTTCAAGACAACTAATGTCATTGGGTGTGGAATGATATCAAATTATCAATAAAGTCAATTTATTCATAATATGCATTTAAAACACCATAGTTAAAGGCATGTTCTCCCCAACTTATTTTCAATTCAGTTCAGTTGCAATTAGTTCAGTTCAGTTCAGTTCAATTCAGTCCAGTTCAGTTGAGTTCCTAAATTATTATCATTACTATTAGTTATAATTTAATTCAGTTCTGTTCGCCCGCCTGATTCGATTCAATTCAATTGGTTTAGTTTAGTTCGATTCGATTTGCAATCGGTTCATTTCGATTCGATTGATTCTGTCAGTTCGATTCGATTCCCGCTTGATTCAATTGTTTTATGTCGAAGAAAATGCACCTTACAATTTTGTTTTCTATTAAAAATCCATAATATAATCTTTTATCTTGAAAAAGAAATACTAAAAGTATAATAGAATAGTAAATGGATTTCTTTTCTTCCACACTTGGGGACTTGAGGTTGTGGTTCGAAACTTTAAATTAATATTATTTTGTATTTTTAAATGCATGAGAATGACGTGAATATGATAATATTGAGGAGAAGGTGACACATGACGGACTGCAATTTTTGTCCACTCGTTTATTATATCTTAATAACTGATAGGTTTGTAGTGAGTTTAGAGTAATTTGGAAAGCATGACTTAATGGTTGAGATTATTTTGAAATAACCTAATTGGGATTATTGTGACAAATCTTTCACTACAAAAATTAGGTTGATTTATTCGTTTTAAGGAGAAAGGAAAGAACAAGTGAGTGAATGACTCAACTTTTAATGAAAGATGTCAACTAAATAGAAAAAAGAGGTTAACTAATAATGAAAAATTAATTGATGGGTAAGTTTCCTTTATAGCGAGAGATAAAAGGAAAAAAAATATAACTGTTATTAAAACATATATTAATTAATGGCAAAAACAGCAGAAAAATAAATATATACACAATTTTAAGTTATGTTTATAACCCCTCTCTCGGTCTCTCCATATCTTCCCCACTCTAATTCTAAAGAAACCCTAATCTCATTCTTTGTTAAGGTACTGCCATCTACCATATTTACCACTAAGGTCATGCTCTCTTCACTTAAATTAAGGTGATCAGGTCTGAATATTTTACAATCGTTCTCAACATTTAGCTTTTCAAAGTGTAATTTTCATAATTTTTACTAATACACAATTTAATATTTTTAATAAGTTCCTAAAATAGGACGAATAAAGAACATAGTCTAGTAGTCTTACATGTAGTATTAGGCCCCGTTCTTTTGGGTTTGAATTGAACCCAAGTGGCGAACCAAACCGAACCTGCGAGAAACCGAACGGGCGAAAATAAGTCCAAAAGAATAGCCTTAATGAATCTTAGCTTGTAGGGACAATGGAAGTGTTATAACGTTGTTTTATTCGGGACCTCCTCCTATCTCATCTCTCTATGGGGGTGTTTGGCGATTAGAGTTTTGAAGCAAAAAAGAGTTTTGGGCCACTTTTAGAGTTTTGACTACCAAAAACTCTAAGAGGGTGTTTGGTAAGAGAGTTTTAGAAAGAGTTTTGGAATGAAAACTCTCAAAATGAAAAAGCTCCTAATAGGAGCTTTTTCCTGTAGAGATTAGGTAAAAATATGTTCAATGACTTTTTTTCGCTCTAATAATAATACTACACATATGTATAAAATGTCTATAAATGTCATTTCACACAAACAAACGACAATAAGTTTTGAAGAATCGGCTTAATTGTTACCAAACACATTTGTAAGAAAAGGTTGTCAAATCGGCGAAAATCCGATAAACAAAAAGTTAAAACTCTAACAACAAACTCTAAATTCTAACAGCTAAACTCTAAACTCTAAACTCTAAACTCTATTTGCCAAACAGGGCCTATATCTCCGTCATCCTGATCCACATATCTAATTCCAAAAAGATCACAGCAAAAGGCCCCATTCTACTCAGCAGTCATCATCAACCAACTATCCTTCTATACACTTTCTATCTTTACAAAAAGCTGAACTCAATTAATTCTATGACGTAAAATTTTAAAATTCCCCTACATTTCAGATCTTTGCTTAAACAAACACACCCCTCTTCCTTTAATCATAAAAAGATAACCATCATTCACGTGTTTTTCCCTCACCAAAATTTCAGTTATTATTTTCACCACACTTCCTTAAATTAAAGCAAAAAAAACACTTTCTTTTTGGTGTGACACTATATTTTATCTTCAAAAAGAAAAAAAAATTCTATCTTTTCACTTGCATATATTGCTTCAACTTTCAAGGACTTTATTACTAGTATAAGAAGAGGTGTGACTTGCATTTTTCCTTAAGAAAGTGGAATTAAGTTGGGTTTTTTTCATTTTTGTTGGAGGAGAGTAAAAATGGGGAGTAAGGTTTTTTGTTATGGTGGTTTTTGGTTGTTGTTGGTGGTTTCAATGGTGGTAAATGGTGGTGGTAAAATAGTAAATGGGTATCCAATGGAGGACCTTGTGGTAAATTTACCTGGGCAACCAAAAGTTGAGTTTAAACAATTTGCTGGGTACATTGATGTAGATGTTAAAGCTGGAAGAAGCTTGTTTTACTATTTTGTTGAAGCAAAAAATGACCCTCATTCTAAACCTCTTACTCTTTGGCTTAATGGAGGTAAATTACACTACTATTAAGTTTTTTGTCTTTTATAATAATTATAATAATTTGTTAATTTATTTAATTTAATATAGTATTTTCTTTGAATTTTGCAATTTTTACATTTTGAATCTCAAGTTGGTGCAATAACCAATGTGTATTTTTTGGTGGGGTGAAATCTAATGTTTATGTTGTATGCTTCCTTCTAGGCGGGAGTCTTGTTAATGGTAACAATTTTTCAAATAATCAAATGGGTGTGTTTGTTTGAATAGGGAATTATTAGAGTAGTAACTATATTTAGGAAGGACTCTTGTATTATTGTGCCATATATATATATTGCCCGGCCAAACCAAAACGGCTAAGCCGCATTAATCCCAATTATCGTACAGGAATGTCACTTCTGATTTGTTTGTATGTGCTTTTTATGTTCTTTTTTTCTCTAAAAAAATTTGGAGCTTTATTGTTACTGTTGTTTATCTGTACTTTTTTTTGGGTTTATATATGCATCAAAATGTGAAGTAACTATAATTTGAAATGGAAGATTGTCAAATGCTTCATATTATTGGATTTTCTGTTTATCAAAATTTTATGAAAAAGGACAGTGACAATTCAATGCAAATGAATTATTTGCAGGACCTGGTTGCTCTTCCATGGGTGGTGGTGCATTTACTGAATTGGGACCATTCTTCCCAAGGGGTGATGGTAGAGGTCTTAGGAAAAATTCAATGTCTTGGAACAAAGGTTGGACATTTTATTTCTTTTAGTTCAAATTATGTTTTAGTTTTCAGAACACTGTGGTTATACTGGTGTTTATTTGTTTGCAGTATCGAATCTCCTCTTCGTCGAGTCCCCTGCTGGAGTGGGGTGGTCGTATTCGAACACATCATCTGATTACAATACAGGAGATGCAGCCTCTGGTATGGACAATGTAGCATTTGGTCGCGGCCGAGTTTTGCCTTTGTGTTGAAATTAGTGATTTTGGAAGTGTAATGCTAGTTTCTGAATTGAATTTTTTTGACTTCTTTTGGCAGCTAAGGATATGCTCACATTTTTGGTGAATTGGTTTGAGAAGTTTCCTGAATTCAAATCTAGGGATCTGTTTCTTACTGGAGAGAGCTATGCAGGTTAGTTAATGGCTAATTTTGCATCTACAGAGAAAATTTATCGGTGTTTGTATCATTGGAAACATTATTTCTTTGCTTGTATCTTAAAATTACTAATTGGGTTTGATTTAACAGAGAAGGGTGATTAGATTATGATAATTCTGTTGTCGTAGTTGATTGGGATGCCGGCATTGTTCTTTCCACATGAAAAAATATGTTTTAGACAAATTAAGTTGGATTTTTTAACTGGAATAATACAAACTTTTGCCTGCTTTCTACAAGAATAATACAAACTTTTGATTATTTTTAAATAATACAAACTTTACACCAAAATTCCTCCAAGAGGCGAAGTTGACTTGTAACCTGTAAAACAGGTAAAAAAAAATATTTACAAAATGATCTTTCTTCTTTCTCCCTCCTCCCCCAACCCCCATTCACCGAACCACCTCGGCCCCTCCCCCACCCCACATCCACCACCGAAACCACCCCCCCGAAGCCCATCGGACACGGCCACCTTCCCACGCCTACCCACCACCCACCCGAACCACCCCAGCCCCCGTCATCTCCTCCACCCCACTGCCACCACCGAAAACCACCAATCCCAGCCACCCCACCCCCCGAAAACCACCAATCCCAACCACCCCAGCCTCGAAAACCACCCCCTCCACTCCCTCACCCCGAAATACACCAAACCCAGCCACCCCACCCCCGAAATACACCAAACCCAGCCACACCACCCCCCTCCACTCCCTCACCCCCGAAAACCATCAATCGCAACCAAACCAAACCAAGTCTATGGGTTCCTGTAAAAGCGAGTGAGTGAAGAAGAACAGCGGCGGCTGACTCGATTTTTCCTTCGGCTAAACCGCTTAAGCCGTCGTGTTCAATGATAGCGACTCCGGCGAGAGAGTCTTCTTCGATGCGGTTTACGGTTACGACTAAGGGGGTTGGTGGTGTGGGCTTGTGATGGGCCGATGATTTGGGCCCTTTGGTGGTGGTTGTGATCGACATTTTTTTGGGGAAGTTATTTAAAGCTTCATTTTTTTCGGAATTGAAAGTGTAATGGTTTGAACTTTGAATTGGGTTATTGAATTTGGGGTTCTCGGTTTCGGAGAGGGGGGAGGAGGAAGAGAGAGAAACGGTGGGCAGGCAGCCGGCGGCGGGGGCTAGGAGTGGGGGGTGGGCCGGTGGGGGTGGGGGGTGGGGTCGGGGGTGGGCAAGCGAGCAGGAGAGAAGAATGAAAAAAATGGAGGAAGAAGGAGTAAGTGCCACGTAAGCAATATACCTGCACCAACAAGTCACTAACCGGTCATGCCCTACTGGAGGAATTTTGGTGTAAAGTTTGTATTATTCTAGTTAAAAAATCCAATTAAGTGTAGATGAGCTTAAATAGGTTTCAAGAAGTTTAAATAACTTCATTTAGTTTTGGTAAAGGCTATCCAATTTCAAGTCGCTACTACAATAAGTTCATAGGTTTAAATAACGATTTTTCAGGTGAAACGAGCAAAGCCTTAGCATAACCATACCAAGATTCTTGGTTCTGTTGAAAGCTACTAGCTTGGTCGTTATCTTTCTGCCATTTTTCTTTTACCGTTATATTTCTGAACTTTATGTCTTTGTGGATGTGTATACTGCAGGGCACTACATACCACAACTTGCAGTTGCTGTGTTGGATCATAATGCTCATTCTAGGGCTTCCAAGTTGAAGTTGAAAGGAGTTGCTGTAAGTAGTGGTCTTTCTTGAGTTTTTTGGGATTATTAGTATGTTTCTTTATAGTTAAATTTACAGTGTAACTAATCTGTTTTGCTTTCTTATTTCTTGATTCAGATTGGAAATCCACTTCTCAAACTTGATAGGGATGTTCCAGCAACATATGAGTACTTTTGGTCACACGGAATGATATCCGATGAAATTGGCCTTAGCATTATGAATCAATGTGATTTTGAAGATTATACATTTGCAAGTCCTCATAACGAATCTGATTCTTGCAACAATGCAATCTCACAAGCAAACAGCATTGTTGGTGACTATATCAATAACTACGATGTCATCCTCGATGTGTGTTATCCATCTATTGTGGAGCAAGAATTGCGGTTGAAAAAAATGGTAAATAAAACATTGGTGAAGGAAATTTGGATAAACAACATTATGAAGAAATTGATTTTGTTCCTAAATATGAGTTTGTTTTTTCCATCTTCAGGCTACTAAAATGAGTTTAGGAGTTGATGTTTGTATGACTTATGAAAGGAGATTCTATTTCAATCTTCCTGAAGTACAGAAAGCACTCAATGCAAATCGGACTAATCTGCCTTATGAATGGTCTATGTGCAGCAGGTATGTTACACTATGAAACTACTCTGTCTGCTTATGATGATAAAATTTTGTAGCTATACTTTTATAAGTGTGCCAATTCATAAATTTTTCAAGTGGCTTGTTTTTGAGATCTGTAGGTGATACTAAGAGAATTTTCTAATATAATTAAACTATATTCAATACTTTTAACAATAAGATACAGATTATAGTAGTAGTAACTTTTTTGGAATTGCATGCTATATTCCACAAGATCCATGTCAACCATTTCTGACTGTTTTTTGTTCTACAGCATTCTGAATTACAGTGATAGTGATGGTAGCTTGAATATGCTCCCTCTCCTTAAAAAGATACTTTCGCATCATATCCCTATTTGGGTTTTCAGGTATTACTTTATGAAACGTTGAAGAAATTAATCAAGGAAATTACCAAGAATTAAAATGTCTTAAACATATGTGACACTGTGTGCAGTGGAGACCAAGATTCTGTAGTACCACTGCTTGGCTCCCGTACCCTTGTTCGTGAGCTTGCTCATGACCTCAAATTTAAAGCCACCGTCCCCTATGGAGCTTGGTTCCACAAAGGACAGGTAAACTGTTGATGCATTACATCTGCCTTATCTCCTCCTTTTCCCTTTCCCACATTAAGGCTCTAATTTGTTGATTTTCGCTTATGGAAACTGAATTTTACTTATTACAACTGACTTTTGCTTATCAAATCTATCGAAAAAGACAGGATCTAAGCAAGCACTTTTTTTTTGGGATTATAACACTTAACCATATTACAGGTAGGAGGCTGGGCAACTGAATATGGAAACTTACTGACGTTTGCTACTGTGAGGGGTGCTGCACATATGGTACCTTACACACAGCCATCAAGGGCTTTGCATCTCTTCAGTTCATTTATTCGAGGGCGAAGGTTGCCGAGCACAACTAAATCGTCCATGGGTGACTAACTACACTCGAAACTGGTTCATTTCTGCGTGTTCAAAAATTACCGCCTGCAAAACTGTAATAAAGAGGATAGTTTTAGATGATTAGTGGTGAAAGGATAGAACTTAGGATAATGAGAATTTTCAACAATTTTATCCTCAAGAATTGAGGGCATAGATATCATCTGTCATTTGAGTGTTGGAATCAGGTTCAAAGGAACCAGATTCTAGTAATTGAGGATTGCAAGTTATAAAAAGTTTGACTATTGTTTTACAGATTTTTATCGAAAATCATATACAATGCTCAAATATATTTGTTCAAAGAAGACTTGTTCTTATTAATCATTGTGCAGAAAAACTGTTGAATAAGCAGCATATGCTGACCATCTCTGGTTGGCTTGTGCATAATAAACAACACATATCTTCCTGTACTTCCCTCCTTCGTCGAAACTGCTAGCAATATTAGTTTAAGTTATTCGATTCATCTTAGTTATCATTAGCCCGCCTAGCTTAGTTGGTAGAGCGCAACACAGGGTATATCCCACCACTCTCCATGGGTGGTTAGCATTATAAAAACAATGAGTGGTTGTGGTCGTGGGTTCGATTCCCTCGGCGGGCACTTCCTTTTTACCATCTTTTCAGGTCTGAGTAGAACACTTACACCATCTATGGCTTGTCAACTTCTTGATGAGAAAGTTTGTAGCTTTGGCGTGAATAATGGATAATGCCTTTATTGTGAACCGCAGTTCTATGTGTAGTTGAACGCATTCAATTCAAGTCAAAGCACTATAAGCATGAGTGTACCTAACATTTTCAAAAGAAAACAAAAAAAAGTAACATCTTCCAAGTTCCAAATGAGCCAAAAAACGGGATTTTAAAATCCCTTTTTATGAAACATTATTTCTCCCCCCTTCTCCCAAGTCCCAACCTCAGACACGCGGCCCCCTATTGGGGTGGGTAGAATTTATTGTATGATCCTATAACATTTCTTAATATTATTGAGGGCCTCATTAGAATAATCAACAATTATGCATGACAAATTTGAAGATTTTTTGTCCACCTAGTGAATAATCTACCTTGTTAGAGATAGGCATTAATAATTAGCGAGTTCAACTTAGCAGTGTTAATAATTTCCTAATTGTTCTTTTCTAGCTTACCCTATGGACAAATGTATCAATTTTTACGTAAAATTTGTAACCAACTTATAATGAATAAAAGGCACAATAAATCATATCAAAGCGTATGTAGGCTTGGTGGCCGCCTGCAATAGTTGAAGGGAAAGTTAGCTGCTTAGCTTTTAAGACTGCAAATCATTATGGCTTGAAACGCATCATTATCGAGTCCGATTGCCAATCTATTATCATTCGTCTCAGTGCATAATCAGTTTATTTTGTGAATTTCGGATACCATTCTCAAGGATGCCCTTGCTACTTGCTAGTAGTAGATTTTTCATTATATTAAGTGGTCACATTAAAAGGGTTGACAATTATGTGGCATGTCACCTTACTAAGTAGTATTTCTTGGTGTTGAACAATGATACGAATTTCCACTCACAAAACAACAAACAAATAGATCTATGCATATTTCCCCTTGCCAAAACATTTAGGTCAATGCTATAATTCTTTGTTTTTTATTTTGACATCGAGAAAACTTGCATTAATTAAACAACGAAGTACAACCTATTGCTAATACAACCAAACATAAAACAAAGGAAAACCTAAAGAAGCTTTATGTGCTCTTACATGCCCTAAAAAACAAAAATAAGTAAAACCGATAGAGAGTCGCATATTAAGAAGGGCGTCGCTGGTCGATGATTGTGCTGGTGGAGTCAAAAACCTGATAACTGATGGAAGTGGTAGGAGAAGCGAATGTCGTTCACGATCCGGACAACAAACAACCAATGGCGAGCTTCGCATCTCGCCGCATGAGCAATCCCAACGAGCTGCTATCGCCTGGGATTCTTGGCTCATGATCTGTTGAAGAGTCACGTTCCTAGGTGACTCATGACTCTCTCTCGAGAGTATTTGAGGTTTCTCCTTTAGGTAGGAGAAACGGGGCGTGCTAAAATCCACCAGATGCAACTGGGGTGCCCGCCTGCATATTTGATTTTTTCAAGGCAATGACCATTAAGATCATTGCCGAGCTATAAAAGAGAGCTAAACCTTTTGAGCTCTCGTAAACACCTCTGACTTTTGAAACCGGAACACACATGTTCGAACCATAGATACCGTTCATCGCCTCGACCACGCTCACACTTCTCATCCTCTTGAATCACCTGTTCCGTCATCAAAGTGTCCAAAAGGACTACATATTCGACTACTACAATATTAAACCACCATCTCTTATGGAACTGGCAAACATTTTTTAATTGCCATAACCAACTACGAACATCAGCCTTAGCAACCCAAAAGAAACGCCTTACGTCAATTATTTGACGACTTACCACACATACTAAGAAAAAAACCAACACAGTTATAGCTAACATAGCTGGGGAGGGAAAAGGGAAGCCCAACAACCAGGGGGTTAGGGAAAGGGATGCCCGAAACTAAGACTTAACCAACTACGGGGGATGTGGACTCGACAAAATGACACGAACAAGGGAGGGGAAGGGGAAGCCCGACTAGCGAAAATCGAGGAGGGGGGAGGGAAGGCCGACACACAACCCGGGGGAGGGGGAGGAGAGGCCCAACACAACAAGCGAAAAACGGGGAGGGGAAGGGGAGGCCCAACAAACAAAAACGGGGGGGAGGGGAAGCCCGACGCACAACCAAGGGAGGGGGGAGGGAAGCCCGCCAATCGAAAACAGGGTAGGGGAACGGGAGGAGATGCGACGAAGCGGGGGGGGGGCTACGCGAACGAGAAAAAGCGAAACGAAAAAGGCGAAAAGGGGACGACCGGGGACGAAAGTGGTGACTAGGGAGTGGGGACGACGGTGGCGACCGAGGACGACGATGGCGCCCGGGGACGACATGACGACCCGGGGATGAAGGGAAAACGCAGGGAAGAGAAAAAAATAGGAACAACCGAAAGCGAGCAAGCTCGCCGGCGGCCGGGTGAGCAGCGTGCTCGGGCGGCGACCGGCGAGCCTCGCTTGGTGGCGCTAGGTTTTTAGGGATTCCCGGTTGAGGGGATTTTTAGATAGAGATAGTCTAGGGTTTCTTTTAATATTACACTAATTGGTAAAGGACGCTATAATTCTTTGTGGTGCGGGGAGATATGTAGTTTCATAGCCTCATCTTCAATCTTATGTTATTTCGGTAGCAAAATTGAAGTTTGTTACTATTTATTTCCTTCGTTTTTTTAATTATCGCAACGTTTCGAAACTTTTACATTTCTTAATACACAACTTTTTGTGATAAATATCTCTAAATATCTATTTGTGAAAATTTTAAAAAGTTGTAATCTTGTAAATATAACATTGCGATAAATCCAGAACTTCTTACATGTTAAAGTTTGTATTATATAGAAAAAGTAAGTGTATGAATAATATTGCAAAAATAAAAATGAATAATACACTCGGATATACGACGTACCATATATCTAACTGTCAAGGCAATTTTTTGTTTTTTTTCCTTAGATGTAGTATAAGTTTTTTTTTTTTTTTTTTGGTAATATTGCAAGTTTTGTTTCTTAACAAGCACTGAATAAAATCAAATCCTTGACCTTTCACATTTTGGTTTGCTCCAATTTCATTTTCCTTTTATCCATTTGAATGAGCAGCTCCAATCAACTTCTTCATGCGCGCGCTTAAATTTAAATCTTTGGACCAATGTATGAAGCAATGAACTATAACTTCCTATTTTCAGCAAAAACGTACACAAAAAACTCGCGTTTCATACGTTACTATCGCAAATTTACACCAATTTCCCCAGAAATAAGTACTATTGACCCACCCACGAATCAAATAACACATGAAACTTATGATCATCTTCAAAAACTATGTTTGGAACAATGTGGGAAAATAAAAGCACGCCAACTGTTCGATGAAATGCCTCAGAGAATATCTCAAGCTTCTTATGCTTGTAAAGCCATCCACGCTCGCAGCTTGAAGTTTGGTTTTGGGTTAAATGGGCAGTTGGGTAATGCAGTTCTTGATTTGTATGCTAAGTGTGGTAATGCAGGGTATACTGAAAGGGTTTTTGAGAGGTTGGAGATGAGGGATGTGACGGGGTGGAACTCGATCATGTCGATGTATTCGAGACGTGGGGTGTTAGATAAAGTTGTGAAGTTATTTGGGACGATGCGTGATTGTAGTGTTCAGCTGAATGCGTACACTTATGCTATGGTGCTTTCTGTTTGTGCTAGGATGATGATGTTTGATTTTGGGAAGCAAGTACATTGTGATGTTATTAAGATGGGTTTTGTTTATCATTCGTTTTGTGAAGGTTCTTTGACTGATATGTATGTTAAATGCAATGCTTTAGGTGATGCAAGACGAATGTTTGATCAATCATGTAGTCCGAGTTTGGTTTTGTGTACTGCGATGATTACAGCATTCGTTCAGATGGGTTTGCTTGATGAGGCACTCAAAGTGTTTGAGAGTATGCAAAATTTAGGCTGTGTTCCTGATCATGTCGCGTTTGTGACTATAATTAGTGCATTTGTAAATGATGGGAGGATAGATAAGGCGAGAAGTTTGTTTGTTCAGATGCCTCATCCAAACACTATAGCTTGGAATGTTATGATCTCTGGGCTGGCTAAACGAGGTTATGAAGCGGAAGCCATGAATTTCTTCTTAAATATGAGAAAAGCATGTGTATCATCGACTCGTTCCACTTTGGGAAGTGTTCTAAGAGCCACTGCTAATTTGAAGGCTCTTGATGTTGGCCTATCACTTCATGCTGAGGCAATCAAGCAAGGACTTGATGATAATGTTTATGTCGGCAGTTCTTTACTAAATATGTATGCCAAATGTCAGAAGCCAAAGTCTGCAAGGCAAGTCTTTGATTCTTTAGAACAGAAAAACATTGTGCTGTGGAATACCATGCTTGGGGGCTATGTACAGAACGGGTTTGCTAGTGAAGTTGTTGAACTGTTTATGGACATGAAGGATGGTGGATATCAAGCTGATGAATTTACTTATACCAGCATTTTGAGTGCATGTGGTTGCTTGATGAGATTGGACTTTGGGAGCCAATTGCATTCTGAGATAATTAAGACCAATCTTGAATCGAATTTATTTGTAGGCAATGCGTTGGTTGATATGTACGCTAAATCTGGCTGTTTAGCAGAAGCAAGGCAGCTATTTGAGAGAATAAAAGATAGGGATAATGTTTCGTGGAATGCAATCATTGTTGGGTATGTCCAGGTGGAAGAGGAGTATGAGGCTTTTGGCCTGTTTCAGAGGATGATATCTGATGGTACAGCAGCTGATGAAGTTGCTATGGCAAGTATGCTAAGCGCCTGTGCTAATTTAAAAGATCTCGTCCAAGGCAGACAGATGCACTGTTTATCTGTGAAACACGCCTTAGCTACTAGCCTTTATGTGGGAAGCTCTCTTATTGACATGTATGTGAAGTGTGGGGTTATTCAGACTGCACAAGAGGTTTTTTATCGCATGCATAATCGGAGTGTGGTTTCTATGAATGCTTTGATTGCTGGGCTTGCTCAGGACAATTCAGCGGAAGCGGTAAAAATCTATAAGCTTATGCTAGCTGAAGAACTATGTCCATCTGAAATTACCTTTGCTAATCTTTTAGATGCATGTCATGGGTCTTTCATGTTTGATCTAGGGAGGCAAATCCACTGCCTCTTGCTAAAGAAAGGAATGCTATATGACGATGGATTCTTGGGTATATCCTTGTTAGGTATGTACATGGATTCCCATAGGATATCAGATGCTAGTAAACTTTTCTTGGAGTTCCCAAAACGAAAGAGTGCAATACTCTGGACGTCTATGATCTCCGGATTAAACCAAAATGACTACCATGAGGAGGCTCTGCAGCTTTATAGAGAAATGCGCAGCTATGACGTTTTGCCAGATCAAGCAACATTTGCTAGCATTCTCAAAGTATGCTCCATTTTAACTTCATCGAGGGATGGTACTGAAATCCACTCATTTGTTTTTCGCTCTGGTTTCAATTCAGATATGTTAGTAGGCTGTGCTCTTATAGACATGTATGCCAAATGTGGAGATGTAAAAAGTTCTGTGCAGGTTTTCCAGGAAATTGACAGTAAATGGGATGTCATCCTTTGGAATTCGATTATAGTAGGATTAGCTAAAAATGGTTATGTAGAAGATGTACTAAAGATATTTGGTGAACTAATGCAATCACATGTGGATCCTGATGAGGTGACATTTCTCGGTGTTCTTAGTGCTTGTAGTCATGGAGGCAAAATAAGTGAAGGTCGTTATATCTACAATATGATGGTTGATCAGTGCGGTATTCAGCCAAGAAACGATCACTGTGCCTGTATGATCAACCTTTTTGGTCGATGGGGTTTTCTTGAGGAAGCAGAGAGATTTATTGACAATTTGGAGATTCAACCTGATGCTAAGATCTGGGCGTCATTTCTTGGTGCCTGCAAATTGCATGGAGATGATGCAAGAGGGAGGAAAGCAGCAGAAAAACTGATTTATCTGGACCCCCAAAGTTCTTCCGCGTACATTTTGCTTTCAAGTATACATGCTTCCTCAGGTAATTGGAGTGAGGTTGACTCTTTGAGGATGCAAATGAGAGAAAAAGGTGTCGCAAAGTTTCCTGGATCTAGCTGGATTAGTAGGAAGGAGGATGATGTTCATAACTTGGTATAATTTATTGGTTGTTTTTCAAGCTGCTTTACTCAAGAGGCATTGGAGGCCATGCATACTTCTCTTGGGCACCATGCAACAGTATCTTAAAACAGACAACAGTTTAGCACCATCTTTCTTCCGTCCTCCTAATGTAATACTCTTTAAGAGTCAGGCATCCTATGATCTGGTTATCTGCTCTTCAGATTGCAAAGAAATCTTTATGGAGCTGAGAGTAGAAGCAGTGTTGTGACAGAAGATTTGGGTGATGGACCAAAAAGCAAAAGCACTTTTGAACATAGTTTTATTTGGGGTTGGCTTCCGTCTTTTACTTTCTAATATTGAGAAGTTAGTTGATATTAGAAGGTGAAGAGCAGAACCCAATGCAGTTGTGCGCGTCCCATGTTGGCTGGGTGTGGGGGGAGGTCATGATGTACATAACCTTGTGAATCAAGACTAAGACAAGACCCCTTAGTGAATAATATGTAAGTTTAAAGTAGAAGAGGTATCAATCAGAATCAGTAGCAAAAATAGTCAGGCATTTTTGGGAGTTAATAGTCTTAGACTAGTAGTAATGGTGAAAAGAAATGGCCGCAGAGATCTTATAAACACTGTTATGGCAGGGTTAGAGCTACGATGCTGTAAGTCTTCAGAAAGAGTTACTCAGAAGCTGGAAAAACTGTAAGTGGCTTATAATCAGATTATTAAGCTTAGCCATAAATTTATTCATCTTTTTAGGTGGAGTGGGGGGAAAGTTAGATTAGTGCTCTAAAACAACTGTTCATATTGACCTGTAGTTCCACCATGATTTTTCTATGTTTCCTATTGATGTGAAACTCTAAACTCTGAAGATATGAATGAGGTTATAATGTGAGTTAATGGCTGGTAAGTTATACATACTGGAACTTGGTAATTTCTCTCCTATGGACTTGACCTGTCAGATAATTTGGTAATTTAAGGTTTTGCATTCTAGGTGACCTAAGCTGGTACATGGGCTCGCATGATATCATCTTGAGTAGTTGAGACATCCATCCTTTTCCATAGATAATTAACGAGAATCAATTGAATCCTCTTTCCGTTCTTCTAAAATCTTTCCTGCTGTCGTACATCAGAGACGTTATCTTTTAAGAGTTTTGCTTAGACACATTTTATTTATGTGGTAAACTAAAGTAATTATGGGCTATCACTAACTCACTTCAATCTTGGAGCCGTGGAGGCGACTTGGGTTGTTAGTGTCTAGTGGCTAGTACCATGGCTCTATAAATAATGCTGCACTACTCTTCACTATTAAGGGGTTGTAATCACCAGGACTGCTGATGGACTTATGGTGGTATGAAGGCA
This sequence comes from Beta corolliflora, assembly GCA_947648045.1. Taxonomy (NCBI): domain Eukaryota; kingdom Viridiplantae; phylum Streptophyta; class Magnoliopsida; order Caryophyllales; family Amaranthaceae; genus Beta; species Beta corolliflora. The sequence goes on along the minus strand of CANSZD010002914.1, from coordinate 861,790 downwards.
GTAGAATTGCAAACTCAGTAAGTTAGTATGTCCCGGTACAGTCACATAATCCAACAAATTTCTAAGCTTTATTTGAGCTTTTTATACCGGTGGATTGTCTCTGACCAACACTAAATCATAGTTGATTTGGATTATTTTTATGCGTTCCACTTTTTCACTGCTTTAATGAAATGTGGAACCTATGTCCAGGGGATTGTTTGTCAAATGGCAAATAGTTTCAAACTAATTGGTTAAGTTTTTTACCATCTGTTAAGACTTGAGTGTTTTATGTGTGAAATAATTGAACATATCCCTAGTTACACTATATATTGATCATATGCAATGGTGTGAATCTGAATACATTTTATACATAGTAAAAATGTAAATTAAACATTACAATTTCTCAGTGTCAGGGTTAGTATTTGGTGGTTTTGTAGCTTCTGAAACAACAAATTGTTTCCCCTACTTATCCTGATTCCCAATTTTTGGGAAAATGTGCAGTGACTATATTATAGTATATCATTGAAATTTGTCCGTACTAGTATGTCGACTAAAATAATAATAGCTATGTGGAAGGTCTGGCATTTGCTGGCTCCCTGTTCAAGAAGATATTTGATTAAGCATTCGAGGTTTAATATTACACGAAATGAATGAACATAGGAATAAAAAAAATGGTCTTTATGGAGCTGAGAGTGTCTAGTGCTAGCCTTGAGTATTTTTCTATGTCGCCTTTTGTTCTTTTGTTTCAGACTTCATGATTAAAGTAAAGCCTTTAATTATTTTATTTTAAATTTTCAGTTTTGGGATTGAATTTTGAGACGAAGAATAGTGAGCCCAATGACATTACACACTCTTTTTCTTTCTGTCTATACTGGAGCTTATTCTTATTACAAAGATTTCGGCCGTGTGCCGGTCTAAAAGCTATCCAAACGGGCCTCCGTTTTCCCTGCTTACTAAAAGGCGGGAACTTTATATTTGATTGAATGAAGGCCACTAAAAAGTTCTAAACATTTATAAATTCTACTGACTTTGAGAGACCCACAACTCTGATACTTTTTATAAATTTTATTGGAGATAGACTGACAATGGCAAGCATGGCTAGCATCCATTGGTGGTTGATGTTGGTGGTCTTTGTTGGAATAGGTGGTTTGAATGCATACCCACTGGAGGATCTTGTAGTAGGATTGCCCGGTCAACCAAAGGTTGGATTCAGACAGTTTGCTGGCTACATTGATGTGGATGTCAAGGCTGGGAGGAGCCTGTTTTACTACTTTGTTGAAGCTGAACAAGATCCTGACCTTAAGCCTCTCACTCTCTGGCTCAATGGAGGTTAGATTCTTGCTCTTCCTTCTGCTTTAGACCATGATGTTTCATTGTGAACTGCTGCATTATATTCTTGTTGCTCCTGGACGACAAGCAGCAATCGGCTGCCCTATGTTCATTATTGATTATGTACTGCTGCAATGCCCTGTGATATTTCTGATGGGCTAGAGTTCAGTGTCCACAAGGCCTTTAGATTTTTGTACCAAAAATGAGAGACCAAATTTCCAACCTGATTGCAGCCTCTTATAGTTGTCCCTGATAGGCCATCGTAGAGCCTACCAAAGATAAAAACCTCGCAAGGTCCTTCTACCTAGATAGCAGGGCAAGGGTCGATACCACATGGACTAACAGAGAACCAGCCACCAGGTGATATCGACTATGATAAGTTAGGTCTAAAATTGGTAAAAAAGGTAATCAACTATTGCAAATATAAACTATTTAGGAATCGTGACCAAAAAAATTAGCCACAATCAAACCTACCCATACGCTTAAGAGTCAAAGAATGATAAACTGCATTAGGGTAGAGGAACTCACAAATCACTTCAACCATAAACCAATAATCAATCAAGGGGAGTAACTTTGGGCTCTACTTGAGGGGGAATGTCATTCACAGGTGCTCTAATTAGAGAGGCTTAGAGTGATACAATTTTCACTCATGAATCCCCTGCTTTGTTTTTGTTTTTGTTTTGGTTTACTGATGTTTGGTGTAGATGTGCCCCAATACTCATATTTGTTCAGACTAATGAGAGCAGCTCAAATGCTGACTGATAAAATAAATAAAAAAACAAAAGTGAATACAGATTAAGAAATGAAATGCTTTAGGCCACGCCCAGTCAAAATGGGAGCTGGTATGATTCTTTATAATCTGTATACAATAATACCTATTACTATTTATCTAATGCAGAATTGTTGGAGAATTGGCAGACCCAAAAATGATACATCTATGTATTAGAATTCACCTGTATCTTATTTCACAGGCCCTGGTTGTTCGTCGCTTGGTGGTGGTGCCTTCACGGAGCTGGGACCTTTTTTTCCTACAGGTGATGGTAGGGGTCTTCGTCGAAATCCAAAATCGTGGAATAAAGGTTAACCTTTTCTACCATCTTTTTACCCTTTGTTTAGAAGTTTTAAATCACCTGGTTCTTTTATGACCCACATTTTTATAATTTGTACTTGTTTTTCTGTGTCCATAACAGCGTCCAATCTCCTCTTTGTTGAGTCTCCAGCTGGAGTAGGCTGGTCATATTCAAATACAACTTCCGATTACAATGCTGGGGATATCTCAACAGGTATTGTACATTATTTTAAGACAATTTTCCATCCTTTACTATCTCAATAGAAAGCTTAATTCTAGTTTTCTTTGCAGCAATGGACATGCACATATTTATGATGAAGTGGTATGAGAAATTTCCAGCACTCAAGTTTAGGGATTTCTTTCTTACTGGAGAAAGCTACGCTGGTAGAGTATTATTTTTGTACTCTTTTCTCGATTTAAGATGATATGTTTGAAATAGATATTTCAGTATGTTCCTTCCCCATCCCTACCTCCGGCACAAAATATTCCTCTTGTTTCATATTTACTCTCGTCCTTCCCAGTTTATTTTCTTTCTGCTTTTTGTTTATTCAAATTGACTCTTCCTAATTATTAATTACCTCACTATGCATTATTATTACTTCTTTATACGAAGTAGCTTTGAAAATTAAGTTGGAGTCTAAGACGAACACTTTGAAATGGGGAAACTAATGGTAATTGACAGTGAGTTTGTTTGTGCTTGACTAGTTTCTGTGTTCTTCTTGATATGATGGACGGGAATCTGCAGGGCATTACATACCACAGTTGGCTGTTGCTTTACTGGATCATAATGCCAATCCAAGTGCTTTTAAGTTCAACATAAAAGGAGTTGCTGTAAGTCATTATTTTTCACTGATGTTGCCTCTTTTCTTACCCCCAAGGCCCCAACTAGAGCTGGCAAAAGTTCATTTTCATGTGGTGTTCGTGCTATATATAAATGGGTTGAAAAACCTTTGACACCCATTTAATAAGACGTGTCGGGTCGTGTTGACCCATTTAATTAAACATGTCGAGAATCTCAACACTGACCCGCTATTTTCGTATTCGGTTCGTGTCGTGTTCTCTTGCTAAGCTATTTTTTGACAATTTTAACACAGTTTTGTACATTAAAATCCTACATTTGTTAGCAATTGTGTTAAACGGGTTTAGCATGTCAATATGTCATCTTCGTGTTAGAAATTTCAACACTAACCTGACCCATGCAATAAGACATGTTGTGTCGTATTGACCCGTTAAATTAGACAGATTGGAAATCCTCTACACTAACCCACTTTTTTTTTATCCGGTACGTGTTGTGTTGTCTTGTCGTATCAAATTTTGCCCGCCCCCCAATCAGAGAAGAAATTGAAGAGAACCTTTACACTTGTGTGATCCCCTCACTCTTTCTTTTGGTGAGTCAGATAGGAAATCCTTTGCTCAAACTTGATCGAGATATTCGGGCTGAATACGAGTTCTTATGGTCACATGGGATGATTTCTGATGAAATTGGTCTCACCATAATCAAGGAGTGTAACTTCAATGATTACAGTTTTGGCAATCCTGATCATAATGTATCCCGGAAGTGCTACGATGCAATAACAGAAGCGAAGCTCAGCATTAGCAGCTACATTGATAATTATGATGTGATTCTAGATGTTTGTTACCCATCGATAGTGGAGCAAGAACTTCGTTTGAGGAAAGTGGTATGTTTCATTGTCGTTCTTTAACAACCCCACACTGTCGCCCTCCCAAAAGAAAGAAAAAAAGGGAAATTAAGCAAACAATTTTTGTTTTGATTGCTTGGTTTCTTGTGATATAGTCCTGAATCCTGAAGTATCTTTCATCTGCAGGCCACTAAATTAAGCTTAGGTGTTGATGTTTGCATCAATTATGAATCTTGGTTCTATTTCAATCTTCCAGAAGTACAACACGCTCTCCATGCAAATCGAACAAAACTGCCCTATACCTGGTCCATGTGTAGTGAGTACGTTTCGCAGATTGCATGCTGGCCAATGGCAATAGTGTTTTCGGAGACCCTTCATTTTCGCTTTCCTGGCGACGGGAAACACTTTATTTGGTTATGGGGTTAAAGATCACTGATATTTGCGGGTTTCTTTGTGGCAGTGTTTTAAACTATAGCAAGGCTGACGTCAAATTGGATATGCTTCCGCTGCTTAAAATAATCATCCAAAAGGGTGTTCCAGTTTGGGTTTACAGGTAAATACTGCACGACGCAAGAAATCAGTTATACCAAAGTATGAGTGGTTTTGTATGACATTTCATGATCAACTACTTTTTCCTCAGTGGAGATCAAGATTCTGTAGTTCCACTGCTGGGATCCCGCACGATGATTCATGAACTTGCTCGTGACTTAAACTTGAAGGTCACTGTTCCTTATGGAGCCTGGTTTCATAAAGAGCAGGTAACCCCCTTCCAAGTTCATTTGTCGTCTATGTTTATATGGCTAGGTCAGATGAGGAGAATCAGCCATTAATGATGAGAACTTTTTGACACAGCATGTTAGCTTAAAAGGATGCAAAACTAGTACATATAATAAGCAGATGGTGAAAGGTTTAACATAACAGCTTGAAAAAGATAGGGAATGACAATGTACAAGTAGTGTATAGTAATTTAGAAACAACCCAAGTTATGAAAGAGAACAGTTTGGCACAGCTAAAAATATGTCTTTGTATGATATTCACATCTGAAATATTTGGCAACAGATAGGAGGTTGGTCAATTGAGTACGGAAATTTGTTGACCTTTGCCACAGTAAGGGGTGCTGCACATATGGTGCCCTATTCACAGCCAGCAAGGGCTTTACATCTCTTCAGCTCTTTTGTTCATGGACGAAGATTGCCAAATGCAACACGCCTGCCCATCGATGACTAACAAGATTAGCCATCTCGTGTATGAACTACGGAACTGTGAATTGATCTGATTTTTATTGCGATGTGAGGAGCTATCAGTTTGTTATCGTCAGTCATGCATGAGCTGCAGAAATGTGGTAACAAATGGTATAAGCTTTCGAGTGTTGCTATTTTATCAACTTCCTACATTTTCAAGTGTACAAGATATTAAAGGCAGTGTTTGCTGTAGAATATGTAATACTCTTATGTTAGATGTTTTAGGGATAATTGTAAGTGTTGAATCTAATGACATCACCCCTTCCCTATTCCTTTCAACAACAAAAAATAGCATCCTACAATAAAAAGGAATTTCATTAATAAATAACTTGAAGATACTTGTGTAGTTGTGTTTACTCCGTATAACTATTTTTTTTTTGTTATCTCTGTTCTTAACATGGAGATCTATCTTATACTACTCAAATTAGTCAAATACATGGATTGTATGTATATGACGACTTTATACCAAGCAGCTTGGCCACAGAAGGCTTGGCATCACTGGTAAAGGTTTGGTGGGGGAGGGGCTTAAGGTCATGGGATCAAATCCCACTAAAAAAATAAGACTTTATACCATCCTCAGGGATCAAATCCCACTAGGCTCTTTGGGGTGAGGTTTCCCTTACCATCCCCCTCCCTCCAAGTGACTTATCGACCTATGCGATACCGAGTCTTGGCGTTCAAGAGTGCTTTCATCTTACCAACTTAAAAAAAATGTATATGACGACTTTCACATGTTGGATGTAGGCCAAATTACCAGATTGGTATAAAAAAAAGGAGTTTTGACATATTGGTATAAATAAAAAGGCATATGCGACTCATTGATATAAAAATATGGGGGCACTTTGATAAATTATCGTTGGCATAAGAAAACAGCTCCGGTATCATATGGACCTGATTTTTTGCCGGATTTTTCTTTTTACTATATAATTATCTTTTTGTTGAACATAACTTAAACTCATACTTAAACATTAACAAACTATTTTGGCATGCTCACTCCTCAGGTAATTTTACTTTAAAAAGTGCCTATGCCATGCTCTCTCAGATTCCTTCTCCGCTTAATGAGCAAGTAAGTAACCACTCCATAATTTTCAAGACAATTTGGCATCTTCCTATCCATCCAAATTGGAAGGTTTTCATTTGGAAACTCATTCAAAACCGACTCCCTACTCATGCCAATTTACTTGCTAGAGGTATTACTCTTGATCCAAATTGCTACCATTGTAGTAATGTTTTGGAGGATCAAAATCATATTTTTAAAAATTGTCATCAAACAACTATGTTTTGGAGTCAGAATCCTCTTCTGCTCCCTCCAACCCAATATGATCCTTCTTCCCAAACGGAATGGATCATTACCTATATCCTGCTCTTCAGAAGCGAGGATGGTCCTAATAGTGAACGCCTCATCAAGTTCATTATTTCACTTTGGTCTTTATGGATTCATAGAAATGACCATGTTTTAGGGATGGTCAGGATATCCCTATGACGTCTCAACAACGATTTTCGCATTTCCTAGCGTTACACTTGCAGTGGTCTACCCAACAACAGATTTTAGGTCTTACTTTTCTTCATCCTCCGGAACAAAACAACAATATTCCGCCTGGTTTTTTTGCGGTCAATCTAGGAAGAGATGTATATGGTTCTCATAACTAGATTATTTTAGTTGATGGTGCTTGGGATCCAAAGACAACAAATATGGGTTTAGGTTGGTGCATTCGAAGGACTATAAACCATGTCACGCAGGATATTCCTGGTGGGGGGACTTATGGTTCTGCTATTTCGGCTTTACATGCGGAGGTTTTGGCATGTATTCAGGCGTTATATTGGGCTCAACATAATCATATGCATCATATCAATCTCTTCACTGATTCTACCAATCTTGTTCAAGTGCTGCAAAACCAACTTCGTCCACATATACAACTAATTTGGACATTTGAAAAGCTTCGAACTCTTGCCAACGAGTTTACTTCATGTTGCATCACTAAGGTGCCTCGTCACAATGTAGCAGATGCGGATAAGGTTGCCAAGAAATGCCTCGCAACTATGACTTCTTTTACTATTATGTTTTAGTTTTGTTCTTCAACCAGTGTAAAACAAAAAAAAAAATTTAAACCTCATTTTTACTTTCCTATCTTTCTTCTTTTAAATGATATAATTACAAAAACAATAATGCTAGTGTATATTTCCTTCGGTTTTTATTACTTGCATCATTTCCCTTTTTGCCAATTCTCTATTACTCGCATCGTTTCTATTTTTGGCAATATATTATCTCTTCTTATCTCCTAAAGACATGAGGTTCCTCTCTCTCTATCTCTCTCCTCACCTTGACCTTATGCAAAAGGAAATGATGCAAGTAATAAAAAAGGGAGGAAGTATTAAGAAAAAATTAATAATTCCTAAGTTCTGAAATAGATGAACCGCCTCTCTCTTATGTTAGAGTTTTTTGAAAGACACGTTTCATTTATTTCAGAACGAAGCAAAGTATTGAAATAGGCCAAAAGGAGAAAAAAAATGACATTAACTATTTTGAATAACTAAAACGTAGTAATACACAAAAAGAAACGGACATCACTCGAGCCCAAAATCTAGTTTTATACCAAATATTATATCCCCACTATTTTTTTTTAATATCCATGGGACCATGTCTATTTGTCAAAAACCTTCGTTATTTTGTACCAATGTGGTAGTTTGGCCGGTCACGTCTTAATATTTAAAATTAATACCCTCCAATCCATAGCTAACTGTAGCTTCCTTCTTCTCGACACCAACTTTCTAACCCCCACTCACTTACCAGCTACTGGTTGTTGCCATCTTAACAAGGAAAAGGAAATACTTTGTAAGATCTCTGCCTTTTTCTACAAATTACACTCCTTCACACTAATTACTTGCTTTTATTCTTTCACCCAATTTCACTTTCATATGATCTTCTTACATTTTCTTCTAATCTAGTAAGTACTTACCACAATTTCTGTTCTGTTACAATGGAGTATGAAATTGTGATTCTGGGTTCACTTACATTGATTTATTTACTAGCTATATTGTACTGGGTTTTCTTAAAAGACTTGATTAATGGTCTTAATTTGAACTCATTTGGTCAAGTCAAGAAATTTTACACAAGATTTTCTAGTTATGGTGATGTTAATTTTGTGGGTAGTAATGGAAAGAACTCAACTTCAGTTCTTAGATCTGTAAATGGAATTATAGCAATTGGGTGTTCTTTGATTTTCTTTTTAGCTCTAGTTGGTGCATATTGGTTCATTTCTAGGGATTTAAAACCTAGTTCTTTAGATCAGGGTTTCAGTATTCCTGGCCCTAATGATGCAACTGGGAAATGCAATGTGTTTGATGGAAAGTGGGTCCCAGATGATAGTTATCCTTTGTACAATGCATCTGATTGCCCATTTGCTGAAACTTCTTTTAATTGCTTAGCAAATGGGAGGAAAGATGAGGGTTATATGAAATGGAGGTGGAAGCCGAAAGGCTGTGATCTTCCGAGGTTTGATGTGCAAGCTGTTTTGATGTATCTTCGAGGGAAACGGGTCGTTTTTGTTGGTGATTCATTGACTAGAACACAGTGGGAGTCATTCATTTGTATGCTTATGTCTGGGGTTGAAGATAAACGTTTTGTGTATGAAGTCAATCAGAATAAGATTTCTAAGAAAATTAGGTTTCTGAATGTGAGGTTTGATTCTTATAACTTCACGGTCGAGTTTTATCGGTCTGTTTTCCTTTCGTGGCTTACCGCTCCACCTAAACGAGCACCCAAGAGAGTCAAGTGGACAGTTAGGCTTGACAAGATGGATAATGCTCATGAAGAATGGGTTGATTCGGATGTTCTGATATTCAATACTGGGCATTGGTGGACAAAAACGAAGCTATTCGAAACGTAAGTTTCTGAGATTGTATTTATGTGCTAATTTCATAGGTGAATATGCTATGAACTGTGGTGATCATGGAACTTTGACTAATTGCTTAAGAACTTTACAGTTCTCATTTGTTTGCTTGTCTTTGTCTAATAATAAACTCTGAGCATGTTGTTGTCTTCGCATATAGGTTACTTTCAAGCACCTCATGATCGCATTATACTTCAGTAAATGATGAGAAAATGTGATATTTATCTGTTTGAATCAGAAAAATGCCAAGGGCACATCTCTAATGATCATGCTTCCCTGCTGAGAATGGGATACCCACATTTATGGCCTTACTTCAATTAATAATGGTGCTGTTGAATCAAATTTATTTAGACAAGGAAAAAATGACACGAAGCGACAATCTTGCTTGTACAGGTAGTGGCGTAGTGCACACATATTTAGTTGTAGAATCTCCGTTAGTTTTTGGGCTACAGAGGGAATATAACAGACATCTCAAGTTTGTCAGGGTTGATGTGTTCCTAAGGTATTTGGTGTCTCATCTTTGCTGGAGTGTTTATGGTAGAAAAAACTGGCTTGGTTGCTTCCATATAATATAGGTGCTTACTTTTACTGTTTGGTTCTATTATTCTGACGGGGAATGTAAACTCAATTAAGATATTCCTTGTTCTATAATTTGTGCAGTACCAATAGAATTAGTAATAGCTTAGCTACCGTTTCGGGGGAATCTAGTCATTTATTCAGCTCATAACAATATCTGTACAGCAAGGGGCAAATCTTCGTAGACAGCTTCCCTCTGATGTAGTCACCGGCCTTCTTCCCATCCCCACTTTGTTGCTTCTGATGAAGTTGCAAGCCTACTTAAATAGCTTACAGCTAGCTTATTAAACTAACCTTTGACTGTCTGCAGCCACTGAGGAATATAATTTAATCAAAGTATGCTATAAGCCTATAATCCCGTTAGTGCCTTGTGACCCTCTATTTATTTATACCTGGTCACTCTGTGAATCCTAAATTGAACTAAAAAAACCCTCTCCTTTTGTACTTTGGTGGGGCACCAGGGCATAGATATTGAAAGATATGATGGATGATTCAATATCAAACATTCATAATGAGGGCTCATGAGAAATTTACTTTCACGACATAATGACATCTATAGACTATCAATTGATGACTACACTTTAGGAAAACAATCCCTCCCCTATTAAGTATGCTAAAAAAGTTTGATGTGGTAGTGTCCTTGGAATTTATGGCTACACCTTGCAGATCATCATTAATTCTTTCAATGATCAGTTGCTGTTATCACTCCATTTAATTTGTTGGTTCTCTTGTATGGAATTGCTTCTAACTTGTTTTGTTCAGACAGGGGTACCTATTTTCAGGTTGGTAAATCGCTAAAGCTGGGATTGCCAGTAACTAAAGCTCTGACAAAGACACTTCAGACCTGGGCATCATGGGTTGAATCACAGATCAATCATAATAGGACCCATGTATTCTTTCGCACTTTTGAATCTTCACATTGGAGGTAAGTTTCATTTCAGGCTTCGCAACAAAACATTACTGGTACCTCTGAATAGTGTTGTTCTTTTTTTGCTTGATCATGGTCTAGTTTAAAGTTAGAACTTCCTTTAAATTGGGAGTAATCTTTGTGCTAGACTTGATCTCGATCCTATCAAGCAATCATAGTTGATTTGTTCCTCTCTTTCCTCCCCCTCTCCCTCCTTTTTCCTATCTGGTGCTCTGGGATCCAAGTATACATTTCCCACTGTCGCAGCTCATTAATCCCAGTATAACTGTAGCACCAGTGCTAATTTTTAATATAGCTCTTACTTTCTTTCCATGAAATAGATATAAGTAAGAATGGAGCCATTCATCAAGCTTGGCTTCTACAAGGACTTCCCATAATTCTAGAATATATTATATCGAGCTAGAGTTCCTGAGTATGGTTGTCAAAAGAGGACAATGCAGTGTATGAAGTCTTGTAATTCAATGTTGAGGATCCAGGTTTTGCTTATTATAACTGCTTTAGTGAAGGATATGTGAATTCTTTTGCAGATAAAAAAAAAGATCAGCAATCACCATACAAGTATATGAAGTCTTCTTATTCATTGTCTATATTTTGAAGTTTTATCTATCAGTCAAAAATCATGATCATTTATAGAAAAACTGTTGAGATTCTGGTATTAATGCTGGTGATTATTACAGTGGTCGGAATCGTAATACATGCAAAGTGAGTCGAAGACCAATGTTGACAGCTCAGGGTAGGGATAAAAGCCCTATTTCAGATGTGATATTGAGGGTCATCAAGAGTATGTCAGCACCTGTTACTGCTCTGCATGTTACTCCAATGGGATCATACCGCAGTGATGCGCATGTGGGTACATGGAGTGACAACCCATCAGTGCCAGATTGTAGTCACTGGTGTCTGCCTGGGTTGCCAGATATGTGGAATGAAATTGTATTCACTTACCTTCTGCACAAAGATCAAATTTCCAAACAACAAACTGCAAAGTGAAGGTGACTTCTGAGTTCTTTTTCCTTTGTTGTATTATGTTCTGGTATTAATGATGTGCCCCCTTGAGCCCACATCATTTCACACCTTTGGGTTTGGCATGAAGATCACTATGGTAATAGAAGTAGAAACAAAAAATATTAAAAGGGGGTCGAGAGAAAAATAGAGAAAGAGAAAATAGATGGGCAGAGAGAGGATCAGGGTTTGATAAGATGACGAGAAGAATTGTTTTGACTCAGAATAGAACAGTGAAAAATGAATGCGACAACCATACGTAGAGTGTCATTGTGAGACAGAGGGAGGATGAAATTTGAAGTTTTCTGTACTGAGAATCACTTTTGGACGAACTTCTATCAATATATTATTAGCAAGGCTTTTTAGCATAGTTATGTAAAAACCAAAAGCAAGGCTTTCTTACCAATATATCTATTTCTTGATGTTGTCTTATTGGAGAAATCCTGTGAGTTATCTATTGATAAGTGGTGATTCCTTGGCATACCAGGAAATTTAGTAGTCAAGCTGTTACCTAGTTTTCTCTGCTTATCAGTTATCACAATATCACTGAACAGAAAGGTTTTCTCATGGTTACTTCAGACATTTTTTTGGCCATTCTATTAATCATGTGATTACAAGCTTCCAGCAATATTTAACTAATACTTCGTAACTTGTGGAGCGATAACGACTTAATGTTTTGTGAAAAGAAACTGCGTATACTTAGAAGCAGATTGGTATAAAGCTGAGTTGTTACTTCTGTTCTAGATGTAATTTATGAAACTGTAGCCACTGACGAGGATATGCTTCTTAGAATCAACCCTGTCCAATTTACGGAAGATGCAATCTACTATGTCTTTGAAGTCCCCAACTATCATATCATAGGCTAATAACTGAGGTTCCTGGCACAGGTTTTTTCTTTTCTTTCTTTTTTTGAAAAGAGTGGCACGGGTGTTTCTTAAGTTGGAGCGTAAACTCTCTAATATAGATTTTGATGATCCATATATTCCTGTTAGTTTTCCTCCTTGAGTGGAGAAACCATTTCCAATTTTGGACATTTAATATTTGCATTGCGGAATTTCTCATATTAGCAAAGAACTATTTGATAGCTAAGAAGTTTTATATATTCCCTGCAGTTTTGTATCACAATTATGGAACGAAGAGGCATGAGGGAGGATAATTATACACGGATCAACGCAGAAAAAGTTGTAAGTTTGTCAAGTTGTAAAGTTGTTCAGTCTTCTGCAGTGGATGGATGCTGTTTTTCATCAGGCTTCCAAAACCAAAATTGAACGTGAAATCGAATCTTGTATGTGAGAACCAATTGATATTCTGGAATGTCCCATGTATTCTTGCTGCCTCTGCTGTATGTTTGTATATTCTCAATCATAGTCTTCCAAAAGAGGTTTCTTTGTGCACATTTTGTGCGGACTTCTGCGTCCCATATCAACCTGGTTAAATCATAAATGACTAAATTTTTTTTTGTTGTTGCACCTGTTCCTTTTTTTGTTGCCTTATTGAAGTGCCATAAAAAATCGATGAGTTCTTTGTTATATTTCTTTTTTGGGTTTGGTAAGGAGAAAGAGGGCAGAAGAAAAATATTCAGAATAAAATGGAGGAAGCCTCTGAGTAGTGTTTTCAAATGCAACCTTCATGACTTAGCAGGGGTGTTAAGTTATGCAAGACTTAGAAGCATGCATTGTCATCATATAGACATAGGGGTATAAGTAGTCCCTACAACCTGGTCCTCTTACATCCATCCATCTGAACTCAATCCTATCTGATCAATTATCTCCGCAAATACCCACAAATAATCATCTATAATGGCCGACTCCACCACCTCGTTCAACCCCTTCCGCCCCTCCCCACCACCTCCTCATCCACACCCAACTCCAGTTCCACCACCCCCTCCCCCGGACTCCCACCCAACAGTAATAGTGATCGTCTTCATCTCATTCGGCTGTCTCTTCTTACTTGGAGCCCTTCTTTTATGCATTTGGTGGTTCATGAAGAAGAAACGTACGGAGAGGAAGCTTATTAATGAGAGGAAAGACATTGATGTGGACGAGCATTTGAAAGTGCAGGAAATGATCGTGGCAGGGCGCCATGGTCCAAAGAAGGTGTTGGTATCGGTGGAGGACGATATACGTGTGCATGAGGATGTCCACAGGAGTGAGGTTGATATGGTTGGTAAATGCTTGCATGGAAAGCACAATGAGGGTGTTGCTAAAGCACTTGAAAGTAATGCAGGTGGTAGTACTGGACATAGTGGTTCTAGCCAATAGCTAAGCCTTCCTGAACGCCAAGTTTGATTACTTTGATTGGTGTTACAACGTTAAAATTAAAAGGTTCTACACTATTGTATAATTTTATACTTCATTCTATCAATCTTCAGGAAGGGTGTAAATGTGGTACTGATGTTTACTGGATTTTATTCACTCCATGATAAATTTACCAACTTTACCATGTTTTTATTTTTACAATACCATTGTTATTATTTCCCCGGTTGTTTTAAGTTGTAAAATGTATATTGGCTTGCTTATCACTTTGAATATACTTCTCCCGTTTTTTTTAATAAGTGACACAGAGAGAAAATGGGAAGAAACCAATCTTGTGAGAGAGAAAGTTGGGACCACATGTTTAGAAGAGTTAATTGCAAAGTTAATAAAAGTAAGTGGTCCCCAAAAGCACATGGGCACTCGTTTTTTTTTTTCAAAAAAAACTGCCAACTCACAACTTTTCATTTAAACTTGACTCCAAAATTAAAATTTCATTTAAACTTTGGCTCTAAAATCAAATTTGCTACCAATATTTAAAGCAAAGGGGACTTAGAAAACCATCAGATTTTTCACCAACATTCATCACAAATTCCCACAGTCACAAGCACACTTCACAAAAAAAAAACTTCTTTTACAAAAAATCTTCTGAAACTTTTTACGATAACACTGCCACTTGCACACACAAGTACAGTCACGATTTTTTTTCACTTGCACACAACACAATCACCATGGATGAGGCTTTTGAAGTTTGGCTCATGGTGAATGAAAAAGGGGACTCTATGGACATAGATGAATAAGAGTTGTTGCTGCTAGCCTGCTACAAGATCTTCAAATGGATTCACAAGAACACATAACAACGGGTATCTAAGAAGGGCATTTGGCCATCACTATAAGAATGCAGCTAGTTTGATTCTCTCCCTCTTTCTATGTGAAACTTCATCAAAAAATAAAATAAAATAAAAATAGAATGCTGAAGATATTAGTGGTTAATTAATGAACGGGAAAAAGAGAAACAACTATACTTGTGGTAGCAAATTAAACTAGCAATGTAGCATTATGTTATGAGTCATGCTGTCATGCATAGAAACTTTTGAGAAACAAAAGACATGTCACTTTTCCTCGAACAAAAAAACACATGCCACGAGAGAGTGCTGAAGAAATTAATGGTTTAAGTGCATATAAAAAATATCAAGCCCATATAAAAATATACGTAAAGCTAGCCGAGCAACTCGTTGATGTCAACAAATAGTTTATTAAATTTTGATTTCGTTGGAGTTTGTTTTGAAGTAGCTTATAATGTTTGTACTTATTCAAATTTTAATAACGAGCATGTTAACCAAAGACCTCTGGAGCGTTAGATAAAGAACTATCATTTTTATATAGTTACCTAATTAATTATTACTAATGGGTACCCCGTGAAGGAATATGTCCTAGACATCCCGATAATTACTAAATATAAATAGGAATAATATTATAAAGATAATAAAGTTAATTATTTTAGTAATCGTATTTGCTTGCTAGAGAATAAATATGATTAATAGGACAATATTGATTGGGCCTATAACTAAAATAGATTAATCCTATGAGGTCACACATTGTAGCACAAGTTGGATAAATCAATCCAAATCCTAAGAGGAATAAGAGGAGAATTAGTTCTCCTAACTAGCCTATGATTCTTCTATTATATATAGGATATAATATTAGGGTTTAGGTGATCAATTGATTAATCAGTTTCTTTTCACAAGAGAGAGAAAGTGAAACCCTAAAATATTCCCTCTAAACCGGTGCCTATACCATCAAAAGCAAGAGAATTTATTCTCTTCTGTTCTAGCAAACGTTGGTGTTCAACTGGTGCTCGTGGGTCGATTAGAGGAGCAACACTTGGGGCTCTCGGATCTTCAAAGCTTGCATACAACACGAAAATCACGCTTCAAAGGTTTGATATTTAATCCCTATTGAATGATTCATGTATTTGATTATGCTTGCAATCCTATGATAGATGTTAGGAAATTGTTTTCCTGAAATTCCGCTATTTGCATCTATATATTCGTACAGTGGTATGAGTTTTGTCTAATTCATAATATTCATATGATCTTGTAATTGTATGCAAAGTTATTATTTTTATTCAATTAAGGGAGGATTTATTTATGGCTTGAATTTGCATAATTAATATTTAATATTAATTGATTGGAAATTGTAAATAATTGATTTATTTGTGATTTATGCTCAAGTAATTTTATAAAGGTCCGAATTTTTTATATTATGGATGAAATAAATTGTTTAATTCACTGCAAAATTTTCGGAATTTTATAAATATATTTGTTAGATTTAAAATTATTTAATGTTTAATTTGATTAATCATTGAAATAATTTGTTAACAATTAAAAGATTTGTTTTTTTACTTGTTAAATAAATCTAATATTCATCACCCACATAGATCTAGAATAATATGATGGCTGAAAATAATTTGATTATTTTTCTCAGTGAGAAAATTTCGAATTTCATCATATTATTAAGGCAAAATTGGCCTCAACACCCTGAACTATAGCTTGGGTGCACCCAACACCACCAACTACGACTAGTAGCCTAAACACCACCAACTACGGGGTGGGGTGCAGTCCGTACCACTAACTACGGGGTGGGGTGCGATGCAGTACCATAAAAACCCACCGTCATCGGCAACATTTTAGGCTTCTGACCTCGGTTGGCGGGGTGCAGTATGTACCATAAAAACCCACCATCATCGGCAACATTTTATCGGCAACATTTTAGGCTTCCGGCCTCATTTATGGTACGGAATGCACCCCACCCCATAGTTGGTGGTGTTTAGGCTACTAGTCGTAGTTGGTGGTGTTGGGTGCACCCGAGCTATAGTTCAGGGTATTGAGGCCAATTTTGCCTATTATTAATGAATTTTGGTTAAATTTTATGTTTAGTTTGATTATTCATAAATTTTAAGGATAACAATTAAAATAATTAATTTTATATGTTATGATAATTCAAGTAGATCACCCTAAAAATAAATTTCAAATTTTTCGATTTTAATTGTTAATTTTCCGAATTTTTGGATATTATTTGATTTTTTGCCCTAATTTTGGATTCTTGATTAGATTTGTTGTTTACTATAGATTACACATTCAAATCTAACCTCAACAAACTAAAAAATTTGTTTAAGATTTGTTGATTGATTCAAAATTTTTGCCATAATTTTCAGATTATTAAAATCCTAATTAAATCTCTTAAATCTTTAACTAATTGTTAAATAAAAATAACTTCAATTTAATTGTAATTGTTACAAAAATTAAAGAGGAGGCCAAACATGGCAGGGTGGTGCCACGGTGGCTGGCGAAAGGGGAACCGAAATCTAGCGGGGCGGGGGCGGCACTTACGGTGAAGGATGGGCGGCGCACGTACGACGTGCGCAACCCTTCCCTCACGCGAGCTGCTGGCGTGCGCTGCCGTCTGGTTGGCCGATGAGGCCGGCGGTGTAACAGCCAACACTTTCGAGCTGCTAGCTAATCACACTTAACATTCATAAACCTCATTTATCATTAATAAACCTCATTTATCATTAATAAACCTCAAATTATATTATATTGCGACGGAAACATAACCTTACAAATCCATCCTAGACCACGTGGGTCGGGGCCCACAACAAAACATCTTCGAAACCAAATAACAGATTAGATAATACTTTACTCGATTCCCAAAACAATAGAATATTATAGTCTCAAATAAGCACTTGAATACTTCTCAATACAACATCGGAATCATTAATCTAATTACAATTTCATAACCCAACTCGTTCTTTTGATCCATTCTGAGCCTCGGACACACACCTGCAAGAAAACTAACAATGAACTCTGCCCCCACCAGGACAGGGTCCAAGAACAAAATTAGGAAAACTGAGTACACACTGTCCAACCATAAATTCATTTTAGTGGCTTAAAACATATGTATGTAACTTACCCTTTTTCCTTAGATAGGTAAACTCACAATATACAAGTAACACATATAAAGGTAATATAATATACTCTTCCACATACGAAATAAACATGCTCGGAATGATCTTTACAACATTTCAAAATGCATATTAAACTATATAGTACCTTATAAATCTTCTGAAAACAGGATATAAAATGTAAGTCTGTCCTGAATATAATTTAATTCACTTATAATATGTTTCATAAACACTTTCTTGGTATTACGTCAAAACTCATACTTCTTTAAAAGCTTCACCAAAACAAAATACATAATTAAATATCAATTCAAATATAGCTTGGAGACATAACTCCAGCTAGGAAATCCTTTAGAAACTATTCCTTTTCCTCGGAAGAAAACTCACTCATAAATCATTAAAGTGTCGTATCAGATACTAGCTCTTGCAATAGAAGTATAAGAGTTCCATACAAAATTTTAGGAATCAAGATATACTCTTATAGTTTCCGCCTTGAACAACTTACTAATTAACCGGGGAAGAGAATACGAATAGAGAGGGGACCTTAGCTTGCCACCATCTCTAAACTCATGGGGATGTCTCCCCCACCAACCTTGTCTTGCTTGCAAGACTTGTTTCCGGACATGTCCCATCATTTCATATAACACGCATACCAAGATGCGTTCATCGTTGCTAACGCAACATCTTCCCCATCATACACATAATTAAAGTACTTAATACATATATAGTTTCACAAATCCATACTATCTCAATAAACTCAAATTCACCGTTCAAAGTTCATGATCATATATATATAACCGAAATGTCATACCACAAATACACTTTTACTCATACTTTCATAATTTCTATATAAAAACTCATATAGCAAATCATTTGTCTATTGTTGTATACCAGAATCATAAGTCGAACATCATTTAACCAAAATCCCTTTATTTGCTCCAAATCTTTCGAATACAACTATAGTTGAGATCTAAATCGAGTTCATAAAAAAGAATATTGAATTCGTACACCCTAGGTTCATAAATCGAAAATCATGTTGTTAAACAAATTATGTTTATAATATATAAAAGCACATCGAACTCAACCCATGGAATATAATCATACAAAATACCAATTCCTAGTTTGAAGGTGGAAGGACATGTGTGTACCTTGATATGATTCCCAATAATTCGACATTATGGTTCACCAACTATATCTCGGACTTCATAAATTATCTCCAAGAATTCCTTATCTTTAACTCCGGAATCACTTGAACTCCATAACATAGTTTCTAAGGTTTACCTCAACAACAATAATCAACAAGGAGTTATTAACCATTTCCATTTCCCTTCCCGTAACAAACTAATATAATCGATCACTTCTAGTAGAATTATTCTAATAATCTTGATTATAACTTTCAACAAGACCAACCACAATTGACGACCAATTCTTAAAAAGCCCAAAAGTTTCATCATCATAACTTCTTAACAAGAGTAGTTAACAACCGTGATTCAAGATGCTTACGAAATAATAATACATACCGATTTGTCAAATATTGCAAAATATACTTAACTCATAAATTACTTATACCCGAATTAAGTAAACAGTCTAGTAGTACAACAAATTCACCATCATCAATCTCAATATGCTTTGAAATAATATAAAATTATATCCAAATCGTAAACTAATGGAAATTGTAATTAAAGTTACAAAGAAAGCTCTAAAGCAAGTTTCAATCTACCAACTAAAGGGAAAAGATTCAATCTTTATTCTTTAACAAACTCTTATCATAAAACAGATTTTGCTATTCAACAATAAGATTCAAAACTGAATTTATTTATGAAATCAGAAAATAAAACCCATTTGCAAGGACTTGAATTGCTTGAATCAAACAAGAGGAGGTAAGAAACTTAGCTTACACCTCAGAACTAGAGGAGTACCAAGACAACGACAGTAGCAAGTCAACAAAAAAGAATAGAGGAGAAAGAAATCGTGGTAGCAGCGACGGTGCCAGAACACCGGCAAGGAGCAGCAGTAACGCAACACCACACAACCGCAGCAGCAACCACGAAGCAGAGTAGAGAGAAAATGGGGCGGAAGAACCACCGACAGCAACAACACCGGTGGCGGCAGCACCACTGGTTCACAAAGAAATGAGATTTGAAGAAAGAGAAACGGAGGTGGCTCCAACGAGGAGGTCCGAGCTGAGAGAAGCAGAAGAAAGGTGAAATGGATTGTGAGTGAGAAAAGAGAATTGGGGTTTTAATATGGGTTATGGGAGAAACTCCCAGCAACCAATCGTCTGAGTCCAAAAGGGACTCAAACAGGCCAAAAAAAAAAGAAAATTAAAATAATGTGGGGCCACACCAAAAAAAAGTCAGCAGTGAGGAGCGTGAGGTTTCATCTCCAAAAAACATGAGAGTGGGGGAGTAGAGTGTCAAGAGATAGAAAATCATTTGCTTTCTCTCTCAAAGGAGTGTGAAGAGAGAGAGAAAAGCAAAACTCAACACTTTACTGAAAAAATAGGGGGAAAATACAGAGAAGGAGGGAGAAAGGATTTGGCGGGAATAGGAGGATTTTTGGCGGGAGAAATTTGCAACACCATTGTAGCACCTCCCCAACATCATAGAAGAGAAAGAACTGTAGCAAATGGAAAACCTACTAGATCTGAATCAACCAATCTCCATGGATGAGAGCTCGAACAACGACCCTTTTTTCGACAAAAATCAGGTACGCCATTAATATTCGAAATTAGAGGTGGGGGGAAGATGTTGTTACACAATTTATGAGTATAGGATTGGGGTTTTATGAAATTAGATTAAAGTATCAGCCAATTTGTAAATATAGGATTGGGGTTTTATGAAATTAGATATGAAATTAGATGCATTGAACAAGTATGGAAATTTATTGAGGGTGTAGTAAATTTGGTGAATTGGTAAAATTTGGAAACACTTGAATAATTATTACTACAGTGATATTTGCATGAATGAATACACATCAATTTTAATGTTTAATCGAATAGTGATATTTGCATGAATGTAGTGAATACAAAATACTTCAACTTTGTCAATTGATATATTAAAGTATTTAGTTAATTTAGAATGTTAAGTGCAATTGACACCGTGCAAATTGTTTGTGAAATTGGCACCATTCTAAAATTGGTTTAAGTACTTTGAGAACAAATTTTTAATTGCTAATTTGGTATGAAAGTATCTAAAAAGATGGTGCGAATTGGTTGGTACCAAAAAGAACAACCCACAAACAATATTTTCATAAAATGGTACCAAGATGCGAGATTCTTTGGAACCAACCTCACTTAGCATTGGTATCAAATTGTCCTAAAAATTGTAGCAAGTCCGGGTCCTAAGTCGTTGCTTTGTGCCGAACGAAGTTAAAGTCGTGCTAAGTCAGTAACTTATGTTTCTATTATTAATTGATCGAATATCTTTGAATGAGGATGGAGTGGTGGACAAATCGAAGTACCAATCCATATAGGGGATGATGTGGATGGTTGTAATTCTGGAGATATACTTTTTGTTGATGAGTGCACAGATGTTGTACCATTGGCAGTTGATCATGATTCAACTCCGACGACTGGATGTGGTAGTAATAGTGTGTTATGCCCTCCAACTCCGGAGATGGTGTTTGCCTCTTGCGAGGATATTCATGAGTATTACAAAGCCTACGCGAAACAAGAAGGATTTGGAATCGTTAAGTTATCGGGATCTTATAATGCAAGGGGTGAGAGAAGGAATTACACTTGGAGATGTGATCGTTGGGGCAATCGAATCCATAGACCGTGGGAGAATGGAAAAAGAGTTGTCGTTGGGGTTCAGAACTTAATTGTTTGAACCACCAAACCAAAAAAATGTGGGTGTACGGCTATGATATACGCCGTTAAGATTATACGGCCATGTGTTGAGATTATACTTGAGGGCGTAGCAGTGTTGAAGATCCAGTGTAAGGAGAAGAAAGAAATGTATATGAAGTCACGACTCGAAACACCCATTTTCAAAACTCCTACCACTCAATGTACTCTCATACCTTCTAATGTATCTAAATCGATTTCGGCCGTATGCTCGACAACAACTGCCCCTAAGGTGAAAGACCCAATCGCACCTAAAAAGGCGGCAAATAGGCCTCGTGACAC
The DNA here is from genome assembly GCA_947648045.1 of Beta corolliflora. Classification (NCBI taxonomy): domain Eukaryota; kingdom Viridiplantae; phylum Streptophyta; class Magnoliopsida; order Caryophyllales; family Amaranthaceae; genus Beta; species Beta corolliflora. The sequence continues at coordinate 839,797 of CANSZD010002914.1, read as the reverse complement.
TCGTTTCCTATCATGCGTGGAGAAGCCGAAAAAGAAGGCTGCCAAAAAAAAGGAAGTTGTCACTAAGAAGGTTGCAGATGGCTGTCAAAAAACCACCAAGAATGTTGTGAAGGGTGCGAATAAGGTAACAACTAATTTAATTAATTGCATTTGTTTATGACTGACCTTGGTATCCCATTGTATTTACATTGGTATTGTATAGGTAAATTAATGGTACCAATGTGATGTACGTTGGGTACCAATTAGTATCGATACTTATTCGATCATGTTGCATGTACAACTCTGTTTGTAATGTTATTCCCTTTCAATTGCAGGACGGACCCAAGAACAAAAATGCAGCTGGGCCCTCTACAGTTGGACAAAACAAAGATTTCGATGGCATGGAAGGGGTTGGAGGCCAAAAGTCTATTGGAGGAATAACATGTAATGAAGGGTCTATTGGGTATTTCACACGGATGCTACAAGGAGCTAACCCTCAGCTGGCCTACATTGATTCAGGCGACCAATATCATGATATGCTCTGCCTCCGGTTAGGTTGAAATCAAAGACCACGACATCTTATCATTTGTAGTTTTGTATATCTAGTTAGCATTTATCGTGGACAATATTTGTAGCTCTATAAAAAATTTAAGCTAGGGTTTCCATAAATGAAATGTAATGTCAAATGTGAAATAGAATTTGTTAACAAGTTGGTGTTTATGGCATTGGTATCCTTTGCATGTTTGAAGTACTAATTACATTTGAAATAACCAAGTGTTATGGTTTCCATTTGGAATTAACAAGTGTTACCTTGGTGCAACATGTTTCATACATTGGTACCGTCTCCTTCATACATGGATTGCAATCATTTGGGACAATAATCAACAAGGAAGAGTCAAATTACTCATCAAGTTAATATAATGACTTGGGGTGCATGATTTGGTGGGAACTTAATGAGCATCAAAAGGATTTAGATGGTTTTGAAGAGCTATGGTTTCCATTTGGGATGAACAAGTGTTACCTTGGTACAACATGGTTCATATATAGGTACCGTCTCCTTCATACATGGATTGCAAGCATTTGGGACAATAATCAACAAGAGAGAGTCAAATTAATCATCAAGTTAATATAATGACTTGGGGTGCATGATTTGGTGGGAACTTAATAAGCATCAATAGGATGTAGATGGTTTTGGAGAGTTATAGTTTCCATTCTTAATGAACAAGTGTTACCTTGGTACAGCAAGGTTCATACATTGGTACCGTCTCCTCCATACATTCATTGCAAGTGTTTGAGACAATAATCAACAAGGAATAGGCAAATTACTCATCAAGTTAATATAATGACTTGGGGTGCATGATTTGGTGGGGACTTATTGAGCATCAATAGGATGTAGATGGTTTTTGAGAGTTATGATTTCCATTTGGGAGGAACAAGGGTTACCTTGGTACAACAAGGTTCATACATTGGTACCGTCTCCTCCATACATTGCTTACAAGTGTTTGAGACAATAATCAACAAGGAAGAGTCAAATAACTCATCAAGTTATTATAATGACTTGGGGCGCATGATTTGGTGGGGACTTAATGAGCATCAATAGGATGTAGAAAGTTTTTGAGAGTTATGGTTTCCATTTGGGAGGAACAAGGGTTACCTTGGTACAACAAGGTTCATACATTGGTACCGTCTCCTCCATACATTGATTGCAAGTGTTTGAGACAATAATCAACAAGGAATGGGCAAATTACTCATCAAGTTAATATAATGACTTGGTGGGGACTTATTGAGCATCAATAGGATGTAGATGGTTTTTGAGAGTTATGGTTTCCATTTGGGAGGAACAAGGGTTACCTTGGTACAACAAGGTTCATACATTGGTACCGTCTCCTCCATACATTGATTACAAGTGTTTGAGACAATAATCAACAAGAAAGAGTCAAATAACTCATCAAGTTATTATAATGACTTGGGGTGCATGATTTGGTGGGGACTTAATGAGCATCAATAGGATGTAGATGGTTTTTGAGACTTATGGTTTCCAATTGGGAGGAACAAGTGTTACCTTGGTACAACAAGGTTCATATATTGGTACCGACTCCTCCATACATTGATTGCAAGTGTTTGAGACAATAATCAACAAGGAATGGGCAAATTACTCATCAAGATAATATAATGACTTGGGGTGCATGATTTGGTGGGGACTTATTGAGCATCAATAGGATGTAGATGGTTTTTGAGAGTTATGGTTTCCATTTAAGAGGAACAAGGGTTACCTTGGTACAACAAGGTTCATACATTGGTACCGTCTCCTCCATACATTGATTACAAGTGTTTGAGACAATAACCAACAAGAAAGATTCAAATAACTCATCAAGTTATTATAATGACTTGGGGTGTATGATTTGGTGGGGACTTAATGAGCATCAATAGGATGTAGATGGTTTTTGAGAGTTATGGTTTCCATTTGGGAGGAACAAGGGTTACCTTGGTACAACAAGGTTCATACATTGGAACCGTCTCCTCCATACATTGATTGCAAGTGTTTGAGACAATAATCAACAAGGAATGGGCAAATTACTCATCAAGTTAATTTAATGACTTGGGGTGCATGATTTGGTGGGGACTTATTGAGCATCAATAGGATGTAGATGGTTTTTGAGAGTTATGGTTTCCATTTGGAAGGAACAAGGGTTACCTTGGTACCTTCTCCTCCATACATTGATCACAAGTGTTTGAGACAATATTCAACAAGGAAGAGTCAAATAACTCATCAAGTTATTATAATGACTTGGGGTGCATGATTTGGTGGGGACTTAATGAGCATCAATAGGATGTAGATGGTTTTGGAGAGTTATGGTTTCCATTTGGGAGGAACAAGGGTTACCTTGGTACAACAAGGTTCATACATTGGTACCGTCTCCTCCATACATTCATTGCAAGTGTTTGAGACAATAATCAACAAGGAATAGGCAAATTACTCATCAAGTTAATATAATGACTTGGGGTGCATGATTTGGTGGGGACTTATTCAAGCATCTATAGGATGTAGATGGTTTTTGAGAGTTATGGTTTCCATTTGGGAGGAACAAGGGTTACCTTGGTACAACAAGGTTCATACATTGGTACCGTCTCCTCCATACATTGATTGCAAGTGTTTGAGACAATAATCAACAAGGAATGGGCAAATTACTCATCAAGTTAATATAATGACTTGGTGGGGACTTAATGAGCATCAATAGGATGTAGATGGATTTTGAGAGTTATGGTTTCCATTTGGGAGGAACAAGGGTTACCTTGGTACAACAAGGTTCATACATTGGTACCGTCTCCTCCATACATTGATTTAAAGTGTTTGAGACAATAATCAACAAGGAAGAGTCAAATAACTCATCAAGTTATTATAATGACTTGGGGTGCATGATTTGGTGGGGACTTAATGAGCATCAATAGGATGTTGATGGTTTTTGAAAGTTATGGTTTCCATTTGGGAGGAACAAGGGTTACCTTGGTACAACAAGGTTCATACATTGGTACCGTCTCCTCCATACATTGATTGCAAGTGTTTGAGACAATAATCAACAAGGAATGGGGAACTTACTCATTAAGTTAATATAATGACTTGGTGGGGACTTATTGAGCATCAATAGGATGTAGATGGTTTTTGAGAGTTATGGTTTCCATTTGGGAGGAACAAGGGTTACCTTGGTACAACAAGGTTCATACATTGGTACCGTCTCCTCCATACATTGATTACAAGTGTTTGAGACAATAATCAACAAGGAAGAGTCAAATAACTCATCAAGTTATTATAATGACTTGGGGTGCATGATTTGGTGGGGACTTAATGAGCATCAATAGGATGTAGATGGTTTTTGAGAGTTATGGTTTCCATTTGGGAGGAACAAGTGTTACCTTGGTACAACAAGGTTCATACATTGGTACCGTCTCCTCCATACATTCATTGCAAGTGTTTGAGACAATAATCAACAAGGAATAGGCAAATTACTCATCAAGTTAATATAATGACTTGGGGTGCATGATTTGGTGGGGACTTATTGAGCATCAATAGGATGTAGATGGTTTTAGTGAGTTATGGTTTCCATTTGGGAGGAACAAGGGTTACCTTGGTACAACAAGGTTCATACATTGGTACCGTCTCCTCCATACATAGATTGCAAGTGTTTGAGACGATAATCAACAAGGAATGGGCAAATTATTCATCAAGTTAATATAATGATTTGGTGGGGACTTATTGAGCATCAATAGGATGTAGATGGTTTTTGAGAGTTATGGTTTCCATTTGGGAGGAACAAGGGTTACCTTGGTACAACAAGGTTCATACATTGGTACCGTCTCCTCCATACATTGATTACAAGTGTTTGAGACAATAATCAACAAGAAAGAGTCAAATAACTCATCAAGTTATTATAATGACTTGGGGTGCATGATTTGGTGGGGACTTAATGAGCATCAATAGGATGTAGATGGTTTTTGAGACTTATAGTTTCCATTTGGGAGGAACAAGTGTTACCTTGGTACAACAAGGTTCATACATTGGTACCGTCTCCTCCATACATTCATTGCAAGTGTTTGAGACAATAATCAACAAGGAATAGGCAAATTACTCATCGAAGTTAATATAATGACTTGGGGTGCATCATTTGGTGGGGACTTATTGAGCATCAATAGGATGTAGATGGTTTTTGAGAGAAAGGTTTCCATTTGGGAGGAACAAGGGTTACCTTGGTACAACAAGGTTCATACATTGGTACCGTCTCCTCCATACATTGATTGCAAGTGTTTGAGACAACAATCAACAAGGAATGGGCAAATTACTCATCAAGTTAATATAATGACTTGGTGGGGACTTAATGAGCATCAATAGGATGTAGATGGCTTTTGAGAGTTATGGTTTCCATTTGGGAGGAACAAGGGTTACCTTGGTACAACAAGGTTCATACATTGGTACCGTCTCCTCCATCCATTAATTACAAGTGTTTGAGACAATAATCAACAAGGAAGAGTCAAATAACTCATCAAGTTATTATAATGACTTGGGGTGCATGTTTTGGTGGGGACTTAATGAGCATCAATAGGATGTAGATGGTTTTTGAGAGTTATGGTTTCCATTTGGGAGGAACAAGGGTTACCTTGGTACAACAAGGTTCATACATTGGTACCGTCTCCTCCATACATTGATTGCAAGTGTTTGAGACAATAATCAACAAGGAATGGGCAAATTACTCATCAAGTTAATATAATGACTTGGTGGGGACTTATTGAGCATCAATAGGATGTAGATGGTTTTTGAGAGTTATGATTTCCATTTGGGAGGAACAAGGGTTACCTTGGTACAACAAGGTTCATACATTGGTACCGTCTCCTCCATACATTGATTACAAGTGTTTGAGACAATAATCAACAAGAAAGAGTCAAATAACTCATCAAGTTATTATAATGACTTGGGGTGCATGATTTGGTGGGGACTTAATGAGCATCAATAGGATGTAGATGGTTTTGAGACTTATGGTTTCCATTTGGGAGGAACAAGTGTTACCTTGGTACAACAAGGTTCATATATTGGTACCGACTCCTCCATACATTGATTGCAAGTGTTTGAGACAATAATCAACAAGGAATGGGCAAATTACTCATCAAGATAATATAATGACTTGGGGTGCATGATTTGGTGGGGACTTATTGAGCATCAATAGGATGTAGATGGTTTTTGAGAGTTATGGTTTCCATTTAGGAGGAACAAGGGTTACCTTGGTACAACAAGGTTCATACATTGGTACCGTCTCCTCCATACATTGATTACAAGTGTTTGAGACAATAACCAACAAGAAAGATTCAAATAACTCATCAAGTTATTATAATGACTTGGGGTGTATGATTTGGTGGGGACTTAATGAGCATCAATAGGATGTAGATGGTTTTTGAGAGTTATGGTTTCCATTTGGGAGGAACAAGGGTTACCTTGGTACAACAAGGTTCATACATTGGAACCGTCTCCTCCATACATTGATTGCAAGTGTTTGAGACAATAATCAACAAGGAATGGGCAAATTACTCATCAAGTTAATTTAATGACTTGGGGTGCATGATTTGGTGGGGACTTATTGAGCATCAATAGGATGTAGATGGTTTTTGAGAGTTATGGTTTCCATTTGGGAGGAACAAGGGTGACCTTGGTACCTTCTCCTCCATACATTGATCACAAGTGTTTGAGACAATATTCAACAAGGAAGAGTCAAATAACTCATCAAGTTATTATAATGACTTGGGGTGCATGATTTGGTGGGGACTTAATGAGCATCAATAGGATGTAGATGGTTTTGGAGAGTTATGGTTTCCATTTGGGAGGAACAAGGGTTACCTTGGTACAACAAGGTTCATACATTGGTACCGTCTCCTCCATACATTCATTGCAAGTGTTTGAGACAATAATCAACAAGGAATAGGCAAATTACTCATCAAGTTAATATAATGACTTGGGGTGCATGATTTGGTGGGGACTTATTCAAGCATCTATAGGATGTAGATGGTTTTTGAGAGTTATGGTTTCCATTTGGGAGGAACAAGGGTTACCTTGGTACAACAAGGTTCATACATTGGTACCGTCTCCTCCATACATTGATTGCAAGTGTTTGAGACAATAATCAACAAGGAATGGGCAAATTACTCATCAAGTTAATATAATGACTTGGTGGGGACTTAATGAGCATCAATAGGATGTAGATGGTTTTTGAGAGTTATGGTTTCCATTTGGGAGGAACAAGGGTTACCTTGGTACAACAAGGTTCATAAATTGGTACCGTCTCCTCCATACATTGATTACAAGTGTTTGAGACAATAATCAACAAGGAAGAGTCAAATAACCCATCAAGTTATTATAATGACTTGGGGTGCATGATTTGGTGGGGACTTAATGAGCATCAATAGGATGTTGATGGTTTTTGAAAGTTATGGTTTCCATTTGGGAGGAACAAGGGTTACCTTGGTACAACAAGGTTCATACATTGGTACCGTCTCCTCCATACATTGATTGCAAGTGTTTGAGACAATAATCAACAAGGAATTGGGAACTTACACATTAAGTTAATATAATGACTTGGTGGGGACTTATTGAGCATCAATAGGATGTAGATGGTTTTGAGAGTTATGGTTTCCATTTGGGAGGAACAAGGGTTACCTTGGTACAACAAGGTTCATACATTGGTACCGTCTCCTCCATACATTGATTACAAAGTGTTTGAGACAATAATCAACAAGGAAGAGTCAAATAACTCATCAAGTTATTATAATGACTTGGGGTGCATGATTTGGTGGGGACTTAATGAGCATCAATAGGATGTAGATGGTTTTTGAGAGTTATGGTTTCCATTTGGGAGGAACAAGTGTTACCTTGGTACAACAAGGTTCATACATTGGTACCGTCTCCTCCATACATTCATTGCAAGTGTTTGAGACAATAATCAACAAGGAATAGGCAAATTACTCATCGAAGTTAATATAATGACTTGGGGTGCATGATTTGGTGGGGACTTATTGAGCATCAATAGGATGTAGATGGTTTTTGTGAGTAATGGTTTCCATTTGGGAGGAACAAGGGTTACCTTGGTACAACAAGGTTCATACATTGGTACCGTCTCCTCCATACATTGATTACAAGTGTTTGAGACAATAATCAACAAGAAAGAGTCAAATAACTCATCAAGTTATTATAATGACTTGGGGTGCATGATTTGGTGGGGACTTAATGAGCATCAATAGGATGTAGATGGTTTTTGAGACTTATGGTTTCCATTTGGGAGGAACAAGTGTTACCTTGGTACAACAAGGTTCATATATTGGTACCGACTCCTCCATACATTGATTGCAAGTGTTTGAGACAATAATCAACAAGGAATGGGCAAATTACTCATCAAGATAATATAATGACTTGGGGTGCATGATTTGGTGGGGACTTATTGAGCATCAATAGGATGTAGATGGTTTTTGAGAGTTATGGTTTCCATTTAAGAGGAACAAGGGTTACCTTGGTACAACAAGGTTCATACATTGGTACCGTCTCCTCCATACATTGATTACAAGTGTTTGAGACAATAACCAACAAGAAAGATTCAAATAACTCATCAAGTTATTATAATGACTTGGGGTGTATGATTTGGTGGGGACTTAATGAGCATCAATAGGATGTAGATGGTTTTTGAGAGTTATGGTTTCCATTTGGGAGGAACAAGGGTTACCTTGGTACAACAAGGTTCATACATTGGAACCGTCTCCTCCATACATTGATTGCAAGTGTTTGAGACAATAATCAACAAGGAATGGGCAAATTACTCATCAAGTTAATTTAATGACTTGGGGTGCATGATTTGGTGGGGACTTATTGAGCATCAATAGGATGTAGATGGTTTTTGAGAGTTATGGTTTCCATTTGGAAGGAACAAGGGTTACCTTGGTACCTTCTCCTCCATACATTGATCACAAGTGTTTGAGACAATATTCAACAAGGAAGAGTCAAATAACTCATCAAGTTATTATAATGACTTGGGGTGCATGATTTGGGTGGGGACTTAATGAGCATCAATAGCATGTAGATGGTTTTGGAGAGTTATGGTTTCCATTTGGGAGGAACAAGGGTTACCTTGGTACAACAAGGTTCATACATTGGTACCGTCTCCTCCATACATTCATTGCAAGTGTTTGAGACAATAATCAACAAGGAATAGGCAAATTACTCATCAAGTTAATATAATGACTTGGGGTGCATGATTTGGTGGGGACTTATTCAAGCATCAATAGGATGTAGATGGTTTTTGAGAGTTATGGTTTCCATTTGGGAGGAACAAGGGTTACCTTGGTACAACAAGGTTCATACATTGGTACCGTCTCCTCCATACATTGATTGCAAGTGTTTGAGACAATAATCAACAAGGAATGGTCAAATTACTCATCAAGTTAATATAATGACTTGGTGGGGACTTAATGAGCATCAATAGGATGTAGATGGTTTTTGAGAGTTATGGTTTCCATTTGGGAGGAACAAGGGTTACCTTGGTACAACAAGGTTCATACATTGGTACCGTCTCCTCCATACATTGATTACAAGTGTTTGAGACAATAATCAATAAGGAAGAGTCAAATAACTCATCAAGTTATTATAATGACTTGGGGTGCATGATTTGGTGGGGACTTAATGAGCATCAATAGGATGTTGATGGTTTTTGAAAGTTATGGTTTCCATTTGGGAGGAACAAGGGTTACCTTGGTACAACAAGGTTCATACATTGGTACCGTCTCCCTCCATACATTGATTGCAAGTGTTTGAGACAATAATCAACAAGGAATGGGGAACTTACTCATTAAGTTAATATAATGACTTGGGTGGGGACTTATTGAGCATCAATAGGATGTAGATGGTTTTTGAGAGTTATGGTTTCCATTTGGGAGGAACAAGGGTTACCTTGGTACAACAAGGTTCATACATTGGTACCGTCTCCTCCATACATTGATTACAAGTGTTTGAGACAATAATCAACAAGGAAGAGTCAAATAACTCATCAAGTTATTATAATGACTTGGGGTGCATGATTTGGTGGGGACTTAATGAGCATCAATAGGATGTAGATGGTTTTTGAGAGTTATGGTTTCCATTTGGGAGGAACAAGTGTTACCTTGGTACAACAAGGTTCATACATTGGTACCGTCTCCTCCATACATTCATTACAAGTGTTTGAGACAATAATCAACAAGGAATAGGCAAATTACTCATCAAGTTAATATAATGACTTGGGGTGCATGATTTGGTGGGGACTTATTGAGCATCAATAGGATGTAGATGGTTTTTGTGAGTTATGGTTTCCATTTGGGAGGAACAAGGGTTACCTTGGTACAACAAGGTTCATACATTGGTACCGTCTCCTCCATACATTGATTGCAAGTGTTTGAGACGATAATCAACAAGGAATGGGCAAATTATTCATCAAGTTAATATAATGACTTGGATTGGTGGGGACTTATTGAGCATCAATAGGATGTAGATGGTTTTTGAGAGTTATGGTTTCCATTTGGGAGGAACAAGGGTTACCTTGGGTACAACAAGGTTCATACATTGGTACCGTCTCCTCCATACATTGATTACAAGTGTTTGAGACAATAATCAACAAGGAAGAGTCAAATAACTCATCAAGTTATTATAATGACTTGGGGTGCATGATTTGGTGGGGACTTAATGAGCATCAATAGGATGTAGATGGTTTTTGAGAGTTATAGTTTCCATTTGGGAGGAACAAGGGTTACCTTGGTACAACAAGGTTCATACATTGGTACCGTCTTCCTCCATACATTGATTACAAGTGTTTGAGACAATAATCAACAAGGAATAGGCAAATTACTCATCAAGTTAATATAATGACTTGGGGTGCATGATTTGGTGGGGACTTATTGAGCATTAATAGGATGTAGATGGTTTTTGAGAGATAGGTTTCCATTTGGGAGGAACAAGGGTTACCTTGGTACAACAAGGTTCATACATTGGTACCGTCTCCTCCATACATTGATTGCAAGTGTTTGAGACAATAATCAACAAGGAATAGGCAAATTACTCATCAAGTTAATATAATGACTTGGGGTGCAGAGGGGACTTAATGAGCATCAATAGGATGTAGATGGTTTTTGAGAGTTATGGTTTCCATTTGGGAGGAACAAGGGTTACCTTGGTACAACAAGGTTCATACATTGGTACCGTCTCCTCCATCCATTGATTACAAGTGTTTGAGACAATAATCAACAAGGAAGAGTCAAATAACTCATCAAGTTATTATAATGACTTGGGGTGCATGATTTGGTGGGGACTTAATGAGCATCAATAGGATGTAGATGGTTTTTGAGAGTTATGGTTTCCATTTGGGAGGAACAAGGGTTACCTTGGTACAACAAGGTTCATACATTGGTACCGTCTCCTCCATACATTGATTACAAGTGTTTGAGACAATAATCAACAAGGAATGGGCAAATTACTCATCAAGTTAATATAATGACTGGGGTATGGTGGGGACTTATTGAGCATCAATAGGATGTAGATGGTTTTTGAGAGTTATGGTTTCCATTTGGGAGGAACAAGGGTTACCTTGGTACAACAAGGTTCATACATTGGTACCGTCTCCTCCATACATTGATTACAAGTGTTTGAGACAATAATCAACAAGAAAGAGTCAAATAACTCATTAAGTTATTATAATGACTTGGGGTGCATGATTTGGTGGGGACTTAATGAGCATCAATAGGATGTAGATGGTTTTTGAGAGTTATGGTTTCCATTTGGGAGGAACAAGGGTTACCTTGGTACAACAAGGTTCATATATTGGTACCGACTCCTCCATACATTGATTACAAGTGTTTGAGACAATAATCAACAAGGAAGGGGCAAATAACTCATCAAGATTATTATAATGACTTGGGGTGCATGATTTGGTGGGGACTTATTGAGCATCAATAGGATGTAGATGGTTTTTGGGAGTTATGGTTTCCATTTGGGAGGAACAAGGGTTACCTTGGTACAACAAGGTTCATACATTGGTACCGTCTCCTCCATACATTGATTACAAGTGTTTGAGACAATAATCAACAAGGAATGGGCAAATTACTCATCAAGTTATTATAATGACTTGGGGTGCATGATTTGGTGGGGACTTAATGAGCATCAATAGGATGTAGATGGTTTTTGAGAGTTATGGTTTCCATTTGGGAGGAACAAGGGTTACCTTGGTACAACAAGGTTCATACATTGGTACCGTCTCCTCCATACATTGATTACAAGTGTTTGAGACAATAATCAACAAGGAAGAGCAAATAACTCATCAAGTTATTATAATGACTTGGGGTGCATGATTTGGTGGGGACTTATTGAGCATCAATAGGATGTAGATGGTTTTTGAGAGTTATGGTTTCCATTTGGGAGGAACAAGGGTTACCTTTGTACAACAAGGTTCATACATTGGTACCGTCTCCTCCATACATTGATTACAAGTGTTTGAGACAATAATCAACAAGGAAGAGTCAAATAACTCATCAAGTTATTATAATGACTTGGGGTGCATGATTTGGTGGGGACTTAATGAGCATCAATAGGATGTAGATGGTTTTGAGAGTTATGGTTTCCATTTGGGAGGAACAAGGGTTACCTTGGTACAACAAGGTTCATACATTGGTACCGTCTCCTCCATACATTCATTACAAGTGTTTGAGACAATAATCAACAAGGAATAGGCAAATTACTCATCAAGTTAATATAATGACTTGGGGTGCATGATTTGGTGGGGACTTATTGAGCATCAATAGGATGTAGATGGTTTTTGAGAGTTATGGTTTCCATTTGGGAGGAACAAGGGTTACCTTAGTACAACAAGGTTCATACATTGGTACCGTCTCCTCCATACATTGATTGCAAGTGTTTGAGACAATAATCAACAAGGAATGGGCAAATTAGTCATCAAGTTAATATAATGACTTGGGGTAGATGGTGGGGACTAATTGAGCATCAATAGGATGTAGATGGTTTTTGAGAGTTATGGTTTCCATTTGGGAGGAACAAGGGTTACCTTGGTACAACAAGGTTCATACATTGGTACCGTCTCCTCCATACATTGATTACAAGTGTTTGAGACAATAATCAACAAGGAAGAGTCAAATAACCCATCAAGTTATTATAATGACTTGGGGTGCATGATTTGGGTGGGGACTTAATGAGCATCAATAGGATGTAGATGGTTTTTGAGAGTTATGGTTTCCATTTGGGAGGAACAAGGGTTACCTTGGTACAACAAGGTTCATACATTGGTACCGTCTCCTCCATACATTGATTGCAAGTGTTTGAGACAATAATCAACAAGGAAAGAGAAATAACTCATCAAGTTAATATAATGACATGGGGTGCATGATTTGGGGGACTTAATGAGCATCAATAGGATGTAGATGGTTTTTGAGAGTTATGGTTTCCATTTGGGAGGAACAAGGGTTACCTTGGTACAACAAGGTTCATACATTGGTACCGTCTCCTCCATACATTGATTACAAGTGTTTGAGACAATAATCAACAAGGAAGAGTCAAATAACTCATCAAGTTATTATAATGACTTGGGGTGCATGATTTGGTGGGGACTTAATGAGCATCAATAGGATGTAGATGGTTTTTGAGAGTTATGGTTTCCATTTGGGAGGAACAAGTGTTACCTTGGTACAACAAGGTTCATACATTGGTACCGTCTCCTCCATACATTCATTGCAAGTGTTTGAGACAATAATCAACAAGGAATAGACAAATTACTCATCAAGTTAATATAATGACTTGGGGTGCATGATTTGGTGGGGACTTATTGAGCATCAATAGGATGTAGATGGTTTTTGAGAGTTATGGTTTCCATTTGGGAGGAACAAGGGTTACCTTGGTACAACAAGGTTCATACATTGGTACCGTCTCCTCCATACATTGATTGCAAGTGTTTGAGACAATAATCAACAAGGAAGAGGCAAATAACTCATCAAGTTATTATAATGACTTGGGTGCATGATTTGGTGGGGACTTAATGAGCATCAATAGGATGTAGATGGTTTTTGAGAGTTATGGTTTCCATTTGGGAGGAACAAGGGTTACCTTGGTACAACAAGGTTCATACATTGGTACCGTCTCCTCCATACATTGATTACAAGTGTTTGAGACAATAATCAACAAGGAAAGAGTCAAATAACTCATCAAGTTATTATAATGACTTGGGGTGCATGATTTGGTGGGGACTTAATGAGCATCAATAGGATGTAGATGGTTTTTGAGAGTTATGGTTTCCATTTGGGAGGAACAAGGGTTACCTTGGTACAACAAGGTTCATACATTGGTACCGTCTCCTCCATACATTGATTACAAGTGTTTGAGACAATAATCAACAAGGAATAGGCAAATTACTCATCAAATTATTATAATGACTTGGGGTGCATGATTTGGTGGGGACTTAATGAGCATCAATAGGATGTAGATGGTTTTTGAGAGTTATGGTTTCCATTTGGGAGGAACAAGGGTTACCTTGGTACAACAAGGTTCATACATTGGTACCGTCTCCTCCATACATTGATTGCAAGTGTTTGAGACAACAATCAACAAGGAATGGGCAAATTACTCATCAAGTTAATATAATGACTTGGTGGGGACTTAATGAGCATCAATAGGATGTAGATGGTTTTTGAGAGTTATGGTTTCCATTTGGGAGGAACAAGGGTTACCTTGGTACAACAAGGTTCATACATTGGTACCGTCTCCTCCATACATTGATTACAAGTGTTTGAGACAATAATCAACAAGGAAGAGTCAAATAACTCATCAAGTTATTATAATGACTTGGGGTGCATGATTTGGTGGGGACTTAATGAGCATCAATAGGATGTAGATGGTTTTGAGAGTTATGGTTTCCATTTGGGAGGAACAAGGGTTACCTTGGTACAACAAGGTTCATACATTGGTACCGTCTCCTCCATACATTGATTGCAAGTGTTTGAGACAAGAATCAACAAGGAATGGGCAAATTACTCATCAAGTTAATATAATGACTTGGTGGGGACTTATTGAGCATCAATAGGATGTAGATGGTTTTTGAGAGTTATGGTTTCCATTTGGGAGGAACAAGGGTTACCTTGGTACAACAAGGTTCATACATTGGTACCGTCTCCTCCATACATTGATTACAAGTGTTTGAGACAATAATCAACAAGGAAGAGTCAAATAACTCATCAAGTTATTATAATGGCTTGGGGTGCATGATTTGGTGGGGACTTAATGAGCATCAATAGGATGTAGATGGTTTTTGAGAGTTATGGTTTCCATTTGGGAGGAACAAGTGTTACCTTGGTACAACAAGGTTCATACATTGGTACCGTCTCCTCCATACATTCATTGCAAGTGTTTGAGACAATAATCAACAAGGAATAGACAAATTACTCATCAAGTTATTATAATGACTTGGGGTGCATGATTTGGTGGGGACTTATTGAGCATCAATAGGATGTAGATGGTTTTTGAGAGTTATGGTTTCCATTTGGGAGGAACAAGGGTTACCTTGGTACAACAAGGTTCATACATTGGTACCGTCTCCTCCATACATTGATTGCAAGTGTTTGAGACAACAATCAACAAGGAATGGACAAATTACTCATCAAGTTAATAAATGACTGTGGGGACTTAATGAGCATCAATAGGATGTAGATGGTTTTGATAGTTATGGTTTCCATTTGGGAGGAACAAGGGTTACCTTGGTACAACAAGGTTCATACATTGGTACCGTCTCCTCCATACATTGATTACAAGTGTTTGAGACAATAATCAACAAGGAATAGTCAAATAACTCATCAAGTTATTATAATGACTTGGGGTGCATGATTTGGTGGGGACTTAATGAGCATCAATAGGATGTAGATGGTTTTTGAGAGTTATGGTTTCCATTTGGGAGGAACAAGGGTTACCTTGGTACAACAAGGTTCATACATTGGTACCGTCTCCTTCATACATTGATTGCAAGTGTTTGAGACAATAATCAACAAGGAATAGGACAAATTACTCATCAAGTTAATATAATGACTTGGGGTGCATGATTTGGTGGGGACTTATTTAGCATCAATAGGATGTAGATGGTTTTTGAGAGTTATGGTTTCCATTTGAGAGGAACAAGGGTTACCTTGATACAACAAGGTTCATACATTGGTACCGTCTCCTCCATACATTGATTACAAGTGTTTGAGACAATAATCAACAAGGAAGAGTCAAATAACTCATCAAGTTATTATAATGACTTGGGGTGCATGATTTGGTGGGGTCTTAATGAGCATCAATAGGATATAGATGGTTTTTGAGAGTTATGGTTTCCATTTGGGAGGAACAAGTGTTACCTTTGGTACAACAAGGTTCATACATTGGTACCGTCTCCTCCATACATTCATTGCAAGTGTTTGAGACAATAATCAACAAGGAATAGGCAAATTACTCATCAAGTTAATATAATGACTTGGGGTGCATGATTTGGGTGGGGACTTATTGAGCATCAATAGGATGTAGATGGTTTTTGAGAGTTATGGTTTCCATTTGGGAGGAACAAGGGTTACCTTTGGTACAACAAGGTTCATACATTGGTACCGTCTCCTCCATACATTGATTACAAGTGTTTGAGACAATAATCAACAAGGAAGAGTCAAATAACTTATCAAGTTATTATAATGACTTGGGGTGCATGATTTGGTGGGGACTTAATGAGCATTAATAGGATGTAGATGGTTTTTGAGAGTTATGGTTTCCATTTGGGAGGAACAAGGGTTACCTTGGTACAACAAGGTTCATACATTGGTACCGTCTCCTCCATACATTGATTACAAGTGTTTGAGACAATAATCAACAAGGAAGAGTCAAATAACTCATCAAGTTATTATAATGACTTGGGGTGCATGATTTGGTGGGGACTTAATGAGCATCAATAGGATGTAGATGGTTTTTTGAGAGTTATGGTTTCCATTTGGGAGGAACAAGGGTTACCTTGGTACAACAAGGTTCATACATTGGTACCGTCTCCTCCATACATTGATTACAAGTGTTGGAGACAATAATCAACAAGGAATAGGCAAATTACTCATCAAATTATTATAATGACTTGGGGTGCATGATTTGGTGGGGACTTAATGAGCATCAATAGGATGTAGATGGTTTTTGAGAGTTATGGTTTCCATTTGGGAGGAACAAGGGTTACCTTGGTACAACAAGGTTCATACATTGGTACCGTCTCCTCCATACATTGATTACAAGTGTTGGAGACAATAATCAACAAGGAATAGGCAAATTACTCATCAAATTATTATAATGACTTGGGGTGCATGATTTGGTGGGGACTTAATGAGCATCAATAGGATGTAGATGGTTTTTGAGAGTTATGGTTTCCATTTGGGAGGAACAAGTGTTACCTTGGTACAACAAGGTTCATACATTGGTACCGTCTCCTCCATACATTCATTACAAGTGTTTGAGACAATAATCAACAAGGAATAGAGAAAGTACTCATCAAGTTAATATAATGACTTGGGGTGCATGATTTGGGTGGGGACTTATTGAGCATCAATAGGATGTAGATGGTTTTTGAGAGTTATGGTTTCCATTTGGGAGGAACAAGGGTTACCTTGGTACAACAAGGTTCATACATTGGTACCGTGTCCTCCATACATTGATTGCAAGTGTTTGAGAGAACAATCAACAAGGAATGGGCAAATTACTCATCAAGTTAATATAATGACTTGGTGGGGACTTATTGAGCATCAATAGGATGTAGATGGTTTTTGAGAGTTATGGTTTCCATTTGGGAGGAACAAGGGTTACCTTGGTACAACAAGGTTCATACATTGGTACCGTCTCCTCCATACATTGATTACAAGTGTTTGAGACAATAATCAACAAGGAAGAGTCAAATAAATCATCAAGTTATTATAATGGCTTGGGGTGCATGATTTGGTGGGGACTTAATGAGCATCAATAGATGTAGATGGTTTTTGAGAGTTATGGTTTCCATTTGGGAGGAACAAGTGTTACCTTGGTACAACAAGGTTCATACATTGGTACCGTCTCCTCCATACATTCATTGCAAGTGTTTGAGACAATAATCAACAAGGAATAGACAAATTACTCATCAAGTTATTATAATGACTTGGGGTGCATGATTTGGTGGGGACTTATTGAGCATCAATAGGATGTAGATGGTTTTTGAGAGTTATGGTTTCCATTTGGGAGGAACAAGGGTTACCTTGGTACAACAAGGTTCATACATTGGTACCGCTCTCCTCCATACATTGATTGCAAGTGTTTGAGACAACAATCAACAAGGAATGGACAAATTACTCATCAAGTTAATAGAATGACTTGGTGGGGACTTAATGAGCATCAATAGGATGTAGATGGTTTTTGATAGTTATGGTTTCCATTTGGGAGGAACAAGGGTTACCTTGGTACAACAAGGTTCATACATTGGTACCGTCTCCTCCATACATTGATTACAAGTGTTTGAGACAATAATCAACAAGGAAGAGTCAAATAACTCATCAAGTTATTATAATGACTTGGGGTGCATGATTTGGTGGGGACTTAATGAGCATCAATTGGATGTAGATGGTTTTTGAGAGTTATGGTTTCCATTTGGGAGGAACAAGTGTTACCTTGGTACAACAAGGTTCATACATTGGTACCGTCTCCTACATACATTCAATGTAAGTGTTTGAGACAATAATCAACAAGGAATAGACAAATTACTCATCAAGTTAATATAATGACTTGGGGTGCATGATTTGGTGGGGACTTATTTAGCATCAATAGGATGTAGATGGTTTTGAGAGTTATGGTTTCCATTTGAGAGGAACAAGGGTTACCTTGATACAACAAGGTTCATACATTGGTACCGTCTCCTCCATACATTGATTACAAGTGTTTGAGACAATAATCAACAAGGAAGAGTCAAATAACTCATCAAGTTATTATAATGACTTGGGGTGCATGATTTGGTGGGGACTTAATGAGCATCAATAGGATATAGATGGTTTTTGAGAGTTATGGTTTCCATTTGGGAGGAACAAGTGTTACCTTGGTACAACAAGGTTCATACATTGGTACCGTCACCTCCATACATTCATTGCAAGTGTTTGAGACAATAATCAATAAGGAATAGGCAAATTACTCATCAAGTTAATATAATGACTTGGGGTGCATGATTTGGTGGGGACTTATTGAGCATCAATAGGATGTAGATGGTTTTTGAGAGTTATGGTTTCCATTTGGGAGGAACAAGGGTTACCTTGGTACAACAAGGTTCATACATTGGTACCGTCTCCTCCATACATTGATTACAAGTGTTTGAGACAATAATCAACAAGGAAGAGTCAAATAACTTATCAAGTTATTATAATGACTTGGGGTGCATAATTTGGTCGGGACTTAATGAGCATTAATAGGATGTAGATGGTTTTTGAGAGTTATGGTTTCCATTTGGGAGGAATAAGGGTTACCTTGGTACAACAAGGTTCATACATTGGTCCCGTCTCCTCCATACATTGATTACAAGTGTTTGAGACAATAATCAACAAGGAAGAGTCAAATAACTCATCAAGTTATTATAATGACTTGGGGTGCATGATTTGGTTGGGGACTTAATGAGCATCAATAGGATGTAGATGGTTTTTGAGAGTTATGGTTTCCATTTGGGAGGAACAAGGGTTACCTTGGTACAACAAGGTTCATACATTGGTACCGTCTCCTCCATACATTGATTACAAGTGTTGGAGACAATAATCAACAAGGAATAGGCAAATTACTCATCAAATTATTATAATGACTTGGGGTGCATGATTTGGTGGGGACTTAATGAGCATCAATAGGATGTAGATGGTTTTTGAGAGTTATGGTTTCCATTTGGGAGGAACAAGGGTTACCTTGGTACAACAAGGTTCATACATTGGTACCGTCTCCTCCATACATTGATTACAAGTGTTGGAGACAATAATCAACAAGGAATAGGCAAATTACTCATCAAATTATTATAATGACTTGGGGTGCATGATTTGGTGGGGACTTAATGAGCATCAATAGGATGTAGATGGTGTTTGAGAGTTATGGTTTCCATTTGGGAGGAACAAGTGTTACCTTGGTACAACAAGGTTCATACATTGGTACCGTCTCCTCCATACATTCATTGCAAGTGTTTGAGACAATAATCAACAAGGAATAGAGAAAGTACTCATCAAGTTAATATAATGACTTGGGGTGCATGATTTGGTGGGGACTTATTGAGCATCAATAGGATGTAGATGGTTTTTGAGAGTTATGGTTTCCATTTGGGAGGAACAAGGGTTACCTTGGTACAACAAGGTTCATACATTGGTACCGTGTCCTCCATACATTGATTGCAAGTGTTTGAGACAACAATCAACAAGGAATGGGCAAATTACTCATCAAGTTAATATAATGACTTGGTGGGGACTTAATGAGCATCAATAGGATGTAGATGGTTTTTGATAGTTATGGTTTCCATTTGGGAGGAACAAGGGTTACCTTGGTACAACAAGGTTCATACATTGGTACCGTCTCCTCCATACATTGATTACAAGTGTTTGAGACAATAATCAACAAGGAAAGAGTCAAATAACTCATCAAGTTATTATAATGACTTGGGGTGCATGATTTGGTGGGGACTTAATGAGCATCAATAGGATGTAGATGGTTTTTGAGAGTTATGGTTTCCATTTGGGAGGAACAAGTGTTACCTTGGTACAACAAGGTTCATACATTGGTACCGTCTCTTTCATACATTCAATGTAAGTGTTTGAGACAATAATCAACAAGGAATAGACAAATTACTCATCAAGTTAATATAATGACTTGGGGTGCATGATTTGGTGGGGACTTAATGAGCATCAATAGGATGTAGATGGTTTTTGAGAGTTATGGTTTCCATTTGGGAAGAACAAGGGTTACCTTGGTACAACAAGGTTCATACATTGGTACCGTCTCCTCCATACATTGATTACAAGTGTTTGAGACAATAATCAACAAGGAAGAGTCAAATAACTCATCAAGTTATTATAATAACTTAGGGGTGCATGATTTGGGTGGGGACTTAATGAGCATCAATAGGATTTAGATGGTTTTTGAGAGTTATGGTTTCCATTTGGGAGGAACAAGGGTTAACTTGGTACAACAATGTTCATACATTGGTACCGTCTCCTCCATACATTGATTACAAGTGTTTGAGACAATAATCAACAAGGAAGAGTCAAATAACTCATCAAGTTATTATAATAACTTGGGGTGCATGATTTGGTGGGGACTTAATGAGCATCGATCGGATGTAGATGGTTTTTGAGAGTTATGGTTTCCATTTGGGGGGAACAAGGGTTACCTTGGTACAACAAGGTTCATGCATTGGTACCATCTCCTCCATACATTGATTACAAGTGTTTGAGACAATAATCAACAAGGAAAAGTCAAATAACTCATCAAGTTAATATAATGACTTGGGGTGCATGATTTGGTGGGGACTTATTGAGCATCAATAGGATGTAGATGGTTTTTGAGAGTTATGATTTCCATTTGGGAGTAACAAGTGTTACCTTGGTACAACAAGGTTCATACATTGGTACCGTCTCCTCCATACATTCATTGCAAGTGTTCGAGACAATAATCAACAAGGAATAGGCAAATTACTCATTTAGTTAATATAATGACTTGGGGTGCATGATTTGGTGGGGACTTATTGAGCATCAATAGGATGTAGATGGTTTTTGAGAGTTATGGTTTCCATTTGGGAGGAACAAGGGTTACCTTGGTACAACAAGGTTCATACATTGGTACCGTCTCCCTCCATACATTGATTACAAGTGTTTGAGACAATAATCAACAAGGAAGAGTCAAATAACTCAGCAAGTTAATATAATGACTTGGGGTGCATGATTTGGTGGGGACTTATTGAGCATCAATAGGATGTAGATGGTTTTTGAGAGTTATGGTTTCCATTTGGGAGGAACAAGTGTTACCTTGGTACAACAAGGTTCATACATTGGTACCGTCTTCTCCATACATTCATTGCAAGTGTTTGAAACAATAATCAACAAGGAATAGGCAAATTACTCATTAAGTTAATATAATGACTTGGGGTGCATGATTTGGTGGGGACTTATTGAGCATCAATAGGATGTAGATGGTTTTTGAGAGTTATGGTTTCCATTTGGGAGGAACAAGGGTTACCTTGGTAAACAAGGTTCATACATTGGTACCGTCTCCTCCATACATTGATTACAAGTGTTTGAGAGAATAATCAACAAGGAAGAGTCAAATAACTCATCAAGTTATTATAATGACTTGGGGTGCATGATTTGGTGGGGACTTAATGAGCATCAATAGGATGTAGATGGTTTTTGAGAGTTATGGTTTCCATTTGGGAGGAACAAGGGTTACCTTGGTACAACAAGGTTCATACATTGGTACCGTCTCTTCCATACATTCAATGCAAGTGTTTGAGACAATAATCAACAAGGAATAGACAAATTACTCATCAAGTTAATATAATGACTTGGGGTGCATGATTTGGTGGGGACTTAATGAGCATCAATAGGATGTAGATGGTTTTTGAGAGTTATGGTTTCCATTTGGGAAGAACAAGTGTTACCTTGGTACAACAAGGTTCATACATTGGTACCGTCTCCTCCATACATTCATTACAAGTGTTTGAGACAATAATCAACAAGGAATAGGTAAATTACTCATCAAGTTAATATAATGACTTGGGGTGCATGATTTGGTGGGGACTTATTGAGCATCAATAGGATGTAGATGGTTTTTGAGAGTTATGGTTTCCATTTTGGAGGAACAAGGGTTACCTTGGTACAACAAGGTTCATACATTGGTACCGTCTCCTCCATACATTGATTACAAGTGTTTGAGACAATAATCAACAAGGAAGAGTCAAATAACTCATCAAGTTATTATAATGACTTGGGGGGGGGGTTTGGTGGGGACTTAATGAGCATCAATCGGATGTAGATGGTTTTTGAGAGTTATGGTTTCCATTTGGGGGAACAAGGGTTACCTTGGTACAACAAGGTTCATGCATTGGTACCATCTCCTCCATACATTGATTACAAGTGTTTGAGACAATAATCAACAAGGAAAAGTCAAATAACTCATCAAGTTATTATAATGACTTGGGGTGCATGATTTGGTGGGGACTTAATGAGCATCAATAGGATGTAGATGGTTTTTGAGAGTTATGGTTTCCATTTGGGAGGAACAAGTGTTATCTTGGTACAACAAGGTTCATACATTGGTACCGTCTCTTCCATACATTCAATGTAAGTGTTTGAGACAATAATCAACAAGGAAAAGTCAAATAACTCATCAAGTTATTATAATGACTTGGGGTGCATGATTTGGTGGGGACTTAATGAGCATCAATAGGATGTAGATGGTTTTTGAGAGTTATGGTTTCCATTTGGGAGGAACAAGTGTTACCTTGGTACAACAAGGTTCATACATTGGTACCGTCTCTTCCATACATTCAATGTAAGTGTTTGAGACAATAATCAACAAGGAATAGACAAATTACTCATCAAGTTAATATAATGACTTGGGGTGCATGATTTGGTGGGGACTTAATGAGCATCAATAGGATGTAGATGGTTTTTGAGAGTTATGGTTTCCATTTGGGAAGAACAAGTGTTACCTTGGTACAACAAGGTTCATACATTGGTACCGTCTCCTCCATACATTGATTACAAGTGTTTGAGACAATAATCAACAAGGAAGAGTCAAATAACTCATCAAGTTATTATAATAACTTGGGGTGCATGATTTGGGTGGGGACTTAATGAGCATCAATAGGATTTAGATGGTTTTGAGAGTTATGGTTTCCATTTGGGAGGAACAAGGGTTACCTTGGTACAACAATGTTCATACATTGGTACCGTCTCCTCCATACATTGATTACAAGTGTTTGAGACAATAATCAACAAGGAAGAGTCAAATTAACGCATCAAGTTATTATAATAACTTGGGGTGCATGATTTGGTGGGGACTTAATGAGCATCAATCGGATGTAGATGGTTTTTGAGAGTTATGGTTTCCATTTGGGGGGAACAAGGGTTACCTTGTACAACAAGGTTCATGCATTGGTACCATCTCCTCCATACATTGATTACGAAGTGTTTGAGACAATAATCAACAAGGAAAAGTCAAATAACTCATCGAAGTTAATATAATGACTTGGGGTGCATGATTTGGTGGGGACTTATTGAGCATCAATAGGATGTAGATGGTTTTTGAGAGTTATGATTTCCATTTGGGAGTAACAAGTGTTACCTTGGTACAACAAGGTTCATACATTGGTACCGTCTCCTCCATTACATTCATTGCAAGTGTTCGAGACAATAATCAACAAGGAATAGGCAAATTACTCATTTAGTTAATATAATGACTTGGGGTGCATGATTTGGTGGGGACTTATTGAGCATCAATAGGATGTAGATGGTTTTTGAGAGTTATGGTTTCCATTTGGGAGGAACAAGGGTTACCTTGGTACAACAAGGTTCATACATTGGTATCGTCTCCTCCATACATTGATTACAAGTGTTTGAGACAATAATCAACAAGGAAGAGTCAAATAACTCATCAAGTTAATATAATGACTTGGGGTGCATGATTTGGTGGGGACTTATTGAGCATCAATAGGATGTAGATGGTTTTTGAGAGTTATGGTTTCCATTTGGGAGTAACAAGTGTTACCTTGGTACAACAAGGTTACATACATTGGTAACCGGTCTTCTCCATACATTCATTACAAGTGTTTGAGACAATAATCAACAAGGAATAGGCAAATTACTCATTAAGTTAATATAATGACTTGGGGTGCATGATTTGGTGGGGACTTATTGAGCATCAATAGGATGTAGATGGTTTTTGAGAGTTATGGTTTCCATTTGGGAGGAACAAGGGTTACCTTGGTAGAACAAGGTTCATACATTGGTACCGTCTCCTCCATACATTGATTACAAGTGTTTGAGAGAATAATCAACAAGGAAGAGTCAAATAACTCATCAAGTTATTATAATGACTTGGGGTGCATGATTTGGTGGGGACTTAATGAGCATCAATAGGATGTAGATGGTTTTTGAGAGTTATGGTTTCCATTTGGGAGGAACAAGGGTTACCTTGGTACAACAAGGTTCATACATTGGTACCGTCTCTTCCATACATTCATTGCAAGTGTTTGAGACAATAATCAACAAGGAATAGACAAATTACTCATCAAGTTAATATAATGACTTGGGGTGCATGATTTGGTGGGGACTTAATGAGCATCAATAGGATGTAGATGGTTTTTGAGAGTTATGGTTTCCATTTGGGAAGAACAAGTGTTACCTTGGTACAACAAGGTTCATACATTGGTACCGTCTCCTCCATACATTCATTGCAAGTGTTTGAGACAATAATCAACAAGGAATAGGTAAATTACTCATCAAGTTAATATAATGACTTGGGGTGCATGATTTGGTGGGGACTTATTGAGCATCAATAGGATGTAGATGGTTTTTGAGAGTTATGGTTTCCATTTGGGAGGAACAAGGGTTACCTTGGTACAACAAGGTTCATACATTGGTACCGTCTCCTCCATACATTGATTACAAGTGTTTGAGACAATAATCAACAAGGAAGAGTCAAATAACTTATCAAGTTATTATAATGACTTGGGGTGCATGATTTGGTGGGGACTTAATGAGCATCAATAGGATGTAGATGGTTTTTGAGAGTTATGGTTTCCATTTGGGAGGAACAAGGGTTACCTTGGTACAACAAGGTTCATACATTGGTACCGTCTCCTCCATACATTGATTACAAGTGTTTGAGACAATAATCAACAAGGAAGAGTCAAATAACTCATCAAGTTATTATAATGACTTGGGGTGCATGATTTGGTGGGGACTTAATGAGCATCAATCGGATGTAGATGGTTTTTGAGAGTTATGGTTTCCATTTGGGAGGAACAAGGGTTACCTTGGTACAACAAGGTTCATACATTGGTACCATCTCCTCCATACATTGATTACAAGTGTTTGAGACAATAATCAACAAGGAAAAGTCAAATAACTCATCAAGTTAATATAATGACTTGGGGTGCATGATTTGGTGGGGACTTATTGAGCATCAATAGGATGTAGATGGTTTTTGAGAGTTATGGTTTCCATTTGGGAGTAACAAGGGTTACCTTGGTACAACAACGTTCATACATTGGTACCGTCTCCTCCATACATTGATTACAAGTGTTTGAGACAATAATCAACAAGGAATAGGCAAATTACTCATTTAGTTAATATAATGACTTGGGGTGCATGATTTGGTGGGGACTTATTGAGCATCAATAGGATGTAGATGGTTTTTGAGAGTTATGGTTTCCATTTGGGAGGAACAAGGGTTACCTTGGTGCAACAAGGTTCATACATTGGTACCGTCTCCTCCATACATTGATTACAAGTGTTTGAGACAATAATCAACAAGGAAGAGTCAAATAACTCATCAAGTTAATATAATGACTTGGGGTGCATGATTTGGTGGGGACTTATTGAGCATCAATAGGATGTAGATGGTTTTTGAGAGTTATGGTTTCCATTTGGGAGTAACAAGTGTTACCTTGGTACAACAAGGTTCATACATTGGTACCGTCTCCTCCATTCATTCATTGCAAGTGTTTGAGACAATAATCAACAAGGAATAGGCAAATTACTCATTAAGTTAATATAATGACTTGGGGTGCATGATTTGGTGGGGACTTATTGAGCATCAATAGGATGTAGATGGTTTTTGAGAGTTATGGTTTCCATTTGGGAGGAACAAGGGTTACCTTGGTACAACAAGGTTCATATATTGGTACCGTCTCCTCCATACATTGATTACAAGTGTTTGAGATAATAATCAACAAGGAAGAGTCAAATAACTCATCAAGTTATTATAATGACTTGGGGTGCATGATTTGGAGGGGACTTAATGAGCATCAATAGGATGTAGATGGTTTTTGAGAGTTATGGTTTCCATTTGGGAGGAACAAGGGTTACCTTGGTACAACAAGGTTCATACATTGGTACCGTCTCCTCCATACATTGATTACAAGTGTTTGAGACAATAATCAACAAGGAAGAGACAAATAACTCATCGAGTTATTATAATGACTTGGGGTGCATGATTTGGTGGGGACTTAATGAGCATCAATAAGATGTAGATGGTTTTTGAGAGTTATGGTTTCCATTTGGGAGGAATAAGTGTTACCTTGGTACAACAAGGTTCATACATTGGTACCGTCTCCTCCATACATTCATTGCAAGTGTTTGAGACAATAATCAACAAGGAATAGGTAAATTACTCATCAAGTTAATATAATGACTTGGGGTGCATGATTTGGTGGGGACTTATTGAGCATCAATAGGATGTAGATGGTTTTTGAGAGTTATGGTTTCCATTTGGGAGGAACAAGGGTTACCTTGGTAGAACAAGGTTCATACATTGGTACCGTCTCCTCCATACATTCATTGCAAGTGTTTGAGACAATAATCAACAAGGAATAGGCAAATTACTCATTAAGTTAATATAATGACTTGGGGTGCATGATTTGGTGGGGACTTATTGAGCATCAATAGGATGTAGATGGTTTTTGAGAGTTATGGTTTCCATTTGGGAGGAACAAGGGTTACCTTGGTACAACAAGGTTCATACATTGGTACCGTCTCCTCCATACATTGATTACAAGTATTTGAGAGAATAATCAACAAGGAAGAGTCAAATAACTCATCAAGTTATTATAATGACTTGGGGTGCATGATTTGGTGGGGACTTAATGAGCATCAATAGGATGTAGATGGTTTTTGAGAGTTACGGTTTCCATTTGGGAGGAACAAGTGTTACCTTGGTACAACAAGGTTCATACATTGGTACCGTCTCTCTTCCATACATTCAATGTAAGTGTTTGAGACAATAATCAACAAGGAATAGACAAATTACTCATCAAGTTAATATAATGACTTGGGGTGCATGATTTGGTGGGGACTTATTGAGCATCAATAGGATGTAGATGGTTTTTGAGAGTTATGGTTTCCATTTGGGAGGAACAAGTGTTACCTTGGTACAACAAGGTTCATACATTGGTACCGTTTCCTCCATACATTCATTGCAAGTGTTTGAGACAATAATCAACAAGGAATAGGTAAATTACTCATCAAGTTAATATAATGACTTGGGGTGCATGATTTGGTGGGGACTTATTGAGCATCAATAGGATGTAGATGGTTTTTGAGAGTTATGGTTTCCATTTGGGAGGAACAAGGGTTACCTTGGTACAACAAGGTTCATACATTGGTACCGTCTCCTCCATACATTGATTACAAGTGTTTGAGATAATAATCAACAAGGAAGAGTCAAATAACTTATCAAGTTATTATAATGACTTGGGGTGCATGATTTGGTGGGGACTTAATGAGCATCAATAGGATGTAGATGGTTTTTGAGAGTTATGGTTTCCATTTGGGAGGAACAAGGGTTAACTTGGTACAACAATGTTCATACATTGGTACCGTCTCCTCCATACATTGATTACAAGTGTTTGAGACAATAATCAACAAGGAAGAGTCAAATAACTCATCAAGTTATTATAATGACTTGGGGTGCATGATTTGGTGGGGACTTAATGAGCATCAATCGGATGTAGATGGTTTTTGAGAGTTATGGTTTCCATTTGGGGGAACAAGGGTTACCTTGGTACAACAAGGTTCATGCATTGGTACCATCTCCTCCATACATTGATTACAAGTGTTTGAGACAATAATCAACAAGGAAAAGTCAAATAACTCATCAAGTTAATATAATGACTTGGGGTGCATGATTTGGTGGGGACTTATTGAGCATCAATAGGATGTAGATGGTTTTTGAGAGTTATGGTTTCCATTTGGGAGTAACAAGTGTTACCTTGGTACAACAAGGTTCATACATTGGTACCGTCTCCTCCATACATTCATTGCAAGTGTTTGAGACAATAATCAACAAGGAATAGGCAAATTACTCATTTAGTTAATATAATGACTTGGGGTGCATGATTTGGTGGGGACTTATTGAGCATCAATAGGATGTAGATGGTTTTTGAGAGTTATGGTTTCCATTTGGGAGGAACAAGGGTTACCTTGGTGCAACAAGGTTCATACATTGGTACCGTCTCCTCCATACATTGATTACAAGTGTTTGAGACAATAATCAACAAGGAAGAGTCAAATAACTCATCAAGTTAATATAATGACTTGGGGTGCATGATTTGGTGGGGACTTATTGAGCATCAATAGGATGTAGATGGTTTTTGAGAGTTATGGTTTCCATTTGGGAGTAACAAGTGTTACCTTGGTACAACAAGGTTCATACATTGGTACCGTCTCCTCCATACATTCATTGCAAGTGTTTGAGACAATAATCAACAAGGAATAGGCAAATTACTCATTAAGTTAATATAATGACTTGGGGTGCATGATTTGGTGGGGACTTATTGAGCATCAATAGGATGTAGATGGTTTTTGAGAGTTATGGTTTCCATTTGGGAGGAACAAGGGTTACCTTGGTACAACAAGGTTCATATATTGGTACCGTCTCCTCCATACATTGATTACAAGTGTTTGAGATAATAATCAACAAGGAAGAGTCAAATAACTCATCAAGTTATTATAATGACTTGGGGTGCATGATTTGGTGGGGACTTAATGAGCATCAATAGGATGTAGATGGTTTTTGAGAGTTATGGTTTCCATTTGGGAGGAACAAGGGTTACCTTGGTACAACAAGGTTCATACATTGGTACCGTCTCCTCCATACATTGATTACAAGTGTTTGAGACAACAATCAACAAGGAAGAGCCAAATAATTCATCAAGTTATTATAATGACTTGGGGTGCATGATTTGGTGGGGACTTAATGAGCATCAATAGGATGTAGATGGTTTTTGAGAGTTATGGTTTCCATTTGGGAGGAACAAGTGTTACCTTGGTACAACAAGGTTCATACATTGGTACCGTCTCCTCCATACATTCATTACAAGTGTTTGAGACAATAATCAACAAGGAATAGGCAAATTACTCATCAAGTTAATATAATGACTTGGGGTGTATGATTTGGGTGGGGACTTATTGAGCATCAATAGGATGTAGATGGTTTTTGAGAGTTATGGTTTCCATTTGGGAGGAACAAGGGTTACCTTGGTACAACAAGGTTCATACATTGGTACCGTCTCCTCCATACATTGATTGCAAGTGTTTGAGACAATAATCAACAAGGAATGGGCAAATTACTCATCAAGTTAATATAATGACTTGGGTGGGGACTTAATGAGCATCAATAGGATGTAGATGGTTTTTGAGAGTTATGGTTTCCGTTTGGGAGGAACAAGGGTTACCTTGGTACAACAAGGTTCTTACATTGGTACCGTCTCCTCCATACATTGATTACAAGTGTTTGAGACAATAATCAACAAGGAAGAGACAAATAACTCATCAAGTTATTATAATGACTTGGGGTGCATGATTTGGTGGGGACTTAATGAGCATCAATAAGATGTAGATGGTTTTTGAGAGTTATGGTTTCCATTTGGGAGGAATAAGTGTTACCTTGGTACAACAAGGTTCATACATTGGTACCGTCTCCTCCATACATTCATTGCAAGTGTTTGAGACAATAATCAACAAGGAATAGGTAAATTACTCATCAAGTTAATATAATGACTTGGGGTGCATGATTTGGTGGGGACTTATTGAGCATCAATAGGATGTAGATGGTTTTTGAGAGTTATGGTTTCCATTTGGGAGGAACAAGGGTTACCTTGGTACAACAAGGTTCATACATTGGTACCGTCTCCTCCATACATTCATTGCAAGTGTTTGAGACAATAATCAACAAGGAAGAGGCAAATTACTCATCAAGTTAATATAATGACTTGGGGTGTATGATTTGGTGGGGACTTATTGAGCATCAATAGGATGTAGATGGTTTTTGAGAGTTATGGTTTCCATTTGGGAGGAACAAGGGCTACCTTGGTACAACAAGGTTCATACATTGGTACCGTCTCCTCCATACATTGATTGCAAGTGTTTGAGACAATAATCAACAAGGAATGGGCAAATTACTCATCAAGTTAATATAATGACTTGGTGGGGACTTAATGAGCATCAATAGGATGTAGATGGTTTTTGAGAGTTATGGTTTCCGTTTGGGAGGAACAAGGGTTACCTTGGTACAACAAGGTTCTTACATTGGTACCGTCTCCTCCATACATTGATTACAAGTGTTTGAGACAATAATCAACAAGGAAGAGACAAATAACTCATCAAGTTATTATAATGACTTGGGGTGCATGATTTGGTGGGGACTTAATGAGCATCAATAAGATGTAGATGGTTTTTGAGAGTTATGGTTTCCATTTGGGAGGAATAAGTGTTACCTTGGTACAACAAGGTTCATACATTGGTACCGTCTCCTCCATACATTCATTGCAAGTGTTTGAGACAATAATCAACAAGGAATAGGTAAATTACTCATCAAGTTAATATAATGACTTGGGGTGCATGATTTGGTGGGGACTTATTGAGCATCAATAGGATGTAGATGGTTTTTGAGAGTTATGGTTTCCATTTGGGAGGAACAAGGGTTACCTTGGTACAACAAGGTTCATACATTGGTACCGTCTCCCTCCATACATTGCAAGTGTTTGAGACAATAATCAACAAGGAAGAGTCAAATAACTCATCAAGTTATTATAATGACTTGGGGTGCATGATTTTCGCATTTTATATGATGTTTTGCGACCTTTCATTATAATCATGACTGAGACACGAATCTCTATGCGAAACATGATAGCACTTCGTGCAAGGCTACCGGATGAGTATCAATTCGAGATGTATGGTGAAGGCTGTGACCTAGGTATTGTTATATTATATCATCAGAAAATGTTGTCCCCCCGCTTCATCGATGAAGATATGGTAGCTGATGAAGTTATGTTCAGCGTGCTTTTCGAGGTACGATCTTCCAAAGTGTATGAATTTTTTTTTAATCAAAAGTTGTACGGAAATTGTAGATTATGTATACCAATGTATAATCACATAGGTACCAATGTTTTTAAACACTCATACCAAAGTTGTAAATTGTTGATACTAATGTATCACGACTTAGGTACCGAAGTGGTGAACTATTTATACCAAGGTATGATAACATAGTTACCAATCTTGTTAAAAAATCGTACCAACATACTAAAATATTGATTTTGATCCGACTTCGTGTAAGATAATTTGGTTAATTTTCGGGCCCAAGTAGTGACATCGAAGGGATCAATGCTATCGTTTGAGTTGGAGGCATGGTGGTTGGGATCAAAGTATAATCATTTTCGCGTTGCGATCGAAGAATTTTGTAATATATTTTAGTTAGTTTCTTTATGTTATATGTAATGTGGCCGGGGAACTCTAATGTACGGGGCTAATTAAGTTTATGTTTTAGTAAAAAGCATTGTTGTAACAGTGCAAAAACTAACTATGGCTATGCATATTTTGTTTCTATTAAAGATGCATCTATTGCAAACTATTTAGTATCTCCTTCTCGTGTAAGTATGGTTTGAAAAATTAATATATCAAGTCATAAGTTAAAGAATGGTACCAAAGCTTTAAATTCGGCATCTAATTAACAAGGCAAATAAAATGCATAAAAAACAATAAAAAACAAAGAGGTAATTAATTGATACATTTTAAATGGGAATGTGAGGTACTAGTATATAAATGACTAACATAAGGAACACTTGTGATTAAACAAAAAATAATAAGTACATTTGTGGTTGGGGGACATATCACATTTAAGGCATTTATTAATTACATTTCAAGTTTTATAAATTACGTTTGTGCAAGCTGGACTGATGTAAGGTGATATAGTTATGAAATGTTAGTACAATTGGTAACACAATTTAGGAAGAATGGTACCAATGTTAGTCAATTGGTACCAAAATATTCCACCAAAAGGTACTTAGGTATATCACTAGTTAATGTATACAAAACAGACTTAAACCTAACCGCATATTATATGTTAATAACTTAAACAAAAGGGGACTTACATAATATATAATGCAATAAGTCATACAAAACGACACTCCATAGTGGTTTGACTCACGCACAATGGTACTTAATGATCTGAAATCCTAAACAAAAGCTATCTCTTATAATCTGATAATTTAATTTGTAGCATAGAAGACCGTTATGAAAAAGCCATATGACCTTTTCCAATCACTTCTTCTTGAAAACAGCGTACACTATATCACCACTCCTTATGTTGACATCTTCCACTGTCTTCCGATGGTCTAGTTCCTTCTTCTCATGGATTAAGGTCAGTTTACTAGGATCACCACCTGCGTAGTCAGTCCACATCGAGCATAAATGCCTAACGGTTGCGTTGTAGAACACGCAAACTCTCTGACTTGATGGATTTGTTCGAAGATTTTGCATTCGAAAACTCCGCACTGTTCTTTCCAAGTAAGGTGCAGGCTCACCGTAATCCTTTACAAATGTCACAGAAAAATATGAAAAACTTGTAAATAATTTAAGCCAATAAATTGTTTTAAAAAACCAAGTTCGCAATGCTAACATAAACAGGTACCAATCTAATATCAATGGTATCACATTCATCATATATCGGTACCAATGTGAAACCACAATGGTACCAATACTAACATATGTTGGTACCAATGTAGAACGATCATGTAGAAAGGGAAACATAGTTTGACCATTAGTAAGATTAAGAACGCGTCACATGAAGAAAAACTTGAATACCTGTAGAATGGCTTTTATGATGTCTCCATTTTTCAACATGATAGATTTAGGAGCATCAGTTGTGAAAACTTCTATCCCCCGAAGTTGGAACGATAATCTTGAGAAAGGGAGAGAGTTTACCCTAGCATAGTGTTGTAGTATTTCTTGAAGGGGCTTATCATCATCTCCCGTGAAAGGAATGCCTACGTCGTAGTTGTTCGACACAATTCGAAACTTCACCGTCCCGTCCGTTGAGAGGCAACTAGGAACGCGTTGGTAGACTCCACTTTCAGTAGTTGACCTAGACATAACACAAATATATGAATCTCCAAATGGTTTGTGTGAAAGGAACGGTGTCCTTTGAGAGTTGTTTACTATGATTTTTGAGAGTTGGGATCTTAATATGGTGAACTAAACTTTACTCACTAGCTATTACTTATGTACCTAGGTGGAGGGTGAAAAAACTAGGTAATGTATTGATGGAGTGTAAGAAAGTGGAGTAAGTGGTGAAGTGGAGTGATTGAAGTGCAGTGAGATAATGGATTTAAACTACTTTTATTTAATGAGGGGTACTTGAACTTAACTTCAAATTATTTAGCATTTGCATCGTTCATGGTAATGAAACCAATAGAAACCAGGACCAAGCTAAGGTCATCAAATATTTAATGAGGGGTACTTTAACTTCACTTGAAATTATATACCATTTGCCTCATCTATGGTAATGCAAAGTGGGCCCGTACCAATATTAATTGTGTGGTTTTTGTTGTATTAGCTCATGTATTATCCCGTTTATTAATTAACTTAATTACAACTTGAACCTTTGTTTGTCATTGTTAGTTTACTATTTTGTAGGCAAACCATACGATATTTCATATATGAAAGAACATACACCTTGAAACCGTAGACATAATGTTTAAACAACATACACATTAAATTAACATAAATTCAGTAGACCGTAATCGATATTTGCGGCAAATAAAAACACGCTTAAGATATTAGGAGGCCTACTCATTTGAAATGCAATGAACGTAAATTATATCGCCATCACAAATATCGGTCTCTCCTATAGTTTGGGATCTACTCAACAATTTTTCCTCGTGCCATAATTCCAGATCACTATCTTGAACTCCTTATGATACGGCATAAAATTCGTAGAGTTCTTGTATTTTAGTACTAGTCGAGTATTTGAAGACATCTCCGTAAGGAGATGAAGTACAAGCTTGAATCCTTACAGTCTTGTACATTTCATGCATGGCCCGAAGAATGCCAGCGGAGTCCTGCATTATATAATCGGAATATATTATAATGAGCAAATAATATATCAAATTTTTTTAGTAATAAAACAAATATAAATCACTCACATGGACCATTGCAATGATAACTGCATTTTGTTCCAAGTTAACTTCTCTTGGGGTCGATTTCGGATACACTACCACGCCATTAAGAAAGAATAACATAGTAGTATTTGGAATATTTTCTTTTAACTCATAATCACCAAAAGATTGCTCAAAAGTATCTTCGTAATCGATACAATACTGAGTTGGATCCCCCCCATCCCTACTGGGTTTTATAGAAAATTGTGTTTGCCTCATTTCATGATATCCTGTTGTTGTTATAACTACAAGCAAAAATGTCCCATCCAATTTATAGGGGGATAGGTCTTTAATACGGTAGTTGTTCTTGTACTATTGTTTTTGTAATATAACAAGGTCATGTTGAAATCTAGTTCAAATGTAGTAGATTCTGAATTTGTTCAACCATACATATTAATGACGCTTTAATTGTGGTGGTTGTGATCCATACATGTACTCTCCCATCAATTCCTTCTCAAAACTGAAAAATATTGCGCACATAAAGTAGTTGTAATGCAAAGTGGTATGACGTTGACCATAATGTGTCAGATTTTTGGTGTCAATGTCGGGAAATTATGCTACCAATCCAAAGCCAGAGGTACCAATGCATTGCTTACTTTGTTGCGTTGGTACCATAGAAAGCATATATTGGTATCCCATTCACAATAGGTGGGTACCAATGTGCATATTGTGAGGATCAAATGTTACCTGCAAAAAAAATAAACTTATATAATAACCATCTTGTAAGTTTCATGTATAAATGATGGACATCCTATTGTTATATTGAATCTTCAGGAAGAACCATCCAAGGTTATATGTTATAAGTAGAAATGTAAAACATGATACACATGAGAATTCTTGTTTGTCTTTTTTAATGTTGACAATGAAAGTCAAATATACCGAAATTTATGATTACTGTTGTTCCTATCAACAAATTTGTATTTATGTTTTCATTTTTTATGGCCAATTGCGTTAAGGTGTTATAGCTAACAAATTGATATAAATTGCATAAACATCATCATGGCAATTATTTGTGATGTCTGATGTTGATCAAATGTTATCATCATGCTACATTGTTACCCTATCATTCATACATGGATTGTAAGTGTTTGGTCGAATAATGTACAAGGATGAGGCAAATTACTAAGGAAAAATTCACAGGAATAATACAAACTATTGGGAGTCTTCTTAAATTAATCCCAACTATGGTTTATTATGGTATAATCCCAACTTAATGGTACCCCTTCCCAAAATGATCCCATATGACCAGCTACCTGGTAAACAGGTTTAAAAAACAAATTTCTGTTTTTTCTTTTTATTTCACCCTTTCTCTCTCTTCTTCTCTTACCCACCACCTGACCACCCCCTCCATCTAGCCACACCTGCACCACCTTGACCGACGCCCCCATCTCCCCAAACCACCCTATTTAAACCATCTAGCCCCACTTGAACCGCCTCAACCTCCAACTGAAACCCACTCCTTATAAACCACCTTCACCAAAATACACCCATATAAACAACCTTTGACCCCCACAATACACAACCCAAAAACCACCACCATTAACCTGAGCACCGCTCCACCCAACCAAAAACCAGAACCAGCCTCGCAAAACTAACCCACCTCGTCGAACAACCTTGAAACCAAACCCTCCCCTCACGAAAACCATCATCATCCACCTAAGAACCACCTTTGACCCTCGCTAACCATCCTTACCACCCCGAAAATCAAACCAAACCACCTAAAAATCACCACCTCCGGCCAATAAACCACCACCAAATCTTCCTCCTCCACCACTTGTACCTGACACAATCACCAAAGTGCCAAACATGCCTCGCTCCACCATACCACCACTGCTAAAATTTTTACTTCCATCACCACCCACCCAACCACCAAATCAACCATTCAAACCCAAAAAATAAAACAAGAGAGATATACTAATTTGCATATTGCTTCAACAAAAGTTTAAAATGGTCAAATTCGATCATATAAACTTAAAACCTGCAGTTTATATGGTCGAAATCTACCATAAAAGTCCACAATTCGAGTGGATGAGATGAAGATGTGGCAATTATGCAGCGGTATAGGAGTAAGGGGAAAGTGGGTGACGAGAGAAAAGAGAGAGGAGGCGGCGATGATGGTTGTCATATCTTCAGGTGGGAACAGGGGCGATTGTGGTGGTTGTCTGGTGGGTTGTTTTTGTTGACAGTAGTTATGGAGGTGGTGATAGAAGACGAAGGATGAGGAAAAACACCGAAGGAAAGAGAATGGGGATGATGAAAAAGGGAAAAAAATGAAAGAAAAACTAGTAGAGATTTCTACTAGTCACAATGTGCCACGTGGTCTTTTTACTTGTTCAACTGGTATCTAGAGGTAATGGGATCATTTTGGGAAAATATATCCTATAATTTGGATTATACTAGAATAACTCATAGTTAGGATTAATATGGGAAGAACGACCATAGTTGGGATTATTGGTATGAATTTTTCCAATTACTAATCATGGCATTGATTTGGAAGGATCAAGTGGTAGGGATCAAGTGTTACATTGGTACATTTTATGGTTCCTACATTGGTGGCAAACAATAGAACAAGTCATACAAAAGACGATTGCTTAAACCAAAACCAATGCCAAAAGATAGAAATGCTAATGTGTTTCAGACACCTTCATTTTCATTAATTACGGAGTCAAGACAATGATTTGGGTGTATTATGTGGTTGGGAACCAACTATTATCAAGAATATGATGTAATAAAAGGTACATTTGGACCCCATTTTGGGATGAGCAAGTGTTACCATGTACTCCCCTATCAAATCTTTTTGAAAACTGAATGACAAAGTTGGTTCATCTCCCCTTTAATTAGTTTGGTTGTAAATTCTAATCGAAATCACTTACTTGCTTAGAAAAAAAATAAGAAGAAAAGAAAGAGAAAAGATTGATCATTCACACTTTCTTAACATGACAAAGAGAAAAGAACCTGGTCGAATAGATAGATCATTCATACTTTCTTAACATGACAAAGAGAAAAGAACCTGCTCGAATAGATAAATCATTTATACTTTCTTAACATGACATGAAATAGAAAAGAACTTGGTCGATCATATACTTGCTTATGAACATCCATTTAATGCCTTCTTGTTAAAGGTGTATTAGATATTGAAATTTATATAAAACATAAGGTTTGTACCAATTTCAAAATAGGGTACCACTATGATACTATCTTGGTACCGAATGACAAAAAGTTGGTACCAATTGTAGAACAGGTTGGTACTACGTTGAATATAGATTGGTACAACTTTGCCTGTAGGTTAGTACCACTATAACAAAAAGAGTGGTACCAATTCGATGTTATGTTAGAAGCTTATAGGCAGATATAACTAACTACTGTTTTTCAGTCAGCTTTGTTTTCATTAATTATGGAGCCAAGGTCGGACTTAAGTTCGTTGTGCTCCGACATGACATCTTCGAGCAAACGCTGTTGTCGAGCACTATGAATTGTGTCCTGTTGAAAAAACCAAGAAAATAATTAGTGATAATTGGACATCAAAGGTATTCAATAATGTAATAGATATTGAACATTTATGTAGTTGCATACCACTTGGAACTGAGTCACGAACCTGTCAGCACATGCTCTAATACACGAGAGCATGATCACTCCACATGACCTCCTAAAGATATATTAGATGTCAAATGACAGAACTCACGCAACACCTGATTTAACAACTGCAAAGAACTTACAAATCAGTTGGTGGGAGGATGTCAACATTCTTAATAGCCCATTTCTCGAACATGCCCTTACGCCAGGAACTGTCCCATGCGTGCAAGAGCTCATCGATACCACTTCCCTACAAGACACCTTGTATGAGCTTAAGAGATAATTAAGAGAATACTAATGTAACACCAAGTAATTAAACTCGCAATTACCACTGTTGAGATGAGGGCCATGCCATGTGATGCGGTGTCACGATATAATGTATCAATGAGAAATATATGTTTTTCACGCAGTGAAAAGGCCACACACCACCAATGCTCTGAGACGAGCACGGGCGCAAAAATCTACCAATTTTAAAGTATATTAGTTTGAAACTGGATAGTACTAATAAAGTTTGGTACAATGTTCTTAATAAAATGGTACCAAACTATATATACAATTTACCATGTAATTAGTAGTAAAAAAGATTGGTATTGAAAACAATGTGAGAGAATAACCACACAAGTTCTTAAAAGTTGTGTTCCCGGGTATCTTTTGGCGTACAAGGACCCCAATTTCTTCACATCTGCTTTAGGTAGCAAGACATTCATCTACCATGTAATTGGAAAATGTTAGTATACTTTGCAATGTAATGAAATAAATGAGGGAAGAGTGAGAAACCAAACGGAATTCTTCTTACCGCAAAAGCAGGATCGAGCATAATGCGCTTGCTCTTCCCTTCGAACTCATAACTCCAAATTTTGGTGTACATGACAGAAGCCATTTGCAGGTAGTGGACGCCAACACATGCAGTCATGGATAATACACCTATCAGATCAGACCGTGTGGCATACTGTGTTCCACATCGCACAAGGACGGGGCTGTCCCTGTTGAAATCACCAAACATGGAGGTAAACAAGTGTATAATATATTTATAACGTTACAACTCCAAAAGTCATTTCACATCATCCAATTTAAAAATATATCAAAAAGTGAACATAAAAAATTATTGTATTCATAAGATTAGAATGAACCACTCATAATTTAAGTTTTCACATTAATAAAACACAACAAAGTCTGATCTTAGTGATATAATTCTGGTACCAAATTATGTTGGTTTGGTACCTAGAATGTATTACTTTGGTACTTATTTAACTTAAAAAAGTTCCCATTGTTTAAAAGAAAATAGCCCACCATTGCATTCACTTTGTTATATAGATTTACTTGTTTACAAAGAAAAATTGACAAAATACGGAGATTGAAAGCGTATGTAATGTTACCTCTCCTTCACTTTACCCTGCCTGATGAACTGGAGAAGGACCTTCTCGAATGAGGTCACCTTCACGGAATGACTCTTCGCAAGTTGAAGCTGAGTTTGTTTAGAGGTCGGTTTGCTGCAGCGGCGGGAGCGGCTTTTCTTTACTTCTTTGCCTTCGGTGTCTTGTGCCGCGGTGTCTTCTGTGGCGGTGTCACCGGAGCCGGGTGTCTTATACCCATCACTCTCCTCCATATGATCGTCCCTCTCAGCACGAGGTGGTCCTCCAACAGCAGTTCTATCCTCACCATCCTCCGTGCCCCCATCCTCACCACTCCCCCTGCCTTTTTCTTCCCAGCTTCACCCCCATTCCCATCTCCGTCCTCATCATCATCATCATCTTTATTTTTGTCCCCAACTTCATCACCATCATCTTGCTTCGTATCTTCATCTTCCTCGTCATCATCATCCTCGTCATCATCATCCTCGTGGACAGATTCCATAAGGTTAAGTGCCTTGCAAACGTCAGTGACCACATCATTGACATTTTCTTGCACCTTAGGAGGACTGATGTCAGTGACATCCCTCAAAGGAGCGACCACAGGGCCTGAGGAAGTACTTGGTTGCTGCCCTACAAGTCCTCGCACAAGCCTCTGTTGCACCTCTTGCACCTGAGGTCTCATGTCAGTTACAAGTGAGGATGTACTTGCTTGCTGGCCTACAAGTCCTCGCACAAGCCTTTCCAAAGCAGGATTGACTATACGGGCCACCTGATAAATTATGAAGTGTTACTACAATTATAAGAATAAAATTATAAAATTAATTTTAAAACATTGATGTTAGCATCAAAGTTACATGCAATCAGTACCAATATTTGATGACCTTGGTTCTAAGACATGATAACCTTTGGTACCAAGATAACATTATGCTGGTACCAATAACTGCAATTGGTACCAACCTATGGTGACCTTGGTACCAATATATGATGATCTTTGGTACAAAGAGAACATCAACGTGGTACCAAAATAAGCGGAACTTGGTACAATGTCAGATACTCAATTTTATGAAATTAGCTTATAAACTAATTAATGATAAATGAATGATTAATCACCTCTTGTGAAATCCTCTGAATGTCCGCCTCTCCTAATGTGCTGGCGCCAGGAATTATTGAATCTCTGGCCGAACAAGAGTGATACTCACCGTATGCAACGTTCACGCTCTAGAATAAAAAATAGAATACAAAGGTGTCCAATATAATCAAAGATAACTAAATTTAGGAAACACAAACATATGGTGTCCCATGAATACTACAAAATAACAATTTTGAAGATATGCATGCTAAACGTCTAAATTTTCACGTTAACAAATTGATCCATGATAAAGCAAGGCATGCAGCTAATGTAATCTAAACAGATTGTAGCCCAAGATATAAGTATGATTGTTTATTCTAAACATGATATACATGAAATAAAAGTTTTCCCATTGGATATTTGGATTGAGGCAACAAAAAAGCTATGCATTATTAGGTCCAATAGGCCCAATAACCATTTACTCAATCTCTTAACTCTTAGGTAGATGATGCTAGAAGATTAGGTTTAATCAAATTATCCCATAAGTTACACAATAATTCACATTAAATAGACTAACAATCATGTACAAGTAGATCGAAATTGGTCATATATAGCACCTCTATCAATATTCACACACCTATAACTAGATCCATGCCCCTACAATATGGTAGGATTACAAGAGAAAATGAAATTTACGTACCCTAAATGCACCGTAGTCTCCCGATGGCTTCTTGTCATCTTCGTAAGCCACCTTCATTGCCTGATTTGTCCAACAACTAATCCTCGGCAAACACCCCCAATGGATGGGTGGCCTCCTAAGCCGGTCAAGGTAGAATAGCTGCCATTTGTTCAACATCATTTGCATGTGTAAGGTTGCTACGACAACGAACTTTAGTGACATAAACATGCAAATATTTGTAAAAGAAACTTACAGCAAGGAAGATAGTACAGCCGCCACAGCCTGGAACATAGCCATCCGCCTCAAATTTCCTCCTAAAGGAACCTACTTGTACCATAAGAAAATCGAGGGTCAACGAACACCAATTATAGCTCTGGGGGTTGCTGGCTACAGTGGCAATAGGAAGCATGGAGGTCGGGATGAAGTTGGAGTTCGTCGTTGGACATAAGAACCATCCTAAAAGTAGAAGTAGAAAACACTTCTTGAACTCCTCAAGTTGTTGGGGTGTGTGGTTGTCCTCGAAGTCCCGCACCACGCGAGCCGACCCGCCTCGAGATCAATCCCAGTCCCTGGGACAACATATGCATTAGACAACCGTCGAATTTCAACCACCATGTTTACATCCTCCAAGTCCACCTCAGAGGGCAGGGGACGCTGTCCAATAGGTAACCCAAGTACGCAATGTACTTGGGCCGGGACAAGCATACAACCCCACCCATCTCCAGCTACTAGCTGTTAAGACCCGACGGACACTCGAGTCAATAGCCAATAGCATAGACGACGGGGAAGGCTCGTGACCCCCATATCAACGAGCCCCTGAAAGCCCATGTCGCGTATGGCAGCAAGTCCAGTATTACAAACTTCATTTTTTAACAGCTTGTACAGCGCATCAACTTTACAGGTCAAGTTCGGAGTCTGATAGAAAACCAAGTAATAAAACGATAAGAATGACAATCAATAAATAATGCGCATACAAAATGCACCTTAATGGAATTATGGGATAAAACAGATTCATATTGATGTATGTTTGAGCATTTGATGCAAACATGTATATTCTCATACCAAACTTATCAATACTAGGCACTTGGTACCAAAGTGAAATTGTATTGGTACCAAAGTAATCTTGCATTGGTACCAAAGTGATTTTGTATTAGTACCAAAGTGATATTGCATTGGTACCAAAGTGATATTGCAATAAGAAAAAAAAACTTATAAATGAAACTACAACATTGATAATCGTAATGTACAGTAAATTAACCTCACCTTTCCCTTGGATTTTTCCAAGTAGTAGGAGACTATAGTCTCAGTTTTACTTAACCTCATGCCAATGCTCTCAAACCCAACCTCAACCTTCTCCTTCTTTTTATCCTTCGCCTTCTCCTTCTTTTTATCCTTCGCCTTCTCCTTCTTCTTTTTCTATTTCGCCTTCTCCTTCTTTTTCTTCTTCATTTTCAATTTCTTTGCCTCCTTTTTCACCTTTTTGTTGGATTTTTGCTTTTTCAAAGAAACTTCTTCACTTGACGAAGAATCTGAAAAATTAGACGCCGGACTAGATGAGCTAGCCTCATACTCATCCGTGCTAGTGTCATCTGTGCTAGAGTCATCCGACTCCGAGTCCGAAACGACGACGTTGTTTTTTATTTCCTTCTTGCCCCTCTTAGAAGGGCCAGCTTCATCCGTGTTTTTTCTTTTGGTGGTGGTTCCCAAAATAATTTCTTTCTTCGCCATAATCCTACATTCACACACATATATATATGTTATTCTCAAAGTAGTATAACATTTATACGAAACTGATAATTAGTATCTAAATGTGATGAGATTGGTATCAAATCATAAATCATACAATACCAAAGTAATAAATATCAGGTACCAAGCATACACAATGAATTAACAAAACAATGCCAAATTCCATTCTCAGTTAAATATCATGATTTTTCTTTTGTTACAAACTTGATAGCAACTTCTAGTTACAACTTTGATAACTTATTTATACTGTTTCAGCACAGAACCATACAATTGGCTTCATATATTGGAGAACCATACAAAAGAAATTTGAGTAATGTGAATGTCTTCACTCAAGGATATGTAGAGTAGTAGCTATCCCCATCCCACACACCCTCCACCAACCAAAAATAAAGATCAGAATACAAGAGAAGAACTTGATAAAGTCGACTTAAACAAGCAGACAAATTGGCAGGATGCAAAAGCAAACCTCCTAGACAACCTCCCCATTCACCATCAAAGGTAACAGGTCTACACAAAAATAACCTTGCATAATGGTTCAGACCTCTAAAACAATGTAAAGATTTTATTATCATCATCGACAAAGAAAATGTAATGTAGTAGAATTAATCCAAGAGGACCAGGACCAGAGTGTTATCCAAATTCCAAAGACAGCAATCCACATAAACCCCTTTTTTGAAATCCCACTTAAAAGCAACTATTCCCTATTATCCTCTTGATAGG
The DNA here is from genome assembly GCA_947648045.1 of Beta corolliflora. Lineage (NCBI taxonomy): Eukaryota > Viridiplantae > Streptophyta > Magnoliopsida > Caryophyllales > Amaranthaceae > Beta > Beta corolliflora. Next base: position 795,889 of record CANSZD010002914.1, on the reverse strand, counting down.
TGATACCATTAACTGGCCACATGAGTCAGAAACAACAAATAAAAATCATAATCATAAGCTAGTATGACAGGTATTGGCCAGATTATGGGCTCTCTGAACCTGAGATGATCCAATCTTGTGTATTGACCACCAACGGAACCCCTAATCTGCTTGATTTCTTAAATTGTCTATTTGTATGTGGCTCAAACAACATTGACTTGATAAAGCAGCGAGGTATGGGAGTAGATGTGAGCTAATCCAAAGGAGCGTGTCTTAAGATTCTATTGTAACCAGCAATTATTATATCCAATTATCTACTAATTAACCTATAAACTCCGTTTCTAACTAGTATATTTCCATTAATTCCTTCACAAACAAAATATTCATGCTAAGGGACATGAAATCATCATGAACATGGTTAAAACAAACTCAGATTGATAACAAAAACTAATTTTAAAACATAGTTGTAGGATCTATCCATTGGGTTAGAGGTTGCATAAGAGGTGGACTCATTAGAGTCGCATTACCATAAGTTTTGCCACTCGAAAGGCAAAGACTCGTAAACTTAAATTATATCTTGACCATATAAAGGGACAAAATTGAATGGACCCAACCAAAGGAATTAATTTTTATGAAGGTTTCGTTCTATTTACCCGCTCCCGAATAAGGAGACTATGACTCCATTGATGTTCTGTCGATAATGCATAGCCACAATCCACCTTCAAGATAACATTTACGTAAATGACCAAAGCTTGACAAGTAGTATAACCTCTTCCAAGTGATTAGTTTAGAGTTGAGCATATATTCATTGTAGATGTTCTTTTTCACTAATTTTACGTAATAAGGAGCAAGTATAACATGCATAAACACAACTGGTATATGAGCATATCATACTCACTTTTAACCTCTTGATATCATCTCTTGTAACACGGACATTGCATCAAAGACATAACTCTCTTATAACCTTATTAACTACTCGACAATATCAAATTTTTGTGAGATTTTTTGTAACCTTATTAACTATGTCTAAAAAACAACCTAATCAAAATATAATTTTTTTGTGAGATTTTCTTAAAAGTAACTTCATTCATCACATTAAAAACAAAATCTTCTACCAGCATCGGAGTATATAAATTAACCGAAGGAATTGCACACAATCTCCAAAATTCCAATTAAATTAAAAAATTCGAAAATTTACCCACTCAACAAGATTAAAGTAAAAAAATATCAACAACCGAAAACTCTACCACAATCTCGAAGCACAAGGTACGAAATTCAAGGAATGACCCAAAAAATTAACTTATAAACAACCAGATCTGTACAAAATAAAATTAAAAATAACACAATCTTACTTGAAATTAACGAAGATGAGAAGATGGAGTGAGAACTCGAGGTCAAAACAACCCACAAACTCGAAATTCCGAAGCCATAAACCCGAAGCCATAAACCCGAAGCCAAAATTAACGAAGATGATGCAGCAGCCTTCAACAATTCCGGCAAACCCGTAAAATCAGAGATGAAGCCTTCAACAAAAAATTCCTGGTTTCAAAACCCTAAATCCCTTTGAAAAAGATGGAGTTTTTGTTTTGTTTGAGAGAGAAGATGAAGGGAGAGCGACGTGATGAAGGAGGAGAGAGATTTACTATTTAGTTTCTTAAGTCATCATACTCACACGCGCGTGTGATATTAATTTTTCCACTCCCCTGCCTTTGGACTTGAAATGACCAATAAGCCCTTGTTTGAGTCCATAAAAGACTCAAACCTTTGGTTGCCTAGACAAACTCTGGGTTATGGGTGATGAAATTTGGACAACAAAGCCTTATTATGGCATCTCCACCAAATGCCACGTAAGAGATGAAAGAAAATGAGTTTTCTTCCTTTTTTTTTTCAAAAATCTGATTTTAGATTATCAAAAATCCAAAATACTTTAATTCATAAATTCCCATAATATAAGTGAGTCCTAATAATATAAATTTTCTCAAGTAGCATAACTTCGTTAATATATAATTCAACTCTGCTTAAAATTATTGGCTATTACAGGCGGTGGGTGACGCGACCCATATGCTGGCCGGCGTTCTTGATTGAATGGGCTGCTGGTGTTGTTTTTGTGCGTGTAATGGCTGGTGTTTCCAGCAGTGTATTGCGTGAGTTTTTTATGGGTTTTGGGTTGGCTGTTGACTAGCAGCCTTGTGCTGCTGGTCAACGGTCAACAAGTCAACCTTTAATTTAAAAAAAATTGTTTTCTAGGAAAATTTAATTTTCCAAAGTTGAGCATAAATCCAAAAGTTTCCTATTTTTCAAATTTGTGAATAATTGTGATTATTGCCATGTTTAAATAAGTAATTGAATTAAAATAATAAAGTTTCCTAAATAATTTCTAGCTTAAATTTGTTAAGTTTTATAATTATTATGGAAAGTTTTATTTGCTTATTAATTGTTAATAAGTAAATTGTTTGTGTTTATTTTATTTTGATATTATAAATGCGTGGATGTTTAATGTAATATGTATGATATTATATTTTGCATGTTATGACTAGTATGGCCCAAATTAGGATAGTAAATACGATCTGTGAATCGTTATTTTTGAATGTAAATTAAATATGATAAGTGCATATTCTAACATTATTTAGTTGCATATTAGGGTGCATTTTCATGTAGCATTAGAGCATTTACTTGCATTTATGCATATTTAGGTCCATTTTCGTAAGCTACGATGCTTTCACGGGTTGTTTGGTCTTTTGATGTAATCTCAGGTACTTTGGACTCCTATTTGAGGACATGATAATTTAGGCGCGTAGATGACCTTCAAAACGATATATCATGTGCCCAAAACGGATTAAAAGTGAAGAAGATACACATGACTTTGTGTACTTGTGCGAAATATGACACCTCTTCACCATTTCACTCATAACTTTTGACTCAAGAATTATAATGAGGTAATTCCAACTGGGTTGGAAACTAGACTTCAAGATCTTTCCAACGATATATTTCATGTGTGAAACACAGCTCTGGATCAAAAGTTATAGCAGTTTAAAGTTGAGCTGAAGCCACTGTCTCGACCGCACGCCCGTGCGGATATCTGCTCGGCCGTGCAACCTGCAATCAAAAGTCACTGAAGCTTCTGCCTCGCTCGCACGACCGAGCGAGATTTCGCTCGACCGTGCATGACCCTGCACGCCCGTGCAATATGTTGCTTGCCCGTGCAACCTGCTGTAATGTCGTATCTTCCGTGTGACCTAACTTATGTCGGTTTATGTTAATCTTAGCATATAAATAGGACTTTAACCCTTATTTTCGAGGGGAGTTTTGGGGAGTTTGTAATTATATCATCATTATTAGTTTATACTTAGGGTTTTTAGAGAGAGAAGTTAGAGAGAGAAACTTGTAGATCTCCATTGTTCTTCAAGACTCCACCTTCCTTCCATTAATTCAAGTATCTCTTTTCTTCTTCTTTTCTCCTTGTTTTATATTATGATGTTTTATTATTCTTCTCTATTTTCTTTATTTATTTCAATTATGCTTACATAGTTTTGTAATCTATGGTTAAGTTGAACCCTAGTGTGAATTAATTCATGATTATTTCTTTAAATTCCCAAACTAATTGTTGAATTGTTCTTGCTTAATTGATTGTGCATATTCCAATACTAGATTAGGGATAACTAGTATTGTTATGATTCCTTTGTCTTGATCACAACGGGAGTTGGGTTTTGACGGATTTGAATATTTCAATTAAGGACATGAAGTTCTCCACAGGAGTAGGTAGAATGGATTGTTAGGAAGTTAGAGTGCCGCGTTTAATGTCTTTAATTTGCATGATTCCATGGGAGTAGGCTTGAGTGCATATTAGAGAAGCCATAGATACTCGGGAGAGGTTTATGGTATTTTATAGGGTGTACTTTTCCTTGTGAGCATTTAATTGACTAGTTTGGGGTAGAAATTATTGTTGTATTAATTCATGCTAGTGGGGATACTTAACTATAGAGTCTTTTATTTATAGATTGATTAGTATAGTTTATTCCACCATTATTCTTGATATTAAATCTCCTTTAGTCTTACCATTACTTAAGGGCTAATCATAGAACAACTTTCTCTCTGTGGGATCGACTCTGACTTACCCTACTACATAGTTAGGAGGATTAGTTAGGTTATTTATTTTTGTTAGGTGCGCGACACGCCTATCAAATTTTGGCGCCGTTGCCGGGGAGATAGTTTATTTTATTTAATTTTTATTTTTTTGGTGAGACTAGACTGTATATATATTTTTTTCCTTTCTTTTGTGAATATTTTTTTTTTCTTTTCTTTTTTTCGTATCATGGAGTCATATTATTATTTTGATGGGGATAATTCTTCTGATAGGCACCATAGTCATAATTCTTGTGGTTCTCATGTTTATAGTTTTGATGCATCATATCAAAATTCTCCCAATTTTTGCATGAGTTCTCATGAATTACCATACATGTTCCATGAACCCAATATTTTTGCTAGTAATTCTAGAGCAATTTTTTCTTTTCCTCAATATGAGAATGAATTGTTTTGGAAATACTATTATAGACTTGGCGATTTTGTTGGTCCTAACCATGGAATTGAAATTTGGGATATGTGCCTAGTGATTTATGAGGGTTTAAATGAAGAAACTAGGGAGGTGTTGGAGTCTATGTCTAATGGTCAATTTCTATCTCAATCACCTGATTATTGTTGGGATCAAATTGAGTGGTTGGCTCAGAATAATTATGAGTGGGATATGTCTTTATCTTCTAGACCATCCTTTTCATCCGAGATGCATATTACAACACCTCCTTATTGCTCAAATTGTCAATCTACTTCACATGATTTTTCTTCGTGTGATGTGACGTTAGTGAATGATTTTAACCCCTCACCCCAATATGAATTTGATTATTACACTCAAAATTCTCATCCCCAACCGTATATTTATGATGTTGATGATGCCGGTTGTATAGAGAATGAGAGTTATGAGGATGATGATCAAATTATAGGAGAGAGCAATGTGATGGATATTTTAAAGGAGGAAGAGCCCTTTGTTGAAATTTCCTCTTTTGAGGAAAGTCAAGTCGAGAGTGAAGTGATTTATGAGTCTTTATCGGTACCACCTATAGTTTTTGAGTCTCATGTTCCTTTTTCTAAAAAACTTGATCTTATTCCTTCTTCCCCTATATTATATCCTCCATCGTTCCTTCTTCCTCCCTTCTTGAATGACTTTTATGATAATGTAAATAATGTAAATTTAGTTTCTTTTCCTTCTTTTGAGTCATGTAAAAAGACTAACAATTTTTCTTTTTCTTCTTCTTGTAAATATAATTTTTCCTTTGATTTTTCTTTTTGTAGTTTTAGTAATTTTTTAGTACTAATTTTTTTCATTTTTCCTTTCCACTCTTATATAATATGCTCTGAGATGTTTGCAGGAACATATGATAAGCTTCTTAGAGCATTAAACTATTATGAGTGATCTACTAGTCTTAAACGGTCATGCAAGACCTTAAATCAGCACTTATCGGGTTGGCAACCCGACTTTGTTCATTTTTTTTTATTTATTTTGGTTTGACTAACTTTGCTAATGTGTGACGAAGTCTGTTGCTAGGTACAAGCATAGCCAATTTTTTTGGCTAAGTTCACTGCCTCATTACAACTATCGATTGTGGTGGAGGTGTCGATGCTTTTTGACACTCCCTTTGATTACCCACCCCTTTTGTAAGTTGTACCTCTCCCTCATTTAATTCCTCTTTGTTCACATTGAGGACAATGTGTCATTTAGCTTGGGGGAGGATGTTTGTCACCATTACTTAGCGCATGTTAGTTGCGTCTAGAGTAGTTTTTTTTTTCATTGCTTTCGTAGGATGTTGCACGGTTTGTACCGCTCACTAGGAGTGGGAGTTTACGTGTAACCAAAAACATTGTATTGCTTTTCATAGTTGCATTGGCATATTTCATCTCATATTAGATTTCATGTCATTTTAGTTGCATCTATGGGACTATTGCTAGCACTTATTGAGAACCTTGCTGATATTTTACTACAATTCCTAAGCATAATTCATCTTGTTCATGATTCTTCATAGCACGATTGTTTCGCAATTGATTGTTTGTGGTAAGATTGATTGATCTCTCTCTGGCTCGATTTAACTTTATTGTGCAGACACCTTAAACTAAGTGAGCTTCTGTGCCTATAAACTGACGTATCTGTGTCAGTTATGTTCTTTCATATGTGATTAGTTCCTTAGTTGTCGCATTGATCTTGATTTTGACTTAGTACTCCTTGATATTTGCTAGTGCATACATTTTGATATGATTGAGGCATTCTATTTCATGATCTCAGCTCCAGAGTTATTCTTATTTTCATATTATCCTTCCTCTAACCCCGCTGAGCCTTTCTGACTATGTTTGATTGCTACCTACATTACAAGCCATTGGCCTCATTCGATATTTGTCCTAAGCCTAGCTTGGGGGAGCGAGTATTAGTTTTGGTTTGGTTTGTATTGAATTGAAGTGCTCTATTTGTAGTTTAGAAGGATGGAAAAGTATGTTTAGTGAGCTTTGAAATTGAATTGAAAGTTCGAAAAAAAAAGAAAAAAAAGGTGAAAAATGAAATGAAAAAGAAGTAGAAAAAAAAGTTGTGAATAAAGTGAAATAAAAAGGGTTATGATTGAATTTCTTGAGTGAAAAATGTTGTTAATTATATTTGGAGATTGTTGGTTGTTGCACGGAGTTGTTGTGACCTTTCTTGGTCATGTTTTCAGTTATATAATGCTCCCCCTTCTTGGTTTTTCCACCACAATTCCCAAATTATTTTCCATACCTTTAACCTCAACCCCATTACAACCCTTAAAAGTCTTCTTGATCATTGTGTATTGTATTGTTGAGTATTAAGTGAGTCAAAAAGTCAAAGTTAAAGAGTTTATGTTTCATCTGAGTCGACTTGTTTTAGGTTGAGTGTTATCATTTATCCTTTAAACACATGAGAGATTTGAGCGCACATGACTATAGTGAGGTCTGTCAGGTTTGGTTAAATCCAAATTGGGAGAGATGGTATGTGGTATGATTGGAGAGTCGATTGCGATACATGGCATGCTATGCGGCTTTGTTCGAGCTTGTATTGATGCTTGGGTTGTGTAGTGATTTTATCTCTTGTGTTTTCAGTTGAGTGTTTAGCCCTGTTGTAGTCCTATATTGTAGGTCGTCTTTCTTTTCCAATGTTTATGTCTTATTGCTTGGGGACAAGCAATGGTTTAGCTTGGGGGAGTTTGATAAGTGCATATTCTAACATCATTTAGTTGCATATTAGGGTGCATTTTCATGTAGTATTAGAGCATTTACTTGCATTTATGCATATTTAGGTCCATTTTCGTAAGCTACGATGCTTTCACGGGTTGTTTGGTCTTTTGATGTAATCTCAGGTACTTTGGACTCCTATTTGAGGACATGATGATTTAGGCGCGTAGATGACCTTCAAAACGATATATCATGTGCCCAAAACGGATTGAAAGTGAAGAAGATACACATGACTTTGTGTACTTGTGCGAAATATGACACCTCTTCACCATTTCACTTATAACTTTTGACTCAAGAATTATAATGAGGTAATTCCAACTGGATTGAAAACTAGACTTCAAGAGCTTTCCAACGATATATTGCATGTGTGAAACAAAGCTCTGGATCAAAAGTTATAGCTGTTCAAAGTTGAGCTGAAGCCACTGTCTCGACCGCACGCCCGTGCGGATATCTGCTCGGCCGTGCAACCTGCAATCAAAAGTCACTGAAGCTTCTGCCTTGCTCGCACGACCGAGCGAGATTTCGCTCGACCGTGCATGACCCTGCACGCCCGTGCAATATGTTGCTTGCCCGTGCAACCTGCTGTAATGTCGTATCTTCCGCGTGACCTAACTTATGTCGGTTTATGTTAATCTTAGCATATAAATAGGACTTTAACCCTTATTTTCGAGGGGAGTTTTGGGGAGTTTGTAATTATATCATCATTATTAGTTTATACTTAGGGTTTTTAGAGAGAGAAGTTAGAGAGAGAAACTTGTAGATCTCCATTGTTCTTCAAGACTCCACCTTCCTTCCATTAATTCAAGTATCTCTTTTCTTCTTCTTTTCTCCTTGTTTTATATTATGATGTTTTATTATTCTTCTCTATTTTCTTTATTTATTTCAATTATGCTTACATAGTTTTGTAATCTATGGTTAAGTTGAACCCTAGTGTGAATTAATTCATGATTATTTCCTTAAATTCCCAAACTAATTGTTGAATTGTTCTTGCTTAATTGATTGTGCATATTCCAATACTAGATTAGGGATAACTAGTATTGTTATGATTCCTTTGTCTTGATCACAACGGGAGTTGGGTTTTGACGGATTTGAATATTTCAATTAAGGACATGAAGTTCTCCACAGGAGTAGGTAGAATGGATTGTTAGGAAGTTAGAGTGCCGCGTTTAATGTCTTTAATTTGCATGATTCCATGGGAGTAGTCTTGAGTGCATATTAGAGAAGCCATAGATACTCGGGAGAGGTTTATGGTATTTTATAGGGTGTACTTTTCCTTGTGAGCATTTAATTGACTAGTTTGGGGTAGAAATTATTGTTGTATTAATTCATGCTAGTGGGGATACTTAACTATAGAGTCTTTTATTTATAGATTGATTAGTATAGTTTATTCCACCATTATTCTTGATATTAAATCTCCTTTAGTCTTACCATTACTTAAGGGCTAATCATAGAACAACTTTCTCTCTGTGGGATCGACTCTGACTTACCCTACTACATAGTTAGGAGGATTAGTTAGGTTATTTATTTTTGTTAGGTGCGCGACACGTCTGTCAAAATACGATCTGTTAATCGTTTGTAATTTTGTAATTTTAAAATTTTCGTTATTTATTTAATTCAAATTATGTAATCAAGCATGAGTATCCAAGGAGTTTCAAAGGATGGTAATCCATGGAGATTCAAGGGAAGATCCATGAAGATTAGTTATTTTCCTAAGTATATGGCCATACTAGATCATTTTAATTACGCTTTTTATTAATTTCTTGCATTTATTGCGGTTAAATGCTTGCTTCTAAGTTTGTTTGTGGTTAATTGATTCATGTGTTCACTATTGATTGACCATATTAGTAAACTTAGGTCCCTAAAAGTAATATTGAGTTTTAATTGCTTTTCCAAACAACACCTATAAAGCCTTAGATCATGAGTAATAGGTTATGCCAAAGCAGGGTGTTGCTCATATTTCCGGGGATAGTATCGTAGGTTTTTTGAAACTTACATGTTAATGTTTGGTTTAACTCAACAAAATCATCAAAATACAAAGTTTTGGGTTTTGAAACAAAGAGATAGGAGTAAACAAGGAATTATTAACCTGTCTACCAAGAATTATAATTAGTTATAATTAGTAAAGTGTTTACATACCTCAACTACTATAAATTGAAGGCAGGCCCAAAGTCCATTTGATTGTAGTGGGAGGGAATCTTGGTTATTTCTGTATTCAATAGGGGGCTTTCATTTTGAATAAAGGGTAGTAGTTAATTAAAATTTATTTAATTGTTGCTTTCTTGATAAACATTGATTGAATCTTGTTTTATTATTTGTTGCAGTAATTATGTCTAGTAACAACAACATCAACACCAACAATTCTACTTGTAATTTGCGCTCCGTCCTTTCGAAGGACAAATTGAATGCTGAACGTTTCATTGCAAGTGAAAGGGACATGAGAATCGTTCTCAGAACTGAAAACTTAAACAACTTTCACATGCAAGGAGAGGAAGCAATAATGCAAGAGATGCATGAAATGCTAACTTAGACCGAGCGAAACATCCCTAACAAGCCAAGAAAAGAACATGAGGATGTTCTTATGGTTAGTAAAGGGCAATCGCCCAATAATAGGATTGTGATTGCTATCAAGAAGGACGAAAGTAAACAAGTTGCCAAGTCTGAAACTTCTAAAAAGCGACTACACCAAAACCAAAAGTTGCTGATGAGCACTATTGTTACACCTGTAACAAGGTTGGTCATTGGAAGAGTAGTTGCCCCAAATATCTGAAGGATCAAAAGAAAGGAGTTTCTAGTTCATATATGTATGTTATAGAAGTTAACTTAGCAACTTCTGCTTCTTGGGTATTTGATACTGCTTGTGGTTCCCACATTATCTGTAATATGCAAGGCCTCAAAAGAAGTAGAACATTAAGAAAGGGAGAAGTAGATCTTCGCATTGGCAATGGAGCACGAGTTACTACATTGGCAGTGGGAGTATATAGTCTACTTTTACCTTCAGGATTAGTTTTAGAACTTAATAATTGTTCTTATGTTCCTGCTATCACAAAGAACATTATTTCGATTCTTGTTTTGGATTCGGATGGTTTTTCATTTACCATAAAGAACAATTGTTGTTCTGCGTATTTGAATGATATGTTTTATGTCTCCGCTAAGTTATCAAATGGTTTATATGTGCTAGACTTAAAAACCCACATCTATAACATAGACAACAAGAAACATAAAACAAATGATTCAAACCCTACATACTTATGGCATTGTCGATTAGGCCACATAAGCTCAAAGCGTATTGAGAAGCTTCATAAAGATGGAATTCTCAAATCATTTGATTTCGAATCATTTGATACTTGTGAGTCTTGCTTGATGGGGAAAATGACAAAGTCTCCTTTCACAGGTTCAAGTGAAAGGGCCAATGACCTTTTAGCCCTCATACATAAGGATGTGTGTGGACCTATGAGTAATTTGGCTAGGGGCGAGTACAATTACTTTATTACTTTTACCGATGATGTAAGCAGATTTGGATTTGTTTACCTCATGCGGCATAAGTCGGAATCCTTTGGAAAATTTAAGGAATTCCAGAATGAAGTACAAAACCAACTTGGGAAGAAAATTAAGGCATTGTGATCCGATCGTGGGGGTGAATATTTATCTCAAGAATTTGGTGATCATTTGAAGGATTGTGGAATACTTTCACAATGGACTCCACCAGGAACACCACAGTTAAATGGCATTTCTGAAAGAAAGAATCAAACTCTACTTGATATGGTTCGATCCATGATGAGTCTTGATGATCTTCCTATTTCATTCTGGGGATTTGCACTTGAAACAGTGGCATTCACACTTAACAGAGCACCATCCAAAGCAGTTGAAAAGACGCCATATGAAATGTGGACTGGAAACGTTCTAAAATTGTCTTTTCTACGGATATGTGGTTGTGAAGCTGATGTAAAACGTTTACTTTCTGATAAGCTTTCACCTAAATCCAATAAATGTCTCTTTGTGGGTTACCCAAAAGAGACTAAGGGATACTACTTCTACAACCAAAGCAAAAACAAAGTGTTTGTTGCTCGTAATGGTGTTTTTCTGGAAAAGGAGTTTATTTCCAGATAACAAGTGGGAGAAATGTATATCTTGAAGAAGTTCGAGATGAGCAACAAATGGATGAGGTTAACACCTCATCAGAGGCGGCCCGGCATGAAAATGCTCAGGAGGCGGTGCATTCAATTCACGTACCTCCTACCGTCCCACTTGGAGATACTTCATGTGAAGTCACTCAACCTAGGGAAGTAGAAACTTCTTCTGTTGTTCCCCAACGTAGGTCTAGAAGGACCATCATTCCGTCAAAGAGATATATTGATTTCCTTTTGACCGAAAGTTCTGAAATAACGATTTTAGAATAAGAAGAACCTACTAGCTACAAAGAAGCTTTAGATAGTCAAGACTCCGAAAGATGGCTTGAGGCCATGAAATCTGAAATGGATTCCATGTCTGAAAATCAAGTATGGGACTTGGTTGATTTACCTGATGGGGTAAAACCCATTTGATGCAAATGGATTTTCAAGTTGAAAACAGACAAGGATGGATACATTAGTGTTTTCAAAGCAAGGTTGGTGGCGAAAGGTTTCAAACAAATTCTCACCACTAGCCATGCTGAAGTCCATTAGGATAATCTTTGCGATTGCTGCCATTCATGACTATGAAATATGGCAGATGGATGTCAAAACAACTTTCTTGAATGGGTTCTTGAAAGAGGATGTGTAGATGACACAACCTCAAGGTTTTGAAGATCTAGAAAATTCAGGGAGGGTACGAAAGCTTAAGAAGTCCATTTATGGACTAAAGCAAGCATCAAGGAGCTAGAACCTTAGATTTGATGAGGCAGTCAAGAAATTTGGCTTTCTCAGAAATAAAGAGGAATCTGGTGTATACAAGAAGTTAAGTGGGAGTAGTATTACTTTTCTAGGTCTTGTATGTGAATGACATACTTCTCATAGGAAATGAAAAGACCATGCTTGAGTCAGTCAAGGAATGGCTTAAAAATTATTTCTCTATCTATGAAAGATCTAAGAGAGGCAGAGTACATATTGGGAATAAAGATCTATAGAGATAGGTCGAAAAGGCTGATTGGACTTAGTCAAGAGACTTATATTGATAAGGTTCTTGCAAGGTTCAAGCTGGAAAACTCCAAGAGAGGTTTCATTCCCATGCAACATGGCATAACACTTGGCAAGACTCAGTGTCCTTCGAGTCCTGATGAGGTCAAGCGTATGAGTAATGTTCCCTATGCTTCTGCAGTAGGATCCATTATGTATGCCATGATATGCACTCGACCGGATGTTGCATATGCTTTGAGTATATGCAGCAGATACCAGTCAGATCCAGGAGATGCGCACTGGATTGCAGCGAAAAACATCCTTAAGTACTTACGAAGAACTAAGGATAATTTTTTGGTTTATGGTGGAGATGATGAGTTGGTTGTTACTGGATACAACGATGCAAGCTTCCAGAGTGACAAAGATGATTTTCGATCCCAATATGGTTTCATATTTTGTCTCAATGGAGGAGCTGTGAGCTGTAATAGCTCTAAGCAGAGTACCATCGCAAATTCTACAACAGAGGCTGAGTATATTGCAGCAGCTGATGCAGCAAAGGAAGCTGTTTGGATCAAAAAGTTCATTGGTGATCTTGGTGTAGTTCCTAGCATTGAGAATGGCATTGAGTTGTATTGTGACAACAATTGTGCCATTGCTCAGTCTAAGGAACCCAGATCGCATCAAAGGTCTAAACATGTGCTCAGGAAATTCTATCTTATTCGAGAAATCGTTGGAAGAGAGGATGTGAAAGTAAGCAAGGTTCATACTGAGGACAACATAGCAGATCCTCTGACTAAACCGCTTGCTCAACCTAAGCATGAGTGTCATACTAGGTCAATGGGGCTTAAGCATATGGGAGAATGGCTTTAGGTTGTTTACTTCATGTTTACAATTGTAAATACATTTATTATGCTTTGAATGTTTATCAATAAAAATCTGTTTCTTATTTAATTGTTTGGTTTAGTATTAAATAAAATGTCCAAATAATTTGTGTTTTGAAATAGGATTATCGAAAACGTTTTGATAATGGAACCATATAAAGTGAACATAAATCACAATTTATTTAAAGCCCCTAGTCTAAATCACTAAATTGGACATAAGTGATTTATTTAAAAGACTAGTATATAATTGATTGATAGCGCAGTTCCATGGGCTATGGAGACATAGAGATGTCTAATTGATTATATGGATGTATATTTGATACATTGAGACTTGACCTAATTAGATTCTAAAAATAGAATCAAACTACTATATTTAGTGGATTGCTTAGACAAGAGTATGTCTTAATAACCACAATATAATTAGTTTAACTTTGACACTTTTAAACGCAGCACCGTAAAAGGAGGTTATAAAGGCAGTGATCAGGTGGACTAAGAATTGAGTGGGAGTTATGGTCATACAAGAATGAATAAGTCCTCCTATTAAATAGGAATGGTGTCTGGACCTCTTGATGAGCGAGAACTGGAAAATTGCATGGCCATGTGGAATAGGATTAAAGAGTTAATCCTTATTTGAGCAGTTCGAACTCAACGATCAAGGAACAAAATTTGAGAATAACATAGTATTATCAAATTTGGCATCAAGAGACTTAAGGAATTTAACATTGCGCTCTTGTCTTTGAACAAGTGGGAGAATGAAGAAATATGTCCTTAGACATCCCGACAATTACTAAATATAAAGAGGAATAATATTATGAAGATAATTAAGTTAATTTTTTAGTAATCGTATTTTCTTGCTGATTAATAGGACAATATTGATTGTGCCTATAACTAAAATAGATTAATCCTATTAGGTCACACATTGTAGCACAAGTTGGACAAAGCAATCCAAATCCATTTAGGATTAGGGTTGGGCCGGTCCTAAGGGGAATAGGAGGAGAATTAGTTCTCCTTACTAGCCTATGACTCTTATATTATATATAGGATATAATATTAGGGTTTAGGTGATCAATTGATAATCAGTTTCTTTTCACAAGAGAGAAAGTGAAACCCTAAACTATTCCCTCTAAACCGGCGCCTATACCATCAAAAGAAAGAGAATGTATTCTCTTCCGTTCTAGCAAATGTTGGTGTTCAACTGGTGCTCGTGGACTGATTAGAGGAGCAACACTTGGGGCTCTCGGATCTTCAAAGCTTGCATACAACAGGGAAATCACGTTACAAAGGTTTGATATTCAATCCCTATTGAATGATTCATGTGTTTGATTATGCTTGCGATCCTATGATAGATGTTCGAAAATTATTTCCTGAAATTCCGCTCATTGCATCTATATATTCCTACACCCCGGGCGTTAGATAAGAACTATAATTTTGTATAGATAAGAACTATAATTTTATATATAGATACCTAATTTTGAAGGTATTTTATTCAATGTAATATTACTTATCGAACACATATTAATAAGACTATAAAAGCGTCAAGTTAAACAAGATTATAGTTGTTTCCACTACACAACTCTAATAATCAATGATTGCCCAGTGACATAGGGAAAAACTAGGTCGTTACTAGTCTCCTAAAGTCAAACAAAACCTAACTAGACCACTAAACTAAGTAAAGTGACAAGCAAGGGTCATTCTTCCACAAAGACTAAGGAGCACCAATATGTGATAATTTAACAATAAGCTAGGCCGAAGAAATCATCAAGTTTTGGTTAAACTAAGGGTATAAACTATTGAAATCAAATTAGGAAAAGCACTAGGAATGGGAAAACACCACAATCATAGTTCACATCCAACAACCGAGTAGAGATATAGGGATTGACATGTATTGGGGATATGCAAAGGGAACAAACAAACCTAAACACCTCTAAAATCGTTGTTAGGGAGTTTAGAGTCCTAATTATGGCAACAAAACCTATATTTCGAGGTGTTATCACCTAACTAGGCCAAGTTAGGAATTGAAATCAAACCCAAGTTAATACCAATCAACAAGTGATGTATATCAACTAATCAATCAATCATGAAGGTCAACCATATAAAAGAAAACCATTAAATGGACAACAAAAAGGATCAAAAGGTGATGGAGCTCACATCAACTAAGTCACCAATCAACATCAATGATTGAAATTGCACAAATCCCAAGCATAATCAACCCAATAAACTCAACTCATGAAAATAGGATGCAAACAATGATTGGGCTACTCCCAATCCTAGTTAATGAACTACTCATTACCCATTATACTACTAAACATCCTAAACATGGAGAAACTAGCAATAAATTACCAATTCAAAAATAGCAAAAACCAAAAATCAAGACTTTAAAGCAAAAACAAAATAAAATCTAGTGAACAAACAAGAAGAAACCAGGAAAAGATAAAAACTTTAATCTAGATTA
The DNA here is from genome assembly GCA_947648045.1 of Beta corolliflora. Classification (NCBI taxonomy): domain Eukaryota; kingdom Viridiplantae; phylum Streptophyta; class Magnoliopsida; order Caryophyllales; family Amaranthaceae; genus Beta; species Beta corolliflora. Next base: position 780,206 of record CANSZD010002914.1, on the reverse strand, counting down.
ACTATTAAACATGAAAATTAAACAATGAAAACAATTAAAATAAAGCAATAAAAGAAGAGAGAGAGTAAGAAATGCTCATAGATAAATTGTTGAATCTTTAAATACAAGTTGTCACCCTTGAATCTCCAAATCTTCAATCTCTCTTTGAGTTTTCTCACTTTTCCCCTAAACTAAGCTATGGAGGCTAATCCTCCCTAAAACCCTAAAAATATTCTAAAACTAAAAGTAGGGAATAAAATCAAACTTTGCTAAAAACTCCTCCCCTAAAAATAGAATTAAGGGTATTTATACTATTCCTAATAATAAAAAGAGAATAAAGAAAATGGAAAAGAAAATAGAAAAAGGTAAATAAAAGGAGGTAAAAGAAAAAGGAGAAATAAAATAAATGAAATGAAAAAGTGTAAATGTGGAAAACAACGAATTGAAGTGCCAGTAACAAGGGGGAAAAAGAAAAAGAAAGAAAAAGAGAAAAGAAAAGGAAAAAATGAAAATAAAGTCCCCCACTTTCTTGTCTTCTTCGCTGCTTCAGTTTCAAAGGGGTTCGAATTCCCTGCATCGTCCCCCATCATCAACGCATCATCATCAAGCCAAGGCCGTCGATTTTCACCAAATCAAATTCATTTTGCTACTCAACTTCAATCTCTGCCGTTGGTGCTTCTGTCTCAATTCCATCTTTTGATGTTTAATCTTCGCCATTGATTTTGCTTCAATAAATCACAGTCATAGAAGTATTTAATGAATTTTTACAGTACGTTTTTCTTCTTCGTCGAGGCAGAACTTCAGCACTCCAGCAGCCCGGGCGAGCTGGGTTGAGGCCCGGGCGGGGCAGGCTAAACGGGCTCGGGTACAGCTACCGGGCGTGGGACGTTTTTGACGATATTGGCAGGAACTTCCAGCATCAAGCACCCCGGGCGGGCTTGGTATATGCTCGGGCGGGCTTCATAGCCCGGGCGGACTGATGCTTGCTCGGGCGGGCTTTTGCTTGCTTGGGCGAGATTTATGCGTGGAGTATGGTGGTGTTTGGTTGGTGAAGAAAGATGGTGCTTGTGGCTTGGTGTGGTGTAGGATAGGTGGGAAGTGTGGTGTAGGATAAGATCTATATTATAGCACTAAATCAAGCCACCCCTATAACTTTGAAACTCGAACATGTAGCTCCAAAATGCTTACCTACATAGAAAACCAAACACAAGGGGATAAACTATACATATAAAATAATAAAATGAAAATAAATAAATAAAACAATAATAACTAAAAAGGAAATAAAATTAGAAGAATAATTACGAAAATTAAACTAAAACGACTCTAATTAAGCACGAATTACTACCCTATGAGTGACATTAATGTCTCTCATCAAATGCCCCCAAACTTGAGCTTTTGCTCGTCCTCGAGCAAAACAATTGGACACAAAAGGGAAATAGGATAGACGAATTGAGCAAAAAGATTTATTAAGAGCTAAACTAAGAAAGCAAGAAATCTAACACACTTTCGTAGGAATCACGGTTGCATTTAGCATATGCAACAAGCTCTTTAAACCCCTAAATCGCTCTAGAGGGCGAGTGAGATCTCGCGAGGGTTTCCCAAGAGGCTTAACCCACAACTCTAATCAAGCACAAACATATAGTAAGCCAAAGTCATCTCTTTAAACTTGGTTCACAAAGCAATGGACGATCTAAGCAAACTTTCAAAGCATAACCATCATCAATATGTATCCATGACTTAGGAATATAGGGGATAGGCTAATTTAAGGTGCAAAATTGACACTATCAAAAGCTTCAAAACATCAATTAGAGTCTACTAAGGCATTCAAGAGTTACAAATCGTTCTCAAATGGATGAAGAAGGTCCCAAGATCAATCCTAACTAGTGCACATGAACTCCCTCAAACTTGTCTTTTGCTAAGAGAAAACCATGATTGTAGGATTAGAACGATTGAGCAATGGGCCTAGAGTCTCAATGTTTAAACCATAATGACATTCATCATTAATTTTCAAGCTCCCACTCAACCATTTCGACTAACCCACTTTCTCAAATCATGTGGTAGTTACCACTTATTGACTCTTTTTCGATTTTTTTTTCTTTTCATGGACTTTAATAGGCTTATTATGCCTTGTGGGCTCATTGGCTCCACTTATGGGACTCAAGATATAAAACACTTTTTTTTTTCAATCGAATTTAACTCTTAGCATAGCTTATTTGGAGGTAAAACTTGTGCACCAAAGAAGATTTCAAGATTCAACTAGGGTCACTACAACTTCCATAAGAGAAATAATTCGACTCTTTTCAACACAAAGTTTGACAACATTTACAACTATAGAATGCTTTTTCAAGTAGAAAATCAAGCAATAAAGATTAATCGATCCCTAATCGCCCCAAATTACACATACAAGCATCCAACGGAAACACCTATACTCATCTACCCAAATGACCAAAATAAAGGAATCCACATAAATTGGCATCAAGAATCTTCCCTTGGACATGAAATGGTTTGTACTTTTCTTTATTCCTTAATTTTTTTGGATTTTGCCAAACATCCTTTTTCATTTGTTTTTTCATTTTTTTCATTTTTTAGGAAAAAGAAAAGAAATTAAAGCAAAATATTTTTGGATTTTGATTTTTTTTAAATACAAAAAGTAAAGAAATAAAGTATATACACCTCCCCCAAGCTAGCGAATAGCTACTCCCCCAAGCTAGAATAAAGCATTGTCCTCAATGCTTGAATAAGACGATCAAAGGGAGGGAGGGAATAAACATCCAAACCAACAAGCATATGCTCCACAAATCATAAAGCATTGGAGAAATAGAAAAGGAAGGAAGCTACCGGATAGTAGGTGGGTGTAATACCCGCAAATGACCCAATTCTTCCACTTATAATCAACTTTTTCAACACCATGATTTGCTTTCCACGTGCTATTGAGAATGAGTGTCATTCCAATTATGTACCTAAATAAATCAAGGATAGAAAAGAAAATTAAGTAAATTAAAAGAAAGAAAAAAAAAAGAAAGCAATAAATCACGGGTTACTTCCTGAGAAAGGCTTGTTTAAGGTCTCAAGCATGACATTCCTAGTAAATATCCCGATAAAGATCGCAAGAGTTTGTCATATGCACTAGCACACATTTTCATTATTATTAAGTATGCAATGACACAATGCAAAATATGCATAAAGTGCAATGCAAGTCCATGCAAATGAGGAGAATGATGCCTAAAAGAAGGAACAAAAGGAAAAACAAAGAAATAAGAAGAAGAAGAAGAATCAAAATAAGAAGAAAAATAAAAATGAAATGACAAACTCTCCTCAACAAACTCTTTTTTTGTGGCAATCTCACTTTCTTCCTCAAAATTAATCACATTGGGCACTTGAGAGGGAAAGGAGGAAGGGAGCTCATTTAATGGAAGTAATTTGGGTAAATAAGGGAAAGAGATGGGAAAGGAAGGAACTAGGTCGAGCTTTCTTGAAAACGGGATATAAGGTGAAGGAATGGAAACTAAGGTTTCACAAATGACTTCTCCTATATCACAAGTTTTCAAATCGCACACTTTTTCAACCAATGGCTCCTTACAAACATCTTTGCCATCCTCTAAAGCCTCAAAAACATCACCAACCACCAAATGAGGTATCTCACTCTCATCATCATTCAAGTTATTGATCAATTGTTTATCATCCTTCTTTGCCTTACCCCCATTTACACACACATCCCCTAATTGTCTACCACTCCTAGTGATTATAGCATGGGCTTGTTCATTGGGATTTACACATTGACTAGGGAGTTGGGTAGTGGAAGCACTTTTCATAGAACCCGCCATTTGAGCCAATTGAGTTTCAAGCATTTTATTATGAAATTGCATTTGTTTTAAGCTCTCTCTCAACTCACTAGTCTCTTTAGCTTGATTAGTCATGAAGGTTTGTATCATACTCTCTAGACTAGTGGTGTTGGTGGGCGGTCCTAATTGAAGAGGTGCTTGGAGTCTAATTTGGAGACCATTTTGGGGAGGGAGATTACAATCAAGCATATGAGAATCAATATCGGGAACATGAGGCACTTGATTAAAATCCATGCACAAATTCGATGAACATTGAGAAATAGCATTAATATCATCAACATTAGAATGCACCTCATTGTTACAAGCATAGGAGGGAGGGGGGTTAAAATAATGCATAATAGGCTCACTAGTGGAAACATTTGATTTATCAAAGAAATTCACGCCAATATTTGATGAATCATGACAATTAGCACAATCAAAATCATAAGTATCCCTAGCTAACCACAAATAGAAATACCAAGCTTCATCTAAAGATATAGCTCAAAATGCACCATTAAACATAGTTTCAACCACTCCTCTAGTATGCTCATTCAAACCCCAATAAGTTATCTCACAAGTCTCCCAAAGACCATAACCATAGTACTTTATAAAGTCCTCAAGTCTCTAGAAGTAAACCCAAAAGGACTCATTTTCATATTGAGGAAAAGAGATACTTGCCATTTTTTTTAGTAAGGATAAGAAAGAAAAAAAATCAAAGAAAAACAAGAATAATCACAAATAGCCTAGACTCATCTAATCAACACAAATCAATGAAAACCGAAGTCCCCGACAACGGCGCCATTTTGACATAGGGAAAAACTAGGTCGTTACTAGTCTCCTAAAGTCAAACAAAACCTAACTAGACTACTAAACTAAGTAAAGTGACAAGTAAGGGTCATTCTTCCACAAGGACTAAGGAGCACCAATATGTGTTAATTTAACAATAAGTTAGGCCGAAGAAATCATCAAGTTTTGGTTAAACTAAGGGTATAAGCTATTGAAATCAAATTAGGAAAAGCACTAGGAATGGGAAAACACCACAATCATAATTCACATCCAACAACCGAGTAGAGATATAGGGATTGACATGTATTGGGGATATGCAAAGGGAACAAACAAACCTAAACACCTCTGAAATCGTTGTTAGGGAGTTTAGAGTCCTAATTATGGCAACAAAACCTATATTTCGAGGTGTTATCACCTAACTAGGCCAAGTTAGGAATTGAAATCAAACCCAAGTTAATACCAATCAACAAGTGATGTATATCAACTAATCAATCAATCATGAAGGTCAACCACATAAAAGAAAACCATTAAATGGACAACAAAAAGGATCAAAAGGTGATGGAGCTCACATCAACTAAGTCACCAATCAACATCAATGATTGAAATTGCACAAATCCCAAGCATAATCAACCCAATAAACTCTACTCATGAAAATAGGATGTAAATAATGATTGGGCTACTCCCAATCCTAGTTAATGAACTACTCACTACCCATTATACTACTAAACATCCTAAACATGGAGAAACTAGCAATAAATTACCAATTCAAAAATAGCAAAAACCAAAAATCTTGATTAGGTTTTGTTAAAAGTTTTTTTATGCTAATGTTGCAGAGATTCACATCTCGGCTATCCTTGATCTTTGTTGAGTTATTTTTGTTACAATTGCTTTCTTGCCCTGGCTTTGCCGCATGTTACTTTTGCTCCTCAAAATACAATTAATTCATCACTTTTGTGTTTCTGCAGACATAATTTCCAGATTTGTTCGCCTCTCTTTCTCTCTCTTGGACAGTTGCACTTTAGGGTTTTTGTGAGAGCAAGCTTTAAAGATCTCCAAATCCGGACGATGAATACAATGATTTGGAGATGGGGTAAGCCTTTTCCCTTTCGAGTAATCTGTATATTTTTGTAACATAAATTACGCATATTAGGGTTCCCGCCTCATTTTTTCGTGCCTTCACGACATTTCTTTTAAGTTAATTCACTTTCTATTAATTTCCTTTATATAGAAGATTTAAGGTGTCTCCAACTCTGTCAATTTTGGCAAAATGTTCTGGTGCTTGGTAGTTACACATTCATGCTTCACTGACAACTAAATCAACAAGTCTTGGCTTCTCAACTGCTACTTTCCGGTTTCACTAGACGTGGAATTGCTTTAGTCCACTTTTGAAGCAAGCTTCATGATTAATCTCATGCATCTACATCCTTAGAAGGTACCAGAGATAGGTGGATCAGAAAATCCAAGAGAGGTGCATGCCTTGATTAGCGTTGTCCCCCAAAAAAATAAAGGAAATAAGATACAGATAGAAACTATAAGAAAGAACAAGGGCAGTTCATCATCTCTTACTATATACCGCTCTAGGTAATGCTTAGCTGCGTTCTACATAGCATCCCAGAATAAGTGAAAGCAAAGTTGTGTGTTTGGTGCAATTTCTTTGTTCTTGGAAAAATTCTGCAGTGTTTTTAGGACTTTAAGATATTGAATGTTTGGTTCAGAAATTTCTTCATCTATCCTTCAATAAAGATGTTCAAACTCATGGCATTTAAGTTCCTGACTACTTAATGTTCTGCATTTTGGCAGCATATGTCGAGGAAAATGGAAAAAAGTTTTTTCACTATGTAACTTACATAATTGATTGTTGTGAAACATATTACATTTTACATGAAATCTGAGTGTTTATGAAGCAAGTTGAGATCTAAAATTTTGTATTTTAATGTAATTTTTTTTGCAGAAAGTTGTTAGCAATTGAAAGAGATGGCTGACAAAAATTGCAGATCTAAACTGTTAATTTGTCACCTTCTTTCTCTCTCCTTTAAGCTCTCTCCTTTCAATGGCGGATTTCCAGCAATTGATACGAGAGCGCGCTATTGTCTCTGACATTGGGCCTTGAAAATCAAAGTTTGGTTCCACAATCGCTGGTAATTTCCTCGTTTATTTCGGGCAATCCTTTTCGATTAGGTTTTTAATCCTTGTTTGTAATGCATTTTTTTAGGGGTTACACTTATAGAGTTACAGAAGATGTCTGCCAAATTTCAGAAATATTTATTTCGTTCGGACTCAGATTGCTTCTTTAGTAGATTAATAATAATAATTATCATTTCTGAGTGTTAAAAGTTTCGGTTTTTTTCACCAAATACCCCTGACAAATTAAAAAATTCACAATATACCCTCAATGTTCCAAAAATTCACCATATACCCTTGAGTTTTCGAAAACGTTCACCAGATGCCCTTTTTCAAACTTCCGTTAACCCACTGTTAGCTTTATTTACCATTTTGCCATTATTAACCCTAAACCCTAACCCTAACCCTAAACCACCCTCCCCTCCCCCAAACCCTAATCCACCCAGCCCACCACCCTCCCCTCAACCCCGGACCCCGCCCCCTCCCCCTCTACTCCACCACCTGCCCCCGCCCCCTCCCCTTCCTCGTCGCTGCTCCCCCACCCCTTCCTCCTCCCGTTCCCAGTCGATTTCCCTCCCCCGCGATTTCTTCTCACTCCTCCCCTGTCGTTTTCCCTCTCGCTAGCCGTGAAATTAGGTCGGATCTCGGACTTGCTGGCATTATTAGTATCGGACTTTGACGGGGAGCGGCGATGGGGAAGGGGAGGGGTGGGGAAATCGACGAGGGGAGCAACGACGGGAAGGGGAGGGGGAGGGGGGGGAAATCGTTGGGGAAGGAGAGGAGGGTGGGGGGTGGGGAGCAAACGGACGGGGAAGGGGAGGAGGATGGGGAGGGGGGGTGGGGAGCGGCGACGGGGAAGGGGAGGGGGAGGGGAGCAGTGACGGGGGAAGGGGGGGGGGGGGGGCATCGGCGTGAAGTAGAGGGGGCGGGGAGGGAGTGGGGGGGGCGGGTCAGGGTTGAGGGGAGGGGGGTGGGTGGAGGGGTTGGGCTGGGGTGGAGGGGGTGGGTTAGATTAGGGTTAGTAATTAGGGTTAGGGTTAGATTAGGGTTAGGGTTAGATTAGAATTAGGGTTAGGGCTTAATGATGGAAAAATCGTAAATAAAGCTAACGGTGAGTTAACTGAAGTTAGAAAAAGGGCATTTGGTGAACGTTTTCAAAAACTCAAGGGTATATGGTGAATTTTTGGAACATTGAGGGTATATGGTGAATTTTTTAATTTGTCGGGGGTATTTGGTGAAAAAACCGTAAAAGTTTTTATTGTAATTAAGTATTTTTTTGGTTTTTGCCAATTTCCAATTCTGGTTGCCTTGATTAGCGGAGTGGACAATGATAATATAATTGGGTGTCTATGCTCTTTTTATAGAAGTGTATTAATCTAAGTTTTATCTAAACGTATATTATGAGTATTATAGGATTTGGATGTAGACCTTTCTTGGGCTTCTAATTCGTATCTTTTAATCGTTTGGGGGTAATTTTGTAAAGCCTTTTTTGGGTTTGGGTGAATTAGTATGAACATAATGGTCAGATGGAGTGAAATATTTTTGGGAATTTGGCTTGAAACAGAGGCTTACTTGGGAGGAGATGATTTAGAGATGGAGGATGATTACAAGCAAGAGTTTTCATGCCCATTTTGCCCGGAGGAGTTTGATATCGTGGGGCTGTTTTGCATGTCTAATTTAACCTATTATTGAGTGATGGATGGAGTGTATACTGTGTATTTCTCTTGCCTATCAGACGAACAAACAAAACAAACGAACTGGAGAGAATGTGTGAGGAGTGGACGACCCTTTTTGTCCATGCTCTTCTTCTTTTCTGTTTTTTGGTGTTTACTCTAATTTTTTTTACAACAGATGAAGAGCCAAAGGAGATGCTGAGAATTTCTGCTCTAGGAGTGCTTAATTCCTCCATCAGGTCCATTGTAAATAGATGAAGAGAGATGCTGGCACCTGTTTTTTTTTCCAGGTTAATTAAACGAATTTTAAAAAATTTTATGGGAAAAAATGCAGAATTTTATATTTCTGACTCTAATATAAAGAAGAAGAATTGAAGGCCGAAGAAAAAAAAAAAGAATCCAAAAGAAGGGAAGAAGAAAAAAAAAGAAATCTTGTGGACTGAATTACAAGTTCTAATATGATGTGCTGTTGTAAGTGCTCAGAAATATTTTTTCCCCGTTTTTCTCTCCCCTAGATGATGTATAAGCTTCGTCAACTATGAGTGTCAAACAGTAACCAAAAATGAGAATTATATTTTGGATAAACTTTCTGTTCAATGGTCGCATTACTTGTTCTCCGTTTTACCTTCCGCTTATGAAAGCTGATCTAAATATTCAAAGAGCAATCGTTTCTATGCCATTAAGGCTCTGTTCTGTTCAACTTATTTTAACTAATTTAAGATCTTATAAGATAAGATAAGATCAAGATAAGATCAGATAAGATAAATAAGATGTTCCATCTGTTCAATTTATTTTCACTCATTTCAGAAAAAAAATAAGATAAGATAAGATAAGATAAAATAAGATAAGATCATATCAGATAAGATAAGTTCAGATAAGATAAGATAAGACAAAATAAGTTGAATCAAACAGACTCTAAGTTTCCTATGTCATAAACATTTCTTGGATGCAAAGGATCTGAATGGCTTTATCATAAGAAGCTAAAAAATTTACTGGTGCAGAAAAGATCTGAATGGGCTTTCTGAAAAAGGGTTTAACCTCACGCACTCCACAACAAGGGCTATATGCATATATGTTATGCAATCTACTTAACTTATGTTCAATTAACTACTAAGTTTGGATTCCTTTGTTTTCTCTTACTCGATCACGCTAATGTTTAACATTTAGTTGTTCGCAGTTTATTGTCGCTACCTTGGGGGCCGCGTGCGATAGCGCGCGGTCCAACAACTAGTAACTTATAAGTACTCCATATAAATGATAAGTATATTCAATACTCGATAAAGCTAAGATTATATAATTTATATTTGTTGAATGTTGGACAAATTTAATTATCTATTTATGAGTAAGAGATAACAAGATGTTTTTGAAAATATAATGATAAGTTTAATTAGATAATTATCTAGGAACTATTATGTTTGGTGTGTGGATCCTTAAGGTGAAAAACGAAGTTGGCCTAAATAATAGCCTAGTCCTCGGCAAAGTGATTCAATTACTCAAAAATTGTTTGGACGACTGGGTCCATCTGAAAATGTTCAACAAAGTGTTTCTTCACTTTGTTGCAACATGGTGAGTCCAAATCTGTTGGAACTTGGATGTATGCTCACCTCATTTATGAACTTTCATATGTTGGAACTATGATAGACTGATAGTAACATGCATAAAATTGAGTGTAGTAGATAATCTTAGGTAGCTTAGTTGGTTAAAAGTCTTGAGAGTGGTACTCGAGATCTGGAATCAAACCTCGTCTACATCCCTTCTACTATCAGTTAAATTATTAAGAGTGAAGCAAAATACACAGTGAAAACATTGACGGAGACGGTTAGGAGATGTTACAGTTTCCACTCTCTGGGATCTTTGCTCTCCAACAATAACATTTTGACGATCTATAGAATCGTCGTCTTCGACGTCGCTAGCGTTGAAATAGTTCCGGTGTAATAAAGTGAGGCTAACTGAAGTTGAGAACACGATCCAAAAATATGTCGATCCAAATCCAAACAAGTATGAGACAGTGCAAATTGAGGCTGCCGCCACAAACTTGAAATATCCAAAATCTAGGATTGGCGAGACCCCATCATAAAATCCCTGAATTCTATTTATTTCTTCCACACAAACACTCAGGATTACCAAGCTTAACATCCCAATGAGACACGTCATTCTACCAAAATTATCAACAGGAATAACAAGATAGAAGTTTACGAACTGCAACCAAAAGTAAAATAACACAAAACTTGGACAAAACCCTACCCGATTCCTCACATCTTTTTGGTTTGGGCATTCAAAGATAAGAGAACCATACAAGGAGAAGAACGTGTAGATATAAAAGAGATAGTTTATGATGCAAATGATCCACTGGAAGGTGTGACTGACGCCCACGAATTTTCGCGAATCATTTGACACCGCTAAAAACCCTAAGAATAAAGACCATCCGAAAAGTCCAAAACAAGGTAAGCATTGGAAAAGAAGTGTAGTTTTCACTCTTACAAGCTCAGTGTGCCACCTACTGCTTGCCATGAGCTAAGCAAATAAACACCAAGTGAGAAGTGAGAAGTGAGAAGTGAGAAGTGAGAAGTGAGAAGTGTGAAGTGTGAAGTGTGAAGTGTGAAGTGTGAAGTGAGAAGAGTGTGAAATGTGAACTGTGAAATGTGAAGTGTTTTGCCTTTCGCACATTATTATTCAATCAAAAACCGTCTACCTATTAAAAAGGCTTACTAAGAATAACAAGTTAACAACTTTGAACTACGATTAAGAAATGCTAGAATTGTTGGAAGATATATTTTATTTGTATTAAAAAAAATTAATGGAAATTATTCCTCTTAGTGCTGTTAGTTGGGTTTAGTGGTTTTGGGATCCTAAGTTGTTCTAAATTCAAGAAACAAAATAACTTCTTTCTTAAATTTATTTTTTTATTTTAAACATGTACGTGTTTATTCTAAAAACAAGTATCTAGTAAATTAATAAATTATTCAATCAACTTTTTTCTTTCTTTTTTACTAGTTTTGAAGCCCTTGCGTTGCATGGGTTGTTGTTTATTTTATTTTTCGTAAATTTTTGTTAACATTGTTGGTTTTGTGTTGTTGTAAAATGAGATTTTTCAACTCTATTGTATTTACATACTTCCTATGCTCTTTTTTATTGCAACAATTACCACTTTGGGCAGTTTCATCTATTGGACCCATTGCACTTTTTATATAAAAAATAACTATAGTTGACAATATTGCCTTTACTTTATGTTAATAAAACCATCATTAGTTAGTCAAATTGCTTCACAAAGTCGCGTTAACTTTATTAAGGATTTACTTATCCCCTACTCTAGTTAATTCACGGGGTACCTCTATGTTAAACTACCCGTTTTTTATTTCCTTAAAAACCATGCCCAAACCCATTGTTGCAGTAGAGAAAGAATGGAGAAAGTATTTGTCATTATACTTTAATTTCTAGATTTGTTATTGCAATATATAAATTTATATTTTTAATATTCAATTAAATATTGTAGCAAAGTCTATTATTAAATGGTATCCCATTAATTGGTATGACTATGAATAGCTAACAGAATTTTAACATGAAAAATACCGAAATGATATCTTAAGAAAGTATAGGGTAATAATTTAATAGATGCACACAAAGAATAGAGAAAAACATGAGTGTCAGCCACAACTTCGACTTTTAATATAGCACGTAAACACTAATGCATATAGAATGAAAAATAGAAAAGCCAAAAAGAAGATCATAATGATGGTATCATGAATAAATTAATTAATTATATATAAAACTAAGCTCTACTAATAATCGAAAATTCTATTTAAGCGAAAAAATACCTCGTCATAAATTATGACCATATCAAGACTTATCAAACTTCCCCATTTTTTTATGATCCGTGACTTCAATAATCTAGAAATGGAAACCTTGATTTCCCAATTAGTTTTAGTACAATTAAGTTAATGGAGAAAAGAATAAGGTATGACATATAGATATATGGAAAAGAAAAACATAACTGATTATGTATACAATAAATATTCTAGGAATAAAATAATCAATGAATTGCATATAGGAGTACCTCTGCAATGTCGTTGACAAACTCTCATTTGATTTTTCATATATTTTCATCATGGTATGCTATATGTTCAAAACTATAGATATGTAGTTTTTTATCTTTTTATAACTCATTTTTAAAAGTATGATTTTGAGAGACATAATTGCTATTGTCATATATAATATGTTGCTTTTATAGTTATTCTTATATGTACTTAAAATAAAGAATAAATAATATGTTAGTGTTCATCTAAATAAATATATTTTTATAAGTTGTAAAACTATATTGTATATGAAACTTACTTCAAAACATATTTCGAGCACTCTCCGATGGTTAAAAAAATTATAATATTGCAAATTATGTTGCAAAAGTTGTTTATTTAAGTTGTTTATTTAAAATCAGACTATAATCTTCACTTATCCAAAACACCTTATATGTATTTATATCTATGTTTGTAGGCGTGTTTTTTATTTCGCCTACGCGGGATGAGCGTGTATTAGATTTGACTACCCCATTGTTAAGGTTTTATTGAAAATTATTTTGAAAGAAGTCGCCAACAATTCTTTTTAGGAAGAATCATAAACCTAATTGGATATGGGAAAAAACATAGGGACAAATTATCCAATGTAGATTTCCCCCTCTTGACTCCATAGATGGTCAAAGTGAACCAAAGATTGAGTTCGGGGATGAGGGTATGAATATAGTCATAATGAACCACATTCGCCCAGAGTTGGCCTCTACTAAATATTGATTCATTGCAGAATTTATGCCAAAGAATAATCAAATAATGTTTTATACACCCTAAAAATATTTAGCCTAAGTGAGTTCAGGAAACACATAAAAAGACTAATTGTTGTGATATGTTATTTACGCAATCAATATTACAGGGAACCTAACAGGTTGTCCAAATTAATCTGATTAATATTAGAACAGTTCTTTAGGTCTTTGATTAGCAAAAATAACATGTGGGTGATAAAAGCAATAAAGCAGGACAATCATATAATATGCATAGAATAATCAGGCAAGTATGTAATACACAAAGGCATGAATAAATATAATATGAATATGAAATAAAAGAAAGTATAGAAAAGAGGTTAGAATGTATAGTAGAGCGATTTTATATTAAAGGTCTACATCAGGAAAGAAAACTGTTAGTAACTTCAATATAAAAAATAATTTTTTAAGGATCCTTAGGATTATACCGTGGCTTGGGTCTGCGAGATTGACAACCTTCGGGACGAGCAATCGTGAAGTCTGAAAATCTGAATGTCTGAAAGTATGTAGATTGAATGTATTTTGTGTTTGAAAGGTATGAATTTTGTAGGGAGATTTTGTAGTTCGTAGAGAGAATTAGTAAGTATTCGTCGAGTTCGAAGTGTGTTAATGTGAAAAATCCGTTCCTCCAATCTGTACGGAAAACAAGTCTATTTATAGGGGAAACGACACTACGCTTCACGCGCCAGCTGCGCCTGGCGCAGCTGACGTGTCAAGCGCATGACGCGGCATGACCAGTAAAAAGCGTACACGTGGTAAATGCTTTTAAAAAAGATAAGAGAGAAAATTCGCGTCTCAAGCAGAGAACTGCGCTTGACGCAGGACTCTACATGAAACAGAAGTCTATGTGGCAGTTCTGGTGTGCTCAGCACAGTCCGTGCGCTTGGCGCAGCTTACGTGGAAGTCCACGTGGCAGGACACTGCGCTCAGCACAGTCAGATGCACTCAGTGCAACAACTGCGCTCAACGCAATGCTTGTTTTTTGACATGTTTTGATAGTTTTTTGATAAAAACGCGTTTTAAAGATTTTCTTTTATCTTTTAACTACGGATATCTGATTTTACGGGATAAAATCTTATTTTAACTTATAAAAAATATCTTTTGAAAATATTTATTTATTAAAATAAATCAATTAATTATCAATTAATTGGGCTCAAATACAATTAATTATCATGAATAATTAATTGGGCATTAAAATAGGACTTTAACACTTTTCGAAATAGTTTTGGGATGACTCTTAGGACTGCTCTGCCCTTGGGTCGGACCAATTAAGAACACGGTATGTTTCATCATCGGATCCTTAAATGGGGAGACACGATTATGTGTCTACAATGTTGAACATTATTTTTTTAAAAAAATTAAAAATTAAAAAGAATAACATCACATGCTTAGTTGGAGCTCCATATAATATTCTAATAAGGTTGTTTTTTAAAATCACACTCTAACTTTTTCATCATCGTCCAAAACTCTAATATATATGTAACAATATCGCTATATAGATTTTTGTTTTTGTTGTAACAAACAAAGTTTCCTTAATAAATTTTGTTGCAATACTAAATTGTTTGAGTTCATTGAGTAAGGCCGAGGTTATGAAAAATAATATGTTTGATCCTGTTAATCGGATCTATGATCAAATGTTATAATAACATATACTTCCTCCGTTTCTAAATAAGTGCAACATTTCCCATTTTAGGAAATGTCATAATAAGTGCAACATAGCTCAAAATGGAAAGATTTTTCCCTTTTATTTATAGAAATGCCATTACTTAATTCCTACAACAACTTAATTAATTTATCTTCTACCAACCTAAACAACATTAACCCACCCCTCTCTCTCATCTCCTCAACCCAACCACCCCTCTCTTTCACCCACCAACCCCCCATCTCAGCCACCTTTCCTCCTCAACCCAACCAACCCAAACCACCACTCTTCTCAACTCAACCCACCAACCCGACACCACCACCACCGGTCGGCACCACCACTCCACCGATCCAGGGCCCAACACCACCACACCCTTCTCTCCTCCTCCTCTCCTTCGTTTCCTCCTCTCTTCTATTTTCCTCCAGCTCCTCCTCGCCTTCTCTCGCATCCATCGCGCCTTCTCCAACTGTTAGCATTCATAATTTCCAAAAGGTTTCATCGAAGACAAAGTTTCGTGGAACAATTTTTTGTAGATCTGGAGATCAGAGAAGTTTAGCCGTTCGATTTCAAAAATCAAACGGTCAAGTTAGATCTAGAGACGTTGGTTTTCTTGAGGGCGCATGCGGTGGTGTTGGTGAAACAAGGGTTAGGGTTTCGATTGCAAACTTTCGAAGGTGGTGATTTTTGAACGGTGCTGGTTGGTGTGTTGCTACGGTGGTGGTTATGGGGAGAGGCAGAAGATGCCGGTGGTGGTGGTGGTGGTGGTTGATGCGGTATAAATTGTGGTTGGTGGTGGTTGTTGGTTTTTGTTGTTGGTGGTGGTTGTTGGTTTTTGTTGTTGGTGGTTGGGCTGGGGAGGGTGGTTTCTGGTGGCCAGGGGTTAGGGAGGGGGATTTTGCGGTGCGCAGTGATGGCGGTGGCGGTGACCAGTGGTGGCGGTGACCAGTGGTCGGTGGATGCAGTGTTGTGGTGACAGGTGGAAGGTGTTGGGATAAAAGTTGTTGAGTATTAGTGTAAATTATTATTTAATTAAGTTGCTTAATCCAATTTTAAGTGTGGTCCCTAACTTTCTCTCTCTAGGTGCATTGGTCTGTGTGCCACTTCTCTATGTTGCACTTATTTAGAAACGGAGGAAGTATATAGTTTACTATACTTATAGCTAGGGATGGCAATCCAGTCCGAATCCGACCTTAGTCCGCTCCGATCCGAAGGAATAAATCTGAGCTGACTCCGGCAAAAAAATAATCCGCATCCGACTCCATTTAAAAAGTCCAACTCCGAGTCGGAGGGGGGTCGGAGTCGGATCCCATAAAAAAATCCGACATCCGAAGCCGACTTCGACTTTAAGGCAATGAATCCATTTTTTTATTTATATTAATGTATTATGTATGTAACTATGTATAATCTGACTCTGACTTTGAGGCAATTGTATTATATAAGATTTTTCAATTGAAGAGATGATTGTTAAAAATAATAGTAATGTTTAAATTATTTGTACTATATAAGATTTCCATATGATTATTAAAAAAAATAGTATTAATTAGATTATTATTATTATACAAGATTTTTCTTTTGAAAAAATGGGGCGAAAAAAAAGTCTGATCGGAGTTGGAGTCGGATATTTAGATTTTAAGTCGGATCAGAGTCGGATTTTCGGAGTCGAATGACGGCGTCGAAGTCAGATTTAAAATCCGACTTGTTGTAGGGTCGGAGTCGGGTTATGCATAATCCGGTCTAAGTCCGACCCGTTGCCATCCCTATTACATATAGCGATTATTAAATTTATCTAAAAGAGAGACTAAATAATGTCTTATAATTCATCTAATTAAATTTTTTTTTCATGAATTGTAAAACTATATTGTAACTGGATTTTATTTTGAAGCATATTACAAACACTCTCCAATGGTAAAAAAATTATAATGTTTTGAATTAGGTGGCAAAAGTTATATTTAATTTAAATAATATAATAATTTAGGTTATTTGTTCAAAACAAAACACTCATTTCTCCCTATCCAAAACTCTTTTATGTATTTAAATATATGCAGAACTCTATTTTTTTAAATATTTAAAATAAAAATTAATGACATGGTCATCCTACGTGGAGCTCTCTATTTCATAAGTTGTAGAACTATATTGTAAATAGATCTTATTTCGAAGCATATTCCGAAAGCTCTCCAATGGTACAATTATCATAATATTCCGAATTACGTAGCAAAAGTTATACACAATTTACATAATATGATAGGTTGTTGATTCAAAACCAAACTCTAGTTTTCGCTTATCTAAAATTCCATATATGTATGTAAATCTATTTAGAACTCAATTTTTGTAAAAAAATAAAAATATAAATTGATGACGTGACAATCTTACGTGGCGCGTTCTATGGCCTCGAAATCTTAAGGAGCTCTCTATGCTCCCGTAAAGTTCCTCCTTTATATATATACTAATATTGGGGACCCGGGCAAATGCCCGTGCTCTTCGTGGAGAAAATGTAGACTTTTTGAAATTTTCACATATCGTATTTGATCTTATTTAATTGTATTTTTCTCTATGTATATTGTAATATCAACTGTCATTTTCTTTATAAAATATAAAATCAGGGATATTAATGATCAGGTTTTTCAATGTCGAAAATTATGGGAAAATGGCACAACTATTTTGGTATTTCATTTTATTTCTTTTATTAATTGGTTTTCAATAAGAAATAAGTACTTATAATTTAATAAGTTAAAATTTCAATTTTTTTTTAGTTTGATTGGTTAAATATGTAATAATACGATCCATTTTGGACTCATAAAGTAACCTAACAATATATGAGAAAAAAAACATCAGGACGATTAAGACATGAAGGTAAGAATTATTTGGAGTTCTACTTCTTTATTTTTCTTTTTGTTTTTTTGTATGCTCCATGTCGCCAAAACGGACAACAATATCCTAAATTCGACTCTTTATTGATGGAAGAAGAAGGAAAATGTTAATGACTATTTCATTTGGCAGATAGAGTGAACTTCAGTCTAGTTTTGTCAGGTCTTTTCTTTTTTCATCTATTTGTGTAGATCATTTCTTCATTTCATACGATTTATGGATCTAATAGGCGTTAATACTTTTAAAATTTTTACTTGCATTTTTAATGGTTGTAATTGCATTTGGTGTAGGTTGTTTGAGTTTGATGTAACTTTTTACGATTTGGTTTGGAATATAATGGTTGCATTTGGTGTAGGTTTGTTTGAGTTTGATGTAAACTCACAATATTGATTGCACAAAGTCTAACATTTCAGTCCAATAATTAGAAAGGCAAAAGAGAAAATGGAAAATAATTTTATTTATAGGCGAAAATGTTCAAATTTCTTGCACACCAAACTGTTAGGTTTTTAGAAAAAACAGAGATTAAAATATAGAGAGGAGAGAGTGAGCACAAAAGGGGTGACCCAAAGGATAGAAGAGAGAAAGAAAATTGAGAAAGAAGATTATAAGTCATGTGCATAACTGCAATTCCCAAAATTGGAACATCTCGTAAAAGTGAAATTTCTCATGTTCTATTTTATGTTTATTGTTTGGATTTTTGTAGATTATTTTAATACGTTATTTTAATTTCTCATGATTTATAGAAAAGTTGGAGTTCAAAACACAACCCTAGTTGTAATTGCAATAGGTTAGTTTAATATGTTACTATAGAATATAATTTTTCTATACATCATCTTTTTTAGGAAAACTTCTTATGCATCTTCTAATTCTAACATGAATATGATTTAATTTGTAGAATAGTTGGAGATGAAAACAAATCACTAATTCTTATTGCAGTAGCGCTAGTAGGTAACTTTAATACGTTAGTAAATATTTCTTCTTATTACGGTACTCTAATACAAAGTTGAAAAATATTATAAATATATCTTATATATAACTTTGAATATTCTAATTCAATTCAAACATGAAAAGATTTTGTAGAAAATCCCTAATTCTAATTGCAGTAGATTACTTTAGTACGTTTATTTCTTCTTATATGTTACCCTAATATAAAATTTTAAATATCATATAAATGGATCTTCTTTTAAAGTATTTTTTAAATTCTTTTCAATGATACAAAAATTATAATTTTCAGAACTATATATTAAAAGTTATAATCAATATACTATACGTAAGTTTTTCATTGTAGGCCAAATCTATCTACTCTTATTCTAAACTCTATTCATATATTTTTATTAATTTGGAACCCTATTTATTTTTAAAAAATATGACATGGCACTTTAGTACGTTTATTTCTTCTTATATGTTACCCTAATATAAAATTTTAAATATAATATAAATGGATCTTATTTTAAAGTATTTTTTAAATACTTTTCAATGGTACAAAAATTATAATTTTCCAAACTATATATTAAAAGTTATAATCGATATATTGTACTTAAGTTTTTCATTGTAGGCCAAATATATCTACTCTTATCCTAAACTCTATTCATGTATTTTTTATTAATTTGGAACTCTATTTATTTTAAAAGATATGACATGGCGCTTAATAAGCGCGACAAATGGCGTCCAATAAGGACGCCAAATGTCGCGGCCTTGTGAGCTGGCTTTTGAACTCTGCTTTATATATAAGTTATATGATATTGATTTGGAGTTTTGCAGCGATAAAATAAACAAGTGAAAAAAACTATTTTATATTTTTATTTTCTTTAGTTTGCTATTGTGTTGCTGCATTATTAAGTGAATAGTAATATTGTGACAATTACGTATAAAATAAATAAGTGAAGAAAACTATTTTACATGTTATAAAAGGTTATTAGATGTAATTATGCCAGCTATCTATTTGCTTTCGCACGCATCATGTATGCATAAAACTGAGGTTATTAGATGTAATTAATGCAATTCAGTTATCTATTTACTTTCGCATACATCGTGTACGTATAACGCTAGTGTGTGTGTAATTACTCTACTGAATCGCACCAAGTCGTTTAATCGAACTACGAACCGAATTTAACTAAAAGCGATAGAGGAATTAACTAAAAATGATATTTGGGTTCTTTTTGTTCGATCATGTTAACTAATTTTACCCCTTAACTAACCAAACCTTATTAGAATTTATCAAACCGAACTTTTGTTGAATGAGATTATTTGATTGCAACATTTGGTTTGATATTTAATGTTGGAACATATTGATACATACAAAACTACAAAATGTAAAGATTAAGATAATTGAAGAACTAAACAAGCTATTAAGTGAAAACAAAAAAGCTTTCCCAATAATAAAGATAAGTGAAATTTTTTATGAACATAATTAAAAGAGCCTGCTTTTATACAAAACTTAGCAATTTGTTCTCAAGCTTATATAAATAAGAATTCATGAGTTCGTGTTCAAGGTCGTTTATTAAACGAGCTTTAAAAAAATTTCAAGCTCGTCATTTATTAAATAAACAAACACATATGGACAAGCTTTTGGGTCGGGTTGAGATCTGATCGAGTTAGTTTTGGGGTCGTGTACCTTTTGAGTCGGGCCAAACTCAGATAAATCTGGTCTCAGCCTCTCGAGTTGGGTTCTCATAAATCATAACGATATTTATATACCGATTTTAGTTTTATTTTTTATTGTAAACAATAACGATATTTTTACACCGGTTAAGTTTATTTATATCATACAATTATCTTCTTTATTGACTACTTATCACTTATCACATACTAGTTACGATAAGTTGTTTACCACAGAATACGAATATATAATTCAATTGCAAGTTTGAATTGGTAATGGATTCTATAAATAACTCATATTATTAAAATTATTAAGATCAATAGGCACTTTCGATACTCACTCACTAGATGTCGTTTTGAGTCCAATGTCAAGTTGAAGTGACGACAGTGGACAGTATAAAAACCTTACCTTAGGTCTATATGCTTAGGATCCCAATGAGTCGATACGGATCCCTTTTTTAAAAAAAATACGGTAGCTTCACATGTAATTACGTTAAAAGAGTTTGGGTATTAGAACTCAAGTTGGAGACATCACTGCTCTCCCTATTAGGATGCCGAGAGTTCAATGGATTTAGCTCTGAGATAATTAGAGTATTACATACAGGGGTGGGGACATCTACTCTCTTTCCTTGCTTCTTTAGCAATTAGATCTGCCACTGCATTTGTTCCCCACACTTCATGACTAGGGGAAGCTTCTCTTTTTTGGCCTAAAGATATCCTGCATTGTTTAACCAGATTTGTTAGTTTATCATGGTTGTAGCTCTTTGAATTAATCTCTTCCACAACACGCTTGCAATCCGAGATCACAATAATTTTTTCCCAGCAATTTTCTATAACCCATTGAATACCCTCTTTGATAGCTCGCATCTCTGCTTCATGAGCGCTTGATAGGTGGATTTTGGCTTTGAAACCTTTTATCCACCTTCCTGCATCATCTCTACATACTCCACCAATACCTGTTTCAAACGTGCCAAGGACAAAGGAAGTATCTATATTGATTGTTATTTCTATAGGAACACTACAAGAGGGGGGGTGAATTGTAGTGTGGAACTTATTGTCCAAATATTGCGGAATTTAAAACATAAGCAATAAGGAATTGAAAGTGCAAGAGAGATTTTTACGTGGAAACTTCTTGTCTTAATATAAGAAGAAAAACCACGACCTTCTCAGGATTTAAACTCTTCACTATAATAGGAAACCTCCTCTGTTTCAACCTATTACATATGCAAGTTTCCCTCGGAACTCCAACTCTCTCACAAGCTCCACTAGGAACTCTAACTCTCTCACAATCTCCACTCTACACTCTATACTTAACTCTAAGTCTTTCAAGAGTTCCCACAACTCTTTACAAAAGGTTTACTCAAACCCTTCACCCCTAGATAGACTTCACCCTTAGTCTACGCATAAACACAAGAACTTACTCAAGTTTCTAACTCGAACTTGATACAAGAATTCACTCAAACTCTTCACCAAGTTCACATTACAAGAGTTCACTCAAACCCTTTAACCCAAAACTCAAATACGGACATTTGATAATATAGTTTAACTCTAGTATGTAGAAACTGAAGAACAGTATAGGAACATGGCACTCGTAGGAACTTGGAACTCATAGGAACTGACTCAAAACAAGGAATAGAAAATATAATTCTTTTGTAACATTATTCCTAAAGCCAGACCTTATTGAATGACACAAGTCATACCCTATGGAATGACACCAGTCAGACAATTTGAAACTTAATTGAACTTGTATATTTATAGCAATCATTTAGAATGAACGTGGGATTAATCATGTGTTAGTGGTTAAACCATTTTCCCATGATGTTCCTCATCTAGAGGAACACGTTCCTTTTGTTACCCATGATCACCACGATCTCAGTTGAACGTGGGAGATGGAAATGTTATTGCTTCCTAAAATCTAGCATTTACTTATGCAACAGTATTTTAAATTTGGTTTTTAATTAAAAACTATTTTAATTAATAAAACCAAAATTAAATCTTTTTATCAAATAATATCTTAAAAAGATTTTCTTTTAAATCCGAAAATGATTTTATTTTGGAATAAAGATAAAATCTTTTCCACAAAAGATCTTTCCTTTAATATCAGATTTGAACCACATAAAATCATTTTCCTAAAATATAGCCTTTAAAAACTCAACAGATTCCTTTTAAGCGTTGCACAATATTTTACACGCCTAGTTCCTTTAACTACTACTTCGTTCCTTTAACTTAGATATATAAAATTAGTCAACACATCATGTTTCTTCCTCTCATCCTCTTGTATTCCAAACTCTTTCTTCAATATATAAAATTAACCAATAATACACGATTAGTATAATAAACATGATTCAAATTAAATTAAAAGAATGGATTTTAAAAATACATAGGTTTACTTACTTTACCATCTTCCCATAAACTATTTTTTAGGCCTTGTGGAACATCATCCCAACTATCGTACAAGATAGACACTTTGCTTCTACTGATTTCGCCGCAATGTGTCTTGTACGCACCAACATGATCCCTAATCGGACGCATCCAATCATCCCACTGAAGTACTCTTTGGACCCCGGGTTTGGAACGTATCCCTTTTGTAAGACCTCTAGGCTTGCTCACTCTTTTCTTCCCTACTACCTCCATCAGTTATCTCGGCCTCAGAACGTGGGTGCCGATCATCATCGGATGCATCATGCATTATGTGATCTTCCATCACTACACCTGAAACCATAAAGCATAAAGACATGTTAGATTCATCAATGAAATACTACAAAATTATTTTAACGAAGCATAAAAAATATAATTGAAGATTATAAACAATAGTAGTTGCAATAATATTACATTAGTTACCTATTAATCAGTTTTTTCTTTGACAACGTAAAATCCCTCATTATGGTCTCGGTGAATGTAATTCGTGTCCAGATCTTCCCCTAATGTACTTGGAATGACTACTGACGAAGCAATGACTTCATTGAATTGCTTATCGTATTCCTCTTCATCGTGTACATCATCAATTCCAAGTATTCTCCTTTTTCCTTCAATGACAACAGACCATTTTGAATCGGCATGGTCAACCATGTAGAATACTTGTTTTGCTTGTGATGCCAATATCAAAGAATCTTCATGATGCCCTAACCGGTTGAAATTGACTAATGTAAAAAAGTCATGTTCATCCTTCTTTACACCACGACGAATATCAAACCACTTGCATTGGAAGAGCGGAATCTTGAAGTCAACATAGTCAAGTTCTAATATCTCTTCAATGAACCCGTAGTAAGACTTCATTGTCTCAACAATGGTTCTATCCCTTCTACTTTTATACTCTGATGACAAAGCCCCCGACGTAACACCACTGTTTTGCATTGTAGATTTGTCATCTTGCCGTTTAGTGTAAAATGAATAACCATTGATGTCATACCCTTCATAGGAAAGAACTTGCATCTTTGACCCATATGCCAACCATCTCAACGTATCCGATACATCATTTTTTGGGTTAGATAGTTGGTTCATAACTCGTTCTTTAAACCAATCAACGAACGATCGATTCTGCTCAATCATCAACTCACGTTCATTCTTCAATGGATACTGAACACTAAGCATCTTCTTGTGCTCATCTAAGTAAGGATGAACTTGTTTTAGATTTTCTAACACCAAAAATTCTGCTTTTCTTTTCAACTCTCCATCAAGACACAATCTTTTTCTCCCAATGGTACCACAACCATCAAGCCTTCCTTCATGTCTAGATTTTGGCAATCCAATTGCTTGTGCACGTGCTAAATACTGACTTACATATTCAGATACTTCCTCCGCAACTGTTCTTTGGACAATACTTGCTTCTGGTCTGACTGGATTCATCACTTTTCCCTTGAGAGTACCCATATGCCTTTCGAAAGGCCACATATACCTCATACAAACGGGCCCACAAAGTTTAATTTCTCGGACAAGATGAATTATCAAATGAGGCATGATGTCAAAGAACGATGGTGGGAAGTACATTTCAAATCGACACATCGTCTCTATTACATCAGCTTGCAACGTATCTAGAGTGTTAGGATCAATCACCTTGCTAGATATAGTTCTGAAGAAGAAACACAACTTTGTAATCGTGTATCTCACTTGGGAAGGCAAAATTCCTCGTATTGCAACAGGTAATAAATGCTGCATCAAGATATGACAATCATGAGATTTCAAACCAACGAGTTTCAAGTCCTTCAGTGAGACAAGGTTACGAAAATTTGACGAGTATCCAAGCGGGGACCTTTAACCTATGCGAGACTCACAAAAACTCGTTTTCTCCTTCTTAGACAAAGTGTAGCAAGGCGGTGGCGGATAATAGCGTTGTCCCCTCTCCCGAGGTGCTAGTTACGGTCTTCCCATTTCGGCCATGTCTTTCCTAGCTTTAACTCCATCCTTTGTCTTCCCGGGCATATTCAACAATGTTCTGACAATGGCATCACAAACATTTTTCTCAATGTGCATTAGATCAAGACAATGTCTGACTTCTAAGCATTCCCAATATGGAAGGTCCCAGAACTTAGATCTTTTCTTGTATAAGTTCTTTGAGACACTTTTAAAGGGCTTGCCAAACACTGTTTCAATATCCTTTACCCGATTAGAAACCTCTTTTCCACGCAAGGGTACAGGGGCTTCTCTCATCTCCACTAGTCCGTTGAACAACTTTTTCTTCTTACGAAATGGATGATCTAAAGGAAGCCATGTACGGTAATGCAGGTATACATTCTTCCCACAATGATGTAACCGCTCATCAATCATATCCTCATCACAAATAGGGCATGCCTTTGCTCCTTTAACCGTATACCCTGACAAATTCCCATAAGTCGGGAAATCATTAATCGTGCAAAATATCATGGCACGTAATGTGAAGTCAGTTTTCATATACGCATCGAAACACCTTCATCCCACAACAATTTCAGATCTTGAAGAAGAGGGTCAAGATACACATCTATGTCGTTTCCGGGTTGCTTAGGACCCGAAATAAGAAGCGATAGCAGAATAAATTTACGCTTCATGCATAACCAGGGGGGCAGATTATAAATGGTCAATAGAACCGGCCAAGTGCTATGTTGGGTACCTAGTGTGCCAAAAGGGTTCATCCCATCTGTACAAAGTCCAAGCCTAAGATTTCGAGGTTCTTTACCAAAACCTGCGAACTTTCGGTCGATATTTCTCCATTGCGGAGAATTGACCGGATGTCTAAGCATCCCATCTTTCTTCCTCTTGTCCGCATGCCACCTTAATAATTTAGCATTATTTTCATCCGAAAATAAACGCCTAAATCTTGGAATGATTGGAAGATACCAAAGAACCTTCGCCGGAGTTTCTTTCTTTCTCACTCCCTCATCATCCTGTTTTATCTTGTACCGAGATTCTCCACACCTTGGACACTCACCCAAATCCTTGTACTCATTTCGATACAGCACACAATCATTTGGACATGCATGTATCTTCTCATATTCCATACCTAATGGACACAACAATTTCTTTACCTCATAGGAAAAGAGTTAGGAATTTCATTCCCTTCAGGTAGCAATTCTTGTAAAAAAGTGAACAACTCACTGAGACTTTTATCTGTCCAACTATACTTAGATTTCATATTGAACAATGTGAGGATGCCAGAAAGTTTAGTGAAATTCTTACACCCCGGATACATAGGTTTGTCCGCTGCACTTAGAATACTATTATACATATGTGGACGATCGGTTCCTTCATCCTCCAAATTGTGCAACATCTCATCTACCCTATCATTCTCATCAACTACCCTATCATTCTCATTATCATCCTCTCCTTTTTCAATATCAACCTCAACCTCATCATCAATGTGATCAACATGCAAATCATCACACAAGCTAGTGGAGCTCATACTCTGATCATAAAACTCTCCATGCCATGTCCACCTAATATAGTTACTCTTAAACCCACGACGAATCAAATGATCCTTAATTTGATCCACATCACGATACCCCCTAGAGTTATTGCAATCACAACAAGGACACAAGACTAACTTTGACCCATTCTGCGATTGATGTTCAAACGCAACCCTGATAAATTCATCAACCCCTCGTAGAAATGTCGCCGAAATTCGATTACCATACATCCAGGTTCGATCCATATTCATACACTAGAGACACCAAACAAGAACACAATCGATCACATCATTCAAAGTGTCTTATCAAATGCAGTCATGAACATTTGGGTCCTTATCACTCCAACCTAACCCATCCTTGAGTTTCTCATCTCACTAGTGAATGAACATTTGGTTTTCAATTCTAAGAAAAATCCGGCAGCACTTCCCTACAGTTCTCCAAGTACACGATGAAGATAGTAGGTAAACTATCAACATATGTACCCAGAGAACGCTTAGGGAAATGAGCTAGATCTTTCTTAGAATCGAAAACCAAACATTCATTCACATCCTAAGTGAGATAAGAAACTCAAAGACAGTCCCAAACCGGGGACTATTCAAGACTTACTCCTAATGAGTAAGCCTCGAACGGGTATCTAGGCCAATGATGCACACATTGCAATTAAACAGCAAAAACCAATCCATTCCTTAGATTTCCCTCCCCACCGCATTAAGGTATGTCCATATAAGTTTGGTCATAATTCAACATATGCTTTCCCAATCACATAACCAAACAATTCACATATACTTTCCCAATCACATAATTCAACATTATAGGGACAAATAAACAAATAAACATAAAGCAAAAGCTATAATATATATACCTCTGCTCTCAATGAGCAGCGAAGACAAGCACAACGAGGTGAGCTTGGAGCACCAATCGACAAGTAGAGGACGGAAAGTGGCAACTGCATTAGGGTATTAACCAACCCACAAATTAAATAGTGATTAAGTCATAACTCATAAACATCAACTATCTAATATTAAGACATTAACAAATTAGAGATTAAGAAACAACATTAAGATTAAAGTAGAATTATTAAGATCAATGGTAAAAAACAAGAATGACTTGTGAATATAATTATATAGTAGAAAGGAAGTATTTTAGAGCACTACAAACTATATAAATTCATGAGCACTACAAACTACAAACATCCTAAATATAATCTTAAAATTCAATCTTAAACTACAAACTACAAATTAAACTACAAACATCCTAAATTCAATCTTAAAATTCAATCTTAAACTACGAACTACAATCACTCTAGTAATACAATCACAAACTCCTTGATTAAGATCTAGCAAAAATAAGAAAAAAATTCCAAAAAAAAAGACAGAAATTGGTATAAAAAAAAAGACATAAATTGAGACAGAAAATTGAAAAAAATAAAAAAAAGACTTACATTGCCGGAGACGGGGAGACGGAAAGCAGCGGCGGCGCGACGGAGAGCAGAAGCGGCGCAAGGGAGAGCAGAGGCGGCGCGACGGCGAGCAGCGGCGGCGCGACGGTCGTTCAGCAGCGGTGAGTGAGAGTGAGTGAGTGAGAGAAAGAGGAGTGCAAGAGAGAGAGAGAGTGAGTGAGAGAAAGAGGAGTTCACCGGCTTGTTTTGCGTCGCCGGCGAGAGGAGATGCCGGAGCAGCGGCGGCGCGACGGGGGAGTGAGTGAACGGCGCGACGGGGGAGTGAGTGAACGGCGCGACGGGGGAGTGAGTCAGTGAGTGTTTGTGGGAATTCGCATGAGAGAGAGAGAAGTGCGAGTGTTTGTGCGAATTGGCCCAACTGGGCGGGATACGAAAAATTAAAAACTATAAATAAGAGTCATCTGCGTCGGATGGGTCTATGATCCGACGCAGATGACTAATTAATAAAATTCTGGGCAGGATACAAGTCATTTGCGTCGGATGAGTCTACTGTCCGACGCAGATGAATAATAATATAAAATTTAAAATTCTGGGCAGGATACAAGTCATCTGCGTCGGATGGGTCTATTGTCCGACGCAGATGAATAATAATATAAAATTTAAAATTCTGGGCAGGATACAAGTCATCTGCGTCGGATGGGTCTATTGTCCGACGCAGATGAATAATAATATAAAATTGGCTGGGGCGGGATACAAGTCATCTGCGTCGGATGGTCTGTGGTCCGACGCAGATGAATAATAATAATATATAAAATTGGCTGTTGGCTGGGCAGGATACAAAAAATACCAAACGTCATCTGCGTCGGATGGGTCTATGGTCCGACGCAGATGACTCGCAAAACAGGCCTGTATAATTTTGCTAGGCTATTTGCGTCGGATGTTCTGTAGGATCCGACGCACATATATCATTTGCGTCAGTTTCTCTCGCGTGCGACGCAAATAATCAGACGCAAATCGTGAATTCTGTAGTAGTGTTGGTCACGCACACTTAGAACTTTATTAATTAAGTTCTTATATAATAGTCATTTGGATAAAACGTGACATTAGATCTTAGGATCATGGATTTGTGGCTTTAGAAAACGTTGTTCCTTTGCTTGAGGAACAAGCACATCATGCTCCACTTTATATACGTTCAATTGATCGTGTTATATCCAGTATCCCACTTTCCTAAATTCTAGGAATTTGTTAAGCATGATCTCTTATTATTTTCTCTTATCCTAAATAAAAGTTAATTTCAATTCTTTTTAATAATTTTTAAGAAGATTTTTCTTTAAATATGAAAGATTTAATTTTTCAAACAAAATAAAATCTTTCCATAACCAAAAAGATTTTCTTAAAATGTTTTAACTTAGTCAAAAAAAATTTCCTTAAAACCTTCCGAAATTTTAGCCTTAAACTTCCATTATTATTAGGACATGGAAATCAGTTAATAGATCTATTGATTCATGCTTAATTACTATGTTCCTATGACCATATTAGAGTTCCTTTGGTTCATTTTAGTTGTGCCAATACGTCTGTTCCTTTCAGAGGAACTGACGATCATTCTCTTGTTACATCTGCAAGTTCTTTTACCAATATTAATTATCTCCATAGTCAAACCTACAAAATATAATTATACTTGCACAAAACTTGAAGAGAAGTTGGATTGAAATAATTCATATATATATGTAAAAACCATAAAACAACTTCTCTTTCATAACCTTCTACAGTCATGTATTAATAGGGGATATCAAAAAGAATATTTGAGAATAATAATGACCAATATATATAGTAGTATGTAAAGATTATTACCCAATTTTCTATGAAATGTATTTCACCTTTTACATACTTTTTCCAGCTTTTGTAGTGAGAGGAACTCATGTCTAGAACTACTTTCTAAAAACTATCTCTACATCAAGAGATGTAGGTTCCTTTCACATGACCTGCAAAATAAGCAAGTTTTTGGTTTTTTTTTTTTGGTACCCAATTATATGTTGGGTCCTTTCTTGTTAGTAAGAGCAACATAAAATATCCATATTCATGATGCACATATCTACTACTAATAACAAGGAACATCATGTATCGACATATGATATTTTCAAATATTCATGATGCATAATAACACTATCATTTGGCAAATGAAGAATAATATAAGCGCAATATAACATGCCAAAGATAATGGATGTCCCTAAAGATGGGAAACCAAGTTCCAAGAGTAATAAATATGCATTGTTCCATACGAGTCGTTCCTTGAACCATTTCTAGTATACTGATTCTTTGATATTTAAAAATAATTTGGAAATTTGAATTTTTGTCTTTAAAAAAACAGTTTTATGTTATCCAAAATTGCTATAAAAACATCAAAGCCAAATAAAATAATTTTACTAGAAATACTATAAGGAACAAGTTTCAAATTAATGTATGCGTATAAAGAATATCTCAAGTAAGAGATACTTACATCAAAGGGGTCGTTGATAATCCTTGAGTGACTTTAAAATGATAATAAAAAGTCAGCTTCCAATTGTTCCTTTGAACGACGTATGGTGGAGTTCCTTTCTCGTACGAGTTCCTTCTTCTTGCAGGAACTTAACTCAACAGGGTTTCCTGCTTATCACTATGTTCCAGCTCTGATACCAATTGTTATTTCTATAGGAACACTACAAGAGGGGGGTGAATGGTAGTGTGGAACTTATTGCCCAAATAATGCAGAATTTAAAACATAAGCAATAAGGAACTGAAAGTGCAAGAGAGATTTTTACGTGGAAACTTCTTGTCTTAATACAAGAAGAAAAACCACGATCCTCTAAGGATTTAAACTCTTCACTATAATAGGAAACCTACTCTGTTTCAACCTATTACATATGCAAGTTCCCCTCGGAACTCCAACTCTCTCACAAGCTCCACTAGGAACTCTAACTCTCTCACAATCTCTACTCTACACTCTATATATACTTAACTCTAAGTCTTTCAAGAGTTCCCACAACTCTTTACAAAAGGTTTACTCAAACCCTTCACCCCTAGATATGCTTCACCCTTAGTCTACGCATAAACACAAGAACTTACTCAAGTTTCTAACTCGAACTTGATACAAGAATTCACTCAAACTCTTCACCAAGTTCCCATTACAAGAATTCACTCAAACCCTTTAACCCAAAACTCAAATACAGACATTTGATAATATAGTTTAACTCTAGTATGTAGAAACTGAAGAACTGTATAGGAACATGACACTCGTAGGAACTTGGAACTCATATGAACTGACTCAAAACAAGGAATAGAAAATATAATTCTTTTGTAACATTATTCCTAAAGCCATACCTTATTGAATGACACAAGTCATACCCTATGGAATGACACCAGTCAGACAATTTGAAACTTAATTGAACTTGTATATTTATAGCAGTCATTTAGAATGAACGTGGGATTAATCATGTGTTAGTGGTTAAACCATTTTCCCATGATGTTCCTCATCTAGAGGAATATGTTCCTTTTGTTACCCATGATCACCACGATCTCCGTTGAACGTGGGAGATGGAAATGTTATTGCTTCCTAAAATCTAGCATTTACTTATGCAACAGTATTTTAAATTTGGTTTTTAATTAAAAACTATTTTAATTAATAAAACCAAAATTAAATCTTTTTATCAAATAATATCTTAAAAATATTTTCTTTTAAATCCGAAAATGATTTTATTTTGGAATAAAGATAAAATCTTTTCCACAAAAGATCTTTCCTTTAATATGAGATTTGAACCATATAAAATCATTTTCCTAAAATATAGCCTTTAAAAACTCAACAGATTCCTTTTAAGCGTTGCACAATATTTTACACGCCTAGTTCCTTTAACTACTACTTCGTTCCTTTAACTTAGATAAATAGTACCAGCACGTCTGTTCCTTAGAGAGGAACAGACATACAATTTCTTCAACAAAACTCATTATACGTATTATAAATCTAGGCTTTTTATTTTTCAAAAACTAATAAGATAAAATATAAATAAAAGATATTAAAATCAGAATCCTAAATTAAAACCGATTTTATTTAAAACTATTTTATTTAAAACTTATCTTTTATTTAAAAAATAAATCTTATCCTAAAACAACTAATGCATATTATTTATGAATAATTAACCAAGTAGAGATTTATTAAGAAACAAACTCTAAATAAATTCTTATAGATTAAGATAATAATATGCATCAGACTTATTGACTCTTAAATACTTTTGACTCTAAGTTCTACGAGTTCCTTTTGACCTTACGAGTTCCTTTTGACCTTGTTCCATTACCTTTCACGTTTCCACATACTTACATGAATCCTAGAAAATAAACTCATATTCTCTGCCTTCATGCTCCATGCTGCTCCAACTCAAGAACCGCATGTTGATAGCTCATCGGTGTGCTAGTTCCTTTAAGAAACTTCGCACTCATAGTTCCCGCTCAGGAACTTCTTGTTTCAACTCTGAAACGTCATCTTGCTGCTCCCACTCAGGAACTGCTCCGGAACTTCATATTCAATGTTCCTCTTAGGATGTACCTAGGAACCGCGCTTGTTTGTGTTCCTGATAGGAACTCTTTTAGGAACTTCACTTGTTGGAAGTCCTTCATGATGTGATATATTCAACCTTCCATGACTTGTTGCATGTTAATATAATATGCACATCTCATACACACATGTTAGTTAGATAATCATCATTTGTTTACAATCATCAAAACACTACATGACTCAACATTGATTTTAAAGAAGCTAATGAGGGGGGACCCAAAAGATTTGGTTTTCATTTGATGGCAGTGGTGAAGTGTTTTCAGGTTGAACATAGAACCATTCTTGAACAAATGAAACCATGGATGAAGCTTTTAAAGTTTGGCACATGGTGAATGAAAAAGGGGACTCTATGGACATAGATGAAGAAGAGTTGTTGCTGCTACAAGATTTTCAAATGGATTCACAAGAACACATAACAACAGACATCCAAGAAGGGCATCTAAGTGTTGATGAATTGCTTCTGATTGAGGAACAAATGAATCAGGTCAGGGAGGAAGAAGATGATGACGAGGTCTGGTATTACTCCTCAGATTCTGAAAATGATGAGGACCATGAGTTAGTGTTTACAGATAATGTCCAGAACATAGAACAAGAAACCAACCTAGGTAAGAGACCAAATGTACCAAACTGTGTTAGAAGGAAAATGTTAATTGACCTATTTGCATCTGCAAATGAGGCCATGGTTCTTCCAAGAGGTCAATTAACAACCATACAACAAAAATATGGGGTCAGTAGGTCAACTTTGGTAAGGCTTTGGATCTTGCCAAAAATCAGAAAAACAGAGGAGCAGAGGTCAATGTTGCAAATAGAAAAGTTGGCAACAGTGGTAGAAAACCCAAGATTATTGATGAAGACAGATTGAGGGAGGTTCCATTAAAGCAAAGGACCACTCTTAAGTCATTTGCTTTAGCTTTGTAAGTAAATACCTCCATTGTTTATAGACTACTTAAGAGGGGTATACTTAGGTGCCACACAAATTCAGTCAAACCCAAACTAACTCCAAAACACAAGATTGAAAGAATGAAGTTCATTCTTTCTCAAAGCATCCCAAAAACAGTCATACAAAAGGCAAGATTTAATTTTCTATATAACATGGTGCACATAGATGAAAAGTGGTTCTTCATGAGCAAGATAACCCAAAGGTTTTACCTACTATCAGAGGAGGAAGACCCATACAGGGCTTGCCAATCAAAAGCATTCATTACAAAGGTCATGTTCTTGGGTGCAATTGCAAGGCCATGGATAGGGGACTTGGGTGAAATCATTTGGGATGGGAAGTTGGGAATCTTCCCATTAATAGAGGAAGTTTGCTGCTCAAAGATGGTATGTTAATAGACCAGTTGGTACAATAGAACTCAAAGCCAAGCAAAGCATCACAAAGGACACAATCAGGGAGATGTTGATCACAAAATTGATGCCAG
Organism: Beta corolliflora; assembly: GCA_947648045.1. Lineage (NCBI taxonomy): Eukaryota > Viridiplantae > Streptophyta > Magnoliopsida > Caryophyllales > Amaranthaceae > Beta > Beta corolliflora. The sequence continues at coordinate 746,639 of CANSZD010002914.1, read as the reverse complement.
CAATAAGGGATAAATGGCCAGTAGATGGATGCAAGCAAATTTGGATTCAACAGGATAATGCAAGGCCTCACATTGGGCCAAATGACCCACTATTTTTACAAGAAGCTAACAAAGATGGGTTTGAAATGAAACTCATATGTCAACTAGTTCAATCTCCTGATCTGAACATGCTAGACTTAGGGTTTTTTAAAGCAATTCAATTAATTCAACACCAAACTATTCTAGATTCAGTTTAAAAGTTGGTGTCAAGTGAGGAAGAGGCCTATAATGTGTATGATCCAAGGTTGATTAACTACACATGGTTACTTTTGATGTATGTAATGCTTGAGGTCCTTAAAGTGAAAGGTGGAAATAACTACAAAAACCCACACATAGGCAAGAAAAGGCTTGGCAGATTGGGTCTTTTACCAACTTATGTTGAATTACCAGATGAGTTTCTAACTGACACAATTAATGAATTAAACCAGAACATCATCTTTGGGGCAGACCCTGATTTCAATGGAAGTCAAAGCCAAACAGAGGGTAATACTCAAGAATTGGCAGCAGCAACAACAACACAACTTTTGAGCATGAAGATCATGGAATAGATTGTGTGCACGGTAAGACAGCAGCAACAACAACACAACTTTTGAGCATCAAACAATAGCCTCATCATCAAGTAAAGGAGGCCTTTTGTAAACACTTTTTGTATGTTTAGCCTAGTAAACATAATAGTGATAAGGAACACAAACATTTTGTAAAAACAAGTAAATTTTTTGTAAAGTGTGTATGAAATGGAAGAAGTAAATCTTTTTGTATCATCATTTGGTTTCCATGTTACAGTTTTTTAAAATAAAAAACTGTTAGTTTTGGTCTGTCCTCTCAGAAAGTCCCCAATCCACATGCATAGCCATGGCAAAAACATCAATTAATAGCCTCACAACATGAAATATGGGTCATGTTTAGTGATCATTGGGCCATAATAACTTTATACAAGCATACTAAGTTGTTGACCTCATTCTTCATAGAGGTAATGATAAACAAAACCTCCCAGTACATTAATTTTCATGCAAATGCAACAAAAAGCCAAATTCACACCCATTAGATCACTTATTTGCCTCCTAATTGCAAGACCCTACTTCAGATGGTGGCATATTAACTAAGTCTAGCCTAGCTATATGTTTAGTAAATATTGCATCATCATTGAGGACACCAACTCTAAAAAAACAAGAACCCAATGCAAAAGAGTATCACAAAACCATCACAAAAACATGTTCAATCCAAAAAATCAGGAGCCACAAAGGCAATTTACAGCAAAATAAGGAACCTAAACATGTGTATATACTACACCTAAGGACACCAACTCTCAAAAATAAGAACCCAATGCAAAAGAGTAACACAAAACCATCACAAAATCATGCTCAATCCAAAAAAAAGGAGCACAAAGGCAATTTACAGCAAAAAAAGGAACCTCAACATGTATATATACTACACCTAAGGACACCAACTATCAACAACTAGAAACCAATGCAAAAGAGTAACACAAAACCATCACAAAAACAAGCTCAATCCTAAAAAACAGGAGGCACAAAGGCAATATACAACAAAAAAAGAAACTTATACATGTATACTACACCTAAGGACACCAACTCTCAAAAATAAGAACCCAATGCAAAATAGTATCACAAAACCATCACAAAAACATGGTCAATCCAAAAAAAACAGCAACCACAATCACCCAAAAGCACAATTACAAAGCCAATTAACAGATAAAAATATCACAAAACAACAGCCATCAACAACAGTAAACAATATAAACAAGCTCAATAAAAAAGGCACCACAATCACCAAAATCACCAATCACAAAGCCAATTAACGGATAAAATTATCACAATACAACAACCATCAACAACAGTAAATAATATAAACAGGCTCAATCAAAAAACAGGAACCCTGATTCAAAGACAACCCTAATTCAAAGAAAAACCCTAATTCAAAGAAAACCCTAATTCAAAGACAACCCTAATTCGAAGAATACATGATAAACTAACCCATATCCACAAGAAACAGAATGACAAAGCTAATTAACATATCAAATTAGCACAAAACAACAGCCACCAACAACAGTAAACAATAAGAAAATCATGATATTGCCAATCGGCCCAGCAGCAAAATCCCACACTCAAAGCATGCAATTTAAACGAAATAAAGATCTAAGCTAAGAAAAGAATGGCAAGAGTTAGAAGATATCACCATAGATCCACAAAGAAGCACACAATTTTCAATTTTTTTTGTCTTTGTTTTTTTGTTTTTACACTGACAGCAGTAGAAGACACATCTGAATCGCCTTTTTTGGGGACTTAGAAGTAGAGGACACAGAAGAATCGCCAAAGTCAAGCTTCTTTTTAGCATGCAACCAAGATCCAGCCTCAACAACATCGTTTCGAGGGCTTTCTGTAACACCCCGACCCATACGGAGTCGAGTATATTGTCACCAATGCGCATCCAGGGCCAACAACTGTCCTCAATAACCAACACAAGTTCTTCCGGTGCATTTTGTCCTCACTCATGCGCACCCTGAGAAACTTCCCAGGAGGTCACCCATCCCTAGACTACTCCCAGCCAAGCACGCTTAACTGTGGAGTAACTAAGGATATGAGCTCCCTAAAAGAAAAGATGCATCTTGTTGGAATGAGTAGCCTGCTAAATCCCTTTAAAGCAATCATGAGGGGTATTACATACACCCCCACTTGAGAACAGCAACGCCCTCGTTGCGCCTGAGGACTCCACATATTCGGCATACGGCCTGTGGGTCGCCCCAGCCTGAAGACTGATCGCCGGAGACTCCAGATATTCGGTCTAACGACCTCTGGGTCGCTCCTTATGACAATGCAGCCCCAGAATCCTCCCCTACTAGGCGCCTGAGGACTCCTAATATTCGGCCTGACGGCCTTAGGGTCGCCCCAACACGCGGTCCCAGGGTTGCTCTGATACCATTTGTAACACCCCGACCCATACGGAGTCGAGTATATTGTCACCAATGCGTATCCAGGGCCAACAATTGTCCTCAATAACCAACACAAGTTCTTCCGGCGCATTTTGTCCTCACTCATGCGCACCCTGAGAAACTTCCCAGGAGGTCACCCATCCCTAGACTACTCCCAGTCAAGCACGCTTAACTGTGGAGTAACTAAGGATATGAGCTCCCTAAAAGAAAGATGCATCTTGTTGGAATGAGTAGCCTGCTAAATCCCTTTAAAGCAATCATGAGGGGTATTACACTTTCAGCTTCATCTGGCCAACGAAACTTTGAAGTTGGTGTTTCTTGTGAACCATGAACACCATAAAGAATCTCAGTAGATGTATAAGAAGACCCGTTTTCACGCCGACCTAGTTTCCTCAACAATCATGACTCTTCAGAGGCCTCAATTGTATCAAAATCGAAAACATAATCGGCAGTATTCCACGAATCCATCGCAAAAAAAAATTGGGGACTTATGTTTCTTCGCAACAACAAGATCTCGAAGAAGACAATGAGAGAAGTTGAAAATCACCAGAATGAAAGATGAGAGAAGAAAGAGATTCGCGAAATTGGGGGTAGATTTTTAGGGTTCTTCGCAAGAAGCAGTAGACGCAGAAGAATTGAAGGTGAGAGAAGCCAGAGATTCGCGAAATTGGGGGTAAATTTTTAGGGTTCTTCGCAAGAAATAGTAGACGAAGAAGAATGGAAGATGAGAGAAGCAAGAGATTCGAGATTTGGGCCAAAATAATTTAGGGTTCTTGGTTTCAAGGGAGTTAAGGTTTCTAGATCTTAAGAATTGGGGGGGGGAATATCAGATGAGGGGTAGATGATGAGTTTGGGTAGAAAAATGGAGGGAATCATTAAGTTGGTGGGGGAAATTTAATGAATTAGGTGGGGGGGTTAGTAAATGTAATAAAGTGGGTGGGTGATTAAAGAATGGCAAAAGTGTAATAAAGATGAACATTTTTTTACCATATATTGCTATGTGTCACTTATTATGATATTTCCTAAAGAGGAATACGTGTCACTTATTAAAAAAACGGAGGAAGTATATGTTTAACTATTAATAAGTAAACATTATAAAAGTTAATATTTTGAAAATATATATTATTTGAATCCATCATACTAATATTTGTTTATATGTATATCAATCAAAAACTTATAGTCCAAGTTAGTATATAAATAATGTAAAAGTCAAAATGTTGCAACTACAAATATAAAAAAAAAAAAGGGGGGATGTCATATGATGAGGATTAAAATCTAATGGTTTCTATTAGGTTAAGGGTTTATTTGAGGTCGATTTGGTTTATTTCGATTGAGTCATCGGCCCTGTTTGGCAAATAGAGTTTAGAGTTTAGCTGTTAGAGTTTAGAGTTTGCTGTTAGAGTTTTAACTTTTTGTTCAGCAGATTTGACTGCTGATTTGACAACTTTTTTTTATAAATGTGTTTGGTAACAATTAACTGATTGCTAAAAGCTTATTGCCATTTGTTTGTGTTAAATGACATTTATAGATATTTTAATACATGTGTAGTATTACTATTAGAGGCAAAAAAGTCATTGAACATATTTTTACCTAATCCTCTAAAGAAAAAGCTCCTATTGGGAGCTTTTTCATTTTGAGAGTTTTCATTCCAAAACTCTCTCTAAAACTCTCTCTTACCAAACACCCCTTTTATAGATTTTGACTAGTCAAAACTCTAAAAGTGGTCCAAAACTCTCTTTTTGCTCCAAAACTCTAATTGCCAAACACCCCATCGTTTTTAGAATCTAAATCGAATATCGATTTCGATTTATTAAATTTGGGTCAACTTTGTCAGATCGAACTTAAAAAGTCAAACTGGTAAATGAAAACATAGGGTGCACCGTAGATTAAAAAAAAACTCTTCTTTGACTTTTCTGATTTTCTTGGCATTTCTGCTAGAGTGCTTCAGTGCTAGTATACCTTTTTCTAGACAAATTGGCGACTGTTTAGCAGTATTTTAAAAACCAGAAATGGTTTTCAAATAAAAGCGAGATTGTCTACACCACTCATCGTGAGTGGTCAAAATGGCCACTCACAGGGGCACGCTTGACATTTCGCGCAAAAAGACCAAACCAGACGCTGAACTTTGGTATCCAAAGTTCAGTAAATTGGTACCAATACCAAAATAACTTTTATTTTGGTACCTAGTGTAAGTGAACTTTGGTATCAACTTTGAGTTTTGGTACCAATTATACTTACTTTGGCACCAATTATATTTACTTTGGTATCAACTTTGAACTTTGGTATCACTAATACCTCCTTTGGTATCAACTTTGAACTTTGGTATCACTAAGATCTCATTTGGTACAGTAATTTGGTATCAACTTTAATTTTTGGTATTTGTATAAATTTTGGTATCTATATTTGGTACCAACTTACTGAACTTTGGGTACCAACGTTCAGCGTTTATTTTTTATTTTTTGTGTGAGTGGCTATTTTAGCCGCTAACGATGAGTGGTTAAGAGTTTCTCAATAAAAGCAGGGCCTCCTGTTTCATTCATTACAATTACTAACGAACTATTAATTATTTAAGGGTTTTTTCACCATATACCCCTGACTAATTTTTTTTTGCACCGTATACCCTTTCAACTTTCCAAATTCACCATATACCCCTCACGTTTCAAAAAATACATCAACATGCCCTTTTGACTAACGGAAGGCTAACGCCGTTAGTCATTAACCCCTAATCCCCCCTCTAACCCTAATTAACTACCCTAAACCTATGCCAAACCCTAGCCCTAATCCCTAATCTAATACTCCACCCCTTACCCCACCCACTCCCCTCTTACCCCACCACCCCCGAAGCCCACCCCATTCCCCACCCCCGAAGCCCCGCCTCCCCACTCCCACGCAGCCCCTCCCCCCCCTCCTCCCCACCACCCCGAAGCCCCTCTCCCCACTCCCCGCAGCCCCTCCCCCCCACCCCCTCGCATCTCCCGACTCAATTTCCCCTCCCCGTAAACTCCCCAGGAGAAGAACAAAAAACGCATGAAGGGGGGTTCGATTTTCGCGCATCCGGGTTGTTGTGGCGGGGAGGGGGGCTCGATTTTCACGCATCCGGGTTGTTGTGGTGGGGAGGGGGGTTCACGACTGAGGGAAGGGGCGGGGAGCGGCGTTCGCGCAGCGAGGGAAGGGGAGGGGGGGTTCGGCAGCGAGGGAAGGGGAGGGGAGGGGTTCGCACGCCAGGGGCGGGGAGGGGAGGGGGGTCGGCGGGGGTAGGGGAGGGGTGGTGGTGGTGACGAGGGAAAGAGAGGGGGAGGGGGTCGGTGGGTTAAGGGGAGGGGTGGTGGTGGTGAAGGGTTAAGGGGAGGGGTGGTGGTGGTGACGGGTGAAGGGGAAGGGGGAGGGGGTCGAGTGGGTTAAGGGGAGGGGTGATGGTGGTGAAGGGTTAAGGGGAGGGGTGGTGGTGGTGACGGGTGAAGGGGAAGGGGGGGGGTTAGTGGGTTAAGGGGGGGGTGGTGGTGGTGACGGGTGAAGGGGATGGGGGTCGGCGGGGGAAGGGGATGGGGGTCGGCGGGGGAAGGGGACGGGTGGTGGTGGTGACGGGGTGGTGGTGATGGTGATGGGGTGGTGGTGACGGGGTGGTGGTGCGGTGGGGTAAGGGGTGTTTAGGGTTAGGGCCCAAATTAGTGGTTAGGGTTAGGGCCCAAGTTAGTGGTTAGGGTTAGGGCCCAAGTTAGTGTATTAAATTAGGGTTAGGGTTAGAATTAGGATTTGATTTAGGTTAGTTAATTAGGGTTAGGGGAGGATTAGGGTCTAATGACTAACGGAAGTCTAACACCGTTAGTCAAAAGGGCATGTTGATGTATTTTTTGAAACGTCAGGGGTATATGGTGAAGTTGGAAAGTTGAAAGGGTATACGGTGCAAAAAAAAATTAGTCAGAGGTATATGGTGAAAAAACCCATTATTTAAAGTGTCTGGTTTAGAAGTGTGAAACAAATCAGTTTCAAGTGTCAACTTTTTAGCACACAGAACAAAGTAAGAAAACTCATTTTTTAATGGAAAAATAGTCCAACCACATTCGCTATATATACCCACAAATTGACCCATTAACACATCATTACAAACATATCAAAAACAACTTCATATTTAGAGCACAAAATTTCTCAAATTTTTTCTTAGAATTAGAATTATTTTGGTCCTTAAAAAATGACACTAAATCAGAAGATGTTGAACACTGCTGGGCAAGTTATCCGCTGCAAAGGTATGATTAGAGTATATATTCACTACATTGATTAATCATTTATGGATATAAAATAGAAATATTAGTAAAATTGTTTATCGTACATGTGTACTTATTTTTTATATATGTTTCAGAAATACTAGAAGTACATGTTTTGATATAAATATATTACAATATTACGTAATTAGCTACTATCTTTAGTAAAGTGTAATTATTAACTAGTGATTCACTTGAGCTAAAAAATTATCTATATATGAAAATGATGTCTTTTTTCATCATCAATGTTAACTTTAAATATCTATATCTACATCTACATCTATAATATACTACTATATTATTAAAAACATTATACACTGACATGTGTCATCCTACCTCATTCGATAACATGGTGCCGCTTTGTCTTTGACATAGCATTCATACGACAACCTAACATTTCCTTAGAAAATTATAAAAAATGCGTAAAAGGTCTCAAACCCATAACCTCTTACTTTGTATTATTATGATCTTAACCCTAAACTATGTTGTATGCTTATGATTATATGTCAACCCTAAGCTATACATCTTTCTTTATCTTATTAAATTACCCTGAACATCGCCCAGACTCATCAACTAGTTTAAAATAAAATATCCATAAGTAATTCAATCTCAACAAAGTTAGTTTAAAAAATAGTTATGTGAATGTTATCTAAGACTTTCACTTAAATGCTTATGACTTCTTCTACACAAGATTAAAGAGAATATTCTGTAAATGATATAGGTGAAAAAGGAGAGATTGACATATATGGTGCTTGGTTAATTGTAATAAATCGAATATTAATAGTTTTGACGAATTATAAATGCAGCTGCTGTGGCATGGGAAGCAGGGAAACCCCTTGTAATAGAGGAAGTAGAGGTTGCACCTCCCCAAAAAATGGAGGTTCGAGTGAAGATCCTCTTCACCGCTCTTTGTCACACTGATGTCTACTTTTGGGAAGCCAAGGTACTTTTATCTCATAGAAATACAACAAAAAATTTCAGTATAATATTTTGCTGTGAAAATTTTACCAGTTTTTCCTTTTACTATTATGTGTTCAGGGTCAAACACCAGTTTTCCCTCGTATTCTGGGTCATGAAGCAGGAGGGTACGTCATTCTTCCTTCCAAGATGATTTCTTACAATACCCAATTGAAAAAATAATGAATGTCAGAGCATCCACCACCATAAATAATTCCTTGGTTGGTCACAATATGACCAAAAATAATTTGCAACATGTTCAATGAATTTTTTCTTGTTTTTGATCTCATGAACTATTCTTTTTGTTCATGGTGGTGGATGATTATTTGGACGTCTTTTTAACGTGTCTGCCTGGTTTCTCGGAATTTTTTTATAAAAAGTACCTTATTAAGGCTCCGTTTGGTTGGGTGTAAAACATTTTCAGTGTAAAATAATTTTCATGGAAAATACAATTCCAAAATTAGTTTTCCGTTGTTTGGTTCCATGTAAGAAAAATGATGAAACGAAAGGAAAATGAAAGGGAAAATGAGGAGGTAGTGAGAGGAGTGTACAAGAGAGATAAGGAAAACAAAGGAAATTTTGAAGGAAAAATGGTTTTCTATCATTGGGAGAGCAATTTAACTCCTAGGGAAAATGGTTTTACACTCGTTTGCAAACCAAACAATGTAAAATTGAAAATAGAGGAAAACAGTTTTCCACGAAAATGCTTTATGTCCTACCAAACGGAGCCTAAAGGTACTTATTTTTCTGGCAATAATATTTAAGGGCAATCCTAGTAATTAATTTTTGTGATTTTGTGCATTGTGGAATTTAGGATTGTTGAGAGTGTTGGAGAGGGAGTGACTAAAGTACAACCAGGGGATCATGTTCTCCCGGTCTTCACAGGCGAGTGCAAGGAATGTGCACACTGCAAACCGGAAGAGAGTAACATGTGTGATCTCCTGAGGATAAACACTGACAGGGGTGTGATGCTTAATGACAGGAAATCGAGGTTTTCAATCAACGGCAAACCCATTTTTCATTTTGTTGGAACATCCACATTCAGTGAATACACAGTGGTTCATGTTGGTTGTCTAGCTAAGATCAACCCTGAAGCACCCCTTGACAAAGTCTGCGGAATCTCTACAGGTTGTTTACATTACACCAATTCTATTACTTGATATAAGACGGTGAATATACATATTGGTTTATGAATGTTGGTTGAAATTCCTTTTGACAGGTTTTGGTGCTACTGTGAATGTTGCTAAACCAAAGAAGGGACAGACACTCGCTGTTTTTGGCCTAGGAGCCGTTGGCCTTGCTGTAAGCATATAATTTCAGGCATTTTGTGCTTATGAATTACGATTAAAACTTCGATATGCAGTTCATTAACATTCTTGATTGTTCATTTCTTTAGGCTGCAGAGGGTGCCAGAGTTTCTGGCGCATCAAGGATTATCGGTGTGGATTTGGTTTCCGGTAGATTCGAAGAAGGTAAATGATAATAGCAAATCATAATTGGTCTTCTATTTATTAGAAGTTTTTCTATGGCTTGTAAGATTAACTAAGGCAGAGAGACTAATGAAGGTTGATACTATTTGTTAACAGTAAAGAAGTTTGGTGTGACTAATTTCGTGAATCCTAAAGACCACCAAAGGCCAGTTCAAGAGGTAATTGCTGAGATGGCCAATGGTGGAGTGGACCGAAGTGTTGAATGTACCGGAAATATCCAAGCCATGATTTCTGCTTTCGACTGTGTCCATGACGTATGTTCATAAATTGATGCTCCGTTGATTGCTTTAAAATATCCCCTGTATATTCCTAATATTGGATTCTAACTAATTCTATCAATCTCAGGGTTGGGGTGTAGCTGTTCTTGTTGGAGTACCCAACAAAGATGATGCTTTCAAGACCCACCCCGTAAACTTCCTAAATGAGAAGACGCTCATGGGAACTTTCTTCGGTAACTACAAGCCTCGTACAGATATACCATCAGTCGTGGAATTGTACAAGCCTTGTACAGATATATGAAGAAGGTAATATTTTTCCCCTGATAATGTTGAAGGTGGAGAAAGATCACAAGTCTTTTTTTTCGTGACATGATTTCGGTATTGTAGGAGCTTGAGCTAGAGAAATTCATTACCCATGAAGTCTCCTTCAAGGACATCAATAAGGCCTTTGATTACATGTTGAAGGGGGAAAGTATCAGGTGCATTATCCGCATGGACGCGTAGATGGAAGATTAAGCTCTACCTTCCTTCAACAGCACATTATATCAAGATTAAAGAGTGTTAGATTGAGATGATAAATTGGAGTTTCATAGTCTTGTATCTATTTCATTGTTGTACTAATGTAAATGTTGCTTATTTATTAGGACAAATATTTGTGGTTATGTTTGTGTTTAATACATGCAAATTGTTTTTCAGTTGTAGACTGTTGTCTGAATTGCACTGTAGAAAATCTGCAGCAGAAGAAGTATTTGTTAATATGAGAAATAATGATTTGTTTTGCTGAGTATCTTCAATTAAATTGGGTTTTTCTACATTGTACCTTACCTTTTTAAACTTTATATATCGTGCCTTCAAACTTACAAAACGGTCCACAAAATACCCCTACCATTATCTGACGTTAGGAAAATTTGGGGGGAACTTTCCCACCAAAAAAGTAGGGTTAATTAGATGCGGATTTGATTCTCCATTTTTCACAACGCATCTTCTCTATTTCTCTTCTTCTTTGCATCATCTGCTACGCACTCTCACTCTTCAAATGTCGACTTCCTATTCTTCACCAATTGCTGCAAATAGTTATTTGGAATTTTTTTCACCAAGATGCAATTGCTCAAATCCTGAAAATGTAAAATTGCGCATATATGAAAATACTCCTATACACTTAAGATTTTGTCAAAAAGTGAAAAAAAAAAGTAATATACCTAATTAATCTTTGAAAAGGCTCGATTTTTTTTTGTTTCTCAACCATCGTAGTCCTTTGCAGTTCAATTGCATATATGGTGCTCTGTTACCCTTCTTTTTGCTCCATGTGCTTCAGTTTTTTGGTTGAAGTTTGACATCGATTCTGTGATAGCTCGTGTGCCTAAGAAAGTCTATGTGCCATGTGGCACTCTCCTCTAAAACTCTTATGCAAGTGCTCTATTTCCATGTCATTCCGTGTAGTTACAAGGTATCGAACACGTGACTTTTGAGATGAAAAGTGAGAGTGTAACCACCAATCCAATGTAACATCGTTGTTTAGTATTTCAAAATAAAATGTAATAAGGTCTTATAATTATATCTCATTGAGAGACTTACACAAGTAATTAAATCTCTAACACTTTCATGATAATAACAAAAGACTATTGTAGACATATTATCTTACCCAAATTCCTTGTAGAAAGTTAACTATTGCTTTCCTTCCAAAACTTTCAAGCTATTTCAATTACTTATCACATCATGACGTCAATATTTTTCTCACCAAACAAATGTTTTGAAAAGTGACACCCGGTTTCTCAAGAGACGAACAGAGTGAGGATGAGAGATGGAAATGGAAGGGCTTATGAAGAGTGATTATGTTCTTAGGCCCCATTCTATTGGACTGGAAGAAAGCTGAACATGAGAGAATGTCAGCACATTTTTCTAGCACATAGTAACATAATTTTTTCTTTTTTAAAAAAATGTAAATAAATTAAAACTGACGACAGTAATGCCATTTAATGTCTTCCCAACTATCGTTACTAATGACACATTAGTAAGAATATTATGTGAAACGTTTTATGCTAGGAGTTGCCACTAACAAGGAAAAATTCGCCTAGGGTACTTCTGGCACTAAATCGGCCCATAGCCTGTTTCAGCTCCGTTTGTGAAAGAAATGAAGTCTACTTCCTTTTCTCTTTAACATACACCATCCCTTTTGAATGTACTCGAAGCAAGATGCCAAAAATGAAGAAAGACTTGTCAGAAATCACCGGTTGGTTGTGGTCACAGTATGAAAGTTTAAAAAGATACGATACCATATAGAATTTCCAAAAATATAGAGGTACAAATTCAGAAGACTAAGAAATAAGCAACATTTACATTAATACAACACACTTTGGCTTTTAGTTTTGACATAATCTATATATATATCTAAAACCCAATGCAAACAAATGTCATGTTGCCACATGTACCCTTCCCCCCTCCCAAACAAATGATACAAAAGTAATCATAAAAAATGTATGTGTGAAGACTCGAACACGCAACCTCTCATTTGAAATATGAATACACAAACCAACTATTCTATCATCTGTTTTTGGTTTTTGGTTTTTGGTTTTTGTGGGGGAAAAATATATAACTTACATCTAAGAAAAGCATTTAAAAATATAATTACTTACATCCCACAATATTTTCCCAAAATTATTAAGGAGACCCATCATTTACATCCAATTATCTCAAAAGTTATGGCCCACATACTTGGTAGCTCATGTGGCCCACCAACATTGCTCGAGCAAAAATGTGCAATATTGCTACTGCTAATAGTCCCTACTTCATTTGTTAACTCCATGCCCATCAAATTAAAGATCCAGACCAACCATCTAATACACACTCGATGACTCATCAAACCCAACATTCTCATAGAAGTAGAAGTACAATTGATACTCTTCCCTTCATAGAGGGCAAAGACATATTATTTTACGTTCTTTTTTCTTAAAATCGCCTATATGGACAACTTAAATTTCTTTTGAACTTGCCGCCTACATGAATTTTGTAGGAAAGAAAATTATTCAAATACAACATAATATTTATCTTTTTAAAACAATTCAATACATATGTATATATTAATACTCATTAATCTAAAGCTAATAATAATAATCTGTTCTACTTTTCAGTACTATTATATTATAAAAAAAACTCTTAAATTTTTTTTATAACCTCCCTAATTAACACCATTACATTATTTAATAGCATCCGGTTATATTCTTACACATCAACTTAAATTTCAAAAATAAGATTGTATTGTAGTCTTTGTAATTAATTATATATTTATATATATGTACTATCTTGAAATCGAGGGTTATATTGATGAATAATTCATATTACAATTTACTATGTAAAAAATTTAAAAGGAACTGGAAGATTATTTTCACAAGCACAATCCAATAACTTTTTTTTCACTTCTCTCAAGTGTTTGATTTAACACTTCATATTCACATTGGTAAATGATTTGGGGCATCGCTCGGGTCAACAACTAGTTACAAATTAAAATGTGATGTGAGTCCTAGATGTTTGACCACTAGTGTCTCTCACACAACATGAAAGTACAGCTATAGCACACAATAGTGCCAAAGACAGAATTTTACGTCACGGGCATAGTAAGTCCATATAAATTTCTCGTAATTAAGGGCCATCAGCCCATCACCAAAAAGAAGTCCAGATAATAAGCTTCTCTTAATCGAACTATATTCATTGCATTGCATTGAACTTGATTGTAAGCACTTTAAAATTGACCAGAATGACTAGTCCTTTTTGAAAAGGTAAAGACAAAAAAATATCAGTGACTCTTTATACCAGAAGAACTCTTAGGCTTTATTTTGCAATTAGATGTTAGTTATTAGCATGAGTTGTTAGCGTTTAGCTAATTGTATTAGCTGGTTTAACTAGATGTTTGTATTAGCTGTTTGTGTGAAAGTGTTTGGTAGATAACTGTTAGCTGATTAATACTTTATTAGGTGGAATGACTAATAAAGATATTGGAATAATTTATTGGTGGGCTTTTTGGTGAAAGGTAGTAAATTTGACAACTTTAGGATATATTAGTCATTACACAACTAAATTCACAAACCTCTCTTCCAAAAAGCTCCTGCTAGTAGCTTTTTCAAAATTAGCTTTTTGGGCTCAAATCTCTCTTTCAAGCCTCTCTCAATCAAACACTCCCATTAGAGGTTTGGACTAGTCAAACCTCTCTGTTCATCTCAAACCTCTCTTTTTACCCCAAAACTCTGGCCCTGTTTGGCAATTAGCGGATCTGTTTGGTAATTAGCGGATAGTTGTTAGATGTTAGCTGATTTAACTATTTAAAGATGTTTGGTAAGCAGCTGATAGTTGATCGATACTTGATTGTGTAAAATGACCAATAAGAACATGAACATAATTTTCACTCTTGTACTTTTTATTGTTTATGAAATAAATATATTTGCTGAATATATATTGGGGATAAAATATACTAATAAATAATAATTTTAACCACATCTATAAATTTTAATCTAATCATTATTTATAATTTTTAAATATTCAAATTTATGAGTTGATAATCTGCAACTATATTAATAAGGACATGGGCATAATCCATTATTGTACCTTTTATAGTGTTATTCTAGTATGAACACTAGACCAACTACAAGAGGGGGGTGAATTGTAGTTGAGGGAAAATTTTCAAATTTAAAATGCGGAATTGAAATAACTTAAAACGAAAGAGAAAATGCACACAAGATTTTTACAAGGAAAACTTCCTAGGCCCAATAGGAAGAAAAACCTTGACCACGAGGGATTTTGACTCAATACTCTTCTTAATATAATAGGCCAAAAGACTCTCTTTACAACCTATTACTGGACCTATATCTGTTCCTCTAGGAACTTGTTCCCAATCACTCAGTTCCCCCTGAACTGATGACACTCACTAGACTTCACTCGAAGTCTTCTCTTTTCTCTCTTTCTTTCTCTCTCTTGATTACAAGAATATTCTCAGATTTTTCTCTCACCCAAACATTATGAATCTAACAATAATATGTTGTTGAATATGAGAGGAAAATTACAGACTAGTTTCTAAGTAAAAGATAAACTTTTTGCGCTAGAAAGTTGTTAGTTTTCTTCAAATAAGTCTTCCTCTATATATAGCTGTTGTGATTTTTCCTTTCTGAAAATGTGATGCTCCACGTTGTTTTCCAGATTTAATTGTGCGCTTCATGATCCATGTTTTTTCAGCACTTCCTCCACGAACATAGCAACGGGATTTAACTGCTTTCACTACCCGTTGTAGTGGACGCATATTCAGCAGGTGGTTGAGAGAATCTCGCCCCACTTCCCTTCTTTGTAGGCACGGATACCTCAACCTACTCTCCATAGCAAAGCAACAATAACAAGATCTAATAACCTACGAATCTTTTTACAAAAGATTCTAAGCTACTAGAATCTATTAAACATATCATATTATAAGATTCAAAAGTGCATAAATAATAATATCTTGACTAGATTAAAATAATTAATCTTTCTCCACAATATATAAAAAAATTAACATTACAATATTTTTGGGATTTTATATTTTTCTAAAATAAAACTATATAATAACCTAATTATTTGGCATTATCAAAACATGGAATACAACAATATTCCCGCTTTTTGATGATGGCAAATATAAGGCATATAAAAATAGGAAATTGACAAAAATCAACAAAAGAAAGAAAAAGAAGAAAAATAAATAAACCATAGCAAAAGAATCAAAAGCTAAGATGGTTAAATAAAAACTAAGAAATACTAACAATGAAAACAAAAACTAAGAACTAAGAACTAAGATGATATCAGTTTTGAAAACAAGGAAAGAAAAATCGAAAATCATCACTACAGAAACTAAGAAGACTATAATCTTTTTATGTGCCACTTTAATTCCCCCTTTTGTCATCATCAAAAACATCTAAGGAACCAGTAGTACTCTAAGAGTGTATCAAAACTACAATATCAAGGCAAAGTAGCTCAAACATTTGATCTAATAATACTAGCCATCCAGACAATTTAATGAACATATAAGAACAAGATAAATGTACAGAAACATGAGTTATGCACAAGCTGAGTTCAAGAAGAAAAGATATGAAGAAAGAAGCAAAGAAAGCAAGAGAGAGACAATAAAAAAAATGATAAGAGATGAAAGAAATAAAAGAGATAAAGAAATTATCATCAGAAACTGATGTGTTAACCACATCCAAAAGATGATTAAAAATAAAAGAAACAACAAACCACCATTGTTTAAGTACAACCCAAAAATTTAAAGTAGCATTGTTTGATCAGATTAAATGGAAGGAAAGGGGAATTAGGGTTTGGGGCGAACAGAGAAAGAAGAGACAACAACGTCAATCTTCTCCCTCACAGCAGCTTCTCTTCTCTTCACAGCTGCTAGGATCTGCTCCTGCTGAAGATCCACCCTGGCTACTCTGGCCTCAACACCCTGGATCCTAGTGTGCAGGAGGGACAGAGACTCCTGAATTGAGTGCAGAATCCCATGAAGACTAGTAGTGGAGAGAAGCGGAAAATCCATAACTGTAGACCTTGGAGAGACCTGATCCTCCTCCAGATCTATAGGGACAGCACCCTGACCCTGTTCCCTGGGAGACTTAGTCTCTGCTATTCTCTGACTTTTTCGAACGGACCTTGGTCCCCCAGCACTGACCTCTTCCTCAAACTTCCTTTTGACCCCAGTCTCTACCTTTCCCTTGGGTTCCTCAGTCTCATACTCCAACTTGCCACCCAGTACCCTCAACTTAAGTCTAGAAAGTGTATCCTTAGTCAAGTAATTCTC
This sequence comes from Beta corolliflora, assembly GCA_947648045.1. Taxonomy (NCBI): domain Eukaryota; kingdom Viridiplantae; phylum Streptophyta; class Magnoliopsida; order Caryophyllales; family Amaranthaceae; genus Beta; species Beta corolliflora. The sequence continues at coordinate 729,924 of CANSZD010002914.1, read as the reverse complement.
AGGCTCTAGATCAAAAGAGGGACTGGCAGGAAGTTTTATTTGGTTATTTTTGAGAATGACAGAGATGAGGTTACCATAACCAATTTTGTTACGTTGTTATGTGAGATGCAGTAGGAGAGGTGAGAAATCATCAAAGCATGAAAGTTTATTTTTATGTTTTTAGCAAGGCAAAACATTAAAGAAAGATCCACGAGGCTTGCTTGAGTCCTCTTGGAGGTCCTTGGCAAAATGAAGCGCCAAACTAATTGAAACAAAAATTTATGAAAAGGAGAGAGATCTTTTTTATCTAGGGACTGGTCAGTAGCATCACCACCAAAGTAACCCAGAATTGTGGCATTTGAAGCCCCATTCACATTCAGCTTAGCCCTACCCTTAAGGTAATCCTTGTACCCTTCATTCGGTACTTCAAACCACTCAGACAATTTATTTTCACTAAATTTTACCAACTTCCCATTTACGACACTAATGCATAGTCCCTCATTATTTTCAAAGCTTGAAATAAACTCGCTCATCTCACATTCATACAAACCCTCATCAAAACTTAACAGCTTAGTCCATTTTTGAAATTTCACAATATCAAGAAACTGTACCCACTTTACTTTCTTGCACCAAGAAAAATCGACACAAAACCCTATGATGTACTTAGAAGATTTAGACTTCTTACCACGCTTAGTTGGAACCAAGATTTCCTTCTCCTGCTCTGTTTCCGCGTCATCTTCTTCTTCCTTCTTTGGAGAAATTACTTCATTTACCGTAGAATTATCTTGAGAACCCAGGGAATCTTCATTTGAGTTTGAAGATTCATTCTCACTTTCATTATAATCCACCAGAGGAGAAGATTTTTCAGCCGGAAATTTTTTTGTTTCATCGGAGGTTTTGTGTTTGGGTGCCATGGAAGAGGTGTGGTGAAGAAGATGGAGGTTTTGGAGAGAGATAGAGAGTAAGTGGTTTTGCAGAGGTGATGGTTTTGAGGTAAAAAGTGAATTTGCCGTGTAAATTTGGTTTGATGTGATAGAGGTTTATATTTGGGGGTAGATTTATGGGGGATGGTGAAAACGCATTTGAGGCGGCTTTTCCCTTCCTTCCTTAATTCATTGAATTTTTATTTTAGGGTAAGTACTTGTACGCTGGTGAAGCGTTGTAAAAAAAAAATATTTGTGGGGGATGAATGAGGAGAGAAATGAATTTATGGAAATAAAAAAAATAAAATGGAGATGCTATTTACGTGAAAAGATAAAATAAGGAGAAAAAAAATAAACTCATGCATGTTACACGTTCAAGCTATGTGTACATAGACCTTACCATATTTTGCTCAAGTATATGTGTGGACAATAAGGGGAGTATTATGAAGATTAATGTGAGTCCTTTACATTGACTGTGTTATGTATGAATAAATTCACATTAATTTTGCTGGCCACTTAGAGTAATATTGTAACTAAGGGTTCCATTAGAAGTAGCACACTTAATAAATTCTAATCATCCCTAGCTCTAAGCGAATTTTCTCAAACTTTTCTCTAGGAAGTGGTTTAGTCAAAATGTCAGCTATTTGATTTTCTATTGGACAAAACTCAACTTTAACAAGACCTTTTTCAACATTGTCCTTAAGGAAATGATGCCTAATGTGAATATGCTTGACCCTTGAATGATTATTGGGTCCTTGGAGATGCAGATTGCACTAGTATTATCACAATAGATAGGAACACACTTAAACTTAATACCAAAATCTCTTACCTGTTGTTTGATCCAGAGGACCTGGGAACAAAGATGCGGCAGCGAGCCACATACTCTGCCTCTGCAGTAGACAAGGCAACAGTGTTTTGCTTCTTTGAGCTCCATGAGACCAAGCTTGTTCCTAGGTACTGAACAATACCTGATGTGCTTTTGCGATTTACCAAGTCCGCAGCATAAACCGCATCCGAGTAACTTACTAGGTCAAAGACATCACTTCGAGGATAGAACAAACATAAGTCATCGCTTCCTTTCAAATACTTAAGAATAGTCTTAACTGATGTTAAGTGAGATTCTTTGGGATTCGATTGGAATCGTGCACATAAACCAACACTAAAAGCAATATCAGGTTTACTTGTAGTTAAGTAGAGTAAAGATCCAATCATACCTCTATATTGCTTCTCGTTTACACACTTACCATTTGTATCTTCATCTAACCTTGTTCCTGTTCCTATAGGAGTGTGGTTGGTTTTAGATTGTTCCCGTCCATATTTCTTCAGCAGTTCCTTGACATATTTTTGTTGATGGATCATTGTTCCTCTTTTGGTTTGCTTGATTTGCAACCCCAAAAAGAAGTTCAATTCTCCCATCATACTCATTTCGAACTCACTACTCATAAGATCAGCAAACTCCTTACAAAGAAAATCATTAGTAGCACCAAATATTATATCATCAACATAAATTTGGACTACTAATATGTCTGTTCCTTTTGAACGAAGGAACAGGGTTCTATCAACTTTACCTCTTATGTAATCATGTGAAAGTAAGAATTTTGATAACCTTTCATACCAAGATCTAGGAGCTTGTTTCAACCCATAAAGAGCTTTATCAAGCTTATAGACCTGATTTGGAAGATCGGGATTTTCAAATCCAGGAGGTTGTTCCACATAGACGTCTTCTAATAAAAAGCCATTTAAAAATGCACATTTTACGTCCATTTGGTACAACTTAAATCCCATAAATGCGGCAAAAGCAATCAAAATTCTAATTGTTTCTATCCTAGCAGCAGGAGCAAAGGTTTCATCGAAATTAATACCTTCTTGTTGATTGTACCCTTTGGCTACAAGTTTGGCCTTGTTCCTTACAACTGTACCATGCTTATCAAGCTTGTTCCTGAAGACCCATTTAAGTCCAATTACTTTCTGGTTCTTTGGCTTGGGCTCCAGGTGCCAGACCTTGTTCCTCTGGAACTCATTCAGTTCCTCTTGCATAGCATTTATCCAATCAGTCTCTTTTAGTGCTTCCATATGATCCTTAGGTTCTGTCATAGACAGAAAAGCACAAAAATTCTTCATTTGGGATCTCGTTTGAGTTCCCTTTGCAATATCACTTAGAATTAATTCTAAAGGATGAGAATTTTGGTGTTTCCAAGGCTTTGGATCAAATCTCCCGGTTGCTTCTGGAGCTTCATGAGGTGTTTCAGTCCTTGGATCTTCTTCATGTTCAGGAGTTCCTTCTTCTTCATGAGTTCCTCCTGCTACTTGTTCCTCCTCAGGAGCAGGCACAGGGTTCTCAGGTTCAGGAACATGCTTCTTCTCTTTTCCTACAGGGGTTAGTTCCTCATCATAATGATTTGACTCTTCAGGTCGAGCTAAACCAATTTCAAAGTTATCATCATAACTCGGTTCCTGCATTGAGTTAGTTTCATCAAAGATAATATGGACACTTTCCTCTACACACATTGTTTGCTTATTGTAGACACGATAAGCCTTACTACTTGAAGCATATCCTAGAAATATAGATTCATCACTTCTAGCATCAAACTTTCCTAAATTGTCCTTTCCATTATTGTGTATAAAACATTTACATCCAAAGACACGAAAATAAGAGATATTGGGTTTTCTTCCTCTAAGGAGTTCATAGGGCGTTTTCAATGTTATTGGCCTTAACATGACTCTATTGATGATGTAGCATGTTGTGTTCACTGCTTCAGCCCAAAAATTCTTCGGAAGACTGCTTGCAATTATCATCGTTCTAGCCATATCCTCCAGGGTCTGGTTCTTCGTTTCAACCACACCATTCTGTTGTGGTGTTCTTGGAGCAGAGAAATTATGATCTAACCCTTCATTGCTGCAACATTCATCAAACTTGGAGTTTTCAAATTTCTTACCATGGTCGGATCTTAGATGTTTCAATTTATAACCACTAGTTCGTTGAATCTTTTTAGCAAAGGTTAGAAATTCATCAAAAGTTTCATCTTTACTATGAAGGAAGATAACCCATGTGTATCAAGAAAAATCATCTACAATGACCAACACATATCTCTTACCTGATCTACTTTGGATTCGTACAGGCCCACATAAGTCCATATGAATGAGTTCCAATGGACTTTGTGTGCTTACCATTTTCTTGGATTTGAAGGAGGATCTCACTTGCTTGCCTTTAACACATGGATCACAAACTCCGTGGTTCAAAGACTTAATTGTTGGTAAACCAATTACTAAGTCCTTCCCACTTAGTTTATGCAGTAGGGACAAGCTGGCATGACCGCAACGCTTGTGCCATAGTAGATGATCTTCTTCAATCACGCTCAAGCATGTGAGATTGTTCCTAGGAACAAGGTTCAGGTTAACCATATAGGTGTTCCCTTTCCTTGTTCCCTCAAGGATCTTGGTTCTTGTACTTTCATTGCTGACTACACAAGACTCATTAGTAAACTTCACAGAATTTCCCTTATCGCAAAACTGAGATATACTAAGTAAACTATGTTTTAAACCCTCGACTAAAAATACATTATCTATGGAATGTGACTGAGATTTTCCTATCTTACCAACTGCTACGATGTTACCTGTAAGATTGTCTCCGAAGGTCACACTTCCTCCATTGTAAACTGAAAGTGAGAGAAATTTAGAACAACCGATGTCGAGGTACAACAGGTTGTTCCCCCTCACTTCAGTTTGTACCACAGCAAACTAGTTAGTGGTAGGAACCCAGTCTTGCTTGGGTTCCTTTGTTGGACTTGAGTCTTTCTTAACTTTCCATACTTGTTTGACTAAGTATGTGTTCCTCTCAATACGTTCTTCTCTGGTGGAACTGTCAGACATAATATGACCACTGTCCCCACAGTAAGAGCATATTTTACTACTTGGCAGATCAACATACTTTTTCTTTTTGTTCTTTTTCTTATGATTGAAACCAAGTCCATCTCTTCCTTTATTCTGATATTTTTGTATCCAACTTACATGATCAGGAAGTTTGTTCCTTGAGGGTTTCAGTTTCTTCTTTAATACCAGGTTTTCTTGTAAAACATTTTCATAATCAATTCTCAAATTTTCAACATTAGTTCTGGTATTAGATGAAGAGACCGTTCCTTCAGGTACAAATAGTTTCAATTATGCCAATTCCATATTCAAAAGATAATTCTCGTTTTTGACCTTTTCGAAAGCTTCTTGAAAAGCTCTACTCTTGTCAAAAAGTTCAAAGAATCTTTTTTCAGTATTACACTTTAAAGTGTTAAGCCAATTTGAATGATCTTAATGATTCTCAAGGCATTTATTACTTGATCTCTTTTTGCACAAACTTCCTTGTAATCATCTAAGGTTTCTAATAAAATTTTAATTAATTGGCTCTTATTTAGTCCTGTAAGTTCCTCCTCAATAGCATTAAAACATACCTTAGGGTTTGATGATTCTACTTTGTCCTCAACATTCGCCATGAGACATAGATGGGCAGTTTCTTCCTCAGTCTGTTCCTGCTCCTCTTCTGAGTCAGACTCTCCTCATGCTGCAACCATGACTCTCTTCATGTCAGTTCTCGAGAAGGGTTTCCGTTGTTCCTTGCCCTTCTCCTAGAACTTCCCTTTGGCTTTCTCGTTATCCCATTGAGGACAATCCTTGATGAAATGATTAGGAGCTCCACATTTATGACAACACAACTTTGTTGGTTTTTTGTGACATTTCCTTTGTAATTCTTATTGAAGAATTTCTTGAACCTTCTCACGATCATGGCTGCTTCTTCATCATCAGTTTCTAAATCTTCTTGTTCCTCTTATTTGAGAGCCAGAGCCTTAGGCTTCGATGTTTCAGTTTCATGAGTTCCTAGATGCAACTCATGGGTCATTAATGAACCAGCAAATTGTTCAATGTTGAAAGTTGTGAAGTCCTTTGTTTCCAACAATGTTGTGACCTTGGCCATCCATTTGTCATCTTGTGGGAGACTCCTTAGAACCTTACGAACCTGTTCCTATGGAGAAATAATTTTTCCAAGAGATTCAAGCTCGTTAATTATGTTTGAGAAGCGAGTGAGCATGTCTTGAACAGGCTCCTTTTGTTTCATGTGAAACAATTCATATTTATGCATGAGCATATCAATCTTCGATCGTTTCACCTTGCTTGTTCCTTCATGAGTAACTTTGTAACAGCCCGCACTTCCGAGCTGCTAGCTAATCACACTAACATACACAAACCTCATTTATCATTGATAAACCTCAAATTACATTATCTTGCAGCAGAAACATAACCTTACAAATCGATCCTGGACCTGTGGGTCAGGGGCCACAACATAACAACTTGAAAACCAAATATATGATTTCAGATACTTTACTCGATTCCCACAATAATAGAATATTTATTCTCAAATAAGCCCTTGAAAACTTCTAGATACAACCTCTTAGTCATTAATCTAATTACAATTTCATAACTTAACTCTCTCTTATGATCCACTCTTAGCCTCCGACATACACCTGCAAATTACAGAAAAAAATACAAAACTAAACTAAAATGAGCGGAAAGCTCAGTAACTTTACTTCAGCCCGTCAAAACGGTTTTGGTTCGAAAATATTTTTCATATAATAATCAGACTTGGTAATTGTTCGGAACGGTATTCATCCTTTAAAATATATCGCTGGCATAGCTCAATCACTTAACACAAATCGATGGCAAGTACAGGTTTTGGCGTAACATAACATAACATAATATAACGAGAATATTCGACCTTTTCTAGTCTTAACTCATATCGAAATCATTTTCCTCCACCCGTACCTTGACCACAATCCATCTCGGTTCTCGAGCTAGGCCACCAAAATAAATATGAAATCCCTTTCTCTTTATCATACTCAAATCATATTTCAAGAAACATAAATATTTCTGAACAATTCCAATAACATAACAAAACATACTTTTGTGATCATTCAATGTCATTTCACAACTCAACTCATATAGATGCATCTATAACCATGGCCATGACTACAAACGATATATGATATTAACAATAAAATACAACACGGGCATGTAAATACATTTTGCTGAACATAAAGGTTACCTCAAATGCAAACCAATTCCTTATTAAACACCTCCGAGATTAATCCTCGCTTTCTGAGTAACGCTTCAACTCCATATTTATATCTTAATGACATCTTTTAAATTCTCGAACTCCATCCTCAACTCGAATTGAAAGTATATATTATTTACAAGTAACATTGTAAATTGTATTTAAGTATTTTGTTATATGATTCTTTCATTATGACGTTTATGTTCCTTGCTTTCAAATGTCTCACAAGTTAACTTAAATTTGTAAATACGTTTTAAGCCACCAAAACGATTTTCTGGTTGGACAGTGTGTATTCAATTTTACTGATTTTGTTCTTGGAACCTGTCCTGGTGGGGACAGAGTTCATGTTAGTGATTTTTACAGGAAATCCTGAAGGCGGTTCGAGTGAGGTTAGAAGATCATAGGTGTTGTGAGAAATGATTCTCGTTTGAGCTATGATGGATATTATATGGGTTAATTGAGAAAGAAATTTCTATAGTGTATTATTGTATTATCTCAGAGATTCGGTTTGATTGTTTCATGTAATTGTATTTATATTTTGGTTTGTTGTTGTGGGCTCATGACCCATAAGTCCAGGATCGTATGAAAGATTATGTCTTCGCTGCAAGAGAATGTAATTTGAGGTTTATTAAATGTAAATTGAGATTTGTGAATGCTAAGTGTGATTTGCTAGTAGCTCGGAAGTGCGGGCTATTACATGTGGTATCAGAGCAACCTTGCGACCGTGTGCTGATTTAGCCACGTAGCGGGGGTAAAAGATCTTTGAGATTGTCTGAAATTGATTTGGGTTATTAGTTGTTAAAATTCGAGGAGTAGAAATTGAGAAATTGAAGGTTGAATATCGAGAATTTAGAAATGAGAAAAGTGAAAAGTGTTATTGGGATTTTGGACTATAGTATGCGATGATTTGAGGAAATTGTGGAGAATTTTGATTGAGGCTTAGTGATTATTGGATTGAGGAGCCATTAATCATTTGAGGTAATAGAGAAAGTTGTTTTGAAATGATCTAAAGTTTTACATTTGCAAATTTCGAGGACGAAATTTATTTTAAGGGTGGTAGTATGTAATAGCCCATGTTTTTAAAGCATGTTTTAAGCAAAGTTAATTATGTTTATTAGTTTAATTAAGCTTTAATATCAATGAGAAATTACTTGAGGAATCTAATGTAATTACAATTATGTTATTGTGGGTTTTATTGAAATGAGGTATTTGAGTCAAGTTTTTGAGTTTTTAATAAATAAATAAATAAAAAGAACAAAAGAACCCATTTCTCTCTCTTCGTGCCTTAGTGAGGTGCAGCCAAGTAGAACAAAATTTTGAGTTGTCAAACCACCAAAGCTTAATCAGATTTTCAAGGTTTACATATTTAGCAAATCATTCTCAATTCTTGTAATTCATCCCCAAAGAATTGAAGGAACCCGAAATCCCCAAATTCTTCTCACTCTCGTATTCCTTTTCACTCACTCAATCATCTCATATGTTGTGCGTGGTTGTTGTGGCTCTGTCAAGGTTGTTGTCGCTGCGAGATGCACAGTCACCGGTGGTCCTTCTCACCTTCGGTGCTGGGCTTTGTCGTCATTGACGTTCAGGCGAAGCTATCGCTTCCCTCCCTTGTCTTTGCTGCCCTCGTTTTCTCTTTCCTCTCCGCTGTATTTTGCTGCTGCTGTTCGGTGCTCCATCTGGCCGGTGGTGCTGGTGGTTCTGCACCGCCAGTGTTTATGGGTGCTTAGTATGTTGGTGTTCTCCTGTTTTCCTTCATTCCACTTCTCATGTGTGTTAGTGAAAGGTATAAAGTTAAAGTCTTTATTTTATTTTCATTGAATTAATAAGCAAAAATTCAGATTTTCATGAGTTCTGTTGTATGATTTCATTGATAAATTTGAGTTCTAAATTTTAACAAAATCAGTTATGATAAGAGTTTGTTGAACTTAAAGATTGAATCTTTTATTTTTATTTCATGGATTCAAGATTATAATATGAATTTGTCCTTGTTAAGTAAGTTCACAAAATCTGATTTTTATGAATTATGTTGTTTGATCATATTCTCTACAAATTAGACTTGGGGCTAATTAGAGCTATCATGTAAGATTGATTTTGTGAGTTGGATTAGTGGAATGATTTGGATATAAGGATTTGTAGTGGTTCATGGAATAGTTTAGGAAATATGAGCAAGTCAATTTGTTTATCTGAATTGTTATAAAGGGTATTTAATAGTTGTTATTGTTGATGAGGTGAATCATGGTGGAGTTCAAGATCATTTGGGCCAAAATAATGGATTATCGGAATAAATGTCAAGGCTTCGACAATATTTGAAGGTTAAGTAAAGGTACACATTTTCCCTCCACCTTATACTATACTTGTCTGTGCAACTACAAGTTGTATCAATTTCATGATTTTATCAAGAGAACTCAGAAGCTACTTGAACTTGTAATGAATCTATAATTATAAAGTTCACCTTGTTTGAAGGTGTGATTCTTAAATACTATGTTTTTCGAAATTTTCGGAGCATATGATTTAACGCCAAGTGTTATGTATAAAGTGTTTAGCATTGATTTCCTAATTTTGAATTGAGATATATTTTTGTAAGTTTTGGCTATGGAAGATAGATTTATTCGAAAATTTAAAGGGAGTAAAGATTACCCAAGGATACCAAGTTGTGCTACACTAAGTCAACCTTGTTTCGTATTAAAAAATATTATGGTTATTCTGAGATCTAATAGTATAAGTGAACCGATGACCCACATCTTAAGATAATATGTGAAAGTCATGGATGTCTAATTATAATAATGATGTAAGTAAGAGTTGTCGATATAGTCTCAAGGCAATCATAAGTAAGATATTATCAGCAATTCCGTATGATTTGCAACAAGTGGTCGATTTTAATTCAATGGGATTGATAAGCTTATGAAGTTCAATTTTGTTTTCACTAATATTCGTATATATATAGTTGCAAATATATGAAGTTTACACAGAGTTTGATTTCTACAGAGTTACTAGGATTTCAAGTATATCGTGATACAAGTGTTTTGTGATTCAAGTATCTTATATAAATTCCAAGATATAATTACGGCACAAGTTTTTGAATATATTTGTTGATCAATCTTGAGAAACATAGATCTTACTTTTGGATAATAGAGTTTGAAAGTTTTGATTACAATATAAGATTGGAAAAATTGACGTCAGGGGTCCCAACTAAGACCGAACATTTTTTAAAGGTACCAACTATTGGTTATTCTGTATAGCTCCCAACTACATGGAGTAATGTTTTTTAATGGACCTAGGTAATAAACAAGTTTTATTTCTTTTTCTAAAAAAATTATTTTCCCTCTTCCTTTAGTCTTCCCCGGGAGTCATGTTTCTTCCTTCCTCCATTGTTGATCCTTCTAAACACTCACCCTACCTCTTTCTCTCTCCTCTATCACGCCATATAAACCCACCTCCCACCTCCCACCTCCCTCCCGCTCTTTCTCTCTCTCCCCCACACAAAATGAGTAATTTTTTTCAATTGGGTTGGTTTTGGAGTCGGGTTTCAACTCATCCCACCCCCTCCGTTTCCGTCCTTCCACCACTACTCCCACCCTCGAGTACCCCCATGTGCCACCTCCCTCTCCCGCAATATCTACCAATTCCACCCCAAACTTAACCACTGCCTGTACCGAATTTACCTCCTCCCTCTCTCCCCTCCACTCCCCCACTCCATCTGTTTCTCTCTCCCTCAACCCGAATTTATTCACCACCTATACGATCTATAGGTGTAACCCGGTGTACCCAAGATTTGGTTAAAAAATAGTGCTTGGATTTTCCTCAACGATTATGTGGCACAGTATCAAGAGTCACACATACTTGCTCATCATGAAACAAACCAAACCGGTTATTTGTAATCTTTAATCCCGATAACATCAAAAACCAAACAAAGTCCACCAAACCTGCAACGTCGCAAACAAGAGACACCCAGAAATCCAGTGATGATACGCTCAAGTTATACGGTGTTTATATTATATTTTGGGTGCTTTTTACTAAGGGTCTTGATCATAATTGTTAACGTTTGCGTTTTATTTAGCTCTTAGCGGAAGTTCGGAATTTTGTATATTAATTATAGTTAAAGTTGTAAGTTCCGAGCTCCTAGAAGAATTAGTGTTTGGAACGACTCAACATCGTTATACTTGCCAAGCGTCGCCACATGTTCCAATCAAGCATCGCCGCAAGCCGTAGCCTAGCATAGCACTAAGCCTACCGAGCGACCAAAGATCATCACCCATCATCGCTAGCCCATCACAGCCACACCAAGCTCTCGCGCGCGCGCAGCAACATCAACGCTGGTCGCACCTCGCGAGCTTGCTCGCACCTCGCGACCCATGCGAGCCCAGCGCGCGCTCGAAGCAAGCCTGCCCAACACAGCCGCTCGCGACTCGCGAGAATCATCGCACCTCGCGAGCACCCAGCCTTCGCGACTCGCGAGGCCTGTCGCGACTCGCGACCCTTTGCCCAGCCATTTTGTGCGCGGAAGACAGAGTACTCTTCGCGACTCGCGATCAGTTTCGCACCTCGCGACCCCCTAGGTCGGTGTAATTGTTGGCTGATTTTTGAGCTTTAGTATAAATACTAACCTTGGTTTTTGGACCTATGGGGGAGCAGCCTCAAGGAGAGGGAGTCTCCAAAAATCCACTCTTCTCTTATTATCTTCTCTTTTTAGTTTTCATTTTCTAGTTTAGTTTTTAGAGATTTCAATTATGGAATTGGCTTATGCTATGCCGATTGTAGCTTGAACTGTTCTTGAACGAGATTAACATGAAGCTTCAAGCATTATTGTGAGATCTTTCCTCTCTATTTAGTTTCTTTGATTATGGTTTAATTTCTATGATTATACTTTATGATTATTGCATAATTATGCTAGGAACGTTACTAGTTTGATTGTGTAATTAATCTAATGCTAGATTTAAGAATAGAATCGGATTGTTTTATTCTTTTATCAATTTGTAGCAAACTAGGGAGTAACTTAGATGCTGATCGTCTTGGTTATTTCTTGGGGAAATTGAATCAACTGTTGAATGTTTATCGCGTGTATGACATTAGCAGGTCTATTGGTTCTCTGTGTTTATTGCTGCTATTGGATTGAACTTAGACGCTGATCGGACTAGGTTATCCTTTAGTTAGGGTTTTATAGTCACGCTGATCGTGTTATTCAACTAAGAATAAGGAGAATGCGAGATTCATTCTCGACAATAGATAATCATGGAAATAATTAGAGCTGAGGTTCAATGATCGATAATGAATTGAAGTGGATGTTAATCGGATTCAAGATCTTTCCATAATTGATTTCTCATCTTATTTATTTGCTAGTTAGTTTTAGTTTGTTTATAAATCTATTTGAAACCCCCCTTGTTATTAGGTTTCTCGGCCCTTAGCTTAATCTAAGTACTAATTCACGCTAAATATTAAACTCATCCCTGTTTCCCTGTGGATACGACCCCTACTTCCATTATACTTGCTTAGTGATAAAGAGAGTAGGAGAAATTTTATCTTTGGTTAGGGCACACGACAATCCGCACCCACCAAATTTTGGCACCGTTGCCGGGGAAACGGTGTTACTTGTTTGTATTTAGCGTGGTTTTTGGATGGTATTGCTTGTGCTCTTTGTTTTTGGTTGACACTCATAGCGCTAACAATGCATTGCAAGAGTTCTTCTCAATCAATTTTGTAGGTTGATAGGCTGTCGTACACCTGTCAAAAATAATTCCTGCAAAACCTTCTAACAATGTAGTAGGGTAAGTAGGGTCGAATCCACAGAGAGATGGTTGTTTTAATCTAGCTTCTAATGCATGGAGAAACTAAACAAGATATTAAAGTTCTAAACTAATCAAACTACGAAAATCAAGCTAAAAAGGATCTAGGGCAATGGTTCACCATGTTCATAACTATAATCTATCAAAATATCATCAATGATTCAATTAATCAGGTATCTAGAGCACATGTTAATCCTACGGTCGGGCCTTAACGCTCTCAAATCAACATATGCTAGTACGGTCGCTCAACATAATCAGATTTGCTAATTGTAGGTAAGCCTCTAAAGAGTACTATCTCTCGATCTATGACTCGATATTAGCAATATCTAATCAGACAATTGATCAGATTGCAAGATTAACAATAAAAACACTAATCAATTAGAGATATCAATAACTAATCAAACCATTAATAAATATCAATCAAGAATCATAGCATATAAACATGGATTCCCAAACCCTAGAATATAAACTACTCAATCATGAAATAAATAAAGAAATTTAAATCTACAAAGAAAAGCATGATCAAAGAAATCAATGAAAGAAAAGAGATGAAAATTATAAACTCATGAATTAATGAAGAAAAGAGAAACTAGGGTTTGCCATGTAAAACTAGAGAGAAAAGGAAGAAGGAAACTAAAGCTAAACCTAAGAATACAAAATATAACGTCCGAAAAGGAGGTCTTTTGGGGAGAGAGAGAAGACCTATTTATAGTTTTTACAAAACCGGTTAAAAAAGGCAAATAAACCCGTCTCGAGAAACCGCCCGGTCGGGCGAAGGTGATTGAGGAACTACGACAGAACAGTAAATCCGCACGGTCAACCGGGCGAGCCCGCCCGGTCGGGCGCGCAAGCGATTTTGGCTCCTTTCTCGCCCGGTTGACCGGGTTAACATGCCTTGCATCCTGTGAAAATTTCATTTCACCCGGTCGGACGAAACCGCCCGGTCGACCGGGCGGGAAAACAGCGATTTTGCGTCAACTTGCGAAGGCTGTATCTCTCGAACCAGAAGTCCATTTGGGGTGTGTGACCTATCGTTGGAAAGCCCTTCAAGTCTAGTTTCCAACCCAACTGGAATTTCTTGATTCTAAGAAGTACATCAAAAATTATGATCAGAAGAGTATACATGACTCCTTTTTCACATTTCTTCTAATGATTTTCCGCTTCGTTTTCGCTCAAACTCGTACTAAGACGTATCCAAACTATCCTTATGCATCGTAGCTTATTTCCAAGTGCTCCTAATCCTCAAGCTCAGCTAAATATACTCCAAATACGTTCTCATTACCTGAAATTCATCAAAAACCAGAAAACATACCGAATAGGAGTAGAATAACATAACTTAAGAATATGATGCAATAATGAACCTAAATATGAATCTAAATGCTCTAAAATGCAACCTAAATGCACCTTAAAACTATATATAAATATGATTTATCAAACTCCCCCTAGCTAAACCATTGCTTGTCCCCAAGCAATAAGACATAGACATGGGAAAAGTAAGACAACCTACAATATAGGACTAAAACAGGGCTAAACACTCAACTGAAAACACAAGAGATATAATCACTACACAAACCAAGCATCGAAACAATCTCGAACAAAGCCGCATAGCATGTCATGTATCGCAATCGACTCTCCAATCATACCACATACCATCTCTTCCAAGCTGGATTTAACAAAACCAGACAAACCTCACTATAGTTATGTGCACTCAAATCTCTCACGTGTTTAAGGCAGAAATGATGACACTCAACCTAATTAAGTCGACTCAGATGAAGCAAATACTCTTTAACTTTGACTTTTTGACTCACTTAATACTCAACAATACAATACACAATGATCAAGAGGACTTTTAAGGGTTGTAATGGGGCTGAGATTAAAGGTATGGAATAATTTGGGAATTGTGTTGGAAAAACCAAGAAGGGGGAGCATCATATAACTGAAAACATGACCAAGAAAGGTCACAACAACTCCGTGCAACAACCAACAATCTCCAAATATAATCAACAACCTTTTTCACTCAAGAAATTCAATCATAACCCTTTTTATTTCACTTTATTCACAACTTTTTTTTTCACTTCTTTTTCATTTCATTTTTCACTTTTTTTTTCCAACTTTCAATTCAATTTCAAAGCTCACTAAACATACTTTTCCATCCTTCTAAACCACAAATAGAGCATTTCAATTCAATACAAACCAAACCAAAACTAATACTTGCTCCCCCAAGCTAGGCTTAGGACAAATATCAAATGAGGTCAATGGCTTGTAATGTAGGTAGCAATCAAACATAGTCAGAAAGGCTCAGCGGGGCTAGAGGAAGGATAATATGAAAACAAGAATAACTCTGGAGCTAAGATCATGAAATAAAATGCCTCAATCATATCAAAATGTATGCACTATCAAAAATCAAAGAGTACCAAGTCAAAATCAAGATCAATGCAACAACTAAGGAACTAATCACACATGAAAGAACATAACTGACACAGATACGTCAGTTTATAGGCGAGAAGAAGCTCACTTAGTTTAAGGTGTCTCGCACAATAAAGTTAAATCGAACCAGAGAGAGATCAATCAATCTTACCACAAACAATCAATTGCGAAACAATCGTGCTATAAAGTATCATGCTCAAGATGAATGACTTTTAGGAAATGTAGTAAAATATCATCAAAGTTCTCAAGGAGTGCCAACAATAGTCCTATAGATGCAACTAATAAAATGAGATGAAGTCTAATATGAAATGAAATATGCTAATGCAACTAAGAAAGCAGTACAATTTTTTTGGTCACACGTAAACTCCCACTCCTAATGAGCAGTACAAACCGTGCAACAACCTATGAAAGCAATAATAAAAAAAACTACTCTAAATGCAACTAACATGTGCTAAGTAATGATGACAAACATCCTCCCCCAAGCTGAATGACACATTGTCCTCAATGTGAACAAAGAGGAATTAAATGAGGGAGAGGTACAACTTACAAAAGGGGTGGGTAATCAAAGGGAGTGTCAAAAAGCATCAACACCTCCACCACAATCGATAGTTGTAATGAGGCAGTGAACTTAGCCAAAAAAATTGGCTATGCTTGCACCTAGCAAAAGACTTCATCACACATTAGCAAAGTTAGTCAAACCAAAAATAAAATAAAAATTAAAAAAAATAAAAATAAAAATATGAACAAAGTCGGGTTGCCTCCCGATAAGCGCTGATTTAAGGTCTTGCATGACCGTTTAAGACTAGTACATTAGTCATAATAGTTCAATGCTCTAAAAAGCTTATCATATGTTCCTGCAAACATCTCAGAGCATATTATATAAGAGTGGAAAGGAAAAATGAAAAAAATTAGTACTAAAAAATTACTAAAACTACAAAAAGAAAAATCAAAGGAAAAATAATATTTACAGGAAGAAGAAAAAGAAAAAATGTTAGTCTTTTTACATGACGCAAAAGAAGGAAAAAAAACTAACTGTACATCATTTACATTATCATGAGAGCCATTCAAAAGGGGAGAAAGAAGGAACGATGGAGGATATAATAAAGGGGAAGAAGGAATAAGGTCAAGTTTTTTAAAGAATGGAACATGAGACTCAAAAACAGTAGGTGATGCCGATAAAGACTCATAAATCACATCACTCTTTACTTGACTTTCCTCCAAAGAAGAAATTTCAACCATGGTTTCTTCCTCCTGCAAAACATCCATCACATTGGTCTTTCTCTCAATCTTTTCATCATCCCAATAGCTCTCATTTATTATCCAACCCTCATCATCATCATAAATAAACGGTTTGGGGCTAGAATTGTGAGCTGATTGACATTCATAATGGGAAGAGGGGTCAAAACCATAAACTAATGTCACATCACACGAAGAAAAATCATGAGAAGTAGATTGACAATTAGAACAATAAGGGGGTGGTGTCATGTATGTTTGGGGTGAAATAGCAGATGAAGACATCTCCCACTCGTAAGTATCCCTAGCCAACCACATAATTAAATCCCAACAATAATCAGGTGCTTGGAATAGAAATCCTCCATTACACATAGATTCTACCACCATCCTAGTTTCTTCATTTAACCCATCATAAATCACTAGACACATATCCCACAGTTCAATTCCATGATTAGGACCTATAAAATCTCCAAGCCTATGATAGTACTTCCAAAACACTTCATTCTCATACTGAGGAAAAGAAAAAATTGCTCTAGAATTACTAACATGTACATGGTGGCACATAACATATGAGGTAATTCGGAAGAACTCATACAAAAATTGGGAGGATTTTGATATGATGCATCAAAACTGTAAACATGAGAATCCCAAAAATTATTACTATGTTGCCTAGCAAAAGAATTATCCCCATCATCAAAATAGCATGACTCCATGATACAAAAAAGTTATTAAAAAAAATAAAAAAAATATTCACAAAAGGGAAAAATATATATATATATGTATATATATATATATATGTATATATATATATATATGTATGTATATATATATACAGTTCAGTCTCACCAAATAATAAAAACTAAATAAAACTATACCGTCTCCCCGGCAACGGCGCCAAAATTTGATAGGCTGTCGTACACCTGTCAAAAATAATTCCTGCAAAACCTTCTAACAATGTAGTAGGGTAAGTAGGGTCGAATCCACAGAGAGATGGTTGTTTTAATCTAGCTTCTAATGCATGGAGAAACTAAACAAGATATTAAAGTTCTAAACTAATCAAACTACGAAAATCAAGCTAAAAAGGATCTAGGGCAATGGTTCACCATGTTCATAACTATAATCTATCAAAATATCATCAATGATTCAATTAATCAGATATCTAGAGCACATGTTAATCCTACGGTCGGGCCTTAACGCTCTCAAATCAACATATGCTAGTACGGTCGCTCAACATAATCAGATTTGCTAATTGTAGGTAAGCCTCTAAAGAGTACTATCTCTCGATCTATGACTCGATATTAGCAATATCTAATCAGACAATTGATCAGATTGCAAGATTAACAATAAAAACACTAATCAATTAGAGATATCAATAACTAATCAAACCATTAATAAATATCAATCAAGAATCATAGCATATAAACATGGATTCCCAAACCCTAGAATATAAACTACTCAATCATGAAATAAATAAAGAAATTTAAATCTACAAAGAAAAGCATGATCAAAGAAATCAATGAAAGAAAAGAGATGAAAATTATAAACTCATGAATTAATGAAGAAAAGAGAAACTAGGGTTTGCCATGTAAAACTAGAGAGAAAAGGAAGAAGGAAACTAAAGCTAAACCTAAGAATACAAAATATAACGTCCGAAAAGGAGGTCTTTTGGGGAGAGAGAGAAGACCTATTTATAGTTTTTACAAAACCGGCTAAAAAAGGCAAATAAACCCGTCTCGAGAAACCGCCCGGTTGACCGGGCGAATTCCGCCCGGTCGGGCGACGGTGATTGAGGAACTACGACAGAACAGCAAATCCGCCCGGTCAACCGGGCTAGCCCGCCCGGTCGGGCGCGCAAGCGATTTTGGCTCCTTTCTCGCCCGGTTGACCGGGCTAACATGCCTTGCATCCTGTGAAAATTTCATTTCGCCCGGTCGGGCGAAACCGCCCGGTCGACCGGGCGGGAAAACAGCGATTTTGAGTCAACTTACGAAGGCTGTATCTCTCGAACCAGAAGTCCATTTGGGGCGTGTGACCTATCGTTGGAAAGCCCTTCAAGTCTAGTTTCCAACCCAACTGGAATTTATTGATTCTAAGAAGCACATCAAAAGTTATGATCAGAAGATTATACATGACTCCTTTTTCACATTTCTTCTAATGATTTTCCGCTTCGTTTTCGCTCAAACTCGTACTAAGACGTATCCAAACTATCCTTATGCATCGTAGCTTATTTCCAAGTGCTCCTAATCCTCAAGCTCAGCTAAATATACTCCAAATACGTTCTCATTACCTGAAATTCATCAAAAACAAGAAAACATACCGAATAGGAGTAGAATAACATAACTTAAGAATATGATGCAATAATGAACCTAAATATGAATCTAAATGCTCTAAAATGCAACCTAAATGCACCTTAAAACTATATATAAATATGATTTATCATAGGTACTTGAAGTGGAGATTGACATGGAACCATCATTGTCACACATGGAGCACAAGCCCAATGATTGAGCTTAAGGTACTAAGTCGAGCTAACGACTTTAAACAACAGCGCTTCTCGGGAGGCAACCCGAGACCCCTTTTATTTTCTTTCTTTTCCTTTATTTTCTCATCAAATTTCCACCACCACAACAAATTTTCTTTCAACCACCGCCCACCCACTAAAAAGATCCACAACCAATCTTAATCCACTTGGAACCAAAATCCACAAAAGAAAACCCGTTGGGAAGAGTTCAATAGCTAGGAGTTGGTAACACTAGAGGATTGAGATTGTTAATGTATCTTTTCGATCTCTTAAGCTAGGTGCAAATCTCAAAAATTTAAAGATATGAATTTGTCATTTGTTTGAGTGATTCGAGGGAGCGGGTTGTGAGTTGATTTATGAGATTTGAGTTGATGTTGCTAAGAAATTTGAGTTTGACGGATTGTTTGTCATGAGTTTTGAGCATTCGATCTTTCGATTTACCCGATTTTCGATTTTCCCCCCCATTTTCAGTTTACTTTTTCTTATAATTGTCGTCACATTGAGGACAATGTGTAGTTTAAGTAGGGGGGAGAGTATTCTCATTCTCATGTATCTATGTTGTATTTATTACTATTAATTTGAAATGAAAAATGAAAAAAAAATGAAAAAAAAAAAATAATATAAAAAAAAAATGATGATGAAATGAATCCCGCTGAGTTGAAAACCCGCAAGGGCGGGCGACTCGGGCAAAATTGGGGGCTCGGATAGGTCGAAAACGCGAAAGGGCGGCCTATGCAAAAAAGAGCTAGTTGAGCGGGTGAGTTTTGTGAGCCGGAAAAAGAAGAGAGATGAAAAAAAATGTGAGAAGCTAGGATGAAAACCCGAAAGGGCTCCTAGGCAAAATGAGAGATTAAGAGAGAATTATATACTTTGAAAACTCATTTGCCGGAGATGGTGTCATAAGGTGGAAAGCGTTTTCGGGTAAGGTTGGTGAATTCATCCTTGATTTTGTGAAGATTTATTTTGGCTTTCACATTCTTTTGGTTGATTGTTTGTTTTTGGGAGTAAGCATGGAATTTATCCCTTTTTGTCTTTGTTCCATGGCTTGCTATTCTAAGTTGGTTATACTAGTAGTATAGTAGTAGTAGGTCATCGTTTGGAGGTTTGGGAGAGCTGATAGTTTAATGTGTCGTGAGCTGACATTTTGATTTTTGTTGGTGTTGCTGGTTATTGTTGTTGTTACGTCTTTATATATTTCAGGTGAGCTTGAATCTAAGTGTGGGGGAATCATAGTCCCTTACGTTTAGGTTTTGAGCGGATGTTGTTAAGATGTGATGATGATGATGTAGTTAATGGAGAGTGTAGGTTGGTGTCGATAGCTTGGGTGATGATTTATTTGGTGATTCTCATTTTTGAGTTTACTCGAGGTCGAGTAAAGTTCAAGTGTGGGGGTATTTGATACGCTCAAGTTATACGGTGTTTATATTATATTTTGGGTGTTTTTTGCTAAGGGTCTTGATCATAATTGTGAACGTTTGCGTTTTATTTAGCTCTTAGCGGAAGTTCGGAATTTTGTATATTAATTATAGTTAAAGTTGTAAGTTCCGAGCTCCTAGAAGCATTAGTGTTTGGAACGACTCAACATCGTTATACTTGCCAAGCGTCGCCACATGTTCCAATCAAGCATCGCCGCAAGCCGTAGCCTAGCATAGCACCAAGCCTACCGAGCAGCCAGCATCATCGCCCATCATCGCTAGCCCATCACAGCCACACCAAGCTCTCGCGCGCGCAGCAAGCAGCATCAACGCTGGTCGCACCTCGCGAGCTTGCTCGCACCTCGCGACCCATGCCAGCCCAGCGCGCGCTCGAAGCAAGCCTGCCCAGCACAGCCGCTCGCGACTCGCGAGAATCATCGCACCTCGCGAGCACCCAGCCTTCGCGACTCGCGAGGCCTGTCGCGACTCGCGACCTTTTGCCCAACCATTTTGTGCGCGGAAGACAGAATACTCTTCGCGACTCGTGATCAGTCTCGCACCTCGCGACCCCCTAGGTCGGTGTAATTGTCGGCTGATTTTTGAGCTTTAGTATAAATACTAAACTTGGTTTTTGGACCTATGGGGGAGCAGCCTCAAGGAGAGGGAGTCTCCAAAACTCCACTCTTCTCTTATTATCTTCTCTTTTTAGTTTTCATTTTCTAGTTTAGTTTTTAGAGATTTCAATTATGGAATTGGCTTATGCTATGCCGATTGTAGCTTGAACTGTTCTTGAACGAGATTAACATGAAGCTTCAAGCATTATTGTGAGATCTTTCCTCTCTATTTAGTTTCTTTGATTATGGTTTAATTTCTATGATTATACTTTATGATTATTGCATAATTATGCTAGGAACGTTACTAGTTTGATTGTGTAATTAATCTAATGCTAGATTTAAGAATAGAATCGGATTGTTTTATTCTTTTATCAATTTGTAGCAAACTAGGGAGTAACTTAGATGCTGATCGTCTTGGTTATTTCTTGGGGAAATTGAATCAACTGTTGAATGTTTATCGCGTGTATGACATTAGCGTGTCTATTGGTTCTCTTGTGTTTATTGCTTTGCTATTGGATTGAACTTAGACGCTGATCGGACTAGGTTATCCTTTAGTTAGGGTTTTATAGTCACGCTGATCGTGCTATTCAACTAAGAATAAGGAGAATGCGAGATTAATTCTCGACAATAGATAATCATGGAAATAATTAGAGCTGAGGTTCAATGATCGATAATGAATTGAAGTGGATGTTAATCGGATTCAAGATCTTTCCATAATTGATTTCTCATCTTATTTATTTGCTAGTTAGTTTTAGTTTGTTTATAAATCTATTTGAAACCCCCCTTGTTATTAGGTTTCTCGGCCCTTAGCTTAATCTAAGTACTAATTCACGCTAAATATTAAACTCGTCCCTGTTTCCCTGTGGATATGACCCCTACTTCCATTATACTTGCTTAGTGATAAAGAGAGTAGGAGAAATTTTATCTTTGGTTAGGTGCACACGACAAAAACGCACCCACCATCCAGCACCCCCCTCCAAGCCAAAATAATTTAAAATAAAAAATCCAGTCATATGTGAGAGAGAGAAATTTCAGCTCTTCTTCCCCGTCAAACCAGAATTTCATTAAAATATGGTTGAAATTTAACTGGGTTTGAAGTTATCTTCAACAAGTGGCAAAATAATTTTTTCTCTTGTTTTTAAAGATCTGAAATTCAGGGGTATCAGGTATGGCACGATGGATCTTAAATACTCGATTTCACATTTTTTTTCTCTTTTTCTGAAACATTTCGCATTTCTTTGTAAAACTGGAGTTTCTTGATGGAGGCCAATGAAGTTTCAGACATAGAAACGAGAAAGAATTTCTCCGGTGACATTTTTATTGTGGAAGCTTTGGATTTGTTAAAGAAGAGGAGACAGAGAAATTTTTGGATCCGAGACTTCACTTTTTTTGTGGAAACTTTGGTGACATTTTCTCCAGTGACATTTTTATTGTGGAAGCTTTGGAGTTGCTTTCTCTACCCACAGGCTTGCATAGAGTGAGGGAGGACAATGAAGGAGTGGTGGCTGGTGAGTTAGGAAAAATCCAAAATAAGATGATCAAGTTAGTTTCACGTGACTTTAAATGGTCTCACGTGACCCATTTACCTGCAATAGTAGGTTGGGTTACCTGCTGGACCCAAAAATAAACATAGACCCCTATAGTTGGGACCTCCACTGGATTATTGATAGTTGGGGACCTATTATAGAAAACCGCTCATAATTGAGCCCCATAGCGTCAATTTTTCCTATAAGATTATGGATATATCCTATTATGAGTTTTGTATATTTGAGATTATCTGGGTTATGAAGAGGTTGAGGTTAGAGATTTTCAAGTTAACTATTGTTAAAGATGTAAAGTATTGTGAAAATTATGATTTGAGGAACTTAGGTTATGCGTTGGAAATTTTATGATAACTATTGGAGCTAGTAATAAATCTTTTGGAAAATTAGTTTGAGTGTGAATCGTAAAGTTATAAAGTAAGCATTCTGATTCTGTGTTTGGGAGGAAGGAGAAATTCATACTAAAAGTTATATTTGGATACATATATGTCGGAATGGTTGTAGGATAAATTAGTTGTTGAGGAATTCTATTTAGGAACGTAAGTTGTTACGTGAGAAAGTTAAGTTGGGCAGTTATACGGTTATGTTTTAGGAGTAGATTAATGGAATATGTTACGAAAATTTCACATGTCCTCTAAGCAAGCTGGGTAAAGTAGTGCTAAATTGTGAATGACATAAATCAAGTACGAAGAAGTAAACCAGATTTGTAAGGTTTATAGTAATAATATATAAAAGCTCAAGAAATGAGTGATGCATTGAAGGAGTAGCAAAACAATATTATGAATTTGTAATAATTAAATTGTGAGGGACTATAAAACATTAGTAGTAAATCTTCTACTATGAGTATTAAATTAGAATAAATAGAAGAGTTTGGAGATATCATCTTATAACTTTTGTGAAATGTTTAAGAATGGAAGATCGGAGAAATATAGATCTTGCATAATGAAGCATTGGAATTAGAGTCGTTGTTTTATATTAAGGCAACATAGATTTAAGGCTAAGATGGATGAAAGTTTAAAGATATAGATGAATTGCAAAGATTAAGCGAATAATTGAGTAGTTATATATTAGTTCTTAACATGGAATACAAGTTATAGATTCTAGATTCATGATAATTGGAGGTAGTTGTCTTTGTTGTGATATTAGGGTTGAAGTTATGAGGTTTGATGCTAATAATACTTTGACATGTATATAATGAGGATTAGAAACCATATGGGTTAATAAAAGATTAGAATTTCACTTATTAAGGATCCAAATCATGAAGAGGTAGAGTTAACTAACAAATCTTGAATAGAGAAAGTGTTAGCTATAATTATGGAATATAATGGCGAACTCTATAAGTTACAAGTTTCACCTAAATTTCAGGAGTATGTTTTTCTAATAAGAGATTTAAGTATAGTTATATAAACATTGAGATATATGGTTATGAGTGATGTACATTTAATTCGTATTATTACATTATGACTATAGGACGATGCATTCAAAAAGAATAATAGAAGTTCTATTTGGGATATAAGAAGAATAATATATATTTATGATTAACATAAGTATAAATATCAAGGTATACTAAGTTATGTGTTGTATGGGTTGTTGAATAAGATTAAATAGGAAGATATTTCTGAATAAAAAACTTTTGCAACTAAGGTACAAAGTTTATATCAAACTTACATTGTATTTTGGAATTATGATTGATAAACTATGTTTCAGGCTTTAATTATAATCAACTCATAGAATTGGACTATATTTCTGCCAAAGTCTGTATTTAAGTAATTTTCGTCAAATGAATTTTATGAAAGGTTGATTTATGTTAAGTTTTTAGAAACTTTAGTATACTATGTTGATCAAATAAATAGAGTTTATGTATGAAATACTCTTATGCGATTATGTTACGAGATTTTGATATGTCTGACTCGAGAATTATTATTTAGTTTCAGAAAATATTGAATTGTGAGTTATGTATTTTGATTCCATTTTAGTAAAGGGAAGAAGTTGCCATAGCAGTGATGAACAACCTTCTGTATTCTGTCTGAATTCTGGGGACATGTCATGATAAGTCTTGCAAGCAGTACATAACGGAAGAGGGAGACGTCCCTTGTAAAAGTCTAGAGAATTCGCCAGAATGGCAACTCTATTCGTGTTCTCTTCCCCAATATGTATAATATGATTTCTGAAGGAAAATAGAATATGTAATTGAATATGCAAGTGGTTTCGCGAAAAGTTATTTCAAACTTATTTTTCGGGGTGATGTTTTACTCACCCAAGTTATGGAATATATCTGCCAAATAGGAAAAGAAATTACTAAGAAACTCGTGAGGAATTTATCAAAAAGAATTAGCTATGTAGCCCATATTTGGATTAGAGGTTATTCTTTTGAAACACATAAGCGGGAGATATTGCTATATCTGAGAATATGACAGGATTAGAGTTGTTTTGGGAGTACATATAGATTCTATGATTCCTCGAATTGAAAGTATATATTATTTATTTTGTGAGGTATTAATTCGCATTATTATTTTAAACAAGTAACATTGTAAATTGTATTTAAGTATTTTGTTATATGATTCTTTCATTATGACGTTTCTGTTCCTTGCTTTCAAATGTCTCACAAGTTAACTTAAATTTGTAAATACGTTTTAAGCCACCAAAAAGATTTTCTGGTTTGACAGTGTGTACTCAGTTTTGCTGATTTTGTTCTTGGAACCTGTCCTGGTGGGGGCAGATTTCATGTTAGTGATTTTTGCAGGAAATCCTGAAGGCGGTTCGAGTGAGGTTAGAAGATCATAGGTGTTGTGAGAAATGATTCTCGTTTGAGCTATGATGGATATTATATGGGTTAATTGAGAAAGAAATTTCTATAGTGTATTATTGTATTGTTTCAGAGATTCGGTTTGATCGTTTCATGTAATTGTATTTATATTTTGGTTTGTTGTTGTGGGCTCATGACCCATAAGTCCGGGATCGTATGAAAGATTATGTCTTCGCTGCAAGATGATGTAATTTGAGGTTTATTAAATGTAAATTGAGATTTGTGAATGCTAAGTGTGATTTGCTAGCAGCTCAGAAGTGCGGGCTGTTACAAACTTGAAAGAGTTCCCACATTTGCTTAGCAGTCTTGCATCCCATGACTCTGTTGTGCTCATGGGAACCAAGATCACAGTGGAGAAGCTTCTGGGCCAAGTTGTTCATTTCCATTTTGTCAAAGTCATCTTTGTCAACCTCTTCAAGGGGTTTAGGAATAAGCTCACCCTTGTCGTTCTTCTTTGTAACTTCAACGTCACCAAGTTCGATGACTCTCCAAACTTGGTAGTTTTCGGCTTTTATAAAGATCTCCATACAATTCTTCCAGTATAGATAATGCTTGCCATTGAACATAGGTGGGCGTTGGGTTGAGTACCCTTCATCAAGTTTTTCTCCCGTAGTGTTCATTGTTCCAGGTACAATATCCTCAGTGTTAGCTGATTCTAGAGGTACTAGGCTCTGATACCAATTGTTATTCTAGTATGAACACTAGACCAACTACAAGAGGGGGGGTGAATTGTAGTTGTGGGGAAATTTTCAAATTTAAAATGCGGAATTGAAATAACTTAAAACGAAAGAGAAAATGCACACAAAAATTTTACAAGGAAAACTTCCTAGGCCCAATTGGAAGAAAAACCTTGACCACGAGGGATTTTGACTCAATACTCTTCTTAATATAATAGGCCAAAAGACTCTCTTTACAACCTATTACTGGACCTGTCTCTGTTCCACTAAGAACTTGTTTCCAATCACTCAGTTCCCCCTGAACTGATGACACTCACTTGACTTCACTCGAAGTCTTCTCTTTTCTCTCTTTCTTTCTCTATCTTGATTACAAGGATATTCTCAGATTTTTCTCTCACCCAAACACTATGAATCTAACAATAATATGTTGTTGAATATGAGAGGAAAATTACATAAAACTTTCTAAGTAAAAGATAAACTTTTTGCGCTTGAAAGTTGTTAGTTTTCTTCAAATAAGTCTTCCTCTATATATAGCTGTTGCGATTTTTCCTTTCTGAAAATGTGATGCTCCACATTCTTTTCCAGATTTAATTGTGCGCTTCATGACCATGTTTTTTCAGCACTTCCTCCACGAACATATAACTGCTTTCACTACCCGTTGCAGTGGACGCATATTCAGCAGGTGGTTGAGAGAATCTCGCCCCACTTCCCTTCTTTGTAGGCACGGATACTTCAACCTACACTCCATGGCAAAGCAACAATAACAAGATCTAATAACCTACGAATCTTTTTACAAAAGATTCTAAGTTACTAGAATCTATTAAACATATCATATTATAAGATTCAAAAGTGCATAAATAATACTATCTTGACTAGATTAAAATAATTAATCTTTCTCCACAAGATATTAAAAAATTAACATTACAATATTTTTAAGATTTTATATTTTTCTAAAATAAAACTATACAATAACCTAATTATTTGGCATAATCAAAACATGGAATACAACATATAGTTTATAAAATAAATATGTTTCGTGAACACATATTGGGAATAAGATAAGAAAAAAAAATCAGAAATTGAAAGACAACACTAATGCAATATTAACAAAAAATAACTATTATAAAAAGAAATACTAACATCCGTTTCTAAATAAGTGCAATATTTTCCATTTTAGGAAATGTCATAATAAGTGCAACATAGCTTAAAATGGAAAGTTTTTTCTTTTTATTTACAGAAATGCCATTACTTAATTCCTCAACAACTTAATTAACTTATCATCTACCAACCTAAACAAAACTAATTAATCAACCTACCCAACCCCCACTCATCTCAGCCACCTCTCTCAAGTCTGAAACCATCCACCTCTCTCTCCTCAACTCAACCCACCCCTCTCTCTCCTCTCCTCAACCCAACTCAACCAACCTGCCACCACCAGCAGCACTACCAACCCGTCACCACCACCAGCCCGTAACCAGTAACGACCCGTCACCACCACGCCCACACCTCTCTCATCTCCAGCCACCACCGACGATACAACCTCCCCCTTTGCCCACATCGTCCTCGCACTCGCCGCCTTCCTCCTTCACCACCGGACTCCCTGCACTTCACCCCGACAACTCTGTCATGCGGCTCTCCCTCCTCCTCTCCCATATCGCCTTCTTCTCTGCCTCCTTCTCGTTCTCGACACGGGAATTCTTCTTCTCTGATTCATCTCCCATAACCGATTCATTTTCTCCGATTCACAAGATTTATTCTTCTGCGATTCGAAATCCTCAATCAAAACCCTAACTCAATCAAAAGCCCCAAACTCGCATAGAGGAATTGTGTTAGTAAACCCTAAACTCTAATTTCTTTGTGAGGAAATGTAAGGGGAAAATATGGGTCGCAAGGTGGAGATTGATGAAGGGAAGCTTGAGCAACACGAAAAATTCGCAAGAAAAAGAAAGGAGAAGTCACGGGTAGTTTCCGGTGACCAGGGGTAGGGGGTTTCCAGTGGACAGGGGTGGGGGAGGGGGAAAGTGGTTTTCGGTGGTAGTGGTCGGTGGTGGCGCTGGCCAGTGGTGGCGGTGTTGTGGTGGAAGGTGTTGGTGATATAATGTTGTTGGGCAATTAGTGTAGATTGTTTATTTAATTAGGTTGTCTAATCCCTTTTTAAGTGTGGTCCCCAACTTTCTCTCTCTAAGTACATTGGTTTGTGTGTCACTTCTCTATGTTGCACTTATTTAGAAAAGGAGGAAGTATATATTAACAAAAAAATTACAAGAATAAGAAAAATCAGGGAAAGAAAAAAAAATATAGTCTCATGATAGGTTTTAGGAATACCTTGGTAAGGGTAGTAATTTTAAAGAATTATAGGACATAAATGTAATTTTTCCTCTCATTCTCAAACCTATAATATCAAAAAGCCCCCCCACTTTTTCAAAAGAGCTTTTTGAGCCCAAAAAGTTATTTCAAAGCTCTCTTCACCAAACACCCAAATTATAGGATTAACTAGTTAAATCCTCTAATATGAACCCAAACCGCTAATTTTTCCTCAAACCTTTCTTTACCAAACAGGGCTTCTCTTAACCAAACACCCCCCTTAATGTATCACAAGAATAAGGACAAAAAAGAGATGCTTTGCATCAGTCAAAAGCGGAAAAAGTAATTATTACAAGGACAAGTATCAAAGGAATAATCAACTAAATGACCAACATTGCGTATCCAGTTTGTGGCTCCGTCAACTTCCCTATAAATGTGATTGATTCTCCAACTTGTAAATGGCTGCAACAATATGTAGGGATATTCAATAATATTGGTAATTTTCCATGGAGGACTCCATATTCCTATAACATCATTGGTGACTATCAGATTATCACCTTTGATAATAAGATATTGAATCCCTTCTTTGATTGCTACAAGAAATCTTAGATGGAGAATTGTTGCTTCTGCTATGTATGTTCTTGTCGTGCCCAGGTTGAGAGCACAAGCTTTAATGACGTCGCGAATAGAATTGCGTAAGATGACTCAATAGTTGAAGAACGAACGAACGAACCCTTCATAAATTTAGTTTGTAGAAAGGTGTAGGAAGAGATTTTCAGTCACGCTACAAGGACGAAGTGAGGAGGGTTAAGGGGAGGGGGCACCTTAAGGGAGATCTTGTTAAATGGAGAAAAGAGGACATGTTTCAAAGACAATGTCCAAGAAATACTTCTGCAATGTCATACTTACAACCGATGATTATATAAAAAATTACCAACGATATACAAAATGACTAAATATGTAAATTTTAAACATCGTAAAGTTTGAAATATGAGTCTGCAAACTCATTTTTTGTAACTTCTCTTAAAAGTAGGATCCAATACTCTCCTATTTTCACATTTAGATATCTAAACCCTTTCTATCTAGAATGAGGACACTGTCCTCAAGACAAACTTTACATTCCAAATGAGATTCCAGCTAGATGGCGCGATTTTCGCCAGTGAACATTGTAAAGTGGATGGTTCTTTTTTTGGAAATACTCTTAATTTTTTTTTTGTCAATTACGGATGTGCAAACATATTTTTTGGATGTACAAAATAACTAATGGATGTAAGATGTAAAAACCGTTATGGATGTGCAAATATAGTTTTTTTATCTACAAAAAAAAACATGGATGTGCAAACATAATATTTGGATGTACTGATGTACCAAAGAAATCATGGATGTACAAAATATAATATGGATGTACTAACATACTTTTGGATTTTAGATGTACAAGAAAACTAATGCATGTATGATAATGAGTCCCATGAGGTTTGATCCTTAGACCTCAGGGATATGAGGTGGGAAGTGATGCCACTACTCCACCACCTCAACCTCAAAAAAACCATTATGAATGTTCAAATATATTTTATAGATGTACAAAACAAATAAGATGTATGTACAATTTTTTTTTTTTTGAATGTACAAATTCAATTTTTACCAGTGAATTGCCGACTCAACGAAAAAAAGACAAAATGGTGAATATTCACCGGTAAATATTTCCCCGTTTAGTCGTTAAATCACCAAAATAATTAAATAAAGAAAATCGTTACCTTAAAATTTCATTAACGCTAGCCTATCATTTTCATAGATCCAAGTTGATGAACAATACCATTAACTTTGCTGACTGACCAATTAGCACAGTAGCTGGTGTTAAACCAAAACCAGGGGTACATTTCAAACCCAAAACCTATCAAGATGAAAATGGTTTTCAATTCCAATTCCAAAACCAAGCCTCTTGTTTTCTTCCTACCAAAACCATTTTCTTTCTTTTCTTACGTGTTAACTCACACAGGAACCAACTCACAGTTTTGCACTCGGTTTTTCTTACTTTAATAATAAACACAAAATTTAATGAAGTATAAGATGACGCCTGATTTATTTCTTATAAATAACCACAATATTTGTTATATTGCCACATAAACCTATCACTTGTACTATCTCATTTACAACTCTACATTTCTTGGTGCAAATTCTAAAGCTTTTTTTTTTCTTGGATAACAAACAAAAAAGGAGAAAATTTTATATTTCTTAGAGAAAAATTCGGTCCCTTTTTTTATAAATAGTATTAAAGAGGTTGAATTTCTGGGAAAATAATAGAAGTTCAAAAGATGACGAGTACTGCTGGTCAAGTTATTCGTTGCAAAGGTATGATCAATTCATCAAATTGCTAAATTTTTAATTACTGCATTCTTTTTTGATTTTTTATTGATGGGAATTAATGCATTTTTTATGGTATAAGATGAAATTTTGTTTTCAAGTTCATGATCCATTATTTTTTTGGATTTGTTTTTAATAAAGAATTATTTAAGACCTTATTCTGATATTTGTATGTTTTGGAATAATTCCTGTTGATGATGTTTATGTCTGCTTGATGTCAAGTTGAAAATGATGCTTTTTTAACAAGATCATTAGATTTGTACTAATGTTGGTATTTATTTATTTAATGTAATTTTTATAGTAAAGGGTCGCTTATATATGTCCAATCTATTTTGTAGAGTGAGGTTATTTATATTAATCCCGGAAAATGTTAAAAGCTTTCAATTAAATTTAATTGAAAAAGACATGAGTCAAAATGTTGACTGTGCTAAGATATTATGGTGGTATACCTGTTGAGGAAAACCCTTAAATTATGATTATTACCACAAACGGAAAATGTTCGGGGTTATAATAATTTGATCATTGTGTTGCCTTAGGATTAATAAATTTTAAACAATAAGAAAATAGAAATAAAACCCCAAAAAAAGAAGAAAAAAAATAGTGATCAAGCATTATCTGAAAATATCTCCTACGACGGTTGTAAATCCTACATGGTACAACGACCTTGTAAATCCTACGTGGTACAACCAAATAGGAGGAATGTGAGAGATTGATGGTGTGATAATGGCATGAATGCAGCTGCTGTAGCATGGGAAGCTGGAAAACCCTTGGTGATGGAAGAAGTGGAGGTAGCTCCTCCACAGAAAATGGAGGTTCGTGTGAAGATCCTCTTCACCTCCCTTTGTCATACTGATGTCTACTTTTGGGAGGCCAAGGTAATATATTTCCCACATAACATTACATGGTATAGTGTATTAGTGTGTATTTACTCAACTCTGTCTTTTTTAATGATTGTTCAGGGCCAAACACCAGTGTTTCCTCGGATTCTCGGTCATGAAGCTGGAGGGTATGCAAATTCTACTCGAATATGTTTTTGTAACATGTTCAACTTTGTGTTTTGAATTTGTGGAATGATTGGATTGTTGAAGTTGTTGGCACCAAAATGATGCAATTATTGTTGTTTATTATCTACTTCCGCCGTTTCACAATACTTGCATTCAAGCTCCCGGGAAATCAATTTTATAAATTTAAGTGTTTATTTTGTCTAGCATCTTCCAAAAATTGTGTGTCTAGGAGCTTCGTTGCAAGAAGTATTCTAAACGGAGGAAGTTTTTTTTTTCAAAGATAATGCTAATTTATTCAATAGAAATCATAGAATGAGCAATGACATATGCATAAACTATATTGTGTTTGACTGGACTATTGATCACATTAAATTACTGGTTGTTACCTGACATTTTATAATTGATCACCTTGGAATCAATTTGTTTGTAGCATTAACATTGCTGGGTAGTAATTAATATATTGTGCTTTTATGCATTTGATCATATAGAAT
This sequence comes from Beta corolliflora, assembly GCA_947648045.1. Lineage (NCBI taxonomy): Eukaryota > Viridiplantae > Streptophyta > Magnoliopsida > Caryophyllales > Amaranthaceae > Beta > Beta corolliflora. The sequence continues at coordinate 697,751 of CANSZD010002914.1, read as the reverse complement.
TGTGGAAAGTGTTGGAGAGGGTGTGACAGACCTCCAGCCGGGGGACCATGTCCTGCCTGTTTTCACTGGTGAGTGCAAGGAATGTGCGCACTGCAAGTCAGAGGAGAGTAACATGTGTGATCTTTTGAGGATCAATACTGACAGGGGTGTGATGCTTAATGACGGCAAATCGAGGTTTTCAATCAACGGCAAACCCATATTTCATTTTGTCGGAACATCCACGTTTAGTGAATACACAGTGGTTCATGTTGGTTGCCTGGCTAAGATCAATCCTGAAGCACCCCTTGACAAAGTCTGTGTTCTCAGCTGTGGAATCTCGACAGGTTGTTTAGATAACCCATTTTTATTATTGACATGATACGGCGAAATTTAATAAATCGCTAACGAATATTAGCATCTGGGCTTTGTTTACAGGTTTTGGTGCCACTGTGAATGTCGCAAGACCAAAGAAGGGTCAAACAGTTGCTATTTTCGGCCTAGGAGCTGTTGGGCTTGCGGTTAGTATTCTTTCGTGACTACATTATGTGATTATGCTTATTAACTATGTAGCATGAGAACCACTCGGGTTTTGAAAACAGAAACATCTTTATGATGCCATAATGGACAAATTTCAAGACCGCACCATTCCGGGCTTCATTAGCACGGAAATGATTGGGGTTTCTTAAACGGAAACGTTTCATGTCCTAGAGGTTTTTGTACTTCTGAGCTTAAACTTTCTGATTGAACTTCACTGATATGATTGCTATATGTTTTTAGGCTGCTGAAGGTGCCAGAGTTTCTGGTGCATCAAAGATCATAGGTGTGGATCTGGTTTCTAGTAGGTTTGAAGCAGGTAAGTTATTATACTATATATTACCATCCTGATTGTTCATCTGTTTGATGAGAAGCACCATTATCTTGCAAACATAAAACATTGTTAGAATCTGATGATATATATTACTGCTTGTCAACAGCAAAGAAGTTTGGTGTGACCGACTTTGTGAACCCCAAAGACCATAACAAACCAGTGCAAGAGGTTTTTACTCCTACTCTTTAATGACTTCAGAATACAACCTTTCTGATACTGTAGTTAACCCATTCATGTTGTTCCTTGTGCTTCTTTCATTAGGTAATTGCTGAGATGACCAATGGAGGTGTGGATCGAAGCGTTGAATGTACTGGAAATGTTCAAGCCATGATTTCTGCCTTTGAATGTGTCCATGATGTATGTTTTCAACCAACCAATTTTTCAACCTCTACTAATTAGTTAAATAAAGTTCAAATATCTTCTGGATTATATACTGATTGTTTTATTCCATATGGGTTTGATCCATTTCAGGGTTGGGGTGTTGCTGTTCTTGTTGGTGTACCCAACAAAGATGACGCCTTCAAGACGCACCCTGTGAACTTCCTGAATGAGAGAACACTTAAAGGGACTTTCTTCGGAAACTATAAGCCCCGTACTGATATTCCAGGGGTCGTGGAGAAGTACATGAACAAGGTAACAAAAGAATAATAGTGTGCGTTCTTTTCAAACGATTTCTAGATTACTATCCGTATCTAAGCAATCTTCTGATGTACTTCTTACACTATGTAGGAGCTTGAGCTGGATAAATTTATTACCCATGAAGTCGCCTTTAAGGATATCAACAAGGCTTTCGACCTTATGTTGAAGGGCGAAAGTATCAGGTGCATTATCCGCATGGATGCATGAAGTTGAAGATAGAGCTCTGTTTATGTCCTTGTGTTAAACGAGTTGTAGGGATGAATAAAAATTAGCATGTTCTTTTCTTTATGATGTTTATGGATATGGAGAGTTTACTTTTCCCCATAGTATATGGACTTCCTTTGAGAATTAGTGTTCAAATTTTTATATACCAAAGTTGAGGAATGAAAGGACCTTGTGTTTATATAATTGCAGGCTGTTGTGGTTCCTAATATTCTACTAATGATCATTTATCAAATTTTTGTATCCATCTGAGGGCATTTGTTTTTTATGCTTGTGCTTTGCGGAAATCTATAATCACCTAACTCTTAACTTGTGTGACAAAATGTCCAGAGTGGCCTACATCAGTCATTAATACTCCCTCCGGTCTTTATTAGTTTACTCCTTTTGACTTTTGACACTATTCACATACATGACTTTGACTATCTCTTGTGATTTGTACTTAAGGAAAAATATAGTCATGTGAGATCTTGTTAGATTCATCTCAATATGTAGTATCCAAATATCAAATTTTTGTAATTTTTGCTTATTAATAATTACAGATATTAAGGTTCAAATTAGTGTATCGGCAAATGTGCCCCATAGAAAGGGGTAAACTAATAAAGACCGGAGGGAGTACATCATAGACGTAGTCTCTCATCTTAAGTGTCCAAAGATCCCAAGTTTATTGTTTAGTTAACATTGTCTTAAACCCCATAGGTTAGGTGGTTTACTTTTTCAATATAAATCTTATATTTTTATTGCATAATATTTTATATGATAATGAAAACATAATATTTTATTAAAAACAACTATTAACCCTTCTTTAAAAATGAAAGGGTATAAAGAGTTCCCTCTAGGTTTTCCTTGGGAGGGTCGTTCTAGGCAATACTAGGGTTTCCCTACTGAGGGTCATTTCTCGAGTGTTTTCTCGAGAATCGTACATCAATCATCATGGCTTCTTCATCTCTCACTTCAAGGGAGGGGGAAGCAATCCTAGAAAAGACGTATTTTTTATATCTGCCCAATAATCAAGAGAATAGTAGTGAAGTTACGGGAGAGGGAGAAGAGGAGAAGGGAGAAGAGGCTATTGAATGGCATGATGACGGGGAGGAGGATGAGGAGGCGAGGCTGGAATTGGGATTGGTAGGTAAAATCTGGACGAAGAGGAGGATTAATGTAAATGCGTTCATGGTGACAATAAAGAATGTTTGGCAACCGAGTCATGGCTTAGATATTAGCAGCATCGGGGATAATATCTTTATCTTTGAATTCCACCATTGGAAAGATAAACAACGTGTTGTCGAAGGGGAGCCATGGCACTTTGATAAACATGCAATAATTTTAGAAGACATAGTAGGCAATGTAAAACTCTCGGATATGAATCTCTATGAGCTCCCAATGTGGGTTAGGGTTTATAATTTACCCTTCAAAGGTAGGCTCAATAATGCAAATGTTGAAGCAATTGGGAACAAAATAGGATCTTTCGTCAAGATGGATAGTTCTGGCTCCATGGGAATCGATAAGTCGATCCGACTCCGAGTTAAGGTAGATGTTAGAAAAGCTCTCTTGCGGAAAATCAAGGTGAAGATGAGAGGAGGGGTGGAAGAATTTTTCGATGTAAAATATGAGAGACCCCTTTATTCTGCTTTTTTGTGGGAAAGTAGGGCATGGGGTAAAAGACTGTGAGACGTGCCAAGAAGAGGAGGATTCTTCCATGCCTTATGGGTGGATGAAAGCTTCACCGTGGAAACGAAACAATGTCGAAGAGCCCCTGAGTCGAGAAACCGGAGGAGCCTCATGTGCAAAAACTCTTTTCATAACAAAACCGAAAATGCAGCATGTGCGAGCCATTAAAAAACAAGTGAATGATGTCCTTGAACAATTGAATCATTGTGCTATTGATAATAAGATAGAGCAGGTAGAGCAAATGGAGAACAAGGGAGATAAAAGTGGTGAAAATAATGTGTGTGATGCCCAGGAAAGTTATGTGAATAGAGACGTAATGCTGCACAGCGAACAAGTGCTGCCATTATATTATATCTTCAAAAGGGGATGAAGCAGGCCAAGACGAGATCATAAGTGTTGAAAAGAAAAAACGGGATGGAAAAGGATACCAAAACCAGGGGTAGGGACTTCTACTGCATTTCATGGTTTGATAGGTTATCGAAGGAAGGAAATGACGGGATGGGTAAAAGGGATGGATCCCATGGTGGCTGACATAATGGACCAAACAAGAAAGAGTGGTAGAGTCTTCTGATATAGATCGTATGATAGAAGATGATTATTCCGTGAATGTGGCGGGCCCCACAAAATGGGCTCTTGGTGATCAATGAGTAACATCTTGTTGTGGAACTGTCGGGGTTTGGGAAGCATTACGGCGGTCAATGCGTTGCGAACGCATTGTGATTAATGAGCATCCCCATTTGGCTTTTTTGCAAGAAACGTAACTCCACAAGGTGGAGAGGGATAGAGTTCGGGTGAAACTTAGAAGAAAGGAATGCTGTCAGTGGATTGTTCGGGCCATGGGAGATCGAGACGGGGTGGCATAGCACTATTATGGAAGGAGGGGTGGGCAGCCCCGGTCCGAACAATATGGAGGCCCTGTGCTCAAAGTTGAAAATGAGGCCCCCTATATAAAAAAATTCAAAGGCATGTACAATTGTCTCAGGGAGACCTCGAATGGGCCGCCATGCTTGTCGATGAGCTCCTTGGATCAGTCCAATCTATTGGAGGGACATTCTGCTATTACTATTCCTGGACTCGCGATCAAATAAACTTAAATGGGATAACCCACTGCCAATTTTAGGTAACTCTAGTGATAATTTTTTCCTAACAACCTTAATTTGGGTTACTATGGCATCTCTTAGGCTACAAAAATGCCTAGACGTTACTTGCAAGGCTAATGCAATGTAACATTTTGCTGCGCTTTCTCCTGCTATCACTTTAAATGATTATATTAATTCTCCCATTTTTTTTGACAATACTCATCATATTTCCCCTCCGCCTACAACACCAAAAGCCAAAAATTCACCAAAATAATTTAGTTTCTGGTAGAAAAACTATATTCGGCTAACGAGTAGGTAGCAAAAAAGCAACTTCAAACATTTGTAATCAATCTATTCTAGTAAGGAGAAATTAAATTGTATTAACAATCTATTCTATTAACAATTTTCAATAGCAGTAGCTTGACTAGCTTCATTGGCAGCGTCAGCGTGTAAGAACAGAGAGAGAAAGCAGTGAGTTTTTGGGGCTTGATAGGGATAGCCAAGAAATCGGGTAAGGAGAAAGAAAGAAGATCTGAAGAATGAAGAATGAAGATGAAGATGAAGATGAAGATGAAAGATCCAGCGGGTAAGGAGAAAATCAAGGAGAGGGAAAGATAAAAACTTGAGGCCTTACTTTTACTGGTATGCGCGTGTGTAGTGGATGTACTAATGCCTTACTTTTGGTTGGGCCTTGGGCTTACTTATTTATTTATTTTTTTAAACTTGAGGCCCCTCTAAAAGGGAGGCCCTGTTCTGAGTCCCATTTTGGACTTGTTCAGGGTCGGCCCTAGGGGTGGGATGTTACCATTATGTCTTTCTCCGAAAATCATATTAATGCTATGATAGAAAATGCGAGTGGTGTTAGTTGGCGCTTTACTGGAGTGTATGGTTGGCCTGAGGAGGAGAACAAGGGGGAAACGGGTACTTTGCTGAAGACTCTTTACCATGATCAGTACACACCATGCCTATGAGGAGGCGATTTTAATTTGATGCTTTGGTCGAATGAGAAGCAAGGAGGTGCAGATTTCAAGTACATGGAAGCTCCAATAGTTCTGAATGCTGCAGATTATTGCCACCTTGAGGACCTTCACTTTATAGGTAACCCATTCACGTGGACAAACAATCAAGGAGGTGAAAAAAAACATTCAAGAGCGGCTTGACAAGTGTTTTGTAAATTCAGCATGGAAGGACCTTTTTGAGGCCTCTTTTGTGACGCATTTAGAGAAATGAAGGTCGGATCATTTACTGATCCTTTTGTGCATGAGAAATAATGTGGCAGATCAGACCGAAAGGAAAAAAAGGAAGTTGTTTCGGTTCGAAGAGATGTGGACCCGAGAAGAGTCGTGTGTTCAAGTCATTAAAACGGCGTGGGAGAGTGGCGAGGATGCTGTTGGGAATGTGGCTCGTACAGCAAGTAGATTGAAGGTGTGGAGTAAGACAAAGTTTGGAGAATTTGCAAAGGAGATGATAGTGTACAAAGAGCAAATGGGAAAACTCATCAAAGACGAACAATTGGGGGAAAACATAGCGCGAATGCGAGCTTTGGATGAAAGAATGGATGAGTTGGAGAAGAGAGAAGAGAGAAGAGCTATATTGGAAACAACAGAGCCTTCAAGATTAACTTACAGATGGGGATCAAAATACAAATTTTTTTCATGCTAAGGCTAATCAAATGGTGGTGAGAAACAAAATAGAGAGTATAAGCGATGAGGCAGGGAATGTGTATGATGATGAGCCGGACATTGTTGAAAATTTTGTTAAACATTTTGACTCTCTATTTTGTACTAATGATCAGATTGACATGGCGCCAGTTATTGATAAAGTTCAGCCCAAGCTCTCAACACCCCTTCGGCAGATGCTTGAAGAGTCGTTTGTAGGAGAGGAGATCTGCGGGGCTCTGAACCAAATGCACCCAACAAAAGCATAGTGGGACCGGATGTTATTGAAAAAATGTCATTATACCCCCAATGTTTTAGATATTCACCATATACCCCTGAGTTTTTAAAAATATGCACCAACTACCCTTTTGCTAACGGACGTTAAGTCGATGTTTGCATTATTTGCAACTTTGCCATTATTAACCTAATTAACCCTCCTTCCACCCTAACCCCCTAGCCCTAATGCTATAAATAACCTAACCCCCGAACCCTAATGCCCTAACCCTTACTAATTAACCTTAATAAATGGAACTCTATATCTCACCGTCAAAACGATTTTTTTTTAAAAAAAGGACGCTATTGACGACCCTTTAAGAGCATGAACTTCGAGAAGCCCGTCAAAACGATTACCAATACGACGGTATTCTGGGCACGCTTCCCGAGCTGATCTTAACGGTCGATCTCACCGCCAAAACAACTTTTTGTCAAAAAATAGACACGACCAACGACCCTTAAAGGGCACGAATTTCGAGAAGCCCATCAAAACGAATACCAATACGACGGTATTCTTGGCACGCTTCCCGATGCGATCTTAAACTGCCGATTTAAACACCAAAATAATTTTTTTTTGAAAAAACGAACGCCACCGACAAGCCTTAAGGGGTATGAATTTCAAGAATCCCATCAAAACGAGTACTAATACAATAGTATTGTGGGCATGCTTCCCGAGGCGATCTTAGGCCGATCTTACCGCCAAAATGACTTTTTTCAAAAAATGGACGCCACCGACGATCTTTAAGGGACACAAATTTCGGGAATCCCATCAAAAAGAGTACCAATACGGCGGTATTGTAGGCAAGCTTCCCGGGTGATCTTAAACGACCGATTTCACCGCCAAATCGACTTTTTTTTAAAAAAAACGGACGCCAGCGACGACCCAGAAAGGGCACGAAAATTTCGAGAAGCCCATCAAAACGAGTACCAGTACGACGTTAATTAGTCAGTGTTGATAGTGGAGGAGAGATGGGGATTGTTTTTTTAAATATTAGGGGTAATTAGGTTAATAGTGGCAAAGTCGTAAATAATGGCAAACGTCGAATTAACGTCCGTTAGAAAAGGGGCATATGGTGAACGTTTTCGAAAAGTCAGGGTATATGGTGAATATTTGAAACATTGAGGGTATATGGTGAATTTTTTAATTTTTCAGGGGTATATGGTGAAAAAACTGATTTTTTAGTTTGTCAGGGACATATGGTGAAAAAACCGTTTAAACTTATTTTAATATTATTTGTCAACTCCTTATTTATGTGTCATTATAACTTATTTATGTGCCATTATTACTCATTTCTATGTCATTATAAAGCAAACTTGTATCATTTTAACCAATTTTAATATTATTTATCAACTCCTTATTTTTGTGTCATTATAACTCATTTATGTGTCATTATTACTCATTTTTATGCATTATAGAGCAAACTTGTATCATTTAAACTTATTTTAATATTATTTGTCAACTCTTTATTTTTGTGTCATTGTAACTCATTTTGTGTCATTATTACTCATTTTTATGTCATTATAGAGCAAACTTGTATCATTTAAACTTATTTTAATATTATTTGTCAACTCTTTATGTATCATATCATTAATACTTCCTCCGTTCCAAAATAAGTGAAACACTTGTCTCAAAAAGCTCTCACATAAATGAGAGAAGTGTTTCACTTATTTTGGAAACGGAGGAAGTACTCATTTTTATGTTATTATTACTCCATTTTATGTCAGTATTAAGCAAGCTTGTATCATTTAAACCTAACATTTATATCATTTTTCAGTAAACTTATATCATGTGATTATAAAACTATTTCATGTAATTACTGACGTATTTCATATCATTTATATTAATGCATTCATTATACACCTGGATATACAGCAAAAAAGATGAGAGAGAAAGAAGTAGAGAGAGAAAGAGAAAAGAAAGAAGGAAAAAGCCCCAATTCACTATCGTATAACCCTAAGGATAGGAGTTAGCTCAAGTGGGTAGAGCACTCCCCCTTGGCCCTTGAGGTCAGGGGTTCGATCCTTACCCCCAGCATTATGCTGGGGTATTTCCTTAGCATGCTAGGCATGCCTTACCAGCCAATGTGTTGGTGTTTCCTACAGGCTAGTAGCCTGGTAGGGGTTAGCCCTTGGGCTGACTTAATTTCCTAATAAAAAAAAAAACTATCGTATAACCCTAGCCACCCAAAATTGCCTCAATTCAATCTTGATGTCATCAAAAATGCCAATTTTTTCTTAGTTATTGTTACCAATTCTCTATTAACAATACTAGTAGTAATTTTCAGAATACATTTCTTACCTTTTTTCTCAAATCAGTCCAGAATTTTTCCCCAAATTAAGTTCGATAATGCTCGAAAAAATTTCTCATTTTATGAGAATAATTCACATCCTGTGTTTGTCATAGTGCAGTTAAATCAATCCTCTTCCTTTGTAGGATTTCAGGTCCAATCTTTTGATTGGATTAAAGGATTTTTCTTCCTTCCATTCAAATTCAAAGTTCGATTCATGGCTAGGGTTTTTCGAGGTTTTTCGATTCGGGTTCCTCTTTCAATTCTTGGTGTGGGTCAATTGTTGTCGTCAATGGTGTTGGTTTCTTCGGTGCCCTCTGTTAGATTGCTGGTGGGTTCATGTTGTAGTGTTGGTCTGATTGGGGTTTTTTATTCGTCAATTCGTGCGAATGAATTTCCTTATTCGAAAGTCCCTGTTCATTCGGTGCTAAGTTTTGGTATTTTGGTGGGTGATGGTGCTCTGTTGTGTGTTGGTAATTTTCATTTTTTCAATAAAGTCCAAGTTGGTGCAGCTAGTGGGAAGATACTTTTTTGTATCTTCCTCTTGTTATCAGACTACAATCTTCTAACTTCCATTGCAAAGGTATGGAGTTCTACACATCTAGCCTTTTGTTCAAGTAAGAGATTGGAATATGTTATAATCCATTTATCCAATAAATTTAGAACCTTAGTCAAGCCTTTTTGGTTTGATATAATGTTAATTTTGTTCCTCTCTTTCAAGAACTTCTTAATTTACTCCATTCTAGGCCCCATAAGCTATTGGAATGCAGAAGATTGTTCTTCTTTTTCTTTGCCTATAGAAGGCTTTGGCTATTTCTTATGCCAAATCTCTGTCAAGAAAAATGTCAATGAGCTCTTGCTAATAATTATTGAATTGGCGTATGTATTTCATTTGTCTGGTACTTATTATTGCCTTCTCTCTCAGACGTTTATGTGGATGTTTACAAAGTTTGGCAAGTTTGCTATACGAAATTTTATTTCATGCTCTGTCACTCCTGTTTGGAGATAAGAGTTGTTCTAGTTGATAAAAATTGTTGGTTTGATTCAGTCTTTAGCATCTTCTCTTATTGTATAATATTACAATTTTCTGTAATGTTTGCAAAGGTAGGCTCCTTTTTAGTGCCAATCTTTACTGCAAATGTGAGATTGAATCAGGTAGTCATTAATTCATACAAAAATGTTAGAGATTTCTCCAAGTCTATTTGGGTTCTTAAACCGCTAAGCATATTATTATACAGAATCCTTTTTCAGCCCCCCTGTAGTAGGTCATTGGACGTTGTGTTTCTTTTTGCTAAATAATTATGATCATATGTTTTTGGAATATTAGAGGGGTCTCTAAGAAAAATGCTTTGACTGATGTTCGAGATTTTTGTGCTAGCAATCAGGTTAAAATTATGATGCTTTGTGAAGTCAAAACCCAATCTCCCCCCTCCTTGATCATAGCTAATCAATGTGGGTTTCATCACTTTGATTATAGCCCGACCTTTGGTTTAGCAGGTGGTGTATGGTTACTTTGGAAAGATTGTATCTATAATCCGTTCAATTTAGTTGTTATATATAAATCCTCTCGTTTTATTTCTTGCTCTATTTCTCTTCTTGATAAAAATGTTTCTTTCATTGCCATTTTTATTTATGCTCCTGCTAGAAATGAACACAAAGCTGAATTTTGGGAAGAGTTAATTTTATATATTAATGGTCTTAACTCTCCCTTTGTAATTCTTGGAGATTTCAATGAGATAAGCTGTGAACTAGATAAGTTGGGAGGAGCTCCTTTTAACTCTAGTAGAGTTCAAAATATGCAAAATTTGTTAAACCAAGCCCCCTGTATTGAAATCCCATATATGGGCTCCAGGTTCACTTGGAGAAAGAAAAGGGTTGGGCTTAATAACATATTGGAAAGGTTAGATAAAGGTGTGGCTAGCACTACTTGGTTTGATGTTTTTCCCCAAGCAAAACTAAAACATCACCCTTTTACATCTTCGGATCATTGTCAAGTAACGCTTGATTTATCTTTGTTATCTATTAATAAAGCACCTCCTTTTAGATTTGAAAAAATGTGGTGTTTACGTAAAGATTATGATAAGTTAGTTAAAAAAACATGGTGTACCAAGTTTAATGGTTCACATATGTTTAACCTTGTGAAAAAATGTAAGCTTTTGAAGGATAATTCCAAGCGTTGGAATCATTCTCAATTTGGGAATATCTTTCGTCAAATTCGTATAGTTGACAAGAAACTTGAAAATATTCAAGGCCAACTTATTTCTAATCCTTTGTGCTCCATGCTTCAATTAAGTCAAGATAGGTTTTTAAGAAAACGGGAAAATCTCCTTTCTTTTAGTAGAGAGTATTGGAAGCAAAAGAGTAAAGCTAATTATCTTCATTTAGGTGATGCAAACACTAGTTATTATCATGCTCATGCATCCATTAGAAGAAATAAGAACCAGATTAAAGAATTCACAACTTTTGATAATCAAATTATTAGGTCGCCTTCTCACATAGCCCAAGAAATTACTCGTGAGTTTTATTGCCGATTTGTCTCAAACTAGGGGTGTTCGTTCAATGAACAAATTGACTTTGCTCTTCTCTCCCCTATAATCTCTGATGAAGATAACCAATTTTTAACTAATGACGTTTTGTATGATGAAATTAAGGATGCTACCGTTGATTTAGCACCGGATAAATCTCCTGGACCAGATAATTTTCCCCCATTTTTCTTCCAGAAATACTGGACTTTAGTGGGTAATTCGGTTGTGAGAGCTGTTAAAGCTTTCTTTCACTCTGGAAATTTGTTAAAGGAGATTAATCATACTTTTCTTGCCTTAATCCCTAAAATAGACAACCCTTCATGTGCAAATCACTTCCGTCCTATTAGTCTATGCTCTACTATCTATAAGATCATTTCAAAAATTATTACTAATCGTCTCAAAATTGTTATGGGGAAAATCATTCACCCCCTTCAAGGAGCTTTTGTTCCTGAAAGATTAATTCAGGATAATATTCTGATAGCTCATGAGGTTTTTCATTCTTTCAGTAAGAAAACGGGTAATGAGGGGTGGATTGCCATTAAATTAGATATGGAAAAAGCCTATGATAGGTTGGAATGGAATTATATCTTGGTTACTTTGAAAAAACTAGGTTTTTGCTCTCAATGGGTTGATTGGATTAAGTCTTGTATCTCTTCCCCATCATTTTCTGTGTTAGTTAATGGAATTCTAGGAGAGAGATTCTTCCCATCTCGTGGTATTCGTCAAGGAGACCCTCTATCTCCGTACTTATTTATTCTATGTGCTGAACTTTTAGCTAGACAAATCTCCTTTGCCAGCTCTCAGAAAGAAAAACTAATAGGAGTCTCTGTTGGTAAATCAGGAATGAGAATCCCTTTCCTCACCTTTGCAGATGATACTATGATTTTTTCTAAAGCTAATGATCAAAGTTGTACTATTATTAAAGATATTTTAGATAAATATTGCTCTATGTCTGGGCAACTAGAATCTGCGTTCCAATGCTCTCCTAATGTTTCAGATCTTGCTAAATCGAACTTTGTAGCTATTTTGGGTATGAATGAGACAAATGATTTGGGCGACTATTTGGGTTGTCCGATTATTGACTCTAGGGTTACTAAAGAAACTTTTGGGAAAATCCTTTCTAAGACTATTAATCAGCTTCCGAAGTGGAAAGCTAACTCTCTTTCCCAAGCTGGACGAACGGTTTTAATCCAATCCAATTTACCTACTAAAGCTAATTTTCAAATGCAGAGTTTCTATCTTCCTAAAAAGATTCTGACCTCTTTGGATAAAACTTATAGAAATTTCTTTTGGAACAAAGATGTTTCAAACAAGTCTGCTAACCTTATAGGTTGGGATAAAATTTGTCTTCCTAAACAGTATGGTGGTCTTGGTATTCGTAAAGCAGATATCAATAATATAGCTCTCCAGATGAAGCTTCTTTGGAAGTTCATTCATAATTCTTCTAACCTGTGGGTTAACTTGGTTAAGAAGAAATATAGCAAGAATCAAAACATAATGACTCATAAGGTTTCTTCGGTGGCATCTTGGCAATGGAAAAAACTTATGAGTTTGCGCCCGCTTTTTAAGAAAGGTCTCAGGTGGCTGGTAGGTAATGGAAAGGATATTCTTTTTTGGGATGACAATTGGATCTTCCAATATCCCCTTAGAAATATTGTTCAGCCTCCTATTTCTTCTGAGAATTTTAAAGTTAGTGTGGTTATTGATAGTAACGACAATTGGGATAAGGCTAAATTAAATTCCCTTCTCCCTCCTCATATTGCCTCTGCAATTTCTCAGTCTTTCCTTCCGTCTAACCCGCAGTCTGATACCTTAATTTGGGGGTTAACAGCTAATGGAGAATATTTTATCAAGTTTGGCTACATGTTAGCGCAAGGGCTGCTAAACCCTAATTTTGAAAAGGTGGATTTTGATTGGATTTGGAAGCTTAGCGTCCCTCCTAAGATTAAAAACTTTTTGTGGAAAGCTTGTCATGATGGGCTTCCCACTAAGGATAGACTTGAAAGTGTAAGATTTTTCTCCCACATTAATGTGTTCTTTGTAGTAATGCCCCAGAATCTTTGAATCATCTGTGTTTTGAGTGCCCTTTTATGTTAGACACTTTTGCGTGTCTTCATGCTAGTGGAGATTGGCCTCTTCTTCCTTCTGACTTTGATTTTTCTAATATAGTCTCTTTTCGTGTTTGGCTCAACTCCTGTAAGTCTGTTTCTTCGTCTCACGATATTAGCAAATTCTCTTTTGTCTGGTGGTTTATTTGGTTTTTTAGAAATAGAGTTATTTTTAATAATGAAGGCATTTCTCCCCGCCAAGCTAATTTTCAAATTAATAAGTTTTTTTGTAGCTGGATTGATACAGATTGTGAAGATTTTGAGCACCCCTCCCTTTCTCTCGTTACTAAGAATAATTGCCCCTAAAACTCTCAGGTCGGGTAGGAACCTTATTTGGTCTCCCCCTCCCTCTAGTTTTTTCAAACTGAATTTTGATGGATCTAAGGCTAGCAATGGTAATGCTTCCCTTGGTTTTGTCATTCGAAACAGTGTAGGTGATGTGCTTCTTGCTGGTGGTAAAGCTATGGGCTCTCATGTGTCTATAATTCAGGCCGAGGCTTGGGCCCTTAAGGAAGGGGTTAAGGCTGCCCTCTCCCTGGATATATCTCATCTCATTATTGAAGGAGATAATCTAGGAGTCATTAATTCTATGAAAAAATCCTGGCAAATTCCGTGGGAAATTTCTAACATTGTTTCAGATGCTGGTGCTGATGTGTCTCGTTTTCTTGAGTGCAGGTTCATTCATTGTTTTCGCGAAGCTAATCGTGCAGCAAACTTTATGGCTAGGAAGGCGCACGACTATCCTTCCCTTTTGTATTGGTTCCCTCCTTATTGTATTGATTTCTCTCTTATCATTCGTAAGGATGTTTTAGGCTGGCCCCCGGATTAGGGGTCAAGTCTAAGTCTGTTTTCCGTATCAAAAAAAAATATCATTTATATTAATATTATTATAATTCACTTTTATGTCATTTTTCAACAAATTATCATTATTATTTCTTTGTGTAATCTTTCAACAATTTTTGTATCATTATTTCATGTTTTTTCTTTGAATAATTTTTTAATAAATACACTATCATTTTGTTAAGCATATGTGTCATTTTAACACTACTTTGTGTCATTTAAAACAAAAACATTCCCCAACATCCTTTACCACCATTCCACCACTTTACTCAACCCCTCACCACCACTCGCCTCACTCCACAACCCACCATTGTTCCTTCCCGACGCACCAGTACAGCCACACCACCAGCGAGCACCAGCACAACCACACCCTTTCCCATGCACCAGCACCCACCTTTCCCCAAGCACAAGCACAACCCACCAAACCACCAGACCACCACGCCACCACACCACCGCTTCACGCTCCAGATGCACAAAAACATTATCAAACTCTATCCATGAGTAGAAATCAACACAACACCACTTCAACACCACCGTCTTCAACCAATTCAATTTCCACAAGAATCGAACTAAAATTTATCAAACTCTATCCATGAGTAGAAATTACAATTGAAATTCAACTTAACATTCAATTTTCACAAGAAAATCGAACTAAAATTTATCATCAATCCTATAATTATGCATCAAAAACTGAAAAATTATTTCAGATCCATCACAAACTCAAAACAACATTCCAAAAAATCTGATTAGTTGTTGTTAGTATTAGTATGGACCAATATTTTGGAGTAATCTAAATTGAACTAAAAATCTAATTAACAGCAACTAATTTTCGATTGTGGTGGAATAATCCTAGTAATATCCTCTAATTTTCGATTGTGATGAAGCTAAGAAAACGAGAGACGACACCGACGAACAAGTGTAATTCGACGTTACCGTGGCCGAATTACTTGCTGCATACAACGGAGAACGAGTTGCCCATGGACGAAAGTGATTATAGAGAATGAGGATGGTGATGTCGCCATTGTTGAAGCTTAGTTGTAGGAGGTTAGTTTCAACGCCGCCATTGAAATTGAAGTGCGATTCTTGCAGGGGGAGAGGAGAGAGGATGAGATGAAGAGAAAGAGGATCTGGAGAAAGTGAAGCAAGAGGGAGGAGAGGAGGAGAGAAAGGAAATTTGGTCTTATATTTCACACGTGTGGATGCCTTGTTACACCATTACTTATGGAGTAACATTTACACCCAAGAGTTTTACCCAATTAAATAACTAATGAATATCAAATGATACTTCAATTTCTTCGAGAACCATGGAACTAAATTTCAGATTATTTCGAGGAACGTTCATTAATAGTTTTACTTGATATACGATGCTTCATTTGTGATTAGACTTGCTACTTCACAATAAACTCGATTTAAATCTCTTTATGAACGTTAATGGGTCAATCCATTGATGAACCTCAAAGTGGGAACTTTACACTTGGAGCTCCTGAGTTCACCAATTGAGCCAACCCTATTATCACTATATCTACGCACACAAAAAAACAGATCTGCGACTGCAATTATACTTCCAGAAGAAAAAAGAGACCTATAAACTAATCTATTGATCTAGCTAAAAAATATACAATGTGCTTGAGGGAACAAAATTTACACTATCTCAGAAAACAAGTTACTCGCATCAGGACTGTACCAACTTCGCCAGAATACCCATATCCAAAATCTTAACATCGAGTGATTCATCTACTTTTACAATTCCATCGGAACCATCCACCCCAATCAATTTACCCGTAAAACCACGTTGTGCACCTCCCATGATCTTAATCTTGTCTGATTTCCTTGGAGGTATCAAGTCGATCTCATTTGGCAACGCAATTATCACCTCACCATTGCCACTTGTTCCAAACGCAACTCGGCAAGATCCATCCTGAGAGAACAATAAGAATGCAAAGATGAATGCTGCAAGGAAAAATATGTGCATATTCATGTGCACTCCTACAGCTTAGCGGAGAAATTTCTGGATGTTCGCATGATGAAACAGTTGAGCAACTCTCAGGATAAGCGTTCATCCAAGAGAAACCAACTGACCATGACAATGAAAATAAGTAAAAAAATTACTATATGAACAATACATGCAGCAGTATTATGCACTAGCCACCCAGAATGTGTAGCAACTTTGAGCGCATCTCAAACCACAAGCAATCAAGTCCAAGAAAACAAGAACATACCGCCAACACCTCCTTCACGACTCCCACCATGGAATCATCACCTGACTTTACCACATTTACCAAAATGTCAGGCAAAAGCCATAATCCTTCATTCTCACCACCTGCACATTGAAATTACATACAGGAGTTGAATTAATATATTGCTCCAAGATTCTTCATATATTGAAAATAGATAAAACAAAAGGCTAGTGATTTATAAGAGCATACGACGTCCCATGCAAAATGATTATATACCTATAGAGGAGCTTTAGGTAGTACCCAACAAACACCCCACTTTTTCCATAACCACACAGGAACATGCTCACACACACTTTCCGAAAAAAAAAAAACACGTACACCTCCATCCCAAAATTCCTTCACATGTAAATTTGGAATGGACATAAAAAGTAATCAAAGTAGATAAAAATTGCAGGGTGGATAGGCAGACAAAAATGAGAAGGGTTGATGTGATAGAGATAGGAGTTAAAAACATAAATTAAATTATTGTCTTTTAACCCAAAATAGAAGTCTGCATATATAATTTCGAGACAACCCACACGGAGGTGTGAAAGAAATCAGGGAAGTAGGTACTTATGACTTCACCTCATTCAAACTCGTAACATCCCATCAAGAAGCAAACAATCAATCATTTATAACCAGAAGATAAGAAGCTTAAATGGCCTATTAAACTGGAGCAAGTATCGCTTTTAATTGAATTCCCAATATCAGTACAAGTGTATAAAGTAAGCATCAATAGATAACTTGAATTTACCCATTCAAAGACCTGCAGAATTCCAAGCTCTAAATAGATTTCAGTTCACCATATTGCAGAACTATTAATGAAGATATGTAACCAAAATATAACATGAAATAACAACGAAGGTGAAGAAATAGCTGTAAATAAGAGCTAGACCATGGACCGTGGTTTTAAATCTTAGACACGGTCGCAGATTTCGCAGGCGATGCAGATGGTTTGCAGCTGTTGCTGCCTTATATCTCGGTCTCCTAAGCTCAAAAACCTTTACAATGCGATCGCAATGGGCGACGAGACCAAGATTTAATACCATGCCATGGAGTCAAACTAAACCTTTGAAAGACACGCCCAACAAGACAACAGGCTTTTAGCCAAGAATTAAAAAAGACAAAAAGAGGAGTATCAAAAGCAACTTGGTAGTTTGGACAGTTAACAAATCCACTAGGGCAAGGTAGAAGTATTATGTGTTCATTTTGTCAGCCAGAAGTATGAAGGAATGTCGTATCCAATATCATTTTCTACACTGAAGAATCCAAAATTTGCAGCAAATGGAAGAGTCAAAAAAATGTTATTCCTGCCTTGGCACTTCTACAATTTTGCCACTGCCACAGCATAATCCTCATGGTACACTGTCATAAAGGATCTCAGTCCTAGCTTCATCATATAAATATATAAACAAAGCACCAACAAGGACAGTTAAAAGTTTTCACTTGTCTAATCTCATCAAACGATGCAACCTTTCAACATGCTGCAATTACATGATATCAACCTATAAAAGAATGAGGTTGTCATAATATTTAGTAATAACCGGCATAGGCTCTCCTAAGCAAACCAATATGGAAAACTTAACAAGTGAAAAATTAACCAGATTTCTAAGATCATCATCCTACAGGACGTGACTAAATGCAAAAGACAAAAGAACGTCATCATGATGAATGCTAAATAGACATAAGAGAGAGGAAGGTCAAACCTATTGTAGGAGACATCATATCTCCAGGAGTCATTGGTTGCCCACCAGGAGTACCAGGTAAATATGACACAGAGCCTGGTGTGGACGGCTGTCCACCAGGGGTTGATGGCAAGTAAGGACTTGGAGCATTACCTGAAAAGAGAATACAAATTAATCAGTATTATGATACAGAAGATTCAAAAAAACCAAAATTGAACAGGAAGCTAATTCACCATAAGCTAAACCAGTTTCTCTAGGGGTCGCAACTTCAATGTAATTGCCACCAGGAGTAGGTGCATCATATGGCTTTGAGGGAGGACTTCCAGGCTGAAGAACATCAAGCATGTCAACCTTATTTCAAAAAGAAAAATTTACTGCTAAATTTAAATATTGCGACACAAATCCATACCCGGTACTGTGGACTTGATCCCCAAGAAGCAGGATCTGCATCATCCCAGTTTTCCCTGACATTGCAAGATTCCAGAAATAACTTAGTCACAATGAAGCAGTAACTTTTCGTTAGTACACTAGATCTAGTGGCAGCAGGTGCAACCAAATATGATAATAAAGAAGGAACTAAACAGGGGAAGAGATCAGAAGGAAATGCATTTATATGTATATTCTACACAAAATACATCTGATTATATTTCATAAACATAATAAAAAAAAGTAACTTAGTACTCCGTCAGTGTCACATAATTCGCAGATGAATAACAAAAGCCGTAGCAAAGACAAATGAATAAGAACTGACCTCGCTGGACTCATTGGGGTATATGGGTTCCATGCTCGACCCCCCATGGGTGTCCTCATGCCCTCATGAATGGGTGTAGCTAAAAGAATAAGGTAATTAGGACCATGTTAAGAAGACATGACTCATACTTCAGTCACATGGTTATAGCATAACATAAGATATGAGAACACAATTAGACCAACCTCGCGCCTCTCTCATAGGAGTCATGTAGGGATGCATTGGTGTGCGAGAAGGATGCATCGGAGTCTCACTCCCCATACCATATCGAGACGGCTCCCTAGAAAATTACACAGGATAAGAGGCATATTACAGAAACAACACAAAGATATAGTAGAGGAGAAATAGTGATTACCGATATGGAGTTGTAACCGCAACATTGTCAGATATATGACTTCGTTCAACTGGAAAAAAAAATAATGGTTAGCTTCACGGTATAAAAACCAAGAAGATACCTGTCTACTGTCATCTTCCACAAATACTTGCCTGTAACCTCCTTCATCTGAGACTCCAATTCAACGCGCACAGTTGTGCCCTTAATGTCCTTTACACGTCCTCGGTAACCCTTATAAGGTCCAAGACGTATTTTAATTGTAGTCCCAATGAGTGAATCATGCCCTCTACCCCCTCTATGCCTTCCTCCAACTGCAACATAGAGACACCAAATAACAACATAATTCACTTCTGATTACTATCAAATATGCCAAGTTGAAGGCAAATCATGCTACGGAACTCACATTCTGGTTGAGGGCCCCTTGGAGGTAGTCTTCCAGGAGATTGTGGAGCTCGTTGTGGAGTCCTTAAATATGACAATGGATCACCCTATAAAACAAATTAAAAATAAATAAAACAAAAAAGAATCAACTGGGATCCAATGACCAGGGGTCAGTAAAGGTCAAGTTAAAAGAAAATAAATGTTTAAAAACTAAAACAGATCATCTCAAAATTTCCAATATTATACTTCCTCTATTCTGAAATAAGTGGAACACTTCTCTCTTTTATGTGAGAACTTTTTGAGAGAAGTATTACACTTATTTCAGAACACAGGAAGTATGTGAATTTTAAGACAGAAGAAAACTTAAGTAAAACTAAGTGAACAGGAAAGCAACTAAAGTCCCATGAAACTAATATGGAGCATACACCACTTATAATGATGCATCACTGCATCCATCTCTTCAAACAACATTCACACATGAGATCCGTTTTGAAGTAAAGAAAAGCACAATGGTATTGCCTGCCAAGCGGAGTAGCATTATAATCCAGAGCCAGCTTATAATGGTGCATGAAACTAATATGGAGCATACACCACTTGACATGACTAGAGATCCTCTGCTGGGACTTTCCCGTCAGTTATTTTAAAACCTAGTTCAGTGAAACGTATATCCATCACCTTATTTATACACAGTTATATGGAAAATCTTCTATGTAAAGTTTCATCACGTAATCTACCCACATGCATTATTTGGTCTTCTCCTCAAAAAGATCATACCAAAATTAGACTCAACATTAAAAACTCATACTTCCTCCATTTCTTAACAGATGCATCATATTGACTTTTTCTACTATTCAGAATATGACGTTGGCCATATTTAAATACACTATTGGTTAATCTCAATGTAAATTGTCAAAAATTATTTTTTTTATTATGTTTTATTATAGGCAAAAATGGCCTCAAAACCACAAACTATGGCGCGGGTGCACCGACACCACCAACTTTAACTAATAGCCAAAACACCCCCAAACTATTGGTCTGGGTGCAGCGAGTGTCATAAATGACGCCGGAGCTAACTTTTCTTGTCGACAACCTCATCATAATCTCTCTACGCTTCCGCAACCTCACTCGCCTGGAACTCCGGGGTTGTCGCGGACTCACTGACCTTGGAATCGCTACCTTCGCTAAAAACAAAACTCAAGGGTCCTTAGAAAGCTCCCACGTGGGTCCTCCACTTTCGGGGCTAAAAGGGTTTGGGTCGGTAGTGGTTGGGTTTTAACATTGTGGGAGGAGGGGGGTTGAGGGTGATTGGGTGAAGGTAGTGGGTTGTAGAGGTGGGGTTAGTGGAAGGGAGGTAGTGGTAGAAGTGGAAGGAGGAGTTGTTGTGGTAGAGTTTTTTTTAGTGAATTTAAAATTGAAGTAATTATATATAGGTGTTAGATTAAGAATTTAGTTTAAAACATATTAAGTTAGTTTTTAATAACATAATTAGGGTATTAAACCTGCATTTGCAGAGACCGAGCAAAGGTTGGATTATTCCTAAATTTTTGAAAGGTGGGACTGTTTTGGGAAGTCCGAGCAAATGTGAGATTATACATTTTGTAATTTAAAAGAGAACAAGCCTCTTGAAAGCTTGTGTCTGTTTTCTAGAAAACTAATTAAATATTATCTTCATCTCTTTCCTTTCTTATTCTCCCCGGCTATGTCAGTTCATAGCAGATAGCCTACTCCCTTTAACCTTTGGCTGCAAAAACTCAGTTACATTATTTCCTGTAGCCTGTTCCTATCAAAAATCTTACTGAAATTTGCTTTTATGTTATGCCTACCTTGCTTTACGGGGAAACAATATCCTACTACCTTTTCTTGCTTAATTTTATCCCCTATCTTTCCTTTCTATTTTTTCTCTCCCACTTTCTTCTTTTGTTTGGGATTGTTTCAGAGGAAGATATACAAGGTACTGTCTTACAGATAAAGATAGTGGAGTTAAACGTTAGAACTTGAATACTTGAATATACTTGCAAAAGAAAATTTTGTACTCAAATAGCATGCTAGAAGAACATGTACAATGTGCTAGATTCCCGAATACGTCAGATTGAATCCCCTCCTCCCTTATCCTCCATTGGGAAAAATTTAAGAGAAAGCATGAAGAACGTTGTCCTTACTATTTTATCTCTGTTCCCTCTCGAGCCACCAACAACCAGACATGCCTGAGACTTCGCACATATAAATCCAGCATGCTCAAGGTGATGACGATCATAAATAAACAAAACTCCTCTAAATATGTGCTCAACAGGACCTTGTTTCCCCTGCAAGTTACAAAAATAAAGCATAAATAACGCTAGAACAGAATACTACAAGACAAGTTATATCAACTTAGCTTATGAATCAAGGAAGATAGGAAATATGAATGACACCTTGCATGGGCCCTCAAGAACCCTGACAACATCTTTCACAGATATGGGGTTCTTTGATCGATCTTGAGCAAACAACTTTTTATCTATTTTTGATCTGATCTCTCTTAACCTTACTAAAACCACCTCAGGACGATCTGGGACCCCTTTGAGCACCTACAATTCAAAGGACATACTTCATACAGGAGATCTGAAGATATTCACTTCAAATAGTTGAGTCACAAAAAATCACCTGGAAAGCTTCACTTTCTACCCGTATAATTACACCAAATGTCATATTACTGCACAAAAGTACAGAATTTTAATCTTAATTCACAAACTAAAACTATGAGAAAAATATGGATACCAGCAAAAGAAAGGGAGGGTGCAAAGAGATTATAGAGCTGCTTACTCTAACAGCACGAGATCATGCAGCTCATAGTCCCCAATTTTCGTGACACCTGTTGTCACCTCGGAGCTTTCAACAACATGATCAGCAAAAACACGTATCTGCCAACAAAAAAAAATTAACATCAAGATGCCAAAAGAAGATAAACTCAAGAGATCGCTCAAAGAAGAACAAGGAAAGAAGTCATCAATATCTTTGCTAATGACAATTATACGCTAAAAGAGAGAGAGAGAAAGGCAAGAAAGTCGTACATGTTCTTTCGTTGTATCAGATATTATTATCAGCACATGGCCCTCAACCTTCACAACCATACCAGTTGCACCTTCATGAGAGCCAGAAATAACCTTGACATGATTCCCGGGTTCAAAATATTTGCAGAGATCTTTTTCATTTATAGCAAGTGTTTTCTGCAAAAGTATGCGATCATATACGATATGTGGACAGCAAAAGATATTCAAGATCACTGAAGCAAGTTAGAATAAGTACCGGAAGGCCCTTCTCATTTGGTCTTATGTGAACATTTCCATCCTCAACTTTCTCAACCCATCCCTTTAAATTTTTCAAATCTCCCTTTACAATAATAACAGCATCACCCTTCATGAAATGCCCTTTCTTTCTATTCGCAAATAATGTTGACAAGCTGCCAATGTCACCATCACCTTCATTAGGTTGTCGAAATTTCTCCAACTCATCAAAAGTGGGCTGTATGTTCTGAGTACTGATTGATTTTATGGATACAGTTTTAATCAAGAATCCATCCTTGAACATCATCCCATTAATGTTTTCATAGTAGTCCCCTGTCATTTGGTCTTTTCTTCGCTCAACACGGATGTGCAGTTCCCTAGGAATACAACCCAAGAGTGACACAATGTCAAAACCCTATAAAGAGGGAAAAGCCAACTACATCAGGGGAAAGAGAGGGAGAGAAGAAGCAGTATTAATACCTTGCTTCCTCTATATTCATAAATCGTGGCGGTGGAACAAAAGCTTTTTTCTTAGCGACATCTCTACCCTCCTGAAAGTGAAACAGTAAGCAACTAAGCATGGTACCCTTTAACAAGTAAATCAAAAGAACAAAATGGACCAAATTACATGAGACAATTAATCCTAACATCTAAAAACCATCGAATTCTCCAATATACATATCAAAAGGAGAGATAATGCTTTGCTGCTACATTATGCCATCCTGCTACACATTACTACTCTCAACTCTATAGATAAACTGCATAAATCCTTACATACCAGCTTATTTGCAAGAGCTTGTAAATCTATTCTTGGAATCAACTTCACTGTAACTCTTTGTCGCACATTGTCTACATCCAATACCTACAGAAAGACAGGATCAAGTTCTCAGATAAGAAGCAACCAGATCATGCGATTCAAACGGTAAGTACACTATACCTTTGCAAGATCTCCTTTATATGTCCCAAGTTTCATCCTCACCCAGGTATCCCTGGAAAGATCAATCGCTTTACTTTCAACAGAAAGAACATCAGTCATTTCTTTGATTGGGACAAGTGTTATTTTGCTTGGAAATATGTTGCGCATACCCTTGATGGCCTGAAGCAGTAATAATATTCGAATCAGAAACAATAAAAGAGATAAATCATACTAGTAAAAGGTGAGTGTATTACTGCACACCTCCCTAACATGGGCTTCTTTGTCAGCCTCAATATATATATAATTTTTGAGGTGATCAAGAGCTACAGCAGCACGAATTTGCAACTCGGATCCTTTATCAATAACCTTTTGCATGAGACACACAGCTACCTCCCTTTCACGGCCAATCTGACATAAATCAAACATATGAAAACAAACAATGATAAAATCGTACAGGCATGAATGGTCAAACCAATTAAGATAATCCTACCGCACATTTCACCATCCACAGCTTGGGATCCCTAACAGATGGCAAAAGGGCCTGCTGCTCCACCTCTGTGGTCTCTTCATCATACTCCGCCTGACTTGACCGAGCATACCTTTCCTGTATTCTCCTCTCAAGATCTTCAACATCTTCTTCCTGCTCCTCTCTTGGAAGCAAGGGTCGCCGATGCATCCTTCTCTCATCTTCCGCAATATCTGTTGTATTGTCTACAATGAAATCTGCACAGCCAAGTTAAGACGAATAAGCAACAAAAATATTGCTAGCTAAGCAACAAAATTAAGAAAAACAAAAGGGAGATCCCGGAAAGCTTAGACAACGAAAAACATATAAACATGCGGCAGAGACATAAGAACATCTGCAAACTTGGAGAGACATCAGCTACATAACGTGACAGACTGACACATTATAAATGGCACTCAGTTGTTGTAGTGATCTGTGACTGAAATGCAAATGAGTGCATACAACTTCAAGTGTATGCTAATTGTAAAAAAACGCAATTCCACGCATCCAAATGAGTATTGTACAGGGAGCAATTAGAGAATGTGAACACCGATGGATGATGGTAACTAGCATCAAGCATCGACAATTTAGACAAGCTTAATTACAAGGGAATATTTTTCATGGGCAGTTTATAGCATTAAAGAGGGATTAGATAAAACATTGAGAATACCAGATTTTTCCAAAATGAGAAAAAGGAAAGCATTCAACTCATAATAGAAAAAAGGATAGCTTGAGGAGATCGAATGACCAAGTCAGCCAGTGTCTAAGGGGGCCAATTCCTTTTTTTTTTTTTTTGATTCTCAAATCCAGGTTTACAAAGATATATCATATAACGCGCGTCCCTAAACTTTCAACGTTATATGTTGTGACTCCAAAGAGTTGACAAAGCCTCAAATAGGTAACACATGTTGACTTAAGGATAGTTTGTTTACTTTGTAAGTGCTTCCCTATTAATGAAACAAGTAAGCAACACCATAAGTCACTCGCCAAAATGTGTAAACTTCATGCATGCTCTGCTCATTAATTCACTACTTGCATTTTTTTCAAACGAAAAATTGTTTCCCTAATCAAAATCTCCATGCTTGGTCCACTTAATCTGCGTCCTACCAATTTCATACTTGGCATCTTCTATAATGTTTCTCCTGAGTTCAGAGTCTTCTAAAAGGTGACTAGTGCGGTCTAGCACATATTCCACATCAACAGCCTATAGATGAAATAAGATAACTAATAGGTCAATCTGGCCGCCCATGTCACTAAGTTGAGCGTACGATGCACATAGCTATCTCGGGCAAATAGATCATCTTAAGACACATTGCCTCTAAACCTAAAAGAGACTGAACAGCTTTGTCACTGAACTAAAGGCACCATTATAATACAAGTGGGTAATATCGCTATCAACAAAAACCAAGGCCCCGACTTTCCTTTCTTTCTGTAAAACCATCCCAAGTACAATCACCCAAAAAGTCATCATCAACCCATAAATCACAAGCAAATGAACCATCTCAACCACACTTCATTAAAATGTATTCTCACAATATACAAACTTCATGCATACAATTGCAACTTCTCAAGCTCAGGGTAGGCAAACATTGCCATTCTGATCGAATACACACCCGAACCAACCTCGTTACGAACTGTCAAAATCACAACTACCTATGTACAGTATACTACACTATTCCACATCATAGCACCAATAATTTGTACATCAAGTGGCATTTTCATTTTTCATAAATAAATGTTACTAATATTAACTCGCATGGGTTATTTTCCTTTTTCGTATATTTGACCCCTATGAATTAATATCAGTAATGTCACTTTATGTCCAAAGTTTGTAAATCTCCGAGACAAATCGGCACTTTCTCACGAAAACTCGATTCACACAGCAAAAAAAAAAGTAAAAGAAAAAGTGAAATTACCATCTTCTCCCTCCTCCTCTTCCTCATCATCATCTTCAGCTTCCGCCGCAATATCATCAATAAAACCACCACCACGATTCTTCTTACGTCTGCGCGCAGCGCCGTACAATTCATCGTCGTCTTCCTCTTCATCGTCTTCCTCCGCAACATCGTCGATAAACTCCGATCTCCGACGCTTTTTTGGGCCGCCTTTAACTCCACCTCCGCCGCCGCCATAGTCGTCGTCATCTTCTTCATCTTCAGGTTCTTCTTCGTACAGATCTTCGCCATACTCATCGCCGTCTTCTGGCTCCAAATCTTCGTCGTCTTCGTAATCGTCTCTTCTGGACATGATTGGAATTGCGAGATCGAGGAGAAATTGGAGGTGAATTTGAAGGTGAAATTAGGGATTTGGTGTTGGGATTTTTAGGGTTTTCAGAGAAATGAAAGCCCTAAATGGAGGAGAGAGAAAAGAGGGAAATTGGAAATAGAAGTGTGGGTAATAAATCTTGGTTTGGATGAGTGATGAGTAGGTGGGACCCACTTAGATGGATACGGGTCGAGATTTGCCGATTTGGGTTGTTCGGTTTGGCGGTGCGGTTTGAATGTGTTATGTGTGAGGGGGAATTTGGGAAAACTCTGTATTTGAAAATTTAGAGATCTATTTCTACACCGTGCTGCGGCGCTTAATGGCACGGAGATATCGTTTCAAGGTAGACATGTTGGATATTGGAACGCGAAGAAGATTTGCCGAAAAGGTGCCGTGACTTGCGGACTTGCGGTGGTGGTCGCGCCTAGGGGTGCTTATCAGTCGAGCCGAGCCCGAAATATTGTTAGCTCGGCTCTTGTTTGTTTAAGTTTATTCGAACTCGGGTTGAGCTCGAAACTTGACGAACCGAGCTGTGATCGAGCCGTTATTGAGTTGTTTACGAACAAGCTTGACCTATTATTATCTTTAGTTTACTCGTCTTCTTTATATTTCTTTTTTAAATTTTTTTGTTTTTTGAGTTTATTTTTTGGCAATAAAACTATTAACTTATTATTGTGTATTATATAAAATAATATATTTTACATTATTTCCATATATAAAAAAATAATCGAGCAGGTTCACGAGCTTTTTGAGTCGAGCTTGTCATAACTCAGTTCGACTTGTTAAGGTCTCGAGCTGAATTCAAACACGAGTCGAGCTTTGACCGAGCCGACCTCGAAAAGTTCAAAAACACGACAGGCTCATTATCACCCCTAGTCGCGTCTCGAGGTAGGGAATGCGACTCGGGGTGGTCGCTGAGTCTCGAAAAAATCTAAATTTCGTTCTTTTCAAAGCTTATCTTTCTTCTTTCATATAGTAAATAAGTTTTTTGACCGTTTTCATTCATTTATACACAAAATATTAACCAAAAACACATCGTCGACCTATTCTCTCTAAGTTTTGAGCAGATTTTAAGAAATTCCAAATCATTAGTTTGGGTGCACCAGGGATCATTGTGTTTACCTTAGGGAACGAACATCATCAAGAATCTGCACCGGAGATGGCGGAATTCGTTTTTAAGACAGTGACATCCATATCACAACACAATTCCTTTAATTACATAAGTCTTATAAGTTTCATATTTTTCCATTATTTATCAATAGTGTTTGTTTTATTTGTTTTACACGAGTACTTCAGTCACACCCTATATTTCCTACAAGACAAAGGGTCATCTAATCGGGTGTATAAAGTGACGTGTAGTATAATGTCGTTCATTTTAGGAGACCGGAAAAATTCAAAGTTTATTTTTTTTTTGAATCATATTGTTATTACCTTCTTACTTAAATGCTTTGTTTTATAGAAATATAATTTTAGTATGATAGCTTGATAGAATGTAATTCTATATTATAATATTAGGCGTAATCTCTTTAGTATAGAGGTCCGATTATAATATATATAGCATAAGACGTAAGAGCCTCGACATGTTTGAGATAGCCTAAGTAGACAAAATGGGTAATTAAGATGTTGATACATGAATTTTACAAAAATTTATATGCATCTAAAGTTATTTACTGTCGTACAATGATTGATACACCGAATTGTAGATAGAGAAAAAAAATATGAATAACAAGGATAAAACACAAATTATTATAATAGGCGATCAATTTTTAACATAAAACTAGACAAACCCAAGCCTAAATTCTCCTAACAAGCCCATTCCATCTCACTCCAACCAAACACTATCCCTAAATATCTCGCACCAATCTGGTAATCCCTTCTCTTCTCCTTTCTTTGTTTCCCTTTGAATCTCAAACTACAACAGACAATTTTGAAACATAACCCGACAATCTTATCGAATTGATTAAAATAGTCACTAAATGGATTAAAAAATGTGATTACTTAATGGATTAAAATGGCCACTGGATAGACTAAACTAGTCATCATATTCTGAAATATGGTTCATACTCTTTTTAATATCGGACTTGGATCGTTGCCCAATTTTAGATTAAATGTAGGCAGTCTCTTGACCAACTAAGGATAAAATGACATACTACAACCATGAATATATTATAATTGTAAAACTACACAAGTTTCTTATAGTTTTCCTCGTTTCTCCATAGGCAACACAAGATATCAAATCAAGAATCATGATCAAGGAAGGGTTGGCTCACTCGGTAATACTCTCAACTCAAATTCTAAAAGTGTGGGGTTTGAATTTTTGCCAAGTGAGGTTGTTTTGGGATGGTGATCCCCTTATCTTTCTCCTCTACTCTCAAGTGTTCGTCGTTCAAATATCGGACCAAGAAATGTCAAAGGTTGGAGTCTGGTTATGGTCATTCAGCTTACTATCAAATTAGAAAAGTCATTAAACCTTGATTCTTAATGATCACTCCAAACAAGATTATCAAAATCGAGCCCAAAAGAGTGTCGGATACTTGCAAAGCAGTTGGTTTGGGCCAAATTAAACAGGCCTTATTACAAAGTCAAGTTTTGTTTGGTTGAGAAAAAACTATTCCTTTTTTGAATATTGACTCGTTAGGTGAAAATTTCATGATAAACACTTCTTTAAATTTTAGTTGCAAATTTTTATTTTCATTGAGGGTGCAAGCAAGTTACTCGAATGATATTAAATTTGGTTTATTTTTTGGATTGATTGATATAATTACAGGAGTGTTTATTTAAGAGCAGACAATGTACTTTATGATGGCCTAAGAGTTCGGCTTAAAATTAGAAGTTATACAAAGAGTGCTCTATCTCAAGGAATATATATATGGGGATCTAGATAACTGTAATTCAAGGGATTTCCAGACAGCCATGCTAGCCCAACTCCCTCTAAGATTAAGAGCTTATCTGATTTTCTCCTATTACAAACCATAAATAATTATTTTATGATGGCTACAGATCTTCAAATGGATAAATGAGTTTGGGTTTGTAATCCATCACTTCAAGAAATTCAAATCATTTGTACTACGAAATATACGCTAATTGTATGTCACTTTTTCCTATTGGTAGACTATTATGTACTTTAAATTATTGAATTGCGGGTCATAGTAATAATATCAATCAATAAAACAAAATGACACACAAGTGATACATGTTTTATGAGACAGAAGATTTGGATTCGACTTCAAGGGCTCTTTGTGTTTAACACCTGGACTTTTAAAGGACAATCTTTCTTGGCATTTACTTCCTTTATTATTTTCTTACTTGCAACATTTTCCTTTCATGCATGTCAATATCCAATTACTTGCAGCACTATTACCTTTGGCATTGGATTCTCTTTATCTCTCTTTTCATTGCATGAGTTCCTTTTATATCTAACTCTATCTCTCTCATCTCCTTGATTCGTGCCTCCTCCATTGTAAGTAAAAGTGAATAGAAGAAGTGTAATCTTATCATCGAAGGGTGATGAACTGATGATATTTGTCTCATTAGCCTCATTAACCAACAACCTAACCTCATGATCTCATCCATTTAGACACAACCTCATTCAATCATTTCTTTTGAGAGGCAAACTAAGTGATGTACTTGTACCAAAATTTTGGGTTACTCTTATTCGACAGGGTTTCACATATTCACTTAATAGAGTGATGTTTTTCTTTATTTATATTCATAAAGATGAGTTAGGTTGATCAAATGTTAATAATTAATTTTTACCCCTTTATCTAAAAAATTAATATTATTTGATTCTTGGAATAAATAAAATGAACAATTAGATCCTAATAATAGATACCTAATGACTAAGTGTGTATTTTTTTGGATGGTAAGATGAAGGATTCTACCAGATCGAAACCTCTCACAGGTTAATCCAGCACTGGGTTAGCAGGCACACTTTGAGAGTTGGGGGAAGTGGTGAGGGGATCCGATCCCCTCTCCCAAAGTGCCCCAAGTGGGGGAGTGAACCCCCAACCTTGAGGTTGGAAGGTTATTTTTTCCTTACCATTAGGCCAAGCATAGCTTGGTAGGGCTAAGTGTGTATGAGGAATGATAAAAACACACTATACAGACTATCGTTTCTTCTCTTCTTCCTTCCAAAACTTTTTCATCTTTCCCCTTCCAGTAATAAAGTAACAAACTGTATTTTTATGCAGAACTTTATAACTTTTGCACGCATCACATTCATATAAGGCTAGTAAGTATGGAGCATAGGAATGGGCATGGGTCCAGAACCCTACTCGGACCCACTGGCCCCGACCCTAATTTAAGGGTCTGGGTCCAAGTAAATTTTTTAGGGCCCGGGTCTTGATATTTTGGACTCGGACCCTGACCCGGACCCGACCCTTAGACCCTAAAAAATTTAATATATAAGTTTTAACTTTTTTTTCCTTGTTTTTGGATATTAGTCTTCCAAGACATTATTTTTATTGTCCTAAATAGTATAAATTGCTCTAGACATAATTATTATTGAGGTTTATATTTTTCTAATTTATGGGTGTAGACACATAATCGTGTCTCCCCATTTAAGGATTCGATGATGAAACATACCGTGGTCTTAATTGGTTCGACCCAAGGGCTGAATAGTCTGAAAAGCCATTCAAAACCATTTCAAAAAGTGTTAAAGTCCTATTTTAAAGCCCAATTAATTATTCATGATAATTAATTGTATTTGAGCCCAATTCTTTGAAAAGCTCAATTAATTAATAATTAATTGATTTATTTTAATAAATAAATATTTTCAAAAGATATTTTTTATAAGTCAAAATCAGATTTTATCCCGTAAAATCAGATATCCGTAGTTAAAGGATAAAATAAAATCTTTTAGAACGCGTTTTTATCAAAAAACTATCAAAACGTGTTAAAAACAAAGCGGTGCACTGAGCGCAGCTGACTGTGCTGAGCGCAAGGCCTGCGCCGAGCGCACGTGTCCTGACACGTGGGCTTCCACGTAAGTTGCGCCTAGCGCACAGACTGTGCCAAGCGCACCAGAACTGCCACGTAGACTTCTGTTTCATGTAGAGTCCTGCGTCAAGCGCAGTTCTCTGCTTGAGACGCGGATTTTCTTTCGTATCTTTTTTAAAGCGCGTACCACGTGTATGCTTTTTACTGGTCATGCCGCGTCATGCGCTTGACACGTCAGCTGCGCCAGACGCAGCTGGCGCGTGAAGCGCAGTGTCGTTTTCCCTATAAATAGGCCTGTTTTCCGTACAGATTTAAGGACGGATTTTTCACATAACACTCGACGAATACTTTACGAACACAATTACGAATTCTCTCTACGAACTACAAAATCTCCCTACAAAATTCATACTTTCAAACACAAAACAAATTCAATCTACATACTTTCATACATTCAGATTTTCAGGCTTCACGATTGCTCGTTCCGAAGGTTGTCAATCTCTCAGACCCAAGCCACGGTATAATCCTGAGGGTCCTTAAATAAATTATTTTTATATTGAAGTTACTAACAGTTTTCTTTCCTGATGTAGATCTTTAATGTAAAATCGCTCTACTGTATATTCTAACCTCTTTTCTATACTTTCTTTTATTTTATTTTATTATTATTCATGCCTTTGTATATTATATGCTTGCCTGATCACTCTGTTCATATTATATGATTGTCCCTGCATTATTGCTTTTATCACCCACATGTTATTTTTGCTAATCAAAGACCTAAGGAACTGTTCTAATATTAATCAGATTAATTTGGACAACTTGCTAGGTTTCCTGTAATATTGATTGCATAATAACTTATCACTAAAAATAAGTCTTTTATGTGTTTCCTGAACCTACTTAGACTAATTATTTTTAGGGTGTATAAAAATATTATTATATGATTATTCTTTGGCATAAAATCTGTAATGAATCGATATTTAGTAGAGGCCAACTTTGGGCGAATGTAGTTCATTATGATTATATTCGTACCTTCACCCCCGAACCAATCTTTGGTTCATTTTGACCATCTATGGAGTCAGGACGGGGAAATCTACATTGAATAATTTGTCCCTATGGTTTTCCCATATCCACTTAGGTTTATGATTCTTCCTAAAAAGAATTGTTGGCGACTTCTTTCAAAATAATTTTCAATAAAACATTTACAATGGAGTAGTCAAATACAAATACGCGCTCATCCCGCGTAGGCGAAATAAAAACACGCCTACAATGAGTCTTTTTTCTAGATGATCATTTTTTGTCATGAAATATTAATAATGCTGAAAATTTGGCAAAAATAAAGAAATAGGCTTGAACCCTAAACCCGGACCCTAGACCCTACAGACCCTAAGGGTCTGGGTCCGCAAATTTTTTTTAGGGTCCGGGTCTAGGGCTGGTTGGACCCGACCCAGACTCGACCCTTGCCCATCCCTAATGGAGCATGCACCTTCGCCCATAACATAAAAGTAAATGGTGTTCATGTTTTGAGATATAGTGTTTGTATTAATCTATATTTTTTTAGTTTGTCTGTTTTGGTTGTACTTGTTTGCCAAAGCATGCACTTCTTTGACCTTAAATATCATTTCTTATATATTAGTAAATACCAATTGAAAAATAATAAAGTACTCATTGAGACGAATCAAATAAAAACCTACATGACTCTTTTTTTCTTATATATTGAGAAGAATTTAGAAGATTTTCTCTAATTGTGAATATTGTCAAGATTCTAAGTGGTTGTTTGATATGTATGAGAATTTAATTCTCATGGGAAGGTTGTGAGGAAGCTAAAAAATACTGAAAGAGTATAATGTTTGTGGAAGCAACAAAATAGAAGTGATAAATTTTTCCAAAATACAAACACTAGATATATACCAACACAAACACTATATCCCAAAACATACACTATATGTGTTTTGTATTATGGGCTAAGGTGCTCCATATCCGTCGTGGATTTATCACTCCTCAAGGATATATATGTAATATGGTGTATAATATATTCTCATAAAAGATAACGTCTTACCCTTCTAGGGAGCCCTGACATTATATTATATCAAAATAACATTTAACAATATTATTACATATATATTCTTACTTTCTTAGTTATCCGCTATTAAATCCTACTCCCTCTTTCCCATAATATAGTGCTTGTTTCTCTTTTTTAATGTCAAACTTGAAAATCTTTGACCAAAATTTCTGATTAATATGTACAAAAAGACACACTAATGTAGGATCTTGTTAAATTTACCTTAATGTACGTACTTTCATAATATCAACTTTTTATATTATTGTTTAATACGGAATTGAAGATATCGAAGATCAAAGGTACGTCTTGGAGACCGCGCAAAGAGGAAATACACACTATATTATTGGTCCGAGAGACTATTGCCAAAATATTACTTCCTCTGCTCCAAAATTAATGCGACACTTGTCTTTGTCACAGAAATTTAGGAGGGAGTTGAAAATGGAGTATTGTGTTAATATTTATCTCTATTATATAAGGGAAGGAGGAAGGAAGATGGTGGCCCCTCTTTGTAAATACTAAATTACCCTTAATGATCTAATGGAATGAAAAAAAATTACAAAAGAAAATAATTTAAGAACCCTACCTCATTTCAACTTGTCGTTCTAAACAAGTTAAACATGGTATATGCATTAAATATTTCAATCAAAAAATTAAAAGGTCAATATATCTAGACCTTTTTATTATAATAGAAGATGGTATACATGATGTCCACCTGAAAAGTCTGAAACACTCACTATCTTTCATACTCTTTAATTCAGTCAAACCAACTCATTATGTCTATTCTTTTTGTTCAAAATTCATTCACAAAAAATTAATATTAAAAATCACTCATAACCTTTGTTAGTTTTTGCATTAGCGAATTAATATATCTAAATTCATCTAACTATTAATCTTTCACATTTTTAAGTGTAATCATAACTATAGTACAGATGGAGTATATAATAGAATAACAAGTTTTGAAATTAAAAGGAGAGAGAAAAGTTGTTGAGTATGTGTGTTTTTTATCCATTTTTAGAAGGAGGAAGTATGTTTACATAACGGTTATGGGCAGCAGTTGCCCATAACCAGGACATTTTGGTAATAAAAAGCAAATGGCATCTTCTCTCTTTGGGTCCCTTCTCTCTCTCTCTACTGGGTCCCTTCACTCTATCTCTCTTGCTAATATACGAAATTTTTTAAAAGAAAAAAATAGCTAATTTTGTTGACCTTATTTTACTGAATTTATTTTTAATAAAACTCTAGAGTAATATAAAATAACATTCACTTGATATGATAAGATGCAGCCAAGATATGATATAGTCAATTGATATGATAAGATAGTGTCAAGATATGATATACTAGTCATCTGATATATAAACTAGATTTCAAGTAACAAACCCAAAATAAAAATATAAAAAAAAAGAATTTGCTATAATTTATAATTTATAATATTCTAGAGCTTTATTAAAAATAAAATTTAGTAAAATAAGTTCAATAAAATTAGCTTATATTAGCACAAGAGAGAGAGAAAGAAAAAGAGAGAAGGGACCCACAGGTACAGAGAGAGAAGGAGAGAGAGAGGGGGACTGGTTATGGGCAAATGGTGCCCATAACGGTTATGTGTATATCACAACTCTTTCTAGAAGTGTTGTTAATTAAAGAGGTAGTAAGAAAAGGCAACTGTTGCAATAACTGTAGAGTTAAGAAAGCATAAATCATGTTGTTCCACGTGTAAGGTCAGCAACCACACAAGCATCTTGTTCACTCAACTTCCTATCCCACATTCACAGCAATGAGGAACACACACCCCATAACTTCCATTTCAAACAAAATTCTCCACTCAAAACACAACATATTACATTGCATCATCAACACACAAATATTCCAGAACATACCAGAGCATTAACCACCTAATATCTACCAGTACATGCAAAATTAACACAACTACACAAGTTATCTACACATTCTCCCAAAATTCTTATTACCCACTATTCCTGTAATACTACAAATGGCATCAACCATGTGCAGTAGTAGCTCTTCATGTTTTGCCTGGAAGAATTACAGCCAAAAACATAGTCTAAATCATAGAATTCAGAATGAGTTTGTTCATTCATCATCACTTAGTCCACCAGAAACATCTGTTGTTGATGATGGAGCTGCAAAACTTTCTTCTGGATTACTGAAGAGAAGATCAGTAGTTCTGCAATCTGGGTTGGTGCCTCTTGTTTCTTCTTTCACAACTCTTGGATTTCCAGAACATGGTTTGGCTGTAATTAAACAAGGTCCTCTTGCTGGAAGAGTACCTGGATTGTCTGAGCCAGATGAACAAGGTTAAATTGCTTTCTGGGCACTTCAAACTTTTAATTTGTTCTTTTTCTCATAGAATAATATTTACTTCTGACTATCATCTGACATTTATGAAGGGAATTATATCATGAGATTATGTAACTGACTAATATAACTACGTAAGATTGCAAATTTCGTGTCATAGCCTTAGGGTGCGTTCTCTTCATCTTATTTATTCTGCATCTATTGGAGTATTGGACCAAATTTTATGATTCATAATATAAGTTAAAAAATGTTAGGAACTTAATGATGTTCAAATCAATATGGGAAATATAAAGTTAGATCTCCTATCCTACATTTCGCTTTTCCTCCCTGAGAGGATTTAGGCATTTCTCTGACGGGAAACAAACTCTTTGCAATAATAGAGAAGATTATGAGTGATGTATTCTGATCCTTAACATTATTGAACAAGTCAGCCTGCATATTGTTTACATGATTTATGTGTATGCTAAACTCTAAGCAACTCTACTATCTTAAGTATCAACTCTGTTTACTGTGATATTATGGACTAATAGAGAATGAGGAGGTGGGTTTTACTCTAAGGCTCTCAGTATAAGATGCACAATCACATTATGCAAAAGAGCCGATAATTCATTCCCCTCTGTCATCCCTCTGCTCAGACAGGTTGGAGAACATACCGAAGACCAGATGACAAGTCGGGAGGCCATGGCGTTGGATGGAGTCCTATTATTCCTTACCTTTTTAAAGTCTATGGAGACTGGGATGAGGTAAAGAAGCCGAACCAGTTCCGTGAAACTTTTCCTTGCTTTGACTGTTGTTAATAATTTTCCTGAAGTTGCTTCATGATCCCCCATACTGCAGGTACCAGTCTCCATCGCTGACCTAGGGGGGACAGAAATCGATCTCAGGTTCGCAAGCCCCAAGCAAGGCCGCTTGTTTGTTGTAGTTGCTCCAGTCCGCAGATTTGCAGATGGTGAGTATATATTCTGAAACAATGGCCTTGCTTTTGTAGTATCAGCATAATCATGGACCAGGAAAATCATACTTTAATTGAACACTCAAACAAACATCCGCTTAGGGTGTGTTCTCTTCACCACGACTGATCCAAGTGAACTCATTAGACCTGATGAGCTGTTAAGCTTAACTTTTTTAGGTGAAGAGAACACACCTTAAGTTGAAAGCATTGCCTCCACAGATTGTCGTCAAATAGTGTTATCAGTTTTACAGTCAAACATACTATAGTAACATGGTTCTTGGTGACTTCTTTCTGTGCATAGAACTTGGGGACAATACGACAATTGAAGAAATTGGAACACCTGAGAAGGTGATTAATGCCTTTGGACCAGAAGTAATAGGAGAGAATGTAGAAGGGAAAGTTTTAAGCATGGAAGTGGCGGAGCACTCAGGAAGACGATATTACCAGTTCGAATTGGAGCCTCCTCATGTTTTGATCACAGCGACAGCAGCTGGAAATCGGCTGTATCTTTTTTGTGTTACAGGCAGTGGTAGGCAGCTTAAGCTGGTGCACAATTCTTTCTTTGTTTCAAGGAACATCAATACAATATTTTTCTCATATGCTTCCATCATTCTGGCAGGTCTTCAATGGAAGAGACATTACAAGGATCTGAAACAAATCTCTGAATCTTTCCGTATTGTTTGAAATTGGTGGATCATACAATATAAGAGCCAAACCCACAATATTGTAAACTGAACATGACAGCTTCTTAAGTGCAGAATGTTTGTCTGGATCAATGACGTCGTCGCAGCTTCTTAAGTAAGGTGTGCAATGATCATGTACTCATATGCAACAGCCTAAAGGCTGAATATAATATAGAGATCAAAATTTTCAATTGAAAGATCATTTGTGCACCTAGTATTATAGATAGATGACAGACTCTGCAAGTTCGAGTTCGAATTAAGCTGTTGTCTCTAATATTGAACATGACTGAACTAGATGCAGGATTCTTTTTTTTGTTAATCATAGCTGTTCTTATTTCAACGGCAAATCCTTTCATAAATAGACCTTGCAGCATTAAGATTTCCATGTGACTACCACATTTTCAACGCAGAGTGAGTATCTCTATTAGACAAATATCCAGCTATCACTGCATATCAATGTTTTATGTTGATCAATTTCTCTGAGACATAAAATCACACACTTAACGTGCATTCAGCATATAGTTAGGGATAGATAACTGATAACAAGTATATCGCTACACCGATAGAATATCGACTTATGAAAAAAATGTTTTTTCAAAAAGATGTACTTCTATTTAAGTATGTGAATTTATTTTTGAGGTTTTTTTTTTTTTT
Source organism: Beta corolliflora (assembly GCA_947648045.1). Classification (NCBI taxonomy): domain Eukaryota; kingdom Viridiplantae; phylum Streptophyta; class Magnoliopsida; order Caryophyllales; family Amaranthaceae; genus Beta; species Beta corolliflora. Next base: position 659,707 of record CANSZD010002914.1, on the reverse strand, counting down.
TTGGCCCTTCGGGAACCCGCGGTAAGATGAATTTCTCCTCGGCCCTCGCACGTGAGCCACTCACCCGGAGGCCCAACAAGCCCCAACCCCCCCTCCCCCCCAACAATATTGAAATTTTTTGCTTCCACCAAGATTTGAACCTTGGTCTCCCATGTGGGAGATAGGAAGCCATACCATTGGACCCAAGGGTCCTTGGTATTTATTTTTGAGGTTGGTGATGGGGTAGGTAAAGCGCGTATGAGGTTGGTACTACGAATACGGTTATTATTATTGTTATTTTTTTTAAGGTAAGGAGAATTCCCTTGTAAGAACGGGGAAATTGGGAATCCTTCTTGTAAGGGGTGAAAATCGAACCCTAATCACAAGGATAGAAGGAGGACTTTACAACCACTAGGCCAACCTTAATCCTCATATGATTAATTATTGGGCAATTTTACTAGGGTGTACATTAGTGGGTACTCGGTAGTAGAGTTGATCATGGGCTGGGCCGGACCGAACTTTGGCAAAAAAAAGTGGCCCGTTTCGGGCCAAGCCTTGAGTCGAAATTCCCGCGCCAAAACCCGCTAATTCAGGTCGGGCCAAGTGGGCTTTTCGAGCCATTTTTGGACCGGACCAAAATTTAGCCTATTTTTCCATATTTAAGATGCCTGTGGCCCGGATTTTTTTTCCCATAAATCGGGCTGGGCCCGAACCGCGGGTGAAAATCGTGCCCAAAACCTGCCCATTTTCGGGGGGCCCATGTTGATCACCTCTACTCGGTAGGTATAACCTTGAAATTCCGGGTGATACTTCATGTTGGGTTACAATCCAAGAAACACACTATTAGAAGTCTTTTGATTATGGAAGTATTATGGAGTATGAAGTTTTTGTGTTTTATGAAGTTTAATATAATTAGGATATTATAGTTAGGAGATTAGGTAGGAAGGAAATTACTTATCCTCAAATTATATTGTTTCCTAATTATTTTAGAAGGCTAGTTGTAGTTTACATATTCTAGTAGGAATAGGAGATCTTGTAACTCCTATAAATATAGGATGGTAGGAACTAGGAAGGTATTTTTAAGCAATTGAGATGTAGCTCATAGAGGGGCAGTTCATAATGAAGGTGAAAAGAAAAACACATATTATTTGTTGTTTTTTGAAGTTTATTATTAAAGAAGAGGTGGTTTAAACAACCATTAATATTCCTTGTGTGTTGTTATTGTTGATTTTTGAAGTGAAGTTCCTAACAAGTAGTATCACAGCTAGGTTACTACTAGTATGAAGTTGGTAATTCGTGGTGCGAAGTTTGGGATCCAATTGTTTATTGGGAAGAACAATTTTGTCCTTTGGCAGAGTAAGTACATCTTGGTCCAACAAAAATTACACAAGGTACTCGGAATAAGCCAAAAAGTAGGAGAAGCTAAGAGAGATGGTGTTGTTTTTTGTAATATATTGAGTGTCTTGTGTCGAAAGTCTTCCTGGTCTGTGATGGTCAGGCAGCGTGTCTTGTTGGTTGACAACGGCGGTGCAAGATGCTTTGTCGGGTTAGGTATGGGGCTTTGGCCCAAGGGGGAGTGTCTCCTCCAGAAGTATGTGGTTCATGACTTCTCCTTAAAGTCTCACTTATTTCGTGCAGTTCATATTCCAGTTTGTGTTGTGGTCTGTGAAGTTGTAATTACGAAGGGTAGAAGAAATTCTAAAAATTTGTATGAGTGAGAAGAAAATACATTGATGGAAGATCGGAAACCCGTAGTAACCAAACAGGTGAAGTTTGCAAATCATGAAGTGGCGTGTTCTTGTCTTGAGGGGGAGATTGTTGGGTTACAATCCAAGAAATACACAATTAGAAGTCTTTTGAGTATGGAAGTATTATGCAGTATGAAGTTTTTGTGTTTTAGTAAGTTTAATATAACTAGGATATTATAGTTAGGAGATTAGGTAGGAAGAAAATTACTTATCCTCAAATTATATTGTTTCATAATTATTTTAGAAGTCTAGTTGTATTTTACATATTCTAGTAGGATTAGGAGATCTTGTAACTCCTATAAATATAGGATGGTAGGAAGGTATTTTTAAGCAAGTGAGATGTACTACCTATGTTCCTTTTTAATCTACACACTTTCCTTTTCGAGCCGTTCCTTTTTAATAGTTACACTGTTACTTTATCTATATAAGGTAAAATGTCCAATCATTATTCTCCACCTTTATCCCACATGTGGTTCCTCACCAAATAAATTAACTCACTTAAAACCCCCCACCTACCCCATTTTTCTCTCTCTATTTTTTTTATTTACTTTTTGTACTTTTTACTCCCCACTTTTCATAATTCCTCTTCTCTCTCTTCTACTTTTTCACTTTTGCCTTGGTTCTAATAAAAAGCAAAATGTGTAGTTTATTTAGGAACGGAGGTAGTAGCTCATGAGCAGTTGATGGGCAGTTCATAATGAAGTTGAGAGGAAAAACACATAGTAGTTGTTGTTTTTTGCAATTTATTATTAAAGAAGAGGTGGTTTAAACCACCATTAATATTCCTTGTGTGTTGTTCTTGTTGATTTTTGAAGAGATGTTCCTAACACTCCAGTGAGTAGGGGTGTTTATTTCAGATAATCCGATCCAAAATATCCGATCGGAAAAAATGCGATTCGAATCCGATCCGAAAAAATCGGATATTTGAAATTTCGTATTGGATCGGATATTTGAAAATAAAAAAATTTTAAAATTTCAAAGGAAAAGTACATAAAATAAGTTTACGATCATCGGATATTTCGGATATCCGGTCACAAAATCGGGTATTTTAGGATATCGAGTCTTGAAAACAAATATTTTCGGATATTATCCACATATTTCGGATATTTTCGTATATCCGAATTTTAAAATTTCCGATCCCTATCCGAAATTTTTCGGATATCCTATGCGAAACTTTAAAAATCGGATCGAATATTCGATTTGTCGAATCAGTTCGGTCGGATCATGGTTCGGATCCCCGGAACGGATATTTATGCACACCCCTACAGTAGTGAATTACCAGTATACCACCTCTTCCTTCAACATGTAATTATATACTCCATCTGTATTTTTTTATTTTGTCTGTTTTGACTGTGCGCGTTTGCTGATGCACTTTTTTGAATTTAAATATATTTCATTGCATATTAGTAAAAATTATAACGATTGAATATTAATAAAGTACTCATTGAAACGAATCAAACAAGACCCCACATTACTTTTGAATATTAATAAAGTACTCATCGAGACAACCTAGATCCATCCCCACTCCATCACCCGTGGTGGGTATTACTTTCATCTCCATTCCCGACCCACCACCCGCCAAACCTAGACTCATTCTTGCACCACTGGGGTGGGGATGAACGATTCTTCTTTTTAACCGCCCCATTGACATCCATAGGTAAATTTAAGGGATTATTTATCTCGCTCATACATTTCGTCTTCCACTATCTAAGGCTCTATTCTTTTGGACTGAATTAATGAAAATCCAGTTCAGTTCAGACGAATTCAGTTCAATTCAGTTCAGGCAAATTCAGTTCAGTTAATTTCCTCTCACCGTTTTAATTCAATTCAGTTCAGTTTAGTTCAAACAAATTAAATTCAGTTAAGTTAAGACAATTTAAGTTCAGTTCAGTTCAGTCCAATTCAGTCTAAAAGAATAGAGCCTAACTACATGTACCAAAAAAATTCGCAAAGTTGCATGATATACATCAATCTCAAAATAAAAAGGAAATTAAAAAACACATACAAAAACCTAAGGTAAAAAAAATCCCGAGCATATGTAACTGATTTGCAACTTCAAATTGAGGAAAGAAGTTTCATTACTACCTTTTTTAATAATTCAGTTTGTGACTCATGCCATTATAAAAAGGCGTACAATGAATATCCACTACATTTTCAAACACTTTACATCTATTATTGCTACAATTTTTTAGTTTTCAATGAGGTTTTTTAGGAGCCTAATTAACATAAATACATAATGTTATTTGAATATGAACACTATAGGGGGTTGTATTATAGTGTGATTCATAGGAGTACTTTTTGCAGAATATAAAACTTTTGTAGGAAACACGTCAAAGGAAAACAAGAAATTTGTACGAGGAAAATTGCTTATCTCAATATAGGTAGAAAAACCTCGACCACAAGTAATTTTGATTCACTTCACTATAATAGGTAACGATTCTGTTGCACTCTATTATACTGCCTTCGTTTTTATTGCTGTTCCTATTTGGAATCGGGGAAGAAACCAATGCAACTCAAAAAATGGGCAAAATTACACTATTTTAAATAAATTTAAATTAACTAAAAATAAAGATTCTAGTCTTTTGAGTTATTCTATGTAAAGCAACCAATGACACAAAAGTTTCAGGGGTAAAAGAGTAAAAAATGACTACAAACTAGTGTGAACACATTTATTGCCCTTTGAGTTATTTTATGTTAGGCAACCAATGAGACAAAAGTTTGAGGGGTAAAAAAGTAAAAAAATAATTACTCAATAGTATGAACACATTTATTGCAACTTAAATCTAATAGGAAATTTAATTCATAAATTACACAATGTATGAGAGGATTCAAAATAGGAACAATATATTGAAATTTCCTAATTGGGAATACAGGAACAACAAAAGAAAACGGAAGGAGTATTCTCTAGAGCTTAATACTCAAGTTCCTCTACGAACTCAAGTTCCTCTACGAACTCAAGTTCCCAAAAATAGTTCCCTAAAATATTGTTCTTTTCACGAGTACTTAAGTATAAGTCCTCTCTTGCTTTTCTCAAGCTCACACATACAAGATTTCACTCAAACCCCAAAGAAAATACAAATTATGCGAATGATTGGAAATGTATTAGCAAAATTAGAGAAGTAATGAACTCTTAGGAACAAAGGCACTAACACTTTAGATACTTAGAATATTTTTCATTTAGTCAGTCACACTTAGAAACTGAAATAGGAAGTTCTATGTATAGGCAATTAAGGTATCTCCTCTACTAACTGACTCTAACTACAAAAAATAAGACCACTTACTCCATGTTCCTTTACTTGAAAACCAAGCTCAACCACGAACTCCATTAACTGACTTGAATGTGGGAGAAATATAAAATATGATTAAATAACAAATGTGTAGTTTTATTTTAATTAAAGCTGATTAAATAAAACTAATTAGAAAATCCTAAGTTAAATTAAACTACTTCCCTTAAAAGACTTTAACAAGATATAAACAAAATATTTTATTTCTTTAAACAAAATCTTATTCAAAATTTATGCTACTTTAATTCTATCTCATTAACAACTTTCCTAAATACAAGGGATTCAACTTATTCACTACATCTAAAATCTACTGACTAACTAAAGGTACACGTTATATTTATTCGAACACTATTTTTTCGTAGACACATTCATAGTTCCTAGACTTAGTGAGTTCCTTAGTTTTGTTCCTTAGACCAAGTGCCAAGGGAACAGTTCCCAACTTGGGAACAACTTCCAGTTGCTTAGAGAAGTTCACATACTCTTAGTTAGGGGTGCTATCAAGCGAGTCGACACTAGTGGAATAAAGTCCAACCGCTGCGGTCAAAACCGGACTTACCGCTGCGGTTTCGGGTCGCAACAGTTGGACGCGCAGCGTTACAGCTAAATTAACTGATGCGGTTGTGGACCGCATCACTTAAGCACAAACTGATGCGGTTGTGGACCGCATCACTTAAGCACAAACTGATGCGGTTTTCCTTGAAAACCGCAGCGGTTAATGAGAAAAACCGCTGCGGTTTTCCCTTGAAACCGCATCAGTTTTTGCTTTGCCGTCAACATCTTTGTATGCATTGGAACATTAACTGATGCGGTTCTCTTAGTAAACCGCATCAGTTAATGTTATATATATATATATATATATATATATATATGTGTATATATATATATATATATATATATATATATATATATATATATATATATATATATATATATATATATATATATATATATATATATATATATATATATATATATATATATATATATATATATATATATATATATATATATATATATATATATATATATATATATATATATATATATATATATATATTATATTTGTATATATATAATATTTTATTATATCTAAACCTGCTATAGTTGGCACAAATCCCACAAGCGAAAAAAAAAAATATATATATATAGTATATAAGTCAAAGTATATATATATATATATATATATAAAATTTGTAGAATGTACTACAAATGAAGTTGTACTAAGTACTAAAATTCAAAATAAACATCAATTATATTGTACCTAAATAACTAGCAAGTAACACAATAAGAACAAATAAACTCAAAGTCGCGGCATCATCTTCACATGCAAATTTCGGTAAGGTAGTGTGCTAGCAAATCCCGAACCTCGTTTATCTCGGTTGTGGTGAAAGAACTCTCCCTTTGGTTGAATACCTTAAACATAAGGAAACACACATAATATCATTTTTAGTTTGAGTAAGACTTTAGTTAACTCTAAAAAGATTAAAGAAATCGAGCTTCAAAAGCCAAAATTGGCCAAAAATGACAATCATTTACCCAAAATGGGTTTCATAGCATGTGAGTGGACTTTAGTTGACTTTAATACTTACATATGTACTTATTGGAACTATATATGACCTAACATGTGGGTAAATGCGGGAAACTAAGTGAAATGAGCTTCGAAGGCCAAAATCGGTCCGAAATGGCCTTCATTTACCCAAAATGGGTTTCAAAGCATATGATTGAACTTTAATTGACTCTTATAGTTATATATGTACCTATTGGAACTATATATGACCTAACATGTGGGTAAATGCGGGAAACTAAGTGAAATGAGCTTCGAAGGCCAAAATCGGCCCGAAATGGTCTTCATTTACCCAAAATGGATTTCAAAGCATATGAGTGAACTTTAATTGACTCTTGTAGTTATATATGTACCTATTGGAACTATATATGACCTAACATGTGGCTAAATGCGGGAAACTAAGTGAAATGAGCTTCGAAGGCCAAAATCGGCCCGAAATGGCCTTCATTTACCCAAAATGGGTTTCAAAGCATATGAGTGAACTTTAATTGACTCTTATAGTTATATATGTACCTATTGGAACTATATATGACCTAACATGTGGCTAAATGCGGGAAACTAAGTGAAATGAGCTTCGAAGGCTAAAATCGGCCCGAAATGGCATTCATTTACCCAAAATGGGTTTCAAAGCATATGAGTGAACTTTAATAGACTCTTATAGTTATATATGTACCTATTGGAACTATATATGACTTAACATGTGGCTAAATGCGGAAAGAAAACAAAACTAAGTGAATTGAGCTTTAAAGGCTAAAATCGTCCCTAAATGACATACATTTACCCAAAATGGGTTTCAACGCATATGAGTGGAGTTTAATTGATTCTAATAGTTATATATGTACTTGTTAGAAGTGTAGATGACCTAACATGTTGTTAAATGCGGGAAACTAAAGAAATTGAGCTTAAGAGGCCAAAATCGACCTTAAATTAAGCTACATATATTAGTTATGTATATACCTTCTCAATATCCCCGACTTCCTTGCAACTTGAGGCTATATCGAACATGAACCTCAACACATAGTAGCCACACTCAGTTCCCCCCGGTTGCTGGGCACACTAATCATAGAATTACATAAAAAAAATGTAATTAAGAAACATACATGGTTGTTTTTTGCTAAAAGAAAGAAGTAGCTTAACTAATATGTATTACCTTCATTGCTTTCCATTCAGGTATTTTTCCCGTGCTCTTAAATTTCTTCAAAGAACTGTAGTTAAGTTAATTTCATGTGAGAAGTGGCCAAAGGATGAAATTAGTAAAAAGTGTAATGCTAAGCATTTTAAATAACAAATATACCTATTTATGCATGATTTGAGGAATAAGTGTCGTGGTGGATCTTGAGCTATAGAATCAAAATGATATACTGTGTTGTTTGAAGGACAAATCACAACGAACGACCAATGGAGACTAAGATCCCAAAAAAGTTAGGAAGCAATCATGTGAGTACTTCTATTGTATATATAATGATAAAGTGGTAAAAATAGATACAAGGTTAAGAACTATACTCTTCAAAACAAGGGGCAAGTATGAACTTATGTTGTGCACGTAGAGATGTTTTGATAGATAGCCAAATATAATCCTTCACCTCATTTGTGTTTTGCAAACAATTGTCGGCTCGGGTGAAATTTGGACATAACCACCCAAATTGCTCTTGTATGCAATTGCGTCCACAACGATCATCTTGGAGTAATCTTTAAAGCACAACCAACTTCGTAACATAAATATATTATTGTATATTGCAAAGCATTTTTATTTACTTCAAAAGTACAAATATTTTACCTCATGAAGACTTGAATCAAGGAAACATTCAACATCTCTCCGTAAAGTACCTCTTTCAAATCACCCTTAGACACCCATGTCGATGTATCCTCAAAGTAGTTGAATTGCGTGGTACCCAAATTCACCTCGAGAGGTACATCATCCGACATATCACGCGCATTTGCATGTAGCCATATGCATGCCTTAGTGAGACACTCGATCTTTGGTTTCTCGATCCAAGTATCTTTAGATGGTTTTTCTTGGTGACTTGAAACTTTGGAATCTTGCATTCCTTTACCCAAAATGACCTTCTTTGGCCCGCTTGAACCCTTCTTCGCCTTCTCTAGAGGAGGTGAGTCCGCCTTGCTTTCCTTGGGCTTGTTTATTCTCTCCAAAACCTAATAATTCAACGGTAAAAACATTCAACTTAGTTAGTTAATAGGTATGAAACAAATCATTATGAATATGGATTTAAGTTGCTTCAATTTACCTCGTCTGAAAACCTCACCCATGCCGATGGCCACAACACATAACCACCACGAGCGTCGGTTAAGACAATTATATCAATTGACGGTTTAGGCAGCGGAAGAGCAAAGTCTTCGTAACCAGGAGTAATGGTGACTACACTAACCGCCAAGTGCTCATTGTCCACAGGCTCATGATGGACTATTGCTCGTTCACTTCGTGGTTGTGCATTTCCTACAACCACCACAATCAAATCCTCATATTTTACATCTAGTAAAAGCTGGCAAGGCGTTTCTTCCTTCAAAAAGTAAATGAAATTGAGGTTACGAACATGCAATTAAAGAATATAACATGTTACTTAGTTTTAAAAATTATAAGGATAATAGTTACCTCTAACTCAAGTATAGATGGTGGCGATTTTTGTGTGTTAGGATGGCTAGCTTTGTCCTCCAAAGGACGATCCAATTTAGATTGATGTATCGCCGGTAAACCAAACTGTGAGAGAACCGCGTTGAAACTTTCCGTGATTTTCTCCTTGACTTTCTCCGTAAGCTTCTCCCGAATAACTTGTGTCATAGCTTCCATATCATGTGGTTGAGAGCGTGATTTTGTACCCACGGAGTAATCTTTAGCATACGCTTTTCTCACACCTAGACGAATACCACCAAAACCCCTCAAACGTCCATTGTGGTCCTTTCCCAAAGTCTCATAAAAGGCATCTTTGTTGCCTTCGGGAGTGAACTCGCCGCTAACCTCTTTTTGTTTGAGCCCGATCTATAGAGAAATTAACAACGGTAAGTTTTAAAAAAAAATTCAACATCATAAGCGGCAAGGCAGGGGGCGGTGTGCGGGGGCGGGGGGGGGGATAATGTGCGGGGGTGGGGGGGATTGTTAGGGGTGGGGGCGGTGTGCGGGGGGACGGTGTGCGGGGGGGTGGGGGAGTGTGCGGGGGGTGGGAGCAAGGGGTGGGGGGGGGTGTGCGGGGGGTGGGGGGGATTGTTAGGGGTGGGGGGGAGTGTGCGGGGGGCGGTGTGCATGGGGTGGGGGGAGTGTGCGGGGGTGGGGGGGAGCGTGGGGGGGATTGTTGGGTGTAGGGGCGGTGTGCGGGGGGTGGGGGTAGTGTGCGGGGGGAGCAGGGGTGCGGGGGAGTGTGCGGGGGGTGGGGGCGGTGTGCGGGGGGTCAGGTAAATGGTGGGGGGGAGGGTGGGGGCGAGGGGGGGGCATACAGTGGTGGATTGGTAGTGCATGTAATAGAAGCTAGATTGGTACTGCATGTACTTACAACGGCATTGGCTATCTTCAAGGTTCCCGAATCTGAAATGGTCATTTTATTGTTGATATCACGCCTATGCAAGGAGCACCACCAATCAGCGACACGATCAACTTTGACAGACGACGCGACCTTAGAGCTAGAAGACGGCGTTGTAGTTGTATCGGTAGAAGGGTAAAATTTCTCGTCAATCCCCAACTTTCTCACGCTCGCATAAGTTTGGGAACCCATATGATGGTAGTGCTTCCTCTGTCTTGCACTGTGTGAATGTTTCTCAAGCTTAGTCTATAAATTCACATGGGTAATTAGAAAACAAATCTAATTGTATTGAAAGTGAATATGCAAAGTCGAATATATATAGTTTAAAGTGCAATACTTACCACCATCTCCGGCGTAGTATTTTGGGCAACAAATGCCTCCCAATCTTCTGGTTTTATATGTCCCCAAATCTGATGAGGCAAATAATCCGGTTGAAATGTCTCTTCCTCTTCCTCTCCCGCTTCCTTTTCTGTTTCTTTTTCGGCCTCCTTATCCGTCTCACCCTCATTTTGCTTTTTTCTCCGTTTCGTGATCCACCCACTCACTAGTTTGCTTTTGAAAGCTCTAAATTATTCGGTCACCGCGGATAGAAACACCGCCTTTTTTGCCTTATTAGGAGTAATATGGAATGTATTCTATAAAAATAAGAAACAAACAAATAGTTATTTCCATATACATATATATCAATGAAAACATGTGGCTAAATGCGGAAAGGAAAGAAAATTAAGTGAATTGAGCTTTAAAGGGCAAAATCGGCCTGAAATGGCATTCATTTACCCAAAATGTGTTTCAACGCATATGAGTGGAGTTTAATTGACTCCAATAGTTATATATGTACCTAATGCAATTATATATGACCTAACATGGCCCTAAATGCGGAAAGAAAAGGAAACTAAGTGAATTGAACTTCAAAGGCCAAAATCGGCCCGAAATGGCCTTCATTTACCCAAAATGGGTTTCAAAGCATATGAGTGGAGTTTAATTGACTCTTATATTTATATATGTACCTATTGGAACTATATATGACCTAACATGCGGCAAAATGCGAAAAACTAAGTGAATTGAACTTCAAAGGCTAAAATCGGCCCGAAATGACATTCATTTACCCAAAATGTATTTCAACGCATATGAGTGGAGTTTAATTGACTCCAATAGTTATATATGTACCTAATGTAATTATATATGACCTAACATGACCCTAAATGCGGAAAGAAAAGGAAACTAAGTGAATTGAACTTCAAAGGCCAAAATCGGCCCGAAATGGCCTTCATTTACCCAAAATGGGTTTCAAAGCATATGAGTGGAGTTTAATTGACTCTTATAGTTATATATGTACCTATTGGAACTATATATGACCTAACATGCGGCTAAATGCGAAAAACTAAGTGAATTGAACTTCAAAGGCCAAAATCGGCCCGAAATGGCATTCATTTACCCAAAATGTGTTTCAACGCATATGAGTGGAGTTTAATTGACTCCAATAGTTATATATGTACCTAATGCAATTATATATGACCTAACATGGCCCTAAATGCGGAAAGAAAAGGAAACTAAGTGAATTGAACTTCAAAGGCCAAAATTGGCCCGAAATGGCCTTCATTTACCCAAAATGGGTTTCAAAGCATATGAGTGGAGTTTAATTGACTCTTATAGTTATATATGTACCTATTGGAACTATATATGACCTAACATGCGGCTAAATGCGAAAAACTAAGTGAATTGAACTTCAAAGGCCAAAATCGGCCCGAAATGGCATTCATTTACCCAAAATGTGTTTCAACGCATATGAGTGGAGTTTAATTGACTCCAATAGTTATATATGTACCTATTAGAACTATAGATCGATGACCTAACATGGCCCTAAATGCGGGAAATAACAGTAATTCAGTTAAAAAATAAACTTACACAAGTGTATTCCCATAATGATTTCATCATTCCATCGGGCACACCTTTCCACCCCACCAAAATGCTCAGTTTGCACACACATAACCCGATATGCTGCCCATACTTTTTACGTCATTGACCACAAGGTTGACCCATATCGTCATACTCGAGGGTCATAGGGGTGTTATAATTCAATCCCTTGGTCGCACCCCTTCCTTTCCGCTTCTTTGTTTCAACTTTGCTTGGAGTTTTGGTGGTACTAAGAACCTCTTTCCCCGCATTTTTGTGTGGCACAATGACGGATGAAATACAAGGATAATCTTCCCTAGCATTGTTGTCAATGGGGGGAGCCTTATCGGCTAGCTCCTCATTTATTTCAGCCAAGCGAAGTTCCCTATCACGCAAGCGCTTCTCCCACCCTGCACGCCCCCCACTGCAGCAGAACCCCCCGCACTGCCAACCCTACACTCCCCCCCCTTCACCGCCCCTCTACCGCACTCCCCTTCACTGCCCCCGGTGCGACCCCCCCTGCACTGCCAACCCCCCTGCACTCCCCACCCCGCACCGCCCCCAATGCATACCCCCCTACTGCGCCGTCCCACCCCCTGCAGAACCCCCTGCTGTCCCACCCCTCTTGCACAACACCCCTCGCACGTCCCCCCCCCAAACAATCCATAATTACGCCCTAAACGACATTCATCTACCCAATTCGGTGTTAAAATCATGTGACCCGACTTTAAGTGACTCTAATGGTGATACATATACTAATAAGAACAATACGTAACCAAAAATGAGACTAAAAGCGAGAAATTAAGTTAATTGAGGTTGAAAAACCAAAATAGGCCCGAAATCACATTCACTTACCCAAAATGGGTTTCAATACATGTGAAGCGAGTTTAGTTGATTGTAATACATATATATATATACTAATAAGAACTATACATGACACTACATGCGGCTAAAAGCGAGAAATTAAGTTAATTGAGCTTCAAAAGCCGAAATTGGCCCGAAATGACATTCACTTACCCAAAATGGGTTTCAATACATGTGAAGCGAGTTTAGTTGATTGTAATACATATATATACTAATAAGAACTATAAATGACACTACATGCGGCTAAAAGTGAGAAATTAAGTTAATTGAGTTTCAAAAGCCGAAATTGGCCCGAAATGACATTCACTTACCCAAAATGGGTTTCAATACACGTGAAGCGAGTTTAGTTGATTGTAATACATATATATATACTAATAAGAACTATAAATGACACTACATGCGGCTAAAAGCGAGAAATTAAGTTAATTGAGCTTCAAAAGCCGAAATAGGCCCGAAATGACATTCACTTACCCAAAATGGATTTCAATACATGTGAAGCGAGTTTAGTTGATTGAAATACATATACACACATATATATATATATATATATATATATATATAGTAATAAGAACTATACATGACACTACATGCGGCTAAAAGTGAAAAATAAAGTAAAATGACCTTGAAAAGCCGAAAGTGGCCCGAAATGACATTCACTTACCCAAAATGGGTTTCAATACATGTGAAGCGAGTTTAGTTGATTGTAATACATATATATATACTAATAAGAACTATACATGACACTACATGCGGCTAAAAGCGAGAAATTAAGTTAATTGAGCTTCAAAAGCCGAAATTGGCCCGAAATGACATTCACTTACCCAAAATGGGTTTCAATATATGTGAAACTAATAAGAACTATACATGACACTACATGCGGCTAAAAGCGAGAAATTAAGTTAATTGAGCTTCAAAAGCCGAAATAGGCCCGAAATGACATTCACTTACCCAAAATGGGTTTTAATACATGTGAAGCGAGTTTAGTTGATTGAAATACATATATATATACTAATAAGAACTATACATGACACTACATGCGGCTAAAAGCGAGAAATTAAGTTAATTGAGCTTGAAAAGCCGAAATAGGCCCGAAATGACATTCACTTACCCAAAATGGGTTTCAATACATGTGAAGCGAGTTTAGTTGATTGAAATACATATATATATAGTAATAAGAACTATACATGACACTACATGCGGCTAAAAGTGAAAAATAAAGTAAAATGACCTTGCAAAGCCGAAAGCCGGAATTGGAACCAAAGAAGTCGAGCCTATTGTTTACTTTTGCCACCTTCATTTGAAGTTTCAACCATTATCCCTTCCCCGTGATCTGCACGCATGTAACTTGTCGCTAACTCCGCATCAGTGACATCGGAGTTGGGAATGGTGAAAGGCGGGGTGTCTTCAAACGCATCATACTCCTCCTCATCCTCAACATCACCAACTCCAAGTATACTTCTTTTTCCCGGGACAACAATTGACCACTTGTTATCAGAAGGGTCAGTTACGTAGAATACTTGCTTAACTTGTGATGCAAGCACGAATGACTCTTCACTATCACGCAACCGACCCAAGTCTACAAGAGTAAATCCACAAGGGTCATCTTTTCTTATGTAACGCCGGTTATAATCAACCCACTTGCATCGAAATAAGCAGACCGTGAAACCAGAGTAGTCAAGCTCCCATATATCTTGAACTCGCCCATAGTATAACAATCTAGCATCAATAGGAGACTTGTCTTTGGCACTTGCATACTGTGTAGATGATGCCTCTACTGAAACACCACTATTCTGGAGAGATCTCGACTTTTGATCTTGACCATCTGTCCAATACGTATATCCATTAACATCATAACCCTCATAGGAGTGCACAGCTTCTCGAAGACCAAATGCTAGCCACTTCAGAGTTTCAGAAACATTGGAATCTACTTCACGCATTATACGGTTATGGAACCAATCAATAAACGTCTTATTATGCAATTGCATCAATGCTCTAGTCCCTTTACCTGGATTCTGGTCACGCAACTCCTCCAAATGCTCATCCAAGTAAGGATGCACCTGTACCATATGCTGCAATACAAATAAGTGTGTTTGTATGCGCCTTTCAACAGGAGGTACGATCATTTTGGAGCCAAGTGTACCTTTACCCGCGAGTCTGCCCTCGTGTCGAGATGTAGGAAGTCCAATAGGATCAACATTAGTTAAGAACTCAGCCACAAAATTACCGACCTCTTCACTCACAATCCCCTGAATTATACTTCCTTCTGGTTGCGCTGGATTCCTTACTTTATCTTTCAAAGAGCCCATATGTCTCTCAAAGGGATAGGACCACCTCAAAAACACCGGACCACATAGCTTAATTTCTCGAACTAGATGTACAACCAAATGGACCATAATGTCGAAAAAAGCAGGTGGGAAGTACATCTCAAACTTGCACAAAGTCTGTATCACGCTAGCCTGGAGAGCATCAAGCTTCGAGGGTTATAACGTTTTGCTACATATAGTATTGAAAAAAGAACACATCTCTGTTATGGTATGTCTCACGTGTTACAGCAATATCCCTCGAATTGCAACCGGTAAGAATACTTGCATCATTACATGACAATCGTGAGACTTCATGCTCGATAATTTCAACTCACCGTCTAAGGTAACAAATCTTTTCATGTTCGATGAGTACCCTGATGGAACCTTAATGTTGTACAAACACTCGCAAAAAAGATGCTTCTCAGCTCTTGATAGAGTGTAGCAAGCCGGAGGTAAATAGTTCCTATCATCATCCTTCACCGTTTTCTTTCCTTTTCTTTCAATTCCTGCAGGCGACCCTTCTTCATGTTCCTTTTCTTTTCCCTTTCCTTCTCCTTTTCCAGACACTTTCTCTTTTTTCTTTCTTTTCTTAGTGTCCCTCTTTTGAGCCCATAGTTCTGATCGAAGCCCCTCACTTTCCAGATACAATCGCACCCCTTTGCTATCCTTTGTATTATGTGGAATATTATATAAGTGTCCCCAGAATGGCGTCACATACATTTTTCTCTATGTGCATGACGTCGAGACAATGTATAACCTCTAGATCTATCCAATATGGAAGTTTTCACAGAATAGACTCCTTTTTCCAAAGTCCCTTAGCACCATCACTCGCTCCTTTGCCGAATATCGTTGCAATACCCTTGACCTGATCAAAAACCTCAATACCAGTCAATGGCCTACGAGCAACCCCTTCCTCAACTGTTCCATTGAATGCCTTCTTCTTATTACGATAAGGATGGTCGCGTCGAAGGAACCTTCGGGTCCGCATATAATCTTCTTTGTGACAAGAAGTAATGTATTTAGATGCTGTATCGTCCATGCAAATCGGGCATGCTTTCTTCCCTTTGTTCTTGTACCTGGATAAGTTCCCATAAGCAGGATAGTCATTAAGAGTCCATAAAAGCATGGCACGCAATGTGAATACCTCATCAGCATGTGCGTCATACACATAAACTCCTTCATCCCACATTTTTCTCAAATCATCAACAAGTGGCTGGAGGTAGACATCTATGTCGTTTCCAGGCTGCTTCGGCCCTGAAATAAGAATCGACAACATGATGTATTTGCGTTTCATGCACAACCAAGGAGGCAAGTTGTATATAACTAGAAGAACCGGCAACGTACTATGTTGAGAACTAAGAGTGCCAAATGGGTTCATTCCATCCGTGCATAGGCCAAGCCTCAAATTTCTGTCCTCCGCACCAAAGGTCTTATGAAAATGATTGATACCTTTCCACTCAAGAGAATCAGTCGGATGTTTGAGAAAACCGTCCTTTTCCTTCGTTCTACATGCCACCTCAAGTTCTTAGCATCTTTTTTGATTGAAAACATGCGCTTGAATCATGGTATAATCGGAAGATACAACATCACCTTTGCTGGAGGACCTTTCTTATCACCAACTCCTACGCGCCCGTAACGCGACTTCCCACATCGAGGACACTCATCCATATTTTCATATTCATTTCGATATAGCACACAATCGTTTGGATAAGCATGTATCCTCTGGTACTCTAAATCGAAGGGACACATCAGTTTCTTAGCATAGTAGTTCGACTTGGGTAGTTCATGGTCATCCGACAACATATCACCAAATGCTTGCAACAAGGAAGTGAAACAAGAGTCACTTATACCGGCTTTCGTCTTGATATTAAAGAGTGTTATCACGGCTGTCGGCTTGGTGTACCTCGTACAACCGGGATACAACGGTTTCCGAGATGCCTCGTCCATGCACTCAAAAATACGAGGCCGTTTGCCAGAATGATCGACCCCCTCCATCATCTCCTCCTCGATATGGTCTCCTTCATCATCATCATTCTCTACTTCAATATCCTCATATTCGTCCTCGATGTTGTCATTCTCAATGACATCAAACTCACCTTCTTCATGCACATCGTTAACAATGGCATTTCGACCATCATATATACCCTCCTCACCGTGCCAAACCCATACATAGTAGTCTTGCCTAAACCCGCCACGAAAGATATGCTCCCTAAGCGACTCAATGCTACTAACGATGCTCACATTACCACAATAAACACAAGGACAATAAAACCCCTCGGTTCCCTTTGCAGCCTGATGACTTAATGCACCCCATCCACGAATTCACACGTGTCACGACTACCATACATCCATGCACGATTCATTTCAACCAAACCTAGCTCTAATTAAACACAAGCAACAAGTACCCCATGTCAATGACAAACTTCATTACATTATTAGAGTTTATACACGATATATATTTAATGAAATTAGGCATGCTTTCTAAGGGTCCTTATCACTCCAACCTAACCCATCCTTAGATGTCTAATCTCACTAGTGAATGTATTGCCTTATGTTCGATTCTACGGAAGATCCGGCAGCATTTCCCTACAGTTCTCCAAGTACACGATGTAGATATATAGTTATTTATATCTACATATGTACCCAGAGAACAAAAGTAGGGAAACGACAAGCCAAGATTTTCCTCTAGAATCAAACTAATGACATACATTCACCACCTAAGTGAGATTAAACATCTAAGAACAGTCCCAAACCGTGGACTATTCAAGACTTACTCCTAATGAGTAAGTCTCGAGCGGGTATCTAGGCATATGATATGATGATGCAAACATAGGTTTTTAAACAACAAAACATTTTACATCTAATCTCAATTCAACGATAAATATATACATATTTGCACATATATATAAACCAATTTACTATGAAAGAAAGTTAAATATGAGTGATAACATACCAATATCAAGGTTGTGAATAGGGAAATCGAGCTCAACACTCCGTCACTAGCTAGCTTCAATAATCAACAACAAAGTTTAAAAGTTAACATTAGTATAAATTAGCAATTCAAACAAAACAAAACTAAACTAAGCTAAACTAAACTAAATAGCTAAACCAATAATCAACAACAACGTTTAAAGTTCAAACCTAACTAGTTAGTAAGTACTACAACTACTACTACTACAACAACAACAACAACAACAACAACAACAACAACAACAACAACAACAACAACAACAACAACAACAACAACAACAACAACAACAACAACATCAACAACAACAACAACAACAACAACATCAATAACAACAACAACAACAACAACAACAACAACAACAACAACAACAACAACAGCTACTGCTATTACTACAACTACAACAACAACCACAAAAATAGCAACCACAACAAAGCCCTAGTTTTTTTAACCTAAAAATCAAACTAACTACTTTAAATAAAATAAAATTAACTCAAATCAATCAAATTTACACCCTTTAACTATTATACAACCTAATTTCACTAACAATTATTCATAAAAGTACAATTAATTATAAACTTGAAGCTTCAAATATGAGATTACAATAAAAGTTATGAAATTTTAGGTACCTCAGAAGAGGTAGAGAAGGAATGTAGGTGTTTAGGAACGGTGGAGGTGCGGCGGTGGTGGTGCAGCCACGGAGGAGGACACAAGGTGCAGCGGTGGGGTTTGTGGATGAAACCCACCGAATTGGAGAGGAGGACGCATCAGCGGTGGGGTTTCTTGCCGGTAGCTGGTGGCCGTCGGGGGAAGGTGGAACCCAGTGGTGGTGGTGGAACCTAGTGGTGGCAGTGGTGGTGGTGAACACAGGTGCTTGAAAGATGAACCCTTGCTTGAAATGTCGAAGGAGGGAGCTCGTTTTTTGAAAGGAAGGAAGGAGGGAGTTAACAGTGGAATGAGAGGGAGCCAGGCCTATTTTACGCGAAAAAAAAACAAAATTAACCGCCGCGGTTCATAAAACGCAACGGTTAACATCGAACCGCAGCGGTTTACTGTTAACCGTTGCGGTTTTATGAAGACCGCAGCGGTTTTTGTTCCCACTTTTTCCAACTAAATTTTCGACGATTTACCACTGCGGTTCTCTTAAGGACCGCATCGGTTGTGTTGTGACATATAGCGTTTTTTCCACTAGTGCGATCGCGAGCTGGCCCATGCTCGACTCGACTCGAAAACTCAAAAACCCTGCTCAACTCGACTCGAAAACTCGTTAAGCTCGCCAAACTATTATTGCTCGACTCGTGCTCGTTAATTTTTTTGCAGCTCGACTCGACTCAAGCTCGATTAGCTCGACTCGACTACTTGAAACTCCTTTTTTTAATTTGTTATTTCTTTTAAACTCATGTTACTAGTTTATGAAGTATGATCATAGAGGCATGGACCATGATGTAAATTTTAATTGGGCTTGGTAACTTGGACCTTATTTCTCAATTTTTAAAAACTTTTATATTAAATAAAATTAATTCTTAGAAAAATATATATAGGAAAAAATTATCGAGCTGCTCGCGAGCTTAACGAGTCAAGCAGGACCCTGCTCGACTCATGCTCGTTAAGGTTTCGAGCCGAGTCGAGTTCGAGCAGAGCCAACTTGAGTCGAGTTTTGACCGAGTCGAGTTCGAGTTGCTCGCGAGCTGCTCGACTCGATTAGCACCTCTACTCTTAGCCATTACCTTTACAAATCCTTTACAAGAAGATTATATTCATCCTAATGCATACTAATCTTCTTTTTTGCACGAATCATCGTTTAAATAACAAATTAACTTGATTCTTGATCAATAAGTTTGTTCAGTTGAAATCTTGATTAAGTATTTGCTTTGTTCAGTTCTCTTCAACAATGATACCTTGCATAACATAAAACTAAAACATATATGAAATAATAATAATAACTAGTTTGTCTTTTGTTTATAAGTCATCTTCAAAACTAAGGGTCAACATATAACTTGGAGCCAAAATCACCGAAATAATTTCATAAATGTTTGCAAAATATGGCAATAATAAAGGGAAATATTTAATAAATAGTTATCTAAAAAGATGCAAGCTTAAGAATAATCTTTTTTAAAATATGGTAATTGTCAAAATTTCCTCAAAAAAAAATCTTTAAAATTGTGAAATGTAACTTGTATCATTGATCAAATCTACACTAGTAGAATAATTGTATATTACTGCAATTTTCTTACCGCAGCAAATCAAGGCGCAACAATAGGTTTTGAATCTATTGTTGCGGTTCTCTAAAAGACCGCAACAATAGGTCCTACATGGGAAGCGTAAATTGGTCAACCTATTTTAGCGGTTGTAGCCTAAAACCACAACAATAGGTACATGTAATTTTTTTTCTTCAAAAATTTGGGAAATTTAAGTAACAAAAGACTATAAGGCAAACACTAAATACTCAAAAAAGTTCTTCATTTATAAGATTGGAGTAATTGATATCTAATTACATATTATTATTTTACTAGTATACAATGATCATTTCGCATTGCAACACTTTCGTATTAACACCTAACAACTTGTTTGGTTCATTTTTAGTAATGAAAGGAAGAGAAGTAAAAAAACGAAAAATAAAATAGAAAGAAAAAAAAGATAGGAAAAAGAACCTTAATTTCCCATGTTTGGTTTAAGTTCTATCTATCCTCCCAAATTCCTCGAATTTTGGGAGGAAAGGAAAATGAAAATTTTGCAAAGAGGCTTTCCTTCCACTTCCTATCACTTACAATGTTTCTTTTAAACCAACATTAGAAACTAAAATGTTTCCTTTTAATTCCTTTCTTTTCCTTTCAAATCCCTTCTCCCAGACAAGCGGTAAATATTCCTCTTACATATCATTCAAAACATAGCAAGCCAAAGGTGATCCTTAGCACCTATGTGGTTGGAAAGTAACAAAATACGCTCCTACCAAGTAACAAATGCTCCAGCTCCTATGACCCATTTGCAAGTAACAAGATTTGTCAATAATATACTACTTCACTTTCCAAAAAAAGTTAGAATAATACTAATATTATCCTCCTCAAATTTGGATCCAATTCATCATGAAAAACAAAAACATCCAAATCAAACTTTTATACATGCATACATCTAAAAATAACAATAACATTTAATGTCATTTACATATAAATTGAAAGTTAAAACTAACAATCCAAAACAAAATAGCAACCATATCTACATAAAACTAAACTAAAAAAATTCAAGCAACAAAAAATCGAACACAAATCAGTTCAACCAAATCAAAAAGAAAAACTCTTTAACGCCACTCCCGAAGACGGTGAGACGAGAAAGAATGTCCAACAACAACGACAAGATTAGGAGAGAGAACGTCCGACGAGACGACGACGAACGTCCAAAACCGCAACGTTCGGACAGCGAGAGGAAAGAGAGAAAGAAAGAGAGTGGCGAAGGAGGTGAGCTCCGATAGTGAGAGAGAGTGCAAAGGAGGTGCAAGAACGATGAAGCTAAGGGAGAGTGAAACCTTTCTTCAACCATTGAACTCTGGTGGTTGTGTGACGCCAGCTGTGAGAGAGGGCACAAAGGAGGAGCGAAGGAGTGAGAGAGGAAGAAGGAGTGAGGAGCAGCGGAGGAGTGAGAGAGAGAATGAATGAGGAGCAGCGAAGGAGAGAGAAGAGAGGGAATGAGCGAAGAGTGAAGAAACGATGCCCATCAACATAAGAAATACAAACCCTAGCTAGACGCGTGTTAATGTTTTATTAGTTAAACCTTCGTTTAGAAAACGTGATTCGATGAAATATATGTGGAGCAATTCGACATAAATTAATACTGACTCCTTAAAATTTGGTAACTTCAACTCCATTAACAACCACTTTTGAGTTTTGGATTACACCCATTATCTCAAGTTTTGGATCGAACTAATCCATTGACACAAATTGTACATGGGAGAAAGTTGAGTTATTTAGGCCCTGCAGGATTGACAGGGCGAATTGCTAGTTTTCAGATACGAGATATCCACCCTAGTCACTACGGGCGTATTTTCCCAATTGACACGTGTGAAGGAATCAATGCTGGACTTATTGGATCCATAGCAATCCATGCGAGGATTGGTTCTTAGGGGTCTCTCGAAAGTCCTTATTATGAAAATTCTAAGAGAGCAAAAAGGGTACATATGCTTTACTTATCACCAAGTAGGGATGAATACTATATGTTAGCATCTGGTAATTTTTTAGCCCTGACTCAAGGTATTAAGGAGGAACAGGTTGTTCCAGCTCGATACTGTCAAGAATTCCTGACTATTGCGTGGGAACAAGTTCATTTTCGAAGTATCTTTTCCTTTCAATATTTTTATATGGAACTTCCCTCATTCCTTTCAGCCTTTTTTTTTTGTTAAAACTACCTAATAAATGTCCACTTCTAGAAACAACTACCTGATAATTTTTTTTTCAAAAGAACTACCTTATAAATTCCAAAAGTTTGAGTACCACTACCAACTAACGTAAGATGCTAGTCTGTTTCTGTTAAATGGACACCACTTTTGATTTCCCTCCCATTTTTATACCAATGTGTCGTTTCTCTCTCAGTTTGAGGAACCCCTCTTGTTGTGGAATCTTACCCAATTGAAGGCCAGTGCACATTTTTCAGGCGAAATTCGACCCCCTCTTGATGTGGAAGGTATGTATTATGGGATTGACGCTTCAATTATTCAATTTTAGGGTTTTCCTTGCAATTTGTCACTCAATTTTAGGGTTTTCTTCTCATTCTTCAATTAGTCATGAATTTTAGGGTTTTCTGTTAGGGTATGTTTGAATTATGCCAAACCTAGGGTTTATTCTTGTACAAAGTTTCTAACTTTGGTTTGATTTTGGGTTTGTTGAGGTCATGTTAAGTTCAAGCTACCAATCAGCTTGTGAGTTTCCAACCAAATGTGACTGTGGCATCAAACCTCATATGGGAGTGTCTTAGACAACTGCTAACCAGAGACGCTTTATAGCTTGTAAATTCTACAACCCTACAACTGGTTGGCATGGCTGCAACCTATTTGGGTGGGTGGATGATGGCATATTGGAGTGGCAAAGGGTTATCACCAATGAGTTGGTGCTGGAGAGAAGAATGCTGAAGCAAGAAGTAGCATTGATCAGACATGAATTATGCCAAGTCCAAGAAGAAAAGGCTAAAGTTGATGATGAATATGGCAAATTGAACAAGAAATATAAGGTTTTGTCCTCTGATGTGAAGCATTTGAAGAAGAAGCAGACTAACTAGAATATGGGTTTTGAAGCCTTTTTTTTTGCAATTGGGATAAATTTTTGTCTCCTTGTTAAAGTTCAAGCCTAGGTGCTTAGTTTAGGTAATTGCAACTTGGTTCCTTGTCACTGATTTTGTAAACCTTAATGTGTGTGACAAGTTTATTAATGTACTGAACGTAATTATGAAATGCATTTTGATTTTGTTGATCAAATTCTAGCCTTGCATTGCATTGCCACAAAGTTAACACGTTACATAGCATAATCCATAGTCAATACCGCAAATGTATCAAAATGTGATATACAAACTGAAATGTGTTTCATTTATGGATCAAAAAAGATATTTAAGCAACATGCTCAATAGCAATGACATTAACTACATAATCCCAAAACTACATGTCTTCACTTGTTTTGGCTTCCACACAGGAGCCTTCTTCTCCTTGGATTGAACTTGCATTTTTAGCCTGAATGCTGGTTTTGGGGATGTATTACTGTTGGCCTGCTTGGTTGGCTCTGTTGAGTGGGAGGATGTTGAGAAAGGCCTGGCGTAGGCATGAAGGTCTGGCTGCATGAAGGACTATCTGATGTGATGTGGGAGCTTAAAGGTCTTGTTGTTGAGGTGCGTCCTTGGTAGCCTCCATTGTTTCCCTGAAATAAGAAATGTTGGTGATCACTGGAATACAAATGTAATTGATTGAAAATGGGATGTTTTTAGAGTTCATTACCTGTTGAAACACCCTCTCCATGTTCCTTTGTCTTCTCTTAACAACCCAAGCATCATTAGAGGGGGGTCTGCCACCTTTTTTCTTGTCTTTAGGAGGGCAGGAGGTGCCTTGCACTGTTTTGTAGTGGCCAGGATTGCCACAGTTGCTGCATTTGTTCTGCTTCTTTTGTCTCTTCACAAAGTTCTTCTCAGCATCTTCACTTTTTTCCTTCCTCCTCTTTTTCAAAGATGGTCTTCCAGACATCTTTCTGATCACAGGGGGAGTGGTTGAACTTGGTTAGACCTGTCCCACTGCTTCATCCCACGCATAGGCTTAATGTATGGAGTGTAGGCCTCTATGTACTTGTCTTTGTTGTACTATGCATCCACAAAGTCCTCTGGTCTTTGTCTCTTCTTGATGATACAAGCCCAAACATGTGGGCATGGTATACCAATTAGCTCCCAGTGGAAGCAAGTGCATGTGTTGTCTTTCAAATTGACAACATACCTGTCACTATAGATGGCACAACAGTGCACTTGGCTGCTGAAGCTCCCACCTACTCAAACACCTTGCTCACATAAGGCATGAATCTGCCTTCATGCTTCTCAGCTGCATCCCATCTCTATGCATTTCTCCTCATCACATATCTCCTAATCCATTCTAGGCAGGTCACTATTGGTTTATCTCTTGCTTCCCTTAGCACAGAGTTAAATGTCTCACAAAGATTATTCAACAGCATATTGGACTTGGAGGTTGTGGTAAATGCATGTTTAGCCCAGTGTTTCGTGGGGATTGAATCTAAATAATTGTATGCATCTTCAGACATAAATCTAATGCATGCCATCTCAATATCAAAGTGAACCTAAAGCAATGAACCATGAATAAATCAGGCATATTGCATAAAAGGCAAGAATGTCAAAGTTAGTGAGTGTTATACCTTTGTAGTTGACCTAGTAGCCTTCCAAAAGTGCTCTTTGAACACCGTGCCAGTAAACTGTAGCTTGAAGTTTTCCCATATATGTTTAGCACATAATCTAATCTCTGCCTTAGGCACAACAACTGACAAGGCTTCAAGTAGCCCCTGTTCCAAATCATGCATAACATTAGTTAATGTTTGTTAAGAAAAAAAATGAATATACAAAGGCAAAAAAAATTACCTTTCAGCCTGTCAGGCATCACAGTCAGGCCTTCACCTTCCACCAAGTCATACTCAATATCCCTCACCAACAACTCTAAAACCCACATCCAATTTGATGTGTTTTTAGTTTCTACAACTGCCCAAGCCATTGGGAAGATTTGATTGTTCCCATCCTTGCTCACAGCAACCAACATCATACCAGGGTAGGCCCCCTTCAGGTGGCACCTATCTACCCCAATTAAAGGCCTATAATAAATAATTGCATTAGTGGGGAATTATTTAATCAATTGTTCAATTTAATTTAAGCAATAAACAATTAGCTAGGGTTTCTAGTTAGTCCAATTAAAAATTAGGGCTCCTAATTAAATTCTCATACAAAGCAATAAACAATACCACATCATACAAAGCTTCAAAAAACCAATTCAAGGGGTAAATTACGTACCATTGCTGTAGTTTTCCTCTTTATTGAGTGTAAGAAGAGTTTTTCCTCTTCGCATGGTACCCTTTTGTAGAGCGTTTTTGCTCATTCTTCTGGGTCAATGATAGTGACAACTTACTGTGCTCAGTGATGTAAGAAATTGGGAGTGAAAAGTGATGAAGAATGAGAATTTGGACCAGGGAATCTTTAGTGCAAAGGTAATTTTTGAGAGGAGAGAGAGAGAGAAGTAATTGAAGATGACAGAGGAAGCTGGAGAGGTGGGTAATTCAGAGTAATGGGGGTGTAAGAGACATTTCACAATGAGTTTTGGAGGGAAATAAAAAGTGGGGTCAACTTCACGGAACAGACTAACGTTTCCTGTTAGTTGGTAGTGCTACTCAAACTTTTGGAATTTAGAAGGTAGTTTTTTCGAAAAAAAAATTGTAAGGTAGTCGTTTTCAAAAGTGGACATTTATTAGGTAGTTTTTGACAAAAAAGGCTTCATTTCATCGAGCACAATGATGCAAATCGAGCTTTAATGAGTTCTAATATACAACGTCAAGCAATTCCGCTTTCTCTATCGGAGAAGTGCATTGTTGTAACTGGGTTGGAACGACAAGCGACCCTAGATTCATGGGTTCTTGTTATAGCCGAACATGAGGGAAAGATCATTTATACCAATGCTGATAAGATCGTTTTATCAGGCAATTGGAATACTCTAAGCATTCCATTAGTTATGTATCAATGTTCCAACAAAAATACGTGTATGCATCAAAAACCCCATATTCCATGGGGGAACACTAGAGGAAAAAAAGCCATTTGCTGTTGTAAAAGGGCTGCGGTTGTGTAGAAAACCGCAGCCCTTCCATTAAGGGCTGCGGTCAGGCCCAAAACCGCAGCCCTTCGTGCAATAAAGGGTGTGGTTTTGGGCACCCGCAGCCCTTAATGGAAGGGCTGCGGTTTTCTACACAACCGCAGCCCTTTGTTTTATTTTTTCCCCAAATTTCGCGCTCTCATTAATTCCCTCGCTCCACCCAATTTTTCACTCGCGAAAAATTCTCTCACCACGCAGCAGCGAACCACCCCTGAGCCCAACCATTGCGAATTGAACCACCCCTGAGCCCTAGCTTTCGAATTCAACCACCCCCGAGCTCCGGTCCACCGTCCCGTGCGCGCCACGCCGCCTTCTACGCGCCATCCCCGGCGCACCACGCATACCCACGCCACCGGAGCGATCGCCACCGTTGCGCACCAACCACCCGGCGCCCGCCACCGGTGCGCGCCACCCACTGCGCGCCACCCACTGCGCGCCACCCACCCCTCTCTCACGCATTTGTTCAAGAAATTCAAGGTTGCCTTTTTAATTATTTTGATTTTTATTTTCTAATATGTTTATATATTCGTTTGGGAGAGAAATTAAAGGTTGCATTTGAGTGGGACTGAAATTGCAGAAAAGTTATACAAAAGGGTCGTGCTTCGGAACCCGAAAATATGTTAATTGAATTATTTGATTAGCTACATTAGCTATTAACTTAGTTTAATGCAAACAAATTTCATTTATAATTTGTTAATAGTTTAAATGAGAAAAGTTAGTTGTAATGTGTTTCAATGTGGGTAAGATATGATAATTTATATATATGAATGTATTTCTTATAATTTTTGCATTTACTATATGCTAACAATTTTTTCGGTTTTATGTGTCTTAGATATTAGCATATTGGAAGCGGCAAATCAACTAGGAGATAGTGCGAGTATATATAGAGATCGATCTCCATATTAGTTGTTATTGGTATGTATTTATGATAAAGACAATTCATTATATATCTTCATTTATTGTGTATATGTAGATTCAATCTATATATGTGTATGTATATTTCTTGATATGAGATTGGATGAAAGTAATTTAATTAAGCTATGAAATGTATAAGTTATATGAATCATCATATCATCAATCATATGCCTAGATACCCGTTCAAGACTTACTCATTAGGAGTAAGTCTTGAATAGTCCCCTGTTTGGGACTGTCCTTGGACGTTTGATCTCACTTAGGTGGTGAATGTATGTCTTCTTTTCAATTCTAAGGAAAGTCTTGGCTTGTCGTTTCTCTACATTGTTCTCTTGTGTACATATGTAGATAATCAATTATCTACATTGTGTACTTGGAGAACTGTAGGGAAATGCTGCCGGATTTTCCTTAGAATTGAAGAGTTGGCATATATTCACTAGTGAGATTAAACGTCCAAGGATGGGTTAGGTTGGAGTGATAAGGACCTTCGGATGCATGCATACATTTGCACATGTGACTCTCTTAGCCTCCATTTGTATGTGCGTGTTTTCAATATGTGATTGTCTTGCATGTGAATGTGCTTAAATGATTGATACTTATAATTGGTTGTGTTTAATTAGAGGTTTTCATGAATGAGATGGATCGTACTTGGATGTATGGTAGCCGTGAATCGATTGAGTTTGTGAATGGGGTCTCAGAATTTTGTAAATCTGCATTAGAATACCAAGCATCTTCTGGAGCAGTCGACTTTTATTGTCCTTGTTTAGATTGTGGAAATGTGAGCAAGGTTAGTAGTATTCATTTGCTTAGGGAGCATGTCTTTCGTCGTGGGTTTAGGCCTCAATACCACGTATGGGTTTGGCATGGTGAGGAGGGGAGATATGCGAAGGAGCCGTAGGATAATGAACGATGTATGTAAAGAGGAGAAGGATAAATTAGGTGATGATTTCGAGGATGGTGAGTATGGGGATGATGAATATGGGGATGATGATAGAGATCGGGTAGACGAGATGATACAAGAGGTTGAAGATCGAGTCTTGCAAACGACCTCGTATGTTTGAGTCTATGTCCGAGGCCGCCGAAAGGCCATTGTATCCCGGGTTGTACGAAGTACACCAAACTTTCCGCCGTGATAACACTCTTCAATATTAAGTCGAATATGGTGTCTGGATCGGATTGCGGTTTCACGTCGTTGTTGGAAGTTTTAGGCGATATGCTCCCCGATGGAAATGATCCGCCAAAGTCGAACTATTATGCTAAGAAACTCATGTGTCCTTTCGGTTTAGAGTACCGGAGGATACATGCTTGTCCAAACGATTGTGTGCTTTATCGTAATGAGTATGAGCATTTAGATGAGTGTCCACGTTGTGGATTATCAAGGTACGGGCGTGAAGGGGTCGGGGGTAGTGAAGGACCACCAGCTAAGGTGTTGTGGTATCTTCCCATAATACCTAGATTTAAGCGCATGTTCTCGGTAAAAAAGATGCGAAGAATATGCGGTGGCATGCAGATCGTAGGAAGAAAGATGGTTTGCTGAAGCATCCGACTGATTCCCCTGAGTGGAAAAGTATCAATAGGGTGCATAAGCCGTTTGGTAACGAGGATAGGAATTTGAGGCTTGGATTATGTACGGATGGCATGAATCCCTTTGGCAATCTTAGTTCTCGGCATAGTACATGGCCGTAGTTTTAGTGATTTATAACTTGCCTCCTTGGTTGTGCATGAAACGCAAGTACATCATGTTGTCGCTTCTCATATCGGGGCCGAAACAACCTTGGAAATGACATAGATGTATTCCTTGAACCACTTATTGAAGATTTCCGAAGATGTGGGACGAAGGAGTGTCGGTATTTGATGCGTATGCTAATGAGATGTTCACTCTGCGTGCCATGCTTTTCTGTACAATGAACGACTTTCCAGCTTATGGGAACTTATCTGGGTATAAGACCAAAGGATAAAAACCGTGCCCGATTTGTATAGATGACATGAAGTCTAAACACATTAAAGGTTGCAAACATGTCTATATGCGCACACGAAGGCTCCTTAGACGCGACCATCCCTATCGATTTAAGAAAAAGGCCTTCGATGGGACGGTTGAAGAGGAAGTTGCTCGTAGACCATTAACTGGTACTGAAGTTTATAATCAGGTTAAGGGCATTGAAACGATCTATGGTAAACCTGCGAATGACGTTGATGGAACTACAGGATTATGGAAAAAGGAGTCTATTTTTTGGAAACTCCTATATTGGAAAGATTTAAAAGTCGACATTGTTTGGATGTCATGCACATTGAGAAGAATGTTTGTGATGCTATTCTTGCGACACTTATGAATATTCCGGTAAGACAAAGGATGTTAAAGCGTCACGTCTTCACTTGGAAAAAAATAAGCTTCGGCCGGAGTTGTGGGCTCAAAAAGGGCGGGAAGGAAAAAGAAAGTAGTGGAGGAAGGGGTTGATGAGGAAATTGGGAAAAGAAAAAAGGTGGATGATTCGGAGAAGAATTATTTGCCACCCGACTTGCTACACGTCGTCGAAAGGCGAGAAACGGATTTTTTGCGAGTCATTGTATGGTATTAAGGTTCCAACTGGGTACTCATCGAATATGAAGCGATTTGTTACCTTAAATGGTGAGTTGAAGTTATCGAGTATGAAATCTCACGATTGTCATGTCATGATGCAAGTATTCTTACCGATTGCAATTCGTGGGATACTTCCAAAGCATGTGAGGCACACCATTACAGAACTTTGTTCATTTTTTCATACAATATGCAGCAAAGTGCTACAGCCGTCGACACTCGATGACTTGCAGGCTAGAATAGTTGAAACTCTATGCAAATTTGAGATGATTTTCCCCCTGCATTCTTTGACATTATGGTGCATCTCATTGTCCACCTAGTTCGAGAAATTAAGTTGTGTGGTCCAGTGTTTTTGAGGTGGTGCTATCCTTTTGAGAGATATATGGGTACTTTGAAGGATAAAGTTCGAAATCTTGCACAACCGGAAGGTAGCATTATTCAAGGGATTGTGGTCGAAGAGGTCGGTAATTTTGTGGCGAGTATGTTCTTGGTGTTGATCCTATTGGCGTTCCGATATCTCGACACGAGGGCAGACTCGAGGGCAAGGGTACGATTGGCTCAAAATTGATCTCACCTTCTGTCGACAAGCGTACACAAGCTCACTTATTTGTGTTGCATCACGTGGCAGCTGTCCATCCTTATTTAAATGAGCATATGGAGGAATTACGTGTTAGCAACCCTGGAAAAGGAATAAGGGCATTGACGCAAATGCATAATAAGATGTTCATTGATTGGTTTCATCATCGAGTAGTGGATGATTTAGATGAAAATGTTTAAAACAGATCAAGTGGTTAGCATTTGGTCCCCGTGAATCTGTACACTCTTATGAGGGTTATGATATTAACGGGTATACGTTTTGGGTCGAACGTCAAGATCTTAAGTCGACATCGCGACGGAATAGTGGTGTTTCACTTGTGGCGTCATCTACACAATACGCAAGCTCGAAAGATAAGTCTCCCGTTCTTGCTTGCCACCAACTATTATGGGCGAATTCAAGAAATATGGGAGCTTGACTACTCAGCTTTTCATATTTGTCTCTTTTGTTGCAATTGGGTTGATGATAATCGACGTTGCGTAAAAAAAGATGATCCTTGCGGATTCACTCTTGTGGACATGGGTCGTCTACGTGAAACTGAAGAGCCATTTGTACTTGCATCACAAGCTAAACAAGTATTCTATGTAATCGATCCTGCCGATAATAAGTGGTCAATTGTTGTACCCGGCAAAAGGAGTATTACGGGCATTGGTGATGTTGAGGATGAGGAAGAGTATGATGCATTTGAGGACATCCCAACTTTTACCTATCCTGAAAATAGCGTGGAAGATGATGTAAATATGTCTGAGAACTATATGCGTGTTGATCACATGGAAGGGATACATGTTGAAACTCCTAAGAAACGGCGGAAGGTCAACAAATCATGAGACATATACTCAGGTTTATCTCTATTTCGTCCATTTCATGTCATTTTCATATATTTCGAGTCATGTGACTCAATTTTCTTGTTGAATATGATAATATAGCCAAAAATACGACTATTACGTAGATTTATAGGTGCTCCTTTGTTGTTGGTTGGATTTCGGGAATGTAAACATCATTTTAAGGTTATTTCGGCCGTTTCATGTCATTTTCGTGTATTTCGAGTCATGTGACTCCAATTTCTTGTTGAATGTAATAATATTGCATGAAATACGACTACTAAGTAGGTTTATAGGTGCTCCTTTGTTGTTGGTTGGATTTCGGGAAAGTAAGGGTCATTTTAGGCCTATTTCGTCCGTTTCATGTCATTTTCGTGTATTTCGAGTCATGTGACTCCAATTTCTTGTTGAATGTGATAATATTGCATAAAATACGACTACTAAGTAAGATTTATAGATGCTACTTTGTTCATGGTTGGATTTCGGGAAAGTAAACGTCATTTTAGGCCTATTTCGGCCGTTTCATGTCATTTTCGTGTATTTCGAGTCATGTGACTCCAATTTCTTGTTGAATGTGATAATATTGCATAAAATACGACTACTAAGTAGGTTTATAGGTGCTCCTTTGTTGTTGGTTGGATTTCGGGAAAGTAAGGGTCATTTTAGGCCTATTTCGTCTTTTTTTTGTGTATTTCGAGTCATGTGACTCCAATTTCTTGTTGAATGTGATAATATTGCATAAAAATACGACTACTAAGTAGATTTATAGATGCTACTTTGTTCATGGTTGATTTCGGGAAAGTAAACGTCATTTTAGCTAATTTGGCCGTTTCATGTCATTTTCGTGTATTTCGAGTCATGTGACTCCAATTTCTTGTTGAATGTGATAATATTGCATAAAATACGACTACTAAGTAGGTTTATAGGTGCTCCTTTGTTGTTGGTTGGATTTCGGAAAAGTAAGGGTCATTTTAAGCCTATTTCGTCCGTTTCATGTAATTTTCGTGTTTTTCGAGTCAAGTGACTCCAATTTCTTGTTGAATGTAATAATATTGCATAAAATACGATTACGAAGTAGGTTTATAGGTGCTACTTTGTTCATGGTTGGATTTCGGGAAAGTAAACGTCATTTTAAGCCTATTTCGAGCGTTTCATGTCATTTTCGTGTATTTCGAGTCATGGTAATCCAATTTGTTGTGAAATATGATCTTATAACCTAAAATGTTGCTATTAAGTAGATTTATACGAGCTACTTTGTTGATGGTTGGATTTCGGGAAAATAAATATCATTTTAGACCTATATATTTCGGTAGATTTATGTCTTTTTATATATTTCGAGCCTCCCGCTTCCCCCCCTTGCACACCCCGGTCCCCCCCCTTGCACAGCCCTCCCCCGTCCGGCCCCTAGCTACTTCCCCCCCCCTTGCCCGCCCCCGGTCCCCCCCCCTTGCCCAGCCCCGCTCCCCCACGCCCCCCGCTCCCCCCGTCCAACCCTTAGCTACTTCCCCCCCGCACATCCCCCCGGGCAACAGCGGCAAGAAGTCCGCTTGGCAGCTGGCTGCTTTGCTGCTTCCGCTTTTAAACAGCCGCTAGTGGCCCACGATTTCCGATGTTCCATTATTGTTGGTCCTTAATCAATTTGTTATTTTTTTTAACTTGTACATATATATTAATTTCTATGTGTTTATAATTGCAGGGATAATTACTACATATGGATGAGATGACGACTAGTGAACACACAACCGAGGATGAATCTTATGATGTGAGGAAGGACCCAGATAAAGGTGATCTCGAAGATCGAGATCTTCAAGAACTTCATCCAAAAAGTGGTACAATTGTGAAAGCACAACAAGTTTGTAGGAAAGAAGGTCAACAACGGGAGTTACAAACAAATCAACAACAAAGAAAATCGAAAGTGATGAAAAAGAGAAAGGGAAGAGGACCTACAAAGTCAATAAGTGCTACTCACTTGCATATGACTTTAGAGTACGATAACTTGGGTCAACCTTGTGGTGTGTGGCGTTCTAAGTATACCAAACATATTGGCCTTTGTGTCCGGAGGCTCTCCATTTTGCATTCATGGCAAGAGGTGCCCGAGGGGATGAAGAAATTACTATGGAATGACACTATGGTAAGTTTCATACTACCATTTAGTTTCTTATTTTAATAAATGTATGTGTATGTAGTACTAATGATGGAATTTAATCTATTACAACAAATGTGGAAACTAATATTTTTGTTCGTTCTTTTTGTAGAATCTCTTCAATATCGAAGATGATGAAGCCAAGAAGAATCTATTTTTATCCGCGCTTGCTCAGAGATTTCGAGATTTCAAGGCTAAGTTAGTGTCCGGTTGGATTACTAAGCGGAGGAAAAGAACGGGTACAAAGAAGAAGAAAATTTATGGGGGAGAAAAGCAAATCGAAGCTGAGGCTGCATTGGAAAATTCAGAGGAACCCACCACATTACCATATCAAATATGGAGAAATATCAAACTCGAAGAGTGGGAAGCATTTGTTGCCAAAAATACTACCCCTAAGCAGTTGTAAGCAAAGGATTTTAATTATATTTACCACACTTAGCTCGAGTATGATTGTATATAACACCTAATCTTTTGTTTGTAATTATGTGTTTTTTCGGGCAAGACGTGAGAAAAAAGCGCGAGTGCAAAAGCAAGGAAATATTATCATCATTTGGGTGCCCATTCCTACGATGAGGCGAGAAAAAAGTGGATGTTTGCCCATTACCCCACACAGGATTCGACAACGACAACTACCTCTACAACCACATCAGTTACACCGGCTCGTCAACCAGACAGGGTCCTTGATTGGTGGTGTTCGATGCATGGGGTTGATGCAAAGGGAAACAGAGTGTTACCTGATCCCGTTACAGAAAAGATAGCCAATGCCATTGTAAGTACATATCATTTTAGGCCTATTTCGGCCATTTCATGTCATTTTCGAATAGTTTGAGTCACTGGGCTCTAATTTCTTGTGAAACATGATAATATAACCTAAAATATTGCTATTAAGTAGATTTATAGGTTCTACTTTGTTATTGGTCGGATTTCGGGAACGTAAATATCATTTTAGGCCTATTTCGGCCATTTCATGTCATTTTCGAATAGTTTGAGTCACTGGGCTCCAATTTCTTGTGAAACATGATAATATAACCTAAAATATTGCTATTAAGTAGATTTATAGGTTCTACTTTGTTATTGGTCGGATTTCGGGAACGTAAAGATCATTTTAGGCCTATTTCGGCCATTTCATGTCATTTTCGAATAGTTTGAGTCACTGGGCTCCAATTTCTTGTGAAACATGATAATATAACCTAAAATATTGCTATTAAGTAGATTTATAGGTTCTACTTTGTTATTGGTCGGATTTCGGGAAAATAAAGATCATTTTAGGCCTATTTCGGCCATTTCATGTCATTTTCGAATAGTTTGAGTCACTGGGCTCCAATTTCTTGTGAAACATGATAATATAACCTAAAATATTGCTATTAAGTAGATTTATAGGTTCTACTTTGTTATTGGTCGGATTTCGGGAAAATAAAGATCATTTTAGGTGTATTTTGCTAATTTGATATGTTTTTCGTTTATATCCATTATTCAAGTAACCCCACCCCCCACACCCGCACTTCCCCCCTTCCCTACACAGTCCCCCCCACTGCCCCCCCCGTGCACGGCCCCGTGCCGCGGCGGCGGCGAGCCGGCCCGGCGGGCAGCAAAACGCGCCGCCATCGCCGCTGCTGGGCACTGCTGGCTCGCCTCACTCTGGCGCTGTCTTGCGGCATCCTCTGCCGCTCTTTGGCGCAGCTTCTTTGCCGGCAACTTATTCGGTAGTAGGTTTTTTTTTTGAAAAATTTTAACGTCCAATTGTCTGTTGTTTTATTTGTAGATCGGATTAAAGGAAAAGGAGGCAACAGGTGATCGTGTGAGGTGTCCGCCTCGGCGTGCGAAAGGTATATGGTGAACAATACACTACAACGTCAAAATCAAGTGCAAGTAGTGTGAATTCGGCGTCGGTAGATGTGGAGGCTATCAAATCTGCAATTCGGGAGGAGCTTAGAGAGGAGATGACACATAACTTCAATGCTATGATGGAGCAAATGGGTTTACCGACCTTCCCATTGAAGAAAGGTAGTGATGTTCCATCTAGCCAGCCGATCGGTGTTCCACAAACATCGAGTAATCAAACGATACCGCACCCTGATCCACCAATACCCGAGTTGAAGGTAATCACTGTATTTGGTTTAATTTATCACGCTTAATCACTGTGCTTTATTAATTAACTATGTATTGTCCCTAAGTGCATGCAATTCTAAATATGTTGTTTCATCGCAATTAACTATTAATGACTTGTTTTGATTCAAAGGAGGAGACCCCATGCCGACTATTAGTTCAAGAAAATGATTCTGATAGTCTGATTGTGGTAGCTAGTGGCCATGCACAACCTCCTGGTGATCGAGTACGAGTGCATCACCAGATAGTGAACAATGATCACTATGTGGTGAGCATCGACTACATTGAGCCTGGTTTTGAAGACTTAGGTCTTCCGATGCCAAAACCGGAGGTTAGTCTACATACACCGAGTGACGCCCATGGTAGTTATGTTACGTGGCCGCGTGCATGGGTGCGATTTTCGAGATGAGGTACACCGATAAACATACATATATATATGCGTTAGTTTATGTAATAATCAACTCCGATTATATTACTTTTCTATGTCATATATATAATAATTAGTAATATTCTTATTATTACTTTTTAATAGGTTTCAAGGAAGGCTGGTTCACATGACAAGAAGGCTAAAAAGGCCGGTTCACCAAACAAGATGGCTAAGGAGGCAATTGGACGTGCTGAAATTGAACCAAATGTGTTCGATGACCAAGTTAGTATGTCAAACAATCCACTTCTCGAGCCGTTGGTGGTGCAAGGCCTTACTAAGGCATGTTATTGGTTGCATGAGTGTGTTAGCGATTTGCCCGAGAATGCTCCAATACATGTTCCTTTGGGGAAGGAACAATTCAACTACGCTGATGAGTCATCTACATGGATTTCCAAAGACGATGTTAAAGAATTCTTACGTGGAGAAATGTTGAGTGGAACAATGATACAAGCTTTCATGAGGTGATACATACATATCTTACTTTACAAGTTTATAATAATTTTCAACTTCCATACATGATAAGTATGTTTACTTTTTTTTATATGCTTTAATTTCTCAGGTTATTGTGTACCGAATTGAATGAAAAAAATGAGTGAGACAAAGATTGGTTGGTTATGTCCAAGTATGATGCGAGATGACAATTGTTTAAAAAACAAAACCGATGTGAAAGAATATCTCGATACTAGTTTCAAACAATCACATCGGTTAGAAGAGAAGTTCATCCTTGTTCCATATATTGAAGCGTAAGCTTGTTACACCAAACTTGATGCTTTACTTTATTTTCTATAACTTTATTTCCTTGTTTAGATAACTTGCCTTCTTGTTCCATATATATCGATAACAAAATTCACCGAATTGTTGAATAAGTAACTTTATATTATTTCCTTATATAGTCACCATTGGACGCTCATTGTGATATGTTTGTCAAATAATCACGTTTACCACTTTGATTCTCTTCGTCGACAACCACCACGGAGCTTACTAGTCAAGTCACTATTGAATAGGTAACTTAACTAGAACAATATGTGTACCTAATATTACACATATATATATATATATATATATATATATATATATATATATATATATATATATATATATATATATATATATATATATATATATATATATATATATATATATATATATAAAAATAAACATCTTATAATGTATTGATGTAGTGTGATGAAGCACCATTATGGACTTGGACTTCGATTAGGAAAAGCTCCTCTTTGGATATCGATTGAGGTAACTACTTTGGTGAATCTTATGTCGAACCATTTATTTTCATATACTTTAAATTTAACATGAATGTTTTTGGATGTTTAAATTTGGTGAATTTCGATGTCCGCAACAAAAGAATGGTGTTGATTGTGGCTATTACGTCTTGCGGTACATGTTTGATATAGTCAACCGTTGTACTGACATCGATTATCTTCAAAAGGTATGTAACTAATTAGTTTATTTAATTTAGATTAAATTGATAGGTAAGAATTAGTTTATTTTGGAAATTGTAGCATAAATTAACTATAATCATATCGACCCCGAAACTAACCCAAAACTTGAACTCTAATATTTTGCTCCTAAATTTCACATTAACACTTCAAGTATGCATAAAGTAAGTTGTGTGTGTTAGTTTTGCTCCTATGTGTAACATGTAGGTAGTTTTGGGAAGTGAAATAGCTCAAATTCACAAAAATCGACCCCGAAACGAACCTAAAAATTGAACTTCTAATCTTTTGCACCTAAATATGACTTATATACTTCAACTATGCATAAAGTAAGTGGTGTGTGTTAGTTTTGCTCCTATATGTAACATGTAGCTAGTTTTGGGAAGTGAAATAGCTCAAATTCACAAAAAACGACCCCGAAACGAACCTAAAAATTGAACTTCTAATCTTTTGCACCTAAATATGACATTAACACTTCAACTATGCATAAAGTAAGTGGTGTGTGTTAGTTTTGCTCCTATATGTAACATGTAGGTAGTTTTGGGAAGTGAAATAGCTCAAATTCACAAAAAACGACCCACAAAACGAACCTAAAAATTGAACTTCTAATCTTTTGCACCTAAATATGACATTAACACTTCAACTATGCATAAAGTAAGTGGTGTGTGTTAGTTTTTCTCCTATATGTAACATGTAGGTAGTTTTGGGAAGTGAAATAGCTCAAATTCACAAAAAACGACCCCGAAACGAACCTAAAAATTGAACTTCTAATATTTTGCACCTAAATTCCACATTAACACTTCAAGTATGCATAAAGTAAGTGGTGTGTGTTAGTTTTGCTCCTAAATGTAACATGTAGGTAGTTTTGGGAAGTGAAATAGCTCAAATTCACAAAAATCGACCCCGAAACGAACCTAAAAATTGAACTTCTAATCTTTTGCACCTAAATATGACATTAACACTTCAACTATGCATAAAGTAAGTGGTGTGTGTTAGTTTTGCTCCTATATGTAACATGTAGGTAGTTTTGGGAAGTGAAATAGCTCAAATTCACAAAAAACGACCCCGAAACGAACCTAAAAATTGAACTTCTAATCTTTTGCTCCTAAATTTCACATTAACACTTCAAGTATGCATAAAGTAAGTGGTGTGTGTTAGTTTTGCTCCTATATGTAACATGTAGGTAGTTTTGGGAAGTGAAATAGCTCAAATTCACAAAAATCGTCCCCGAAATGAACCTAAAAATTGAACTTCTAATCTTTTGCTCCTAAATTTGACATTAACACTTCAAGTATGCATAAAGTAAGTGGTGTGTGTTAGTTTTGCTCCTATATGTAACATGTAGCTAGTTTTGGGAAGTGAAATAGCTCAAATTCACAAAAAACGACCCCGAAACGAACCTAAAAATTGAACTTCTAATCTTTTGCACCTAAATATGACATTAACACTTCAACTATGCATAAAGTAAGTGGTGTGTGTTAGTTTTGCTCCTATATGTAACATGTAGGTAGTTTTGGGAAGTGAAATAGCTCAAATTCACAAAAATCGACAAAATCAACTCGAAAATTGGTTGTTTAATTAGCTAATTGCAAGAGTTAGTTGTTATTATATATTGTAAATGTTTGACTTGATCTTATTAATTTATTATATTCATATTATTGCAAGGTTTACATGGATAACGACGCACCAAGGTTGGATGAATTCACAATTGAAGAATTGGATGAAGTTCGAAACAAGTTGGCAACCTACATTTGTGAAGATTGTCTATGATACATTGGTTAGGATTTTGCAAGAACTAGCTAGAAGTTCGAAACAAGTTGGCAAGCTATTCGGTTGTTGCGTTAATGTAGCTTTTTGAATTAGAATTAATATTTGCCTTAATATGTACTCTTTAACATTATTATTATTATATATATAGAATTATTACATATATAATTGGGAACTCTATATATATATGCATTATGAGGTTTGTAATATGGTACAAAGCAAAGCAGCAAGGAACCAGCGACACAGGGAACGAGCGCATATATAATATTATATAGCTGAATTTTAAAAAAAAAAAAAATTACAAAAGGGTCATGCGGGGAAAACCGCCTTGATTAATTAAGGGAAAACCGCAGCCCCTTAATTAATCAAGGGCTGCGGTTTTCCCAATTAACCGCAGCCCTTATGTGGCCAAGGGCTGCGGTTTTCTTACGACCGCAGCCCTTAATTCTGCAAGGGCTGCGGTTCATAACCGCAGCCCTTCCTATATATTAAGGG
The DNA here is from genome assembly GCA_947648045.1 of Beta corolliflora. Lineage (NCBI taxonomy): Eukaryota > Viridiplantae > Streptophyta > Magnoliopsida > Caryophyllales > Amaranthaceae > Beta > Beta corolliflora. The sequence goes on along the minus strand of CANSZD010002914.1, from coordinate 619,905 downwards.
CTGCTACTCTAATTGCTGTGCGGTCAAAAAACGCAGCCCTTAGGCCTATTTTGACCGCAGCCCTTAGGCTTTTTTCCACTAGTGGAAATGTGGTAAAAAGGGACAAATTTTAGCAGATGGTGCTGCTAGAGTTGGTGGTTGACAGGCAAAAGTCGTATCACCTTATCAAAAATAACCTAAGGTCCAATAACAAGTAGTCAGGGAAGTCAGGATCGAATTCACAGGGAGAAAGTTATACTATCGTATCTGAATTCTAATATTATACTAACTAAATCAGTTGAAAATGGGTGTGTGACTAAACTAATAGGCAAATGACAGAACTAAGTATGAAGGTAAGAATCAATTAATAAAGAACTAGGACTATGGATCACTATGCATACAATTCAGGAAATCAGAGACGAATAATAATCACCTAATAAGTCAATTTATCTAGGGCACATGTAATTTCTCTCGAACATTACCTCCCTCAAAGATCACCTAGCCGCTCTAGCATGGTCAAGGATCACTATGCCTAATGATTGAAAGCCTATACGAAATCTCTCCTCTCGAAGCAGATTCAATATTGCGAAAGTAGAAATACAAATCAGGCCTAATTTATAAATCTAGCATGAACGATTCAATCACAGGAAACAATTGAAATAAAGGGTAATTATACTAATCTATCAATCCCTCATTACATACATAGATCCCCACAATCCTAGAAATAAAACTACTCACTCATGCTTGAGAAAACAATAACAAAATCAATGTAAAAATTCATACTTTGAACTATTGCAAATAATTAAGAAATCAAACCAATCAATAATAGAGAAAGCAATCAATAATGGAGAAAACAATGAAGAAGATTACCAAATAAAAAGAACTATATTGAACTTGCAAGCAATCCCAAAGGTTTGATCTTGAATCCACAATGAAAAGTAGTAACTAGGGTTCTTGAGAGAAACTATGAGAATTAAGGACTAAAACAAAGATGAATAAAAGATGTCTTAGTAATGTTCTAATTTTCGTATTTATACTAAACCTAAAACATAAAGGAAAAGTAATACGAAAATAGCCCGGAAATCATTAAAATACGCGTGCCGGGTCAACCGCCCGATCGGGCCAACTCAGCCCGATGAGATCGGGCACAAAACAGCAGATGGGCTTCAAAACTAGACCTCGCCCGATTCAATCGGGCCGGCACGCCCGATGAGATCGGGCCGAACACCAAGCCTCACAATCCAGCGCAAAACATCGCCAAGCATGCCCGATGAGATCGGGCCGAACCGCCCGATCGGGCTCCTCACCGAAATAACGACCAGGCGACATCGCCCGATCGGGCCCGCAACGATTCTTGTTTCTGATGGCGATGAACGCCCGATCGGGCGTGAGGCGCCCGATATCATCGGGCTCAGGTCCGATTCTTCCTTCTGGCTTCAGACGCCAAGGCTTCACTTCTTCTTTTGTCCAAGGCCTCGGAAAGTATTCTCGGGACCCCGGAACTCATCATATATGTCTTCGAACCTCTCCAGTCTAGTGTAATGGTCAGATAATAGTAGAAAATAGGGAGATAACTCCCTAAAACCTGCAATCAGACACAGAACAGAAAACCACAACTCGATGGAGAAAGTTAGCATAAAATGGCTCCTAAGAGCACCCTTGATACACATTTTAGCTCAAATATAAGGGGAAAAACACTATATAAAACCATAACATCAAACTCCCCCAAGCTAAACCTTTGCTTGTCCTCAAGCAAAGCACAACATGAATAAGAATAGGATTGCTTCACCCCTCAGATAGGAAACTTTAAACTCAATTATTTTCAACTCAAAATTGTTCAAGTAAGCAAAATTCAAGTTCATTTGCTCAGATCACCTAACTACCAATCACTTAAGTAAATCATCAAATGCAGCTGCCCTACATATCATGCGAATCTTGAAAAGGTGCTCACCAAGGTGTCACTCCTCTCAATTTTGTGGCAGGCAAAATATGTGCCCGATCGCTCACCAACCCAACCATAATAGCCCTTCCCACTCACACTCTCATGTGTTTAGAAAGGTATAATATCGCTCATCCTAATCAAGTCGACTCAAATAACAAACTTAATCTTCAACTTTGGCATATTGACTCAGTATTATTCCAATAAACAATCAAACACGTGCTCAAAAGGTCTTTCTCAGGGTTGTAACGGGGCTCGGGTAAAGGTACGGAAATTATTTAAGGAATGTGGTGGAAAAGCCAAGAAAGGGGAGCAAAAAAAAACTAGTATGACTAGGTGTGGTCGAAATAACTCCCATGGCATCAACAACATAACCAAGATAATAACCAACTCTTGAAATTTCACGAACCAACCAATAATTGCATCTTTCAACATAATTTCCAATGCTTTGAAAGTTAATGAGTGAAGATCATAGAAATTTTTCAAATTTTTCACTATCATTTTCACTTTCTTTTTTTTTCTTTTTTTTTCTTTCTTTTCTTTGTACCAAAATATCATTATTTTCCAACCGCCCTACGGAATCAACCACACAATATGATATTAACTTAACACATGCTCCCCCAAGCTAGGCTTGGGACAATAGTCATTGCAAAGGCTCAAGGTGTGTAATGTGGCTTAATATAGATCAAAAAAGAAGTCATTAGGCTCAGCGGGGCTAGGGGGGAAAATGATTCGTTAAACAACTCTGAGGCTTAAAAGTTAAACAAATGAACGCCTCTATCACAGCACATGTCCAAAGTCACCAGAAATCAACGAGTACAATGCCAAAACCAAGATAAGAATGCTACGAGGAACTAACACACAAGAATAGACCGGATACAGAGATAAATCCGAGCGCTAGAATGAATCCTCACAATCTAACCAATTCAAGCATGCAGTTAAAATAGGCACTTTCTCATCAAAATTCATTCAAGATCAAGGCAATCAGAGATCACATCACAACATCCCAATCCCAAATGCCCAACTATCCAGTATAATGAGTTAAATCGTTTTTCAGAACAAAGTTCGGGGCACAGGGAAGCAATCAATATATTCATATTCAACTCGTATTTTTGTGTTTTTTCAGCAATATTTCATTTTTTTTTTGATTTTTCATTTTTTTCAAAGCAATTAAACTAACTTAACTAACCTAAAAAGCAGTAAAAACAAAAAGAAAACAATACTAATACTTACAGAAATCCTCCCCCAAGCTGAACTTGGCAATGGCCTCATTGTAACAAGGGAAAGGAAAGGGACATGGACATCAGCCGCCCATTAGCCTGGATCGAGCAGTTTAGTAGCCACATGTTGTACCACCTCTTGCAACCCGCGTCGGACTGTAATGCTAGTGTGGTGGCCTTCATGTGGATGAATGCGGTGCTCCTTAAAGTCAGGGCTTATTCCTGTCAAGTCATCAGTGTTATAGCCAATGGTCTTTTTATGAGTCTGTAAGACCGTTAGAAAATGTTCATCACCTGCAATAGACTCTAAGACAAGCACATCATGTGAAGTAGCATGGGAGGGGGAATGAGGCATGCAGTCATGGATCGGTTCATCTATAACATCAACACTATAACATGATTCCTCTAGCATTGGGCTTTTAGAGGCATTGTTTAGGCTAAACATGACCTTATCATCCCCCACAGTCAGCGTCAGTTTCCCACTCTTAACATCTATCACTGCCCCAGCAGTATGGAGGAAAGGTCTCCCAAGGATAATGGGTGTTTGAGTGTCTTCGGCCATGTCTAATATAACAAAGTCCACAGGGATAAAGAATTTACCTATACTCTAACAGGAACGTCCTCTAATATACCTAGGGGGTATTTCACAGAACGGTCAGCCATTTGCAGAGTAATGGTAGTACATTTTAATTCACCCATGTTCAGTTGCTTACAGATAGAAAGAGGCATGACACTTACACTGGCACCCAAATCATATAAAGCTTTGTCAATAAATATGGTGCCAATGTGACAGGGGATGGAAAAACTCCCTGGATCTTTCAATTTGGGTGGAGACTGGTTTTGTAAAAGAGCGTTGCATTCAACAGTAAAAGCCACAGTCTCCACCTCATTGAGAGTCCGCTTCCTCATCAACAGTTCTTTCAAAAATTTAGAATAAGCAGGCACTTGATTTAATAATTCAGTAAAAGGAACTGTTACCTGCAGATTCTTTACCACCTCTAAAAACTTACCATACTGGTGGTCGAGCTTCTTCTTGAGCATCCACTCGGGGAATGGTAGCTTGATCACCGGAGGCACAGTTTTCTCCTTAGTCACCTCCATAGTCTTGTCTGCAGCTCCTTGCTCTGCCCGAGGTTCAAGATCCTCGAGGCACTTCCCGTGGTTTCTTAGCACTTGGTGATTCCACCTCTAGCATTGTCGGAGCATCGTGCCGCACTCCACCGCGAAGGGTGATAGCATTAGCGGTGTCCCCGGTTGCATTGGTTGCGAAGGCAAGTGACCCAGATGGCCTACTAGCAGATGAACTAGCCAGCTGAGCTATTTGTGACTCCAGCATCTTATTGTGTGTCCCTTGTAGCTTATTCTGAGCATGCATGCTCTCAAATTGAGACCTGGTATCTGCTTGAAAGGAAATAATACCTTTCTGCATCTGCAACATTAGACTTTTGAGTTCAGTAATAGCTGGGTCTGAAGGAGGTGTAGAATGATGCTGTTGAAACTGAGTTCTCTGATATCCAGGAGGAGCTTGTGGTTGATATTGTTGTTGTTGTTGATGCTGTGGATAATGTTGTTGTTGCGGATTCATCACATTATTACTCCTATACGAGAGATTTGGATGATCTCTCATCCCAGGATTATATGTATTGGGGTAAGGATCGAACTGGGGCTTATGTTGGGATTGTAATGCGTGCACTGGCTCACTAGAATGTGAAAGAGCGGGGCACTCTTGAGAGTTATGTCCAGCTATCCCACAAGCGTCACAGATGAAAGCATTGTAACCAGAAACACTAGCCATAGCATTGACACTCATGTGAGGGGAGGAATTGTTACCCAGCTTCAAAGAATCAATCTTCTGGTGGAGAGCAGCTAGTTGTCCTGGTCGGTAAAGAAATGGCTTCAACATCCCGTTTGCCTCCCTTTGTCATAGAAGAACGAATAGTAGACGCTTGGTTAGAAGCGAGTTTCTCCAGAAGTTCATACCCTTCGTCTATGGCTTTATCCATGAAGAACCCACCAGCAGCTCCATCAATTACCCGTCTCGTATCCGCATCAACTCTAGTGTAGAAAATATGACACAGATACCACTTGTCAAAACCATGATGGGGACAAAGACGCTGCAGATCTTTGAATCTTTCCCAAGCTTCATATAGTGACTCTCCAGGATCTTGGGTGAAAGTTACTATGGCATGACGCATATCTGCAGTCTTTTGGTAAGGGTACCACTTGATGAGAAAAATCTTTGAGAGCTCTGCCCAGGTGGTGATGGTGGAAGGCAACTTATTATACCAAAATAGAGCTTTGTCGCGCAGAGAAAAACCAAATAAGATGAGTTTCATCTCATCAGCAGTAACACCAGCTTGCTTCTGAGTAGCACAACATTGTAAAAACCGCTGCAGGTGCTGATTTGGGTCTTCAGATGGTAACCCAGCAAACTGATTATTCTGAACCATATTCAGAACATGAGACTTGATTTCAAAGTTCGCAGCAGCAATAGTAGGCAACCGGACCCCAGTGGGCACATTATCAGGAGATGGTTGTGCATAGTCTCTGAAGGTCGGTTTAGCTTCGTCACCCATTCTAGCAGTAATAGGTGAGGCAGGGAAGCCTTGTTGTGGTGAAGATGGTGGAGAAGGTGCCTTTTGGGAAGGTGTCCCTACAGACAACTTGGTTTGCTTAGTTGTCTTTTTGAGGCTACGAGCAGTCTTTTCAATCTCCGGGTCAAATGGAATGAGATCTGGGGATTTTAATTTCCTACTCATACACCAAAAACACTAAAACAACCGTGAGATGCTCCAAAGAACAGGTGTTCTTCGGAGTAGAGGTTAGTTTAATACTATAATTCAGACAAAATAAAAATAAACCGTCTCCCCGGCAACGGCGCCAAAATTTGACAGGCTAAAGTCGTATCACCTTATCAAAAATAACCTAAGGTCCACTAACAAGTAGTCATGGTAGTCAGGATCGAATCCACAGGGAGAACGTTATACTATCGTATCTGAATTCTAATATTATACTAACTAAATCGATTGAAAATGGGTGTGTGACTAAACTAATAGGCAAATGACGTAACTAAGTATGAAGGTAAGAATCAATTAATAAAGAACTAGGACTATGGATCATTATGCATACAATTCAGGAAATCAGAGACGAATAATAATCACTTAATAAGTCAATTTATCTAGGGCACATGTAATTTCTCTCGAACATTACCTCCCTCAAAGATCACCTAGCCGCTCTCGCATGGTCAAGGATCACTATGCCTAATGATTGAAAGCCTATACGAAATCTCTCCTCTCGAAGCAGATTCAATATTGCGAAAGTAGAAATACAAATCAGGCCTAATTCATAAATCTAGCATGAACGATTCAATCACAGGAAACAATTGAAATAAAGGGTAATTATACTAATCTATCAATCCCTCATTGCATACATAGATCCCCACAATCCTAGAAATAAAACTACTCACTCATGCTTGAGAAAACAATAACAAAATCAATGTAAAAATTCATACTTTGAACTATTGCAAATAATTAAGAAATCAAACCAATCAATAATAGAGAAAGCAATCAATAATGGAGAAAACAATGAAGAAGATTACCAAATAAAAAGAACTATATTGAACTTGCAAGCAATCCCAAAGGTTTGATCTTGAATCCACAATGAAAAGTAGTAACTAGGGTTCTTGAGAGAAACTATGAGAATTAAGGACTAAAACAAAGATGAATAAAAGATGTCTTAGTAATGTTCTAATTTTCGTATTTATACTAAACCTAAAACATAAAGGAAAAGTAATACGAAAATAGCCCGGAAATCATTAAAATACGCGTGCCGGGTCAACCGCCCGATCGGGCCAACTCAGCCCGATGAGATCGGGCACAAAACAGCAGCTGGGCTTCAAAACTAGACCTCGCCCGATTCAATCGGGCCGAACACCAAGCCTCACAATCCAGCGCAAAACATCGCCAAGCATGCCCGATGAGATCGGGCCGAACCGCCCGATCGGGCTCCTCACCGAAATAACGACCGGGCGACATCGCCCGATCGGGCCCGCAACGATTCTTGTTTCTGATGGCGATGAACGCCCGATCGGGCGTGAGGCGCCCGATATCATCGGGCTCAGGTCCGATTCTTCCTTCTGACTTCAGACGCCAAGGTTTCACTTCTTCTTTTGTCCAAGGCCTCGGAAAGTATTCTCGGGACCCCGGAACTCATCATATATGTCTTCGAACCTCTCCACTCCAGTGTAATGGTCAGATAATAGTAGAAAATAGGGAGATAACTCCCTAAAACCTGCAATCAGACACAGAACAGAAAACCACAACTCGATGGAGAAAGTTAGCATAAAATGGCTCCTAAGAGCACCCTTGATACACATTTTAGCTCAAATATAGGGGGAAAAACACTATATAAAACCATAACATCACTGGTGAACTAACTTTGGGAAAAAGTTATTAGTAGCTGTTGAACCCTAGTTTTGATGATGATAAAGGAACAAAGATACAAACTAAATATTCAACTAACAAGTTGTTAAGTGAATGGATTTTACAAGGTATCAAAGAAAGGAGGAAAGAGAATACTAAGTCAAAGAAGAAATCAAGTTTGGATTTTGAAGACTAAGTGAAGATGCTCAAAGATTTAGTACTGGAGAAGCATTGGAGCAAGAAGATCAAAGCAAGGCATTTTATTTCTAGTTCCAATGTAAAGGAACGAGTAAGAATTGGTAAGGAACTGTGGCACCTTAAGATGAGAATGAGTGTATGTTCCTTTGATAGGAACAGACGAACTGGCACTGTCATGTTACGTTACAGGAACTAATTATTAAAAGGAACTAGACATAGGTTGAAGCAGTACAACGGTTAATATATGACGCTTGAGTGTTTTATGCCTAGGTTCTAGGAAACCGTTTTATTTACGTAAAAATATGATTTTAAGGAATATCTTTTTAAGGAAAAGATTTTATTTTTTTTAGATAATAAAAATCCTTTTTCGGTTTTATGGAAAATATTTTTGAAGATAATATTTTGATAAAAGGATTTAATTTTGGTTTTATTAATTAAAATACTTTTTAATTAAATCAGATTTTTGGTTTACTGCCTAAGTGGTTGCTAAATTTAAGGAAGCAATAAAATTTCCATAACCCACGTTTAACAGAGATCATGGAGATCATGGGTGTCAAAAAGGAAAGTGTTCATGTAGTTGAGGAACATCATGGGAAAATATTTTTACCACTAACACATGATTTAATCCCACGTTCTAAGTAATCACTGCTATAAATACTTAAGTCTAATTAAGTTCCAATTTGTGTCTGACCAAGTGAATTAGTGAGTTTAACTAAGTAAAGTGTCAGTGCCTTCATTCTCTCATAAAAGCCATTTGTTCTTTGCCTTCTTACTCTAATTCCACTAAGTTTATTTGATCAATTGTATTTTAGTTTTGGGGTAAGGGGATTTTGAGTGAAGTCTTGTAAGAGAAAAAGCTTTGAGTGAAGCGAGTTAAAGTGAGAAAACTTCAAGTGAAGTTGAGAGGAACAGCTGTTAAGGGAACAGTTGTTTAGGAACTTGAGTTTAGGAACTCAAGGTGTGGTCGGTGAGTAGAATTAGGTTGTAACAAAGTTGTTTGCCTAATTAGTGAAAGTGTTGAGTTTAAAATCCCTAGTGGTCGAGGTTGTTTCTTCTTGTTGGGCCCAAGAAGTTTTTCCTCGTAAAAATCCCTTGTGTTCCTTTACCTTGTTTCTTTATTTAAGTTTTATAATTCCGCAAAAAGTTACGTTTATTTCTACACATACAATTCACCCCCTCTTGTATTGTTCCTAGTGAAATAACAGTAGCTTATATGTCGTGGAAAGGTTAGAGTATTGAAGATCGTACTCAATAGTGAGCGTCTTATGCGTATGAAGATATTTATACTTCTTTTCACATAAGGAAATATGAAATTCGACTTATATGACAAGTTAAGGTCCTGAAAAGGTCACTAGCGAGATACCGCATTTATAAGCTCATTTACTCCGCAATTTAGACAAAAATGGAATTGCCTAAAGAATTACCAGACGCTAAAGAATTGATTATTAGTTAAACCGACCTATTGCTGCATTTCTTAGAGAAACCGCAACAATAGATTAAATAAAAAATAATATTTTTAATCTATATAGAAAACACAGCTAGGGGTAGTGTACATTTGGACCGGGACCAGAATGGACCGGATCGGACCGGTCCTGTCTCCAATCCATAAAAATTTGTGATTCCGGGTTTCCAGCTTGATCCGGTCCGAACCCGGAATTTTCGGTTCGCACCAGAATTTCTGATTTTTTAGTAAAAACCAAGTTTAAGGGTAAAAAAAGTTAAAGTTAGAAAGTTAAAAACCTAATCTTTATTGCCTTAGGATTATTACCTTTAGAATTATGAAATTTTAAGGTATTGAATTTATAAATATGTTTAAATCTAAGCAAATTTTTTTTTTTAAAATACAGATTCGGTCCGGAACCAGACCGGACCAGAAAAACTGCGGTACCGATCCACATAATTTCCAGATTCCAGTCCAACCGGTCCAAGTCTGGTCTTGGGCCGGTGCACACTCCTAACCGCAGCAATAGATTATTTGAACTTTTTTTCCTCACGCAGTCTATTGCTGCATATAGCTAAAACCGCAGCAATTCAATAGTAACAATAGAGTAATTTTCTACTAGTGTTAAGGGTTAGTTGAATTTTTTATACTTCTTTTTGAATAGTAAAATTAATTCCTTAACAAAAGGGCAAACGACATCTATAAGGAATATTTTATACTAACAAAATACATAACATATTAAGTCAAATAAGAGTTTCCTTTATCAAAGCTACATTCACTCAGTTGACCTAATGTGGCCTATCTCTCGTGTAAATCACTGGAGCGTGCAACCTGTTTAGAGAAACGACCTAACAATTTATGGTAGTGGTGAGGAAGATTTCCATGTAATTCTTCCGAGTGTATTCATTCGAAAAAAATTCTATTACGATCTCAGATAAGATAATTTTATATCAACAATCCAATTCATATAAAAGGAAACAAAAGCAAAAACTAATAGATCATTGAAATAGGGCCAACCAGTCACTAGAGTCTAGAGTGTTATGTGTTCATCTCTATGTCTAGAAATTCCATCTCCATCGACCAATATACATCAATGGTCATGAAACATGGTGGTGGTCCTCTTCGACCAACCATCTAAATATACTAACAATTCTAGAACCTTACTCTTCAAGCTCTACCTCTTTTTGCCATCTCAGAAGCTTATTATGTGATTTAGAGCTAAATTATTAGCTTTTATGGGGAGGCAGCGGGAACGATTGTCTGCCACTAACACTTTGGATCCAATTATCCAAAGCATCTTCTCCGGACTCCGTTGCCTTTCAATTCAATATGAAAAACCTTAGTTCCACTTATGGTAGTCCAAACACAAGACTCGACTAGCCCTCGTCTAAAATTGTCTTTTAGGCATATATCACATCATAGGTCGACCAATGATTGTCTAGTAATGTCATTTTACTGATTTGCTCTCCAAGGTTAGCACAACGATTCTGACTTATATTTTCTTGCAGATGAAAGTATAGAGTGACACAAACCATTCCCCAAGAATAAGAGAGTAATGTGTAGGATGATTCTTCAGTGATCATACCAAAATTATGACCACCGAAGTCAACGGAAGTCAAAGGGCTTCTGCACCACCCATTTTGCCAACTCAGCAAGCCATTTTCTTTTTCATTTTTTTTACTAAAATCATAAATATTTATGATAAATACTTAAAATAATTTTGTAAATTCCAAAAAATTAATAAGAAAATCCTAAAAATTTAATACTTTCATTTTTCTGAAATTAATTATTTTGACCAAAAAAAAAAATTTACCCATCTTTTTTTTCTCTCTCCTCTTTTTCCCCTTGAACCCCGATGAACTCCTTCCTTCCCCGCGTTCTCTCTCCACCCATCTCATCTCCTTCCTCGACCATTTTCGACCAATTAACTGCTCTTTGTTACTCTACTCTTCACGCATAAGTGAATCTTCTTCACGCAAACACCAAGGGTGGAAGTGTGCTTTTAGGGAAATTTCGATTTCAGTCTTCTTTACATATCTAGGGTTTTGGTTTTGTTTTTGGGGAAAGTTCGATTTCAGTTGTCTTGATTTGTTTGATTTAGGTCTATACTCCATTTCGCATGAACAAAACCATCATGTTCTTCAATCTCGATTTCCGTTTAATCGATTTCGGGGTTCTTTCAGTGTTTTATCAGAATCAACAGGGACTGACTGTTGGCTGTTTCAATTTTGGGGGGTTCTTGGGTGATGACCCAACTATGGGGCTTTCGGTGATGACCCAACTATGGGGATTTGGGTGATGACCCAACTATGGGGATTTAGGTGATGACCCAACTTTATGTATTCGTGTGATGACCCAACTATGGGGCTTTGGGTGATGACCCAACTATTATGTTCCAATAACAAAGAAAGATTCAACTATCATGTTGATCCAGCCAACTTAGATTGTGGTTTGTAATCTGAATTCAAATGAACAATGATGTATAATCATGTTTTAGGAAGAATTAAAATTTATACCAAACATTAGATAAAATTGCTAGTATTAATTTTTAAAAAACTGTCATGTTTGGGATCATAATATCATTAGTAACAAAATGTGGTTAATAATAATTCAAAATAATAATTCAATGGTATAAACGTCTTTAGGTAGACGTTTGCACCGCGGAACAAACGTTTAAGAAGGCATATGGGCCTTGGTCCAAACGTGCCCTAAAAGCGTCTGTCATGGATCAAACATCTTTTATTGACTTTTGTGTACAAACAAGTTTGTCATGGATCAAAACGTTTAAAGAGAAATATGTCATATTTGTATTAAAGATATCATTTTATGTGGTTAATAATAATTCTAAATAACGTAGAAATGGGCAAAAATAGATAATAAAAAAAATAATATAATGATCTAATAAAATCTTACGCTGCCCAGAACAAAATTACAAAAAAGGCCAAACACTGCTCGCCTTTGAAAGGATTCGATCCCGCGCTGAATAGATGCAAGTGATTTTCATATAAGGGCTAGTGACCACGGAGACGGGGGTATCAGCACGACAAATGTTTGTCCCTAGTTGTTTATGTATTATGGTGCGCAAAAGAAAGACAAAAATAAGATACGCGTATGTTTACATTTGCTGATAGGAAAACAGTTTTGACACAGAATAAATGTTTAACTTAGAATGTAGGGTAGCTAAAACACGCTTTCTAATTTCTACTACGAAATAAAGACTAGTGTTTATTAAATACTACCTCCGTATTTTTTAAGTAAGTTGCACCATTTACTTTTTGGCACTATTCATCAACCAATTTTATTAAGTTATCTCGCACCATTATATAAGAAAAAACATAGTCAAGTGGGGTCTTGTTAGATTCGTCTCAATGCGAACATTCCAAATATCAATTTTTTAAAATTTTTACTTGCATATTAACGTTTAAAGAAGTCTCTCGACAAATGTGAAAAAGCAAATGGTGCAACTAAATAAATACAAAGGTAGTATAAAACGCTAGTAAATGACCCCATTTTACACATGATAGCCTTATTAAATTTGCTAGTAATTCAAAGTAGTGGTTAGAGGGTTTCATCATCCAACAAAATATGCCCATACAGAGCGTCGGAGGGCTAATTGATCGTTTATCTCAATTAATATTTCCGAATAATATATAGACATTGATGCCGCTATATATATATATATATATATATATATATATATATATATATATATATATATATATATATATATATATATATATATATATATATATGAATCAATAGTCATTGTGTTGGTCACTGTTATTTAAAGACATGACCCTAAATATCTTAGGACATGACCCTAAGTAAATCTACCTATTCTAAGCATAAAGTGTTGGGTCATGTGCTTAAATCGACCAATGCAATAATGCCGTGTATTCATTCCTAATTAAGAGACACCAATGGCGATTATTGGACGTTATCTCATTCAAAGTAGTGGTTAGAGGGTTTCGTCCCTTGTACCAAATATGCCCAGGAGACAGACTGTCGGAGGGTTTATTGATCGATCGTTTGTCATAATTTTTCTCTCCGAATAAATCATTTCAAGAAATACAATAACGTCATCCCTCGTACCTACCCTATCGGCTTATTATCCCATGGTGAACCACTATGGTCCGGGGGTTTCATCCATACCGAGACGCAAGAGCCATAGTATTGTGTAGAATGTCTTGTCTCCTATACATGAATCAATAGTCATTGTGTTGGTCACTGTTATTTAAAGACATGACCCTAAATATATTAAGACATGACCCTAAGGAAATCTTCCTATTCTAAGCCTAAAGTGTTGGGTCATGTGCTTAAATCGACCAATGCAATAATGCCGTGTATTCATTCCATGATCCCAACACAAGATTCTTTCAGTTGTAAATTGACCAAACAAAAACTTGTGTAAGTATCGAACTACTTGTTAGGTATCTAAGTATCTAACTACTTGCGTAAGTCTTTTATTCATACCTACTTTAATTAAGTAAAATAGAAAAAGGAAAAATAAAAAGGAAACTACCTAGGGTGTAAGAGTGGAGGTGACAACAAAATGTGGTTAATAATAATTCAAAATAATAATTCAATGGTATAAACGTCTTTAGGTAGACGTTTGCACCGCGTAACAAACGTTTAAGAAGGCATAACCAATAAAGAGTACTTAAAGTGGAAAGATTACTATGAAAATTATGGGGGAATCAACTACGAGTATGTGCATAACAAATGCCTTACGGAGACTAACATGACGAACTTCCTGTAATACTCCGTATTTTTAGTAGTTAATATTTATATATTTAGAAAAGTTTTGGTTATTAAACAGGTTTTTATTTACTAAAAAGGCTAGTTATTTACTAAAAAGGCTTTTAAAATAGGCTTTTATAAAAGATTTTGGGTGTTTAAAATAAATTCTAGCCCAATTTGGATTTTGGGCCTAGGTTTACTAATTTTAAAATCCAAGTATTTTGTTTAAAACAAAATTTAAAATGTTTTAAAGGAAATTGAAAAAGATTTACAAAAAAGAAAAAAGAAAAAAGAAAAAAAAAACAAATTTTGCGGCGGCAAAACTCACCGCCAGTAGGTAAGTTTTGGTTTTTTTTTCTCATTTTTATCTTTTTCTTCATATAAGATTCTAGATTATTTATCGTAAGAGATAATTTATATTTTCCCGCAATCCTTGCTAGATGATCGTAAAAAGTAGTTGGATCTTAGCTAAACTTATTTATCTTTTCTCTTAAACCCATCTTTTAGTTCCGAGTCCTAGTACGACTCTACCTACCCAACTAGTATAAATAGGGGTCTCCACCCATCATATTCTTCACACCAAATTTGAGAAATAAATATCTTTTATCAAGTTTAAACTCTCTCTCCCTCTTAGCCTACCTTTTCTCTTCTCCCTAGTAGTTATTAATTTTCAAGGTGCGTGTATATGTAGATCTTTAATAATTATTTTTGCAACCTTAGTATCATGTTTTTAGGAAAATATTTTGGATTGAAGTCCATGTTTTTATAAGTTTTATTATGAACTACATGTGTTTTGTATGAACATGTTTGAATGTTTATTAATTTTAATATGCACTTGAATTATGTCTTTAGTTCAATATTATTATAAAGTTTGATCTTTGAATCTGTATTCATATAATTTACAAGGAGTTTGATATTTAAATGCATGTTTAAATATTTAAAAAGGAGTGTTTTTGAATTATTATTATTTTTCAAAAGTTACCTCTTAAGCAAGTTATTTTATTTATGCCTTTATATGGCTAAATTTATAAGTAGTGCTATTCTTTTTAAAGGAAGATTATTTCAGAAGGATTTTTATTAGATATATGATCTTTTATGATCGCAATTATAAAGAGGCAACGGCTTGTTATTTATTAACAAGAACGGTAGCTATTATTATTTACCCAGGCAACGGCTTGTTATTTATTAACAAGAACGGTAGCTATTATTATTTACCCAGGCAACGGCTTGTTATTTATTAGCAAGAACGGTAGCCATTATATTATTTACCCATGTACTTTTTGTATAAGTCATGTGGACAAGGTAGTAACCCCTCGTAATAGACTCATTAAGGAATACTAAACTTGGGGGGTGTGCACACTTTAGGAAAGGTACCTAGGCAAGGAAAAAGGATTTTTATTAAAGTTATATACTCTATATTATATAAGTATTACAAGTATCCAAGGAAGGCTTTTCGAAATTAAATCTTTCAAATGTTTAATTAAATAAAGTGTTTAATATTCTGCATATACATGTACTCAGTATTTTTACTGACACGCGTTTTGTTTGTTTTGTTTTATGGCTTTGTCCCTGTGATGACCCTATTTTGGCGAGCAGAATTTACAGGTTGATATGATGCATACTTCATATGGGGGAGCTAGTGAGGAATCATAATTAGTCAAGGAGTTATCATTTTATTTTCTATATTTCCATTGTTATAGTTGTACAATAAAGTTTATATCAATAAAGAGAAGTTATTTCAGTTATTCCGCTGCATTAGTTTAATGTTCAGTTAGTAGTTAGTATTAAAGCCTTTAACGTTATCACGTGGCGGTAACACTCTCAATTTCTCAAGAGTTTTATATTAAAATATGTTTTTAGAAAGAGAGAAATTTGGGGGTGTTGCACTTCCTAAGGCACTTCATTTTGTACACATTTGGCACACTATTTTGTATTACTAAGAATAACTGGATAAGTCCAAAATTATGTAGACTCTTAATAAGCCAGATCATGAATGAGCCAAATAACTGGAATTGGTGCAAGTTCTTGATGGAGTGGATGATGCGGTACGGCAAGAAGGACGAAAAAGAAGGGTTCAAAGGATGTGCATTTGTTCTGAGGCAAGTGTATCCGCATCCTCGGTATTGGTGCGAGGGGGTAATTGGTTTCTTCACGGCTTAGGAAGTCTAATGAAAGGCTACGACAAGAGTAAGAAAGATGATCATAGGTACACGGGCGAGGTAGGGGGGGAGGGGAGGGGGGTCTAATACATTGGTTGGGTGTTTCGAGCAATCTTGTGTTTCGTCATGTCCTAAGCCTGACATGCTTAGGACGTGGCCTAGATTAGTGTCCTAAATTGCTAAAGCTGGGTCGTGTCCTAAATGGCTAAAGCTGGGTCGTTTCCTAAATGGCTATTCTAGAAAATCGAGTAAATCGAACAACGCAAAATATTTGGGTCGTGACCTAAAATATATGGCATGGCATGAAGGTTGGGGCATGCCCTAATTACTAAAATTCTGGGCATGTCCTAGAAATCGACCAAGTGCTAAAGGTTGGGTTTTCACCTAAAATATTTGGCAGGACATAATGTTTGGGGTCATGTCCTGATTTTTAGGAGAAATCTCATATCAGTTTGTCGCCGATAACATATATCGAGCTACAATCTAAAATTTCTGGTGGAAAAATCCTAGTCGAGGTGGAGGTCAGCGTTGCCGGCGCAAGGGTTTGATTCCGGGCATATAAGGATACGGGAAGGAAATGACAGACTACAAAACGACGTAGAGAAATCTACTTCCACGAATATCAGTCATTCGTCGCCGGCCGAGTATCAATCATCGTCGCCGGCCTAGCATCATTCATCGACGCCGACACAAAGCTAAGAGATTCTTTCCATGGGGGATAGGAGAATTCACAATTGTCAAAGAGGAACCGCAGGAAGTCGAAGAAAGAAGAGAGAGAAAATTCCCCAAAAGTTTTAAAAAAAAATTTCCACCAAAATAATTTTTCGGAATAATTTTTTTTTTTCGGGATTTTTTTTGGTATTTTTTTTTATTATTTTTGGTATTTTTTGGGATTTTCATAAATGAATTTAAGGTATTTTCCTAGATATTATAAATGTTTTTGAGGAAAAGAAAATACAAGTGGGCCATGTTGAATGTGTGGCTCATATTCATTCTGACCCCACATTTTCAGTGATCATATTTTCAATATGATCACCTTAGAATTTTCGGTAATGTGTACTAAATAACAAGAGAAAAAAAACATGATAGAGAACACATGATAGAAAGTTATACTTTTAAGATAGGAAATTAGAATATTATACTTGCTAATTTTAACATTTTCTGTTTCTAGTTTACAGTTTTTTTGAAAATCAAAAACAAAAATATGAAAACTAGAAAAAGTAGTTTCCAGTTTTCTATTGTCAGTTTTCAAAATTGACATGTTTAGTATAAGTATGACTAATTTTAAGTTTATTATACCCATTATATCATATAACTTTTATATTCATAAAACCAAAAACTGAAAACTTATAGTGATGCCGAACGGGCCCTTAAAGTGTAATAATAACAAATAATCTAAGTGAAAAAGAGAGGATAAAGCTCATGATGAAAATATTTTAACTCCCTAATAAATGCTTTATAGAATCCAATAAAGAAAAGATAGTAGTGGGAAACCAGGAATTACAAACAAACGAACAAAGAAAGTATACAAATTTTTAGGTGTAATTGTTACACCATAAATACAACCTACAAACCATCACTTTTTTTGCAAAAAACTCAAATGGCATGAAATAAATGACAAAATGACATGAGATTAATGTCATTATTTGTATAGTCCATGTCATTCTTGTTGAAATGTATGTCATTATGCATGTTACATAATAAGTTATGGTATAACATGTTACACCCAAGAGTTACACCTAAGACGCTCTAAAAATGGTGTTACAAAACCCACAAAAAACTTAATGGGAAATATAGAAGTATATGCCATGAACAAAATTTGAGCTCAATCATAGTTGATTAAAAGGGTGCACGGACACGAGTGCCACTGACACCCACCCCCCACCGTGTCCCCACTTTATACTCATATTTTCTTCATTCTTCAAGTATAGGCAACTGACACATATGGGCTCTTCATGTCACTGATAAGGGTAAGTCATGTACACTTAATGCTTTGAAATTCCCCCTATTTTAAGGTAGTTGTGAGATGGTTGCCTTGACTTATATGGAGCTTCAATAGGCGTCTCATAGTGAGATGCCAAAATGGCATCTCACAAGGATACCAAAGTGCTAGAGGTATCAAAGTAAAGTATAAGTTGGTACCAAATCTCAGTCAAATTGGTACCAAAGTGAAACTTTGGTACCAAACTTACACTTCGGTACCAAGTAAGAGTTACTTTGGGTACCAAAGCTTAGTCAAATTGCCAAAGTGTAACTTTGGTACCAAACTTACACTTTGGTACCAAGCTAGTAAGAGTTACTTTGGGGTTCGTATCACGGTGACTGAGCTTTGGTACCAGCTTATACTTTACTTTGGTACCTTCAGCACTTTGTATCCTTGTGAGATGCCATTTTGTCACCTTACTATGAGACGCCAACAGTTTCACACATATATGTAACTGATACATGATAAACTTATTTATCTCTGACTAGGGATTGTTTAGGTTTGGGACAGGTCTAGTAAGATACAGACTCTAAGATATAAACTTTCTCTCCAAGTTTCACTCGGCGCATGTTTGATCAACGTGCACCGTCGCCATGGCAAGGAAGGCGGCTGGAAAATCTAAAGGTGGTGCTCAGGGCCAGCAGAAGGAGAAAGAGAAGGGTCCTCAATCTGATTCTCAAGCTCTATGAACTCGTTCTATGGATGAAATCCTAGGCATTGAAGCTTTAGATTTTGGACTTGGTGTGGGCGAAGTTCTTACCCCTAAAACTTCTGTTCAGAATTTGCAGCAGCAATATGTGATCAGACATACCTTCAGTGAGTGGTTACAGTCGATTCATAAGAGTGGAAGCTCGCATTCAAATCGCTCTAATAGCATTCATGAAGGTATTAACCCTATTCCCATATATCAACCAATTGAAATCTCAGTCACGGCTTCACGCATAATGTCGAACAGATTCATGCTGAGGAAAATGACCATGAAAATTTAGAGAATACTGATAAATCTGAAGATAAAATAGATGTTGAACCTGTTCAGATTGAATTGGAAGATATCCAAGAGGAAATTGACTACTGGAGTTCATCCATTATATGCTATGTATTAGGAGCTAATCCTCCAATACAGGTAATGGACGGATTCTATAGACGGATTTGGAGGATTTTTAAGGTTGACAAAGTAGCCATGATCAAGAAAGGGATATTCCTAGTTAGATTTCAGGCAATGGATTTAAGGGACAAAGTATTGAATGGGCATTATTTCATTGATAAGAAGCCATTAATAATGAAAACATGGTCGCCTGATGTTGATTTTGGAAAGGAGGATATCAAAACTCTTCCAATTTGGGTGCAACTGAAGATAGCTCTGAAATATTGGGGTGAGCATTCTCTGCATAAGATAGTATCACAATTAGGTGATCCTATCAAGAGAGATGATGCTACTCGCAATAGAGATAAATTGCAATATGCCAGAATCCTTGTGGAGATTGAGATAGATCAAGACTTACCAGAATTCATCTATTTCATGAATGAACATGGGATTAAGGTAAGTGTGCGTGTGCTGTATGAATGGAGGCCAATTAAATGCACTCACTGCAAAAACTTTGGACATGACACCAAGGCTTGTAAGTTGAAGAAAGTTAGGCAAGAATGGAAGCCTAAGCAAGCAGTCTCCACAGTTCAGGACCCACAGGGACAACCAGTTCCTTCTGAGGTTCAGGGGCTTGTTAGGGACCAAGTACAACAACCTGTTACTTCTGAGGATCGGGTGCAACAAGGCCTTGCTGGGGTTGTGCAACAGTCAGGTCAAGTGCAGAAAACTCCTATTGTGGAGAAGGAAGTAGCAGTAGACCTAGAGGGGTTTCAGAGAGCCTTAAAGCCTATAAAAGTGAGAAGCACTAATGCTAAACCCACTTCTACAGGTAATGCTTTCACTACTCTACTTGACTTAGCTGCAGATACACCTGAAAATGACTTGAATGTGATGAATGTAGCTAGGATGGAGGGAAGGGGAACCTTTCCTATTGCTAATGGATAGGTTATTATGTTGGAATGTCCGGGGGATAAATAATACTAAAAAGCAAATAGATGTGAAGAATTATATTCACAGTTTGTCTCTAGGTATTGTTTGTCTCTTGGAAACCAAGGTCAAGACTGCTAATCTAGGTAGCCTTTACCAAAGAGTTTTTGCTGGATGGTGCTTTTCTTCTAACACTAGTAGTTATGATGGAGGAAGAATTATTCTTGCCTGGAGACCTAGTAGTTTTACAGTTAACATTGTTCAAGGTACAAGCCAGCTTTTGCATTGCTTTATAACACCTATGAATGGTGCACCTGGAATCCAATGCTCTTTTGTTTATGCATTCAATGAGAGAGACAAGAGAAGGGTATTATGGGATGATTTGAGGAAACTGAATACTCAGGAACCATGGCTCTTGTGTGGAGACTTCAATTGTGTCTTACACACAGATAAGAGGATTGGTTCACTAGTAAGGGAGAGTGAGATTCAGGAATTTAGATCTTGCTTGGAGGATTGTGATGTAAAGGATGTCAAAAGCACATGGCATTTTTTCACCTGGAATAATAAGCAACAAGGTGAGGCTAGGGTCTTCTCAAAGCTTGATAGAATGTTATCTAATCAAGCATGGCTTGATAATCATGAATCTGCAGAGGTGAACTTTCAGAGTGAAGGTGATTTGACCACTCACCTGCTCTACTCACAGTATATCAGAGGGATAAAGGAGGAAGAAAGCCTTTTAGATACTTTACCATGTGGAAATCTTCATCACAATATGAGGTTATTGTCAGGCAAGCATGAAACACTCCAATTCAAGGCTCCAGAATGTTTCAAGTAGTGCAGAAGCTTAAGAGACTTAAAGTTGCTTTGAAGGAGTTGAACAAATCTGGTTTCTCAGAAGTCCAGGTAGCAGATTTACAAGCTCAACAAAAGATGATTGAAGCTCAAAAGCAAATGCATCTTCACCCTAGCAATGTTGACATTGCTGAACAGGAGTTGCAAGCTGTGTAAGAGAGTATAAGGAGAAGCATAAAATCTATGTGGAGTTTCTGAGACAAAAAGCTAAACTTGACTGGCTAAGGGATGGTGATGAAAATACTAAAATTTTTCATCAAAGTCTCAAAGCTAGAAGAATCTAGAACCAGATATACAACATTCAAGATGAGCAAGGAATTGGCAAGATACATCAGTAGGAGTCTCTGAAGCCTTCCTGGAATATTACAAGAAGCTTTTGGGGAGTAATGTCACAAACAGGACTGGTGTAATACCACAACTGGTCCAAACTGGCCCATTGCTCACTGATGAACATCAAGCTATTCTTAATGCTCCTTATACTGAAGATAAGATTAAGAAAGCTCTGTTTACAATCCCTGGGTGCAAGGCACCAGGGCCTGATGGATTTGGTTCCTACTACTATAAAGATAGTTGGGACATTGTTCAGGAGGATGTGATAGTTGCAGTACTAAAGACATTACAGAGTGGCAGGATGCTGAGAGAATTGAATAATACTACAATCACATTGATACCTAAGACTAGGTGTCCAAGGAATGTGACTGAGTATAGGCCCATATCTTGTTGCAACACATTATACAAATGCCTTACTAAGGTTTTGTGTAATAGATTAAGGCAAGTTTTACCTGATATCATTATTGAAAATCAGGGTGGTTTTGTACATAGAAGGTTTATAGTGCACAACATTATGGTCATTCAGGACCTGGTCAAGCACTATGGAAGGAAGAAGGTTCAACCTAGATGCCTGCTGAAAATTGATCTCCAGAAGGCATATGATACAGTGAATTAGGACTTCTTGCAAGAAATGCTACAACATTTAGGCTTCCCAGAACAATTTACAAAATGGTGATGCATTGTGTCACAACATCTATGTACTCACTTATGATAAATGTCAGCATGGAAGGATCTTTCAAAGCTACAAGGGGATTGAGACAGGGAGATCCCATGTCTCCTTTACTCTTTGTGGTTTGTATGGAATATATTTCTCGCATACTTTACAAATTATGTGAGTTAGACCAATTCCAATATCATCCAAGATGCAGAGAAATACAACTAACACATATGTGTTTTGCAGATGATCTGATCATATGCTGTAAAGGGGAATATTCCTCCATATATTTGCTCCTTCAAGCCTTTAAACTCTTTTCAGACTCTTCAGGTTTGAAAGCCAACATCAACAAATCAACCATATATACATGTGGAATGCAGGAGAGTGTTGTTAACAGAATCATTGAAGCATCTGGTTTTCAGAGAAGTAATATGCCATTTAGGTACTTAGGAGTACCAATATGTGCTAAGAAGATCTCAAGTGCACAATGTGAGATGATTATAGAAAAGATGACTGCCAGAATTAGGCTTTGGAGCTCTAGGAATTTATCCTATGTAGCTAGAACACAACTTATTAATTCTGTGCTAGTTAGTCTACATAGATACTAGGCCCAAGTGTTTATCTTGCCTAAGAATGTACTTGATGAAGTGACTAGAATCTGTAGAGCATTCTTATGGAGTGGCAAAGATTATTCTCATAAGCCTAGAGCAATAGCATGGGAGCAATTATGCTGGAGCAAGTCATGTGGTGGCTTGGGTTTCAGGGATGTGATGATCTGGAACATTGCTTGCTTAGGTAAGTATGTTTGAGCCATTGCTTCAAAACAAGATAATGTGTGGATTAGATGGATTCATTCAGTGTACATTAAGGGTGGAAACTGGTGGAGCTACTCCCCTAACACTGGAGCAAGTTGGTATTGAAATAAAATCTGCCAAGTTAAGGAACATCTTAAAATGTTCTTCACAGAGATTGAATTGAGTACTTTGCCTGCCTACTCTATCCAAAGACTGTATGACAAGATTAAATGGGAGAAGGAAAGTGTATCATGGGATAGGGTGATTTGGAATAGACTCAGCATTCCAAAACACAGGTTTATAGGGTGGCTTGCAATTCAAAATAAGCTACAGACAACAGAGAAGCTAGCAAGAATTGGAATTTCTAACACAGATCAATGTTTAATGTGTAACTCATCTGTGGAAACACACACAAATCTATTCTTCCAATGTACATTCAACACTAGATACTTGCAGGAAATCAAGAGATGGCAGGGAATAACTACTACCACCAGCACACTACAACAGATCATCAGGTGGATAAGGAGTAGTAGAAACAGCAGATTTCAAAAACAATGCATGTATGCAGGCATCACAGCCTTAGTATATTATATATGGCATAGCAGGAACATGGGCTTTTGGATGCAATGTATGCCAAACATTAGTGGACTGACTAAAATGATTCAGCAGTTGTTAAAGCTGAGAATAGGTTATGTATTGCCTAGTAAAATCAGTAGGAGAGATTATAGTTGGTTCCTTAAATTGTAATATTGTAGTTAATTGTTGGTGAGAAATTGTTTAGCCCCTTCCTTGGTTTAGAAGAGTCCAACATAGTTGGTTTGCTCTTTCCTTGAGGTGGTTTAAGATGTAATTTGATGATCATGGAATGAAAAAAAAAAAGAAGATATAAATTTCATGTGGACACAAACTCGCCCCCAAAATAGATGGTCTGAAAAATGGAGACACTTTTACCGAAACCCAATTAATTTTTGCTGTTCCCGGGTCCAAAATGGATTTTACTTTTATTTCTATTCTATTAATTTTTAGTTGCTTTTAATTCCCACTTTCGTGGTTGATCAAAATGATGAAGGACTAATATATGTAGGCTAATGTTATCTAAACTTTACTTGAATTTATAATATGGAGATGAGGACAAGACTGAAATGTGAGAGAAATTGAGGCTTGTTGATACGCGTCCTTTACCGTATTAAATTAAAAACATATCTTAGACCTTCAAAAATATGAGCAACTAGTAAAAGGGTAAGAAAGGGTCGATCCCACGGAGAGACTACTAAATTCTTAAACTCAAAATTTAACTAAGAAAAATACTATTCACACAAACAAGCGAGATTATACAACTATTTACTTATTTACATAAATTTGGGGGGTTTAAGATAATACGAACTACTAGAACTAAGTAAAAATAAGACTAATCTACTATCTACAAGTGATGACAAGCTACCCATTAAGCACATAACTTAAAAATACTCAACCTTTTAATAGTGAATCTGGGTCACACATGATTAGTTGCAAACATAATATGACAGATTAATGTTAGGAATTGTGGTAGCAAAATTTCCCCTTATCCCTCTTCTCCAATCTAGCCAAGCGAAATTAACGCAGTTCACTGTGACTAAATTATGAGTGGCAATAGCTAACTTTAAATTAGGCCAAAGTTAACTCTTTACAATCCTACAATCGTTAGTAATTCGCAACTAGCAAAAATTCAGATTAGTAGCATTAAGAACTATCAACCCAATCAATCAAAACACATAGATGTATTAATTAACTTGATCAAATTATACTCTTCTTTAAACTGGTATTATGTCGCAAATTCCAATTTAAACTAGTTACTACCCGATTACGTAATCTGTACTAGGACAAATTATGTAATTAGCATAAGAATACATTATATACTCAAAAGATAGCAATTAAGCATAAAAATGTAATCTTTACTATCAAGAACAAATATAACTTGAATATCATATCAGATTTGAATCTAACAATGTAAATACTAGAATTTAAAGACCCAAAAGCACAATTGAAGAATTAAATTATCCAAGTACAAGATCATAATTTGTGAATATAAATTTCTGGATAAAACTAAAGAGATTGAAGGAGAGAGAAGAACTTATAATTAATCCATGGAAAATCGCTGCTCGACTTCGGTTTCGACACCTCCGACGACCCCGACTCTCACTCTTCCTCGCTGCACAGTAGCTGGACGGCGATTGACCGTTCTTCCTCCACTTCAAACCCTCAATCTTTGCGCAGAAATTTCACTCTCAAACTCCCTTTATTTTTAATCAAAAATCTACCCAGCTTGCTTGCCCCTCTCCACCGAATAAACCAATGTATTTATAGTAGAGTAGTACAAAATTCCCTCACAAGATGATAGAATTTCATCCCTATATTCCCGCAATTTTTATCCATCTCCTAATGTTCTCAACTTCCCAATTGAAATAGACAACCTAATATGATACAATTTGAGTAAAAGTAGGAGATATAATTTTTCTCCATGTTTCCTTCATTTTCTGGAGGGAAGAAGAAAGTAAGTTAATGTTCTTCATTTTGGATGCGATATGCTGCGCCCCCTTTGTCTCTAATTCCTCTTTTCCTATTTTTTTGTTTCTTCTTTTTAATTTCTTCATTTCTTTACTTCCCACGTGGCTTGTTGTGCTACTTATAAACATCATGTTGATTTGTTCACTTGGTTAGTCTCCTATGACACATAACACACTAATTAAGTAAAGTTTATATTAAAAATATGTAACTAACACAAAATAATCTAACTTATATTAAAACTAGTAAAATCATAAAGTAGATGACAAAGATAAACTATAAAGCTGAAATTAGGGACTAAATATATAGCAAATAACACATCTATCACTTGTACTGTGAATTTGATGCGTAAGCTTTTTGTTGTTTCTGCATAATTGCGTGAATCTTCTACAGCTAGTGCTACGGTTAACGTAAAGTTTTAAAGCTAATTGAAATGGGCCATTTTTTTTTGGCATAACAATTGTTTCTTAGGCTTTTAGTTCTTGATTAATCCAATTACGTTAGTTCTATATCTTAACTATGTATGAAGAAAAGGATCTTCAGGTCGAGTCTGAGTCTTCATTTCTTGGACACGAGTACAAACTCATTTGAAACATATAGACTTGAATCCGACCTAATTGAAAAAGTGGGTCAGTTTCATCCATATATAGATTGGGTCCTTTGTCTATTCCCTTCACTATGTACCCCTGAAGTATTTTGATTTCCGACCACCAAAAAACAACTCTAAGATGTCCAAGAATATTTTCTTAATTTGTGTATTACTCTTCGGCATGATAAATACTTTATTACGCATATTACCATTGTCCACTAGTACTTAATTTTAAGTAAAATTAGTGAAAGTATTAATTAAATATTTTATAGATAATATAGAAAACTTATAATAATATTAATAGAAAATAACATTTTCTATGGCGTTAGTGTTTTAGAATGATTCATATTAATGAACTAAAATATTGTGCTACAATATGATGTCTTATTAGGAATCAGAGGAGTATATTGCAAAGAACTAGTCCCAAAAGATACCCTATTGAAAACCGAAGAAAGATTACATTCTTTTAGTATCAAAATTTGTTCATTGATGAAAACTCATACAATAAATCCCAGCACCAAAAATACATTCATGCATCACTCTCACCTCTCTCTACCTTTCGCCCAACACAAACCCTAAAGATAATTAAGGTACCCGCGCCGCCTCGCAGGCTCGCTGGTAGCCGGTTGAGTGCGATGCTTTACTGTCCGCCGGCTCGCCTGCCCCCTTGTCCTTTAGTTAGTTGCGTAGGTTAGGTTGTTCCCCCGTAGAGTTCGTCGTGCGTCTCCCCCTCCCATTCCCCTGTTCGTGCGTCTCTCCTCCCCCATCCCTTTGCGCTGCTTCGTGCGTCTCCCTTTCCCTGGTGTTTCGCAGTCCCCCAAGCCTGTTCCCCGCCTCCCCCGTTCGCGTGCGCCTCCGTCTCCCCTTGCCCTTCCCCTGTTCGTCGCCCCGCGTCCCTGTCGGCCCGTGGCTTCCCCTCTCCGCTTCCCCGTTTTAGTTTTTTGAGGTTATTTAGTTTTACTCACCCCCTCCCCGCTTCCCCATTGTAGTTTTTCGAGGTTATTTAGTTTTACTCACCCCTCCCCTTTCCCCAGTTATATGTTCTCGTGTTATTTAGGTACTAGGTTCCCCGTTTCCCTATTCTAGTTCGAAGTGATTAGTTTTAGTCTCCCCTTCCCCACTCCCCTGGTCTAGGTTCGAGGTTTTTCGAGTTAGTGTTCCCTTCCCCGATCCCCATTAGTGTTTATTGGTGTATGTTTGGTCGGTTCGCCAAGGAAGCATTCGCTTGACAAGTGACGGTTACGTGTAGTTTTTGAAGGTAGTGTGGTGTTGTTGAAGGCGTGGTGATATGATTCGGGTGATCGTTTGTTTCGTTTGCTTTGTTTATGTTCTCTGTTTTTGCCTTAGTTTAGCTGGAATCTACTTCTAAAGATCGTCTGGGTTTTGTCTCTCAACAGATTCTCTCTCATATCAGGTCTTTTTCATCAAGACATATAACTCAACCCTACCTACCATCGCTCGAGACAAGTTCAAGTTGGACTGGACAAGTAATAGGTTGTTTTTGTGTTATAAAGTATGTAAGAGCAAATGAAGCTCACTTTCATTTCAGTTTGCTTTGTTTTATGTTTGGTTGTATTAGCATTAGGTTGTACTTCCGTTTTTAATTAATGCAAGTTTTCTCGATGTGAAAAAAAGAGATAAAAATTCATATACATGCTCAACATCTACAATCAAAATCTGAAACTAACAAATATATAGAGTAACACATTAAATCAAATAAACATTTCCTTCATCAGAGCTACAAACATTAAATCTTGCAGTTCTAAGTATTATCGTAGATATATTTGGAGCATGTTGTCTTTTCAAAGAGGCTGCCTAATGATTTGTTGATGTGGCAAGGATGATTTCCATTTGATTCATCTAAGTTTATTTAAATGAAAAAATTATGTCGCGATTAGGGGTGAAAGTTATTCGGATAAAAATCGAAATCCAATCCAATCCAAATTAGTAATTCGGATCGACTTCGAACTTTGTTCGGATTGGATTCGGATTGAGATTTTTCCAAAAATTGGATTTTCGGATCGGATTGGATTGGATTGGGGGTAATTGGATCCGAAAATCCAATATAACCGAATAGTATTATGCCTTGTATTATGTATTCTGGATTGGGCTTAAGTGCTTAACTGATTTATTGAAAAAAGGCCTAGTGCTTAAGTGCTACTTTTGTATTCTTTATTGTTGAACTGAACCTGTTGTATTCTGTGTTTTTAGACTAAACGTCATGTATTCTGTTACGTTCTTTTGTAATGAATTATGGCCTATGGGTTTGTTATTAGTTTATTAATGGACTATGGGGTTTGTAATGAATTATGAATTTGATAATTGTAAATCTATTGGGTTGTTGTTGTCGCCTTGTCGCACCTAATTTATTTCATAAAAAAATAGAGTTTTAAAAAATTAGATTTTCGGATCGGATCTAATATAGAGTTTGAAAATTCGGATGGGATTGGATCGGATTCAAACTCTAATTGGTTCGGATTCGGATTGAAAAATTGAAATCCAGATTTTTTTCGGATCGGATTGGATTAGGCTCAAATCAAAACCGTACACCGAACTTTCACTCCTAGTTGCGATCCAGCATAATTTTTTGGGTATTGATATATGGAGCCCTAAGAGTTGCATATAAGCATTAATTATATTTCATAATGTAGTATTAATTTATAAATTTATGGTATAATCACACATCAATTGATGTTATTAATGTTTATTTATTGTTTAATATTTTTTTTTTAACTTCTTATTTGCAGCCCTAAGGATTGTATATAAATTACATATATTTCCTAAAAGAGTATTAATTTAGAAATTTATGGCATAATCACACATCCAAACCCAAAGTTTTTTGTCAACAAACTAATATCACGATAATCAACTAACATGAAGAGAAAACAACGACTCCATCATAGCGGGACTAAAGAATACCGGAAAAAGACACTTCACCTCAAAGAGTTAGTCTTGCGTGGACTTGGTCCACAATAACATTATTGTGGACCAAAACCACTTATTTAACATAGTGACCCTTTTTTCTATATAGTAACCTTTTTTAAAATCTTAAGTTATATTATACAGTTAATATCTATCATAGTATTTTTTCAATATAGTCACTGTTTCTCACATTAGTTTATCATGATGAAATTTTCACTTTGTGACATGGTAACATTTTTTTCACATAGTCAAACTTCACAATCTATATCTACTCATCTTTTATATCTATTTTTTTTATACAGTGACCATTTTTTTCATGAATTAGCATTAGGTCCACACTAATTTAGTGTGGACCAAGTCCATATAAGTTTTTTACAAGAAACAAACCAACAACGATGAACTATATACTCATGACAAGTAGATTTGTTGAATGTAAAAGATAAAAACTGAATTTTAGCTAAGAAAAAGGGTTGAAAACAATCTAATATTCAAATATATAGATGATTTTTGGCAGGGGCAGGGCAAACATAACGGGGGCCCTATACACTCTCTTAAAATTGGGCCCTTCATATGTAGTTCATAAAAGATATAAGATTCTCAATTAAAAAAAATTACTTTAATATTGAAAATAATATCTAATTACATCATATTAAAATAATCTAAACACATCTACTTAAAAAGTGTTGCTCTTTTTGCACATTTAGAAGCAAAATCACCAACAACACATTGTACATCAATATGGGAGGAGAGAGAGTTGGAAAAAAAAGTAAATATTATTGAAAAATTGCAAAAAAAAAAATATGGGAGGATGAGTAGAAAATAGAAATTAATGAGAGGGAGTTGGAAAAAAGAGTAGCCATTAATGGGGAAATTGGGAATATGAAGCAGCAAAAAGAACCTATGCATGGATGGTAATTAGTTTGATGAGTCATATGGGGACTTTCCCAAAGTTGTTGAAACAACAAAAAATAAATGAATTTTACTCCTACCCAGAATTGAACCCGTGACCTTGTTTCCCATCCCTTACCACTTTACCACTAATCCAAATGCTTTGCTTTTGTCTTTCTTTCAAACATTTGATATAAATATATTTCGGGTCCCCTCTATTTTGGGGGCCCTATTCCGCCGCCTATACTGCATGGGCCAAGAACCGCCCCTGATTTTTGGTCTCAAAGGGTCCAAGAAAGATAACACCTAAGAAGATGAGTAGGAGCAACTATGAAGAAAGATTACTTTTATTTTCTTTGCTTGAGCTAAAAATTTGTGCATTCATCTATACAAATATATTAAAAGGCGTTCCTATCAAAGGAACGGTGCCACGTGGCACTATTCGCAAGCTTCTAATACACATGTTTATAATCTCATTTAAAAATATTAACAATGTGTAGTTACTAGGATTCGAACACATGACCTTTGAAATGAAATGTGAGAGTTTAACCACTAATCCACTACAATTTCAATGTTTAATCATTCAAAGTAAAATATAATAAAGTCTAATAATTATATGTAATTATAATAAAGACATAGACAAGCTTTTTGATCTCTAATACTTTTATTAAGCAATAACATTTTCTTACCCCAATTCTATTGAAATTGTTATTTTTAACCCCAATTCCTTAGAAGTTTTTTTTATAAACAACTTATTATGCCATAACTAACTGACCCGGGGCACCGCCCGGGTCAAAATACTAGTTTATACTTCAAAAATTGGTTTAAAATTATTATTGATATACGTCAAAAAGGAGACGTTGGACTTATTGGCAAATAATAATCATATAAATTGGTTTACAATTAACAAATAGAGTAATGAAGGACCTATTTTCTTCACCTTATAGGAAGGAGAGAACAAGCCTTAAATGGGGGGGAGGGGGGTTGGGGGTTTTGGGGGGGGTTACAAGTACGAAGGATTTCGTTGTTCATATTTACTAGGTTAGTTATTACAGGTTTGAACTGACAACTTATCGGTGTTGAGATCATAATTAAAGATAAGAACAAGTAAGGGAGTTCCATTGCAGCATTCCAGTGACGGTGCACATAGGTTAGAAGCAGGTTTGAAGTAATATCACAAAATTAATGGCGTGCCACACGACAAAGTTTATAGTCAATTGAATTGATCCCTTGAATAAATTCAGGAAAAGGATAAGCTCAAATTTGTAGAGGTTGGGATCAATGTTATCAGGATTGGGATCCTACTTCGTAGGGGTTGGTAGAATCGAATCGGTGGGATTGGATCGTAGGAGGCAAAATAGAGATAATTATCTCTATTATATAAGTGAAGGGGGGAGGAAGATGGTGCCTTCTTCTAAAAAGTCTGATATACCCTTAATGAATTTAAATTGTTATATATATATTAAATAATATTTTCTTTCTCTATTATATAAGTGAAGGGGGAGGAAGATGGTGTCCTCTTCTAAAAAGTCTGATATACCCTTAATGAATTTAAATTGTTATATATATATATTAAATAATCTTTTCTTCTTCCCACATGCCATATATATTGAACAAGTTAACAATGGAATTGAATTTGAAATTTTAATTAAATATTAAATTAAGGAAAATAGTTTCCTCTTCTTACATATATGTGAAAAACTCTGATCAAAAAATAAATTGACAATTTGTTTGACACAATCAGAAGAAAAAAATAATAACTTGAATTTCATATTAATAATATGATAATTTTTTAAAATCTAAATGTTGATTATTATTCGGTAATCTATATTATATAAACCAAACTCGTCCACTTTATTAATATTCAACGATTGAACCTGACACACAAATTCTTCCACTTTATTGCACAAGCTTTCTTCTGCTTTATATTTCCTTCTCTCAATACTATATTTGAATAATGATTAACAAATAACTAAAAAAATCAACGAAACATTGATTTAAGACTAACATATTAAAAAGTTAAAAATAATTATAAATATCTGTTAGGATCAAATTTTTTGTAACATTGATGAATAACTAATTGAGAAAAAACGTTACTATGAGTCGCACGCATAACGTGCAAAAAATGCTAGTGCTAGAATATGGTGTGAACCTCAAGTTAAAAATTTACACATATTAATAATGACTTATTTCATTAGCAAATGGTGATAGTTTTTCAATACTATAAGATTTGAAGTAACATGCAACCAAAATCTAATAGGAGAAATATAATATGTGAAATTACTTTATGATTCTTTTACGATAGGGGAGGATCGTAGAGTCGTAGGATCGTAGAATCATATTAAGATCCTACCATATGATTTTTTGTGGTTGAGTAGGATCGAAAGATCCTACAAAATTAAGATCCTACATAGGATCGGGATCGGTGAGGTCCTTCTGAATCGTAGAATCGTAAGATCCGAATCGAGATTTTAATTGGGATTATCACATTCAGGACGTTATACTTTGCATTTCATAAGTACTCTTGTACTGGACCTATTATTGAATGGATTGGGTTAGTTTGAGTCAATCGCGGGTCACTTTATAACTGGTCAATAGTAAGTCAGATATGTGGATTATAGGTTGATGACGGACAAGCCAATAAAAAAGAATAATAATCTACAAATAGGAGAGGGAGAAAAGAGCACACACACAAAAAATTGTTAATTCCTTACAATGCCTCTCGATCTTTTCTTTTGCAAGAATATCTGGTCTAAAACCATGAACTTGTATTGACACTACTCAATAAAAGTCATGTCTATTAAAGTTTGTGTTCAATAAAAGCCCTTTTAATTTGAGTCAACTCTTATACACATTGGCCATTAGATTGCTTTGTCTAGATAGGACATATAGAAAGAGCACACACAAAAAATCGGCAATTGATCCATAGTTTCTTCACGAATAGTTTCCTTATATGTTTTCATTTCATTAATAATTAGGAGTTCTGTTCGCATTGTTCTTTAAGAAATTCTCTAATGAACAACTCTAATTTTGTCGAACATTTTCCTTTTCTTGAAACTCAATTTTTATATATATCAGAGTGATGCACATGAATTTGCGTTTCAGGTTCTATCCAACTTCTAAATGTATACCAACTGGCAACTTGATCGGGTAGATGATATCCACTGATCCACACAATGAAAATACAATAGTCGATATAAATAATAGAAAAATTATCAATATATCTCTATTATATAAGGAAAGGGGGGAGGAAGATGGTGTCCCCTTTTGAAAATACTAAATTACCCTTACTGATCTAATGAAATAAAAAAATTACAAAAGAAAATAATTTAAGAACCCTTTCTCATTTCAAATTGTCATTCTAAATAAGTTAAAAAATAGAATAAAAAAACCCCTAGCCTCCTCCTCTCCCCTCTCTCCTCTTCCTTCTCAAAAAACCCTAATCCTTCTCTTCTAGTTTGGGGCTGCCATCATCATTTCGATGGTGGTAAGCCCCCAATTCTTCTTTTTTCTTCTAGTTTTCATTGTTTTTGTTATTAATAATCTTCCATTCTCTCTCTTTCTGAGAGTTTTCTACCCAATTTTTGGGTTCTTTCTCTCCTTTCATGGGAGTTTGGAGTTTAGTTTTATTCTCTTCCCACGTGGAAGTTTAAAAATTGGTATGAGAAATTGTTCTTATTGTTTGAAATTCAAGACCATCAACATCGAAGTATTGGAAATTGGGGTCAACCTGGTTAAATCAAGAATTTTCTTCCCCAAACTATGTCGAATGATAGACTTCCCCATCAATACATGCATGATTCCAAGAAGATTTATATTGCTCGATCTGGTTCATTGTAGTTTTTTCGAAGACGAATTTGATTTAATCTTGTCTGATTATATCTTGTTTTTCTTTAATACTTATTGTAGATGCCGTTTGGCCTTCAATTAATGAAATTTCTCTTTCAAAAAAAAAAAGTTAAAAATGGTATATGCATCCAATATTTTAATCAAAAATTTAAAAGGCTAAAATTTATTGACCTTTTTTTTTATAAGAGAAGATGATATACATGACGTCCACCTGAAAAGTCTGAAACACTCACTACCTTTTTTTTTTTGAAAGGACACTCACTACCTTTGATACTCTTTAATTCAGCAAAACCAACTCATGTCTATTCTTTTTGTTCAAAATTCATTTACAAAAAATTAATATTAAAAATCACTCACAACCTTTATTATTTTTTTACATTAGCAAAGTAATATATCTAAATTCATCTAACAATTAATCTTTCACATTTTAAGTGTAATCATAACTATCGTACAGATGGAGCATGTTGGGATTAAAGTTGGAAAAAGGGGAAAGAAAAGGGGCCCCCGATCGGGTCGGGCGATCGACTCTCGTAGTCGCTGTTGATGCCCGATCGGGCGACCTTTGTGAGCTTTGGTTGTTTCGTCTCGGGCCCGATCGGGCGGGGCTCGCCCGACCCGATCGGGCGAAGGCCTTTTTTGCCGTTTTCC
Source organism: Beta corolliflora (assembly GCA_947648045.1). Taxonomy (NCBI): domain Eukaryota; kingdom Viridiplantae; phylum Streptophyta; class Magnoliopsida; order Caryophyllales; family Amaranthaceae; genus Beta; species Beta corolliflora. The sequence continues at coordinate 585,742 of CANSZD010002914.1, read as the reverse complement.
GGTTTTTTCCATTATTTCCTTGGATCCCTTTTGTAACCTCCCCTTAATTACGTGGTTTAAAGATGATGATCATCCTTGTAATGGTGGTTTATTCTTTTCCATAATTCCTATTGATGATGGAAGTTTTTATTCTTCATTATCTTGTGTTTAATTGGTTTGATTATGATCATTGGATTCCTTGGAGTCCTTTGATTTCCTTGGGAGGTTACTTCTTCTTCTTTACTCCTATAAATATGATTAATTTTCTGATTTTGATGAACATCTTTTTTTCTCTCTCTCTCTTCTTCCTTTCTTCATCTTTTTTGGGCATAAGTTCTAGTAACTCCATCTCACTCCCAAGATTGCCATTGTGTGTTGAGAGTTCTGTAAACCTTAGGGAACGAATCGGCGAGTATAATTGTGCACCCCGGTTGTACCGAATCTCATTTTCAAGGCAGTGGTTTGTTTACCACGGCACAACAAGTTCTTATTGTTTGTTCATATCTTGTTCTTCATTCTAGCCTTGAAAAGCTTTAAATACAACAATTTGAAAACGAGATTTATGTCGATTGTTTTGGCTAATCCAATGTTGAACAAGACTCTTCCTGACATCTCTAAGTTGGAGCCTCTTGATGGCAAGAACTATAAGAGATGGTCACAAAAATTGTTGATCTTTTTTGAGCAACTTAAAATTGATTATGTCCTCTATGAGGATGTGATTGAAGCAATTGAAGCAAGCAAGGCGGTAGCCCCGGATGCCTCCCTTTCGGCGGAGGACCTCAAGAAAGCGGTTGATGCATTGACCAAGAAGGAGAAAGACAACAAGCTTGTGCGAGCTCATATCCTCCATCATGTGAGTGTAATCTTATTTGATCTCCTTATCACTAATCGATCAAACAAGTCCATTTGGGACACTTTGCAAAAGAAGTATGGTGCCGATGATGTCGGTAAGAAAAAATATGTTGTTGGTAAGTGGATTAACTTCAAGATGACGGATGACAAATCCATCATGGATCAAGTTCATGACTATGAGAACATTGTCGCCGATATCCTTGGTGAAGGGATGAAAATGTGTGAAACTATTCAAGCCAATGTGCTTTTGGAGAAATTCCCACCTTCATGGAATGACTACTGAAACTCTTTAAAGCACAAGAAGAAGGACATGAACCTTCAAGAGCTTATTGGTCACATGAGGACCGAGGAGGCCAACCACCTCAAAGTTAAGTTTGATTCTCTCTCTTTGAATTCTTCTAAAGCTAACTTGGTTGAATCTAGTGATCCTATGGCTAGAAACAGGTTCAAAGGTAAGAAGAAGAATAATGGAAACAAAGGGAACTTCACTTTTAACAACAAGATTCAAAAGACCAAATGAGCATGCTATGTGTGTGGAAAGATAGGACACAAGGCCTATCAATGTGTCCACCGCAAGAACAACTCCAATGGTGCCTCCCAAGCCAATCTTGTTGAAAAGGATGATGTGATAGCCGCGGTGGTAGTTGAAGCCAACTTGGTGGAGAACAAGGTGGAGTGGATCTTGGACACGGGAGCATCCAGACATATTTGTGCTAACAAGGCTCTCATGACGGACTTTGAAGATGCTACCGATGGAGACCATGTCTACATGGGAAATAGTAGCACCGCGGGAGTTCTTGGCAAAGGGAAGGTCCACCTTAAACTCACTTCCGGAAAAACTTTGTTTTTGAATAATGTCTTGTATGTTCCCTCCCTTAGGAGGAATCTTGTTTCGGGTGCCCTTCTCAACAAAGCCGGTTTAAAGCTTGTCTTTGAGGCGGACAAGATTATTATCACTAAGAATGTAGACTTTGTTGGGAAAGGTTACCTTAGTGGAGGATTGTTTGTGATGAATGTTTTGAATAATAATGAAAATACTTCTTTTGCTTATATTGTTGAGTCTATGGATGTTTGGCACAATCGTTTAGGACATTTAAATGTTTCTTACATGAAAAAACTAAAGGACATGGACTTAATTTCTTTTGATCAAATTGACAAAGCCTCTAAATGTCCTATTTGTGTTGAGGCCAAACATACTAAGAAACCATTCAAGCAAGTTGTATCAAGAAGTACTAAATTGCTAGAGTTGATTCACTCGGATTTAGCGGACTTTAAAAATTGCACTACTAGTAAAGGAGGGAAAAATTATTACATAACTTTTGTTGATGATTTTTCAAGGTTCACTAAATTTTACCATTTGAAAACTAAGGATGAGGCCGAAAGTGCATCTTTAAAATATAAAGCCGAGGTTGAAAATCAACTTGATCTTAAGATTAAAAGGGTTAGGACCGATAGAGGTGGTGAATATGGAAAATGGACTTTAAAAGAATTTTGTGAAGCCAATGGAATCATCCATGAGCTAAGCTCCCCTTACACTCCACAACAAAATGGTATTGCCGAAAGGAAAAATAGATCTTTAAAAGAAACTATGAATGCAATGCTTTTAAGTTCCGGATTATCCAACAACATGTGGGGAGAGGCGGTTCTATCCGCTTGTTATGTACTCAATAGAGTGCCCCATAAGAAATTGGATAAAACACCTTATGAACTTTGGAAAGGTTATAAACCTAACATGAGTATTTTGAAAGTGTGGGGGTGCTTAGCTAAGGTTGCTTTTCCAGATTTTAAGAAAACCACTATTGGGTCTAAAACTTTTGATTGTGTGTTTATTGGTTATGCTCATAATAGTGCCGCATATAGGTTCATGCTTTTGAGTGATTATTCTATTTGTGAATCTAGAGATGCAGCTTTCTTTGAGCATACTTTCCCTTTGAAATCATCATCATCATCTTCTATGCATATGAATGAGTCAAGTATTGATGTGTCCTTGGATGTTTCTTTGCCTAGTTCTAGTGATCCTCCTCCTCCTCCTTTGGTAGAAGGAGTACAACCTAGGAAGAGTAAGAGGGTTAGAGTAGAGACTACCTTTGGACCGAATTTCTTAACCACTTTTCTTGTTGAGAATTTTGATGTGAATTGTTTGAGTGAAAAAGTTGTTTCTTTATTTCTCTTAGAAGAAGACCCAAAGATTTATAGTGAAGCTATGAAATCCATAGATGTTAGTTTTTGGACGAGGCCATTAAAAGTGAATTAGATTCAATTATGTCTAATCATACTTGGGACTCATGTGATTTACCTAACGGGTCTAAACCCATAAGTTGTAAATGGATCTTTACTAAGAAGAAGAAACCCGATGGCTCTATTGATAAGTTTAAAGCTAGACTTGTTATATACTTTTTTGATACCTACTCACCCATGACTAAGATTGCCACCATTAGGACTTTGGTTGCTTTAGCGGCGATTCATGACTTAGTGGTTCATCAAATGGATGTTAAAACGGCCTTTCTTAATGGTGATCTTGATTAAGAGATTTATATGACTCAACCGGAAGGTTTTGTGGTTAAGGGTCAAGAACACAAGGTGTGTAGGCTTAGGAAGTCTTTGTATGGTTCGAAATAAGCTCCTAAGCAATGGTATGAAAAGTTTGATAGTACTCTTAGGAGTGATGGTTTTGTGACTAATTCTTCGGACTCTTGTGTATATTCTAAAGTGTTGGATTCCTCTTGTGTTATTATATGTCTTTATGTTGATGACATACTTATTATTGGTACTAACCTTGAGGTTGTGAATTACACTAAAGATTTTCTCTCTACTAAGTTTGAAATGAAGGACTTAGGTGAAGCCGATGTGATCCTTGGTATCCGGTTGACCAAGCTCAAGGATGGTTTCTCAATGAATCAATCTCACTATGTGGAGAAAATATTAAAGAAGTTCGATTGCTATGATGTGGAGCCATGTAAGACTCCATATGATGCAAGTGTAAAGCTCATGAAGAACAAGGGTCCTAGTGTGTCTCAAGAGCAATATGCTAAGGTAATAGGGAGTGTGATGTTTTTGATGAATTGCACACGTCCCGACATTGCTTATGCGGTAAGTAGATTAAGTCGTTATACTCATAATCCTAGTAGTGAACATTGGAATGCACTTTATCGATTGCTAAGGTATCTTAAGGGCACCATGAAAATTGGTTTGCATTTTAATCGATTTCCTAATGTCTTGGAAGGATTATGTGATGCTAATTGAGTATCCGATAATGATGAAGTAGTCTCTACTAGTGGTTATGTGTTTATGTTGGGTGGAGGTGTTATATCATGGAAGTCCTCAAAACAACCATGTTTAGCTCGCTCCACCATGGAATCTGAATTCATTGCTCTTGAGTTGGCAGGTCAAGAAGCGGATTGGCTAAGGAGTCTTCTTGCTGACATCCCATTGTGGGGGAAAAGATCTTCCCCGGTATCTTTGCATTGTGATTCTCAAGCTGCAATTGGTGTAGCTAACAATAGCAATTATAATGGTAAGAAGAGGCACATACGCCTTAGACATAGTTCAGTGAGACAACTACTCAAGAATGGAGTCATTGCTTTGAACTATGTAAGGTCCGAAAGAAATTTGGCGGATCCTTTGACTAAGGGGTTGGCAAGGAACCAAGTTCTTGATTCGTCGAGGGGGATGGGGCTCAAGCCCATGAAGAGTATATAATTAGCATTACTTATATTTCATCCCTATGGCATTTTGTGTTGTAATGCTTGTAGTAGGATGAATTCGTTGAGAATTCTTAATGGATTTATACTTACGTGGTAGGTGCTCTAGCTAAGCATTTGAGAAATCCACCGTTGTAATTTTTGTGGAGGTTGAGTTTGTTTAAACTCTTAATGAATCCTAAGAGATGTTTTGTGCTATTGAGAAGCACAAGGGATTCACCTATATGGTTGTGAAGACTCGCCATCTTCTATGGAAACTTGGATGGTTTCCTAGAGCTTCCATGAAAACTAAGGTAAACGCATGGCTTAAAACGCATTCACTTGGCGGAGTTTACTAGATTTTTGGAGTGATGTATGTGTTGTGGGGTGCGTGACTTAAATCTTAGAGTTTCAAGATTAGTCCACTCTTTGATCAAAATTTTAAGGGTTTCAAGGTTTGTACACCCTTGGGCTTGTAAGTCATTGTACCACTTCACTAAACATTTGGTTTCAATTTACTTAAATGTAACACCGGATGTTATGTATTGATCTCCTCTTATGCCCAGAAATTATCTTTCTTTCATTTGGTATCTTTTTCTCATCTTTAGTGGGGGATTGTTGGGATTAAAGTTGGAAAAAGGGGAAAGAAAAGGGGCGCCCGATTGGGCGGTCGACTCTCGTAGTCGCTGTTGATGCCCGATCGGGCGGGGTTCGCCCGGTCGGACGACCTTTGTGAGCTTTGGTTGTTTCGTCTCGGGCCCGATCGGGCGGGGCTCGCCCGACCCGATCGGGCGAAGGCCTTTTTTGCCGTTTTCCGGTTTTTTCCATTATTTCCTTGGATCCCTTTTGTAACCTCCCCTTAATTACGTGGTTTAAAGATGATGATCATCCTTCTAATGGTGGTTTATTCTTATCCATAATTCCTATTGATGATGGGAGTTTTTATTCTTCATTATCTTGTGTTTAATTGGTTTGTTTATGATCATTGGATTCCTTGGAGTCCTTTGATTTCCTTGGGAGGTTACTTCTTCTTCTCTACTCCAATAAATATGATTGATTTTCTGATTTTGATGAACATGTTTTTCTCTCTCTCTATCTTCTTCCTTTCTTCATCTCTTTTGGGCATAAGTTCTAGTAACTTCATCTCACACCCAAGAGTGTCATTGTGTGTTGAGAGTTGTGTAAACCTTAGGGAATGAATCGGTGAGTATAATTGTGCACCCCGGTTGCACCGAATCTCGTTTTCAAGGCAGTGGTTTGTTTACCACGGCACAACAAGTTCTTATTGTTTGTTCATATCTTGTTCTTCATTCTAGCCTTGAAAACCTTTAAATACAACAGAGTATATAATAGAATAACAAGTTTTAAAATTAACGCACGCATCGCGTGCATATAAGGCTAATATAGATATAGGGGAAGGATTTAGTAAAAACTTTCTTAAAATGAGAAGGATAAGTAGGATTGATTTGTATATTTTTTGAGTTAAATGTGCATATTTTTGGAACTAATTATGCGTATAACAGTTTTCGAACTACACTACATGTTCTTGAAAATAAGATGCACATTGTGTTAGAAAAAATGCACATGATAAAAGGAAAGTTCCACATTTAATTAGTACAAAAAATGTGTACATTTATTACAAAAGTTACGTTGTGCAAAAAATATATCCTTCTCATAACATTAAGTAAGTATATATTATTACAATGTACAAGTAAAATTATAAAAAGTTTATATTTTGAAAATTTATGACTATAAAAAAAATGGAAGAGGTTATTGTAAATATAATGCAACTAAATACTCCTATATGTATTGGTTGAATATAAATAAGTTGAATCACTAATCTAGTTGCGCATTGCAATTTGCAATGCTGGTAGGCCGGAAACCTGAAACATTTTGCATACATTGAATCTTCTAATCACGCAATCATGCTACGGTACACATTGAAATGATCAAATAAGTTATGGAGCACTAGCAACTAGTGAATAGCAAAGGGCCAAAGGCATTTGCATGCATTGGTTCTGACATTCAAGCAGAAAATTGTATGATCAAATCTACTTGTAACTCGTGCCAGAGATCTAGAAAGCAATTATAAGATCACAAATTATTGGAAAAGACGGTCTCACGTTAGTCTTAACGTGAGACCTGCCCAAATCCAAGAGATATGTTTTAAAAAAAGCGGACCGCGTCTCACAAATTCTCACGACAATGCTTTTGGCAAATTAGTTAATATTTTTGGCGAATTAGTTAAGTATTTTAGCACAATAGTTTAGAGCGGGTAATCTACATGTAGACTTACATTATTTTTTAGTTAACATATCCAGTACATTAGTTAGTGTTGTTCTATAATTAGTTAAGATCTATTGAGCATTATTTAGTTTTCAATATAAACGAAGAAATAACTTTTTTATAAATCTAAAATGTCAAATACAAAAGACAACTTGAAAAACGAACTTAAAACAACCTAGCATTTGGAGTAATTGTACCAATTCGAGTTTGGTTCTTGGAATTTGTTTTTTTAGTCTTCTTAAAATTACTTTTCTTCCTTACACTTCTTCCCTTTGATTTGTTTTTGCACGATCGGAGTCTAAAATAACCAATGTAGTTGTACTTGATGAGCATTGTTCTTCTATAATTGGTTTTGTAGTTAAGACTTTGATTATACTTGCAGACTGCAACAGTAGCCTTGTAGACTTCTCGAAGTACATTTCTTGCATCTTCATTATCTTGACTTTCGAGAATGAGATTGTAGAACTTTCTTTCGATTTCATATCGCCATGGGGTTACGTTGTTTATAACTGCTCCAGAGATTTCTCTTTTCCATACTTCGCTCTTTGCAAATCTAGTACACTTTTTGCACATGTACCTATGTGGTATTGTTGTGATTGAACAAATAAGATGCGTTATAATCTGGTTTTATTATATAACTAATATATTTCAGCGCTTAACTAATATACTTCACCGCTTAACTAATATACTTCAGCACTTAACTAATTCATCCAGAAGCAATTTTAGGCTAACATAACTAATAGGTCCAAGCGCTTAACTAATTATTCCGGTGCTGGTTTGATGCACGCGCGTGATGTCAACATGACATCAGCTGGTCTCACGTTATCACTAATGTGAGACCGTCTCTTCAAAAACGGACTCTTATAAGATAATAATGCATTAGTGTCAAAAACATAGTATTCCCTTTATTTTTCAAGAATTTTTCCATTTATTGTAGCAACACAAATCAAAATAAGGAGAAAAATTGTGTGAAAATCATTATTTATTTATTTATTTAAATAGGAGATAAAATGTGATTAAGAGTAGTGTATAATTTTGTGGCATCCACCAACAAGTGGGATAAAGTATATAGTGTAAAAAAATAATAAAATTATATCAAATAAGGAATAAATTAAAGTAAACATAGAAAGATCCTTAAAAAATAGAGGGTGTTTTAATATTTTGTTATATGTAATCTTAAGGGCTAATATAAATACAATGTTTATATATTCTTTCTCCATTTCTCTCTTACCGATTTTGACAAACAATAGTAACTTAAAAATGATTTTATATTGAAAAGAAAGAAAATGTAAAAGATAGTTACCCTATGAACGTTCACCATCCATTATCATCCACTAACTCGCACATGTACACCACCCAACTGCCCTAAGCACCTCTCACCACCTCCTATGACGCATCGCTTGCCACCCTATATATAGCTCCATTACAAACCCAATATCCACTATCCATAATATCCACCACCCTTACCCTTGTGTCCATCCACCACCCTCACTGGCCACCACAAACTATCACATAGAATAATTTTATCTACTGAAAGTTAATAAAAGACAAGCGTTAATATCAACCATTGAAAAAATAGCAAAATATGGGTGTTTTTACTCAACTTATCTGAACTTATTAGTCCTTATTAGATTGTATCTGAACTTATTAGTCCTTATTAGACATTTTCAGAACTTATTAACCCTTATTTTGCGAGAGTGTCATACCTTATTTTTGTTGAACTGAACTTATTTGAACTTATTAGTCCTTATTAGACCTTATCTGAACCTATTTTTTATGATAAGGACTGAACATAAGGGGGACTGAACAGGCTTATAACATAAAATAAATTGGATTATAACCATTTAATTATAAGTCTAAAGTGAAAGTTAAAATAAAATTAATCAACCTAAATTGAAATGACTCAGCAAAGTATGGTCTATAAAAATCAAAAATAATGGTAAAAGATTGCCAATATATATATATATATATATATATATATATATATATATATATAACTTTTCGAGATCATAGAGAGCTCCTCAAGATTTCGAAAGCATAGAGCGCGCCACGTAGGATTGTCACGTCGTTAATTTTTATTTTTATTTTTGTAAAAAAAATAGATTTTACATTGATTCAATTACATATAAGGAGTTCCGGATAAGGGAAAGTGTTTGGTGTTAAATAACCAACCTAAATTATTATACTATGTAAATTGAATATAACGTTTGCTACACAATTAAAAAAAATTATAATTTTATACCATTAGAGAGTGCTCGAAATATGCTCAAAATAAGATCCATTTACAATATAGTTTTACAACTTATGAAAATATATATATTTAGATGAACAATAATTGTTCAAGTATCTAATTAATTGAGTATAATAGCGATGAAAAATATTGTAAGACCTTTCACTAGGATTAATCGAGTCTAAATCAATCTATTTTGATTTATTTTTTAAAAAAATAGAGTTCTAAATAGATATAAATGCATATAAGGAGTTTAAGACAAGATAAATTAGAATTTTATTTTGTATAAATAACCTCAATTATTATAAAATATAAATTGAGTATAACTTTTTCTACATAATTTGAAATATTAAAATTTCTACACCATTGGAGAGTGCTTGAAAAATACTTTGAAATAAGATCCATTTACAACATTGTTTTAAAGCTTATAAAATATATTTATCTAGACTAATAATGCGTATTATTGATTCTTTATTTATGATACATATAAATATAGCTATAAGAATAGCGTACTATGTGTGAATTGTGATCATAGCATTTAAGCATTAGGTCCAGTTTGTAATTTGTACACCGTTGGAGATGCTTGCAACCTATAAAAACGATAAGTTTTTAGATGGATGGTACCTGTGACAAATATTTTATTTTAAACTTATGTGTTAGATCATATAACAATAAAGAAGTTATAGGAAGAGTATGAATTTAACATAATAAGAAGTATTATATGAATTATGGTAAGAATAGGAGTTTTAAAATTATTGAGATTTTGGATAAGGGAAACTAGAGTTTGGTTTTGATTAAATAAATAGTCTAAATTATTGTACTACGTAAATTGAATATAACTTTTGCTACATAATTCTGAATATTATAATTTTTAATTATACTGTAAGGGAGTGCTTGAAATATGCTTAAATAAGATCCATTTACAATATAGTTTTATAACTTATGAAATATATTTATTTAGATGAACAATAACATACTCCCTCCGTTTTCTTTTGTTGTTCTTGTATTCTCCATTGGGAAATTTCAATATGTTGTTCATATTTTGAAACTTTCCATACATAGTGTAATTTTATGACGTAAATTACCCATTTGTTCTCAACTATAATAAATGTGTTCACACTATTTAGTAGTCATTCTTTGCTCTTTTACCCCTCAAATTTTTGTCTCACTGGTTGTCTAACATAGGTACATCAAAGAGCTAGAATCTTTATTTTTAATTAATTTAATTTAATATAGTGTAATCTTGCCCATTATTTAAGTTACATTGATTTCTTTCCCGATTCTAAATTGGAATATCAAATAAAACATAGGGAGTATTATTTACTCTTTATTTTAAATACATATAAAAATAGCTATAAGAATAATCTACTATATGTGATTTTACTGTTTTAGCATTAGGTGTAGTCTATAAGATTAAACAAAATCCATCTTTCAAAATCTTAGCCTTACTCAATTGAATTAAAACAAATCAGCATTGCAACAAAATTCATTAAGGAAATCTTGTTTTTACGACATTATTTATGACAGTTTTTTAAATGATTGTTTTCTAATACATTAATCATACTTATTACATTAATCATCCCATAATAATTATGCCATGTATATATATTTAAAACTCATATTTTTAAAAGTAGAGCTATATAGAGATAAAAATACATAACTATAGCTTTGGATAATGAAAACTTAGAGTTTAATTTTGAATAAACAACTCAAAAAGATTATACACATAAATTAAGTATCACTTTTGCTACATATTTCAAAATTTTATAATTGTTACACCATTGAAAAGTTCTTACAAGTTACAACCTATACAATATAAATTTTTAGATGAATGGTAACATATGACTAATATTTTATTTTTAACATGTGCGTTGGATCATATAACAATAAAAAGTGATAAGAAGAGTATGTGTTTAAACTTTAATATAAAAGAAATAGTACATGAATTATGGTAAGAATAGGAGTTTAGAATTATTAAGTGAAATAGAGTTTGATTTTCAGTAAATTATCTAAAAAAATCAGTAATACAATTGAATATCATAAGTTTTGCTACATTCTACAAAAAAAATACACAATCTCATTATAATTGAACAAATCACAAAAAAAAGTGTATATAACAAGATAAAATGGAGAACATATTTAAATTATCATATTTATCATCACACCTAATAACATATGATAACTTCACTATATAAAAACTACATTAAAAATTAGATTATCACATCGCACGGGATTTAAAAACTATTTATATTGTATTTTGAATCATCACTTAACTAACAAATTATTCCCTAAATCCTAAAAAAAGAAAATGCTACCCTTTAACTTTTCGACTATATCCTTTGATCTTAGTATTTGGCAACAGGCTCGGCCCTTAGCATGTCCAAAGTAGGACACGGAACAGGGCCTCACTTCCAAAGGGGCCTCCAAATTGAAAAAAAAAATTATTTAAACACAAAAAACTTGAAGCTGATAGTCAAAATGTTTGCAAGTTTGTTGAATTCAGTTCATCTTGGAATATATCAAAAGATTTTGAAGAGAAAAAGTTAGTTTGATGCATGTTTGTTATTTGGTTTACTTGCATATTTTGGTGGTTTCTTTTATTTTTTTTATATAAAGGTCTATTTTTCAGTATTAGCACAGGGCCTCCATATTATTCGAGCCGGTGCTGTTTGGCAAGCAGATATTGAAGCAACAGAATTTATGGATAGAAATATATTCAAATTGACCAACAATCGTCATGGTGCAACAGAATTTGATTTTTGCATTCCTTAGCTTGGGTTGGTCCAAGGAAGTGAATGTGTTAACGTTTGTTGGTCGGATATAATATAAGATAGTGATACAAATCATTCTTGCATGCATGACGGTATATTATTGACCCACATACATATTCTCGTGTCTACGTGGGATTTCAAGGGAAGATCAAGAGATAAGCTTGGTCCTTCATCCCTAGCTTGTTGTATGTTACAACGTACGTAGTAGCGGGTCACTAAAGGTTCATGGGTTTGACTTTTGAAGGAGAGGTGGGTTTTTTTTGTGTATAAATGAACGACAAAGTGCAATAATGTAGATGAGATTTGATCTCAGGTCTTGGATACCACCCCTATAAGATTTTGCCAACTAAGATAAGTGGTAGTTTAGTGGAGTACTACACTAAATTAAGGTTTTGCTAGATCCAAATTCTCATCCCAACAATAAATTGGGAAATTTCTCTTCTTATAGTGACAGTGGACCTTTAATTTTAGCCTGTTGTTTCTTGGGTTGCTAAGCCTTATACCCGGCATCTGAACTGGTGTGTCATGGAAAATAGTAGCCTAGCAGGCAGACCGAGAATGGAACATGGGGGTACAGCTGTACCCCCATTTTGAAGAGAATAGTTTTAATAAAAAAGAAACCAGAAGGAAAAGTCGGAAAGGAAGGAGAAAGTGTGAAACAGAAAGCAAAAATACTTTCTCTCTCTACACAGCTTTCTCTCTCTCATTCACTCACATTCTCTGTCCTCAAACCCTTTGCCTCTGCCCGCCTGGACGCGTCAGCCCATCACCTCCGGCCATCGCAAACGCGCCAGTGGGCCTAGCCGTCCACTCGCCCAGTATCTTAGCACAGAAGGGAGATGCACAACAACACAATTTGTTTATTGTTTTATATTTTATTTTCCATTTTTAGTGATTACTTTGTTTAATTAATTGATTGTTTTATACTTGCATACTTTATATATAAGTATGATAATTAGATTCTTAGATTATTTGAATATTTACATGTAAGTTGTTGATATTATTCATTATTAGTTAGTGTGTAATTGAAATTGAAGATTTAAATAAAGTATAATTTTTAGGGATTAGTTTTTTAGGGTATATTATTCACTTTTTGCAATTGGTATGTTTTAAATGTGTATGACTATGTTTATCTAATTGCCACATTTTTTATTTCTTTTATTGTATGTTAGTGACAAATTGATACTGAAGATTGAAATCAAGTAGTTTTTAGCAAATTAGCATTTTAGGCTTGTTTAAATTGTATAATAGGGGAAACTTTCTTGAACTTTTGAAATGACTAGGGGAAAATGTGAGAGTGTTAAAATTGTGACTTTTGAAAATGCAACCATAAATAATCAAATGACTTTCCCCCAATGAAGATATCATTGTTCAATGGATTTTTTGATTTTTACCACCTTATAAATAACCCGTTTTACACTTTACCACCTTTTGGTTTTTTTTTTCAATTTTACCACCTTAAAGTTTCCAACTCGTTAAAAATCACCACCTTGACTCACCTCCGATGAAGAATCCGGCGAGGGGGGTCCCAAATAACTGTTTTATGTTTAGTTTCCCCCCATTTTTCCCCTTTACCCTCGATTTTTCATTGCCTCTTCATTAAAACCCCAATTTTCTCTTTCAATCCCTCTAAAAACCCAAATTTCTTTGATGAAAATTTAAATCAAGTTAGGGCTTACCATTTTTTGATAAATTCGACCTCAATCAAAGGAGAAATTGGAGATTCCGCTACTGTTAAAGTTATGATTTCTCCGCCCAATTTAATAGGCTAGGGTTCTTCCTCAATTTTGGGCATTTCTTATTCATTGAATTTTTTTGGTAAATTGGGCCTATATTGGGCCATCTATGGTGTTCTTTAGCATAATGCTTGCTTTTATTTTCATTCATCTTCATTATTATAGGCCCATAATGTCTCAGTCTTCTTCCCAAAACCACCAAAAGTGCAACTATGGAATTCCTCTTGCTGCAAAAGTCGAAATAAAGGAGAAGAGAGAGGAGCTTGGTATTCTGAATTTTTGGGTGAAATGGAGGAGAGAGAGGGTAAAAGAATCTCTGTAAAAATCAAAGAGGAGTTCATGACTTTTACAAAGAGGTTGTTGATAGGGAATTGAAGATAAGAATGTGAATTGTTTAAGGAAATGGAATGGTGAAGGAAGAAAGAGAAAGAAACCGGGAAGAGAGAGAGTAAAATAGGGGGGAAAAGTTTTTTAATCCGAAATGTGGGCCCTCCCTCACCGGATTCTTGGCCGGAGCACGAGTTTAGGTGGTAGTTTTTAGTGAGTTGGAAAGTTTAAGGTGGTAAAATTGAAAAAAAAAAAAAAAAGGTGGTAAAGTGTAAAACAGCCTACTTATAACTTATAAGGTGGTAAAAATCAAGAAATCCTTGTTCAATTTCAAAATATGAGGACTTGTAGGATGTTGAACCATGAGTTTTTTTCTTACTTTGGGTTGTATAACTATGCATATTTTGGATACTTTGGTTGTAACACTTATGTATTAAACAATTTATGCAAACCTTTTTCCCCTACTTTTGTATTTGTTGTACATCCGTACCCCAAATTGAAATTCCTGGCTCCGCCACTGCTAGCAGGGGTAGTACTTGGACCAGTTATCTCTCCTAATAAATAAATTAAAAGGTTAATGGGTTTAAAAAGAATATATATTCATTATATTTTTGGGGACTTGCTATTTGACGCCCTAATATTTCTTACTAACGCCCTAAATACAGTATTTTTATACTGTATTTTTATACCTCTATTTATTTTCTCTCTTCTTCCCTTCCCCCTTTCCCTACCACCACCACCATTGGAGCCGCCACCACCAACACCACCACCACCTTAACTCTACAAAGTTCAAACACCACCACCGCCACTGTGGTACTGGCGTCGCTGCCGTACCGCTACCACCAATATCACACCCCCACCCTTCTTCAACCTTTGTCTCTCCTATGTTCTTCGATTTTTATAAAAAAAAATTCAAAAAAAAGGAGGCGTCCACCATGGAAGCCCCACCACCGGTGGAGGCGTCCATGGCAGGCACTCCACCACAGGTTGAGGCGCCTGCCATGGACGCCTCCAGCGGTGGTGGGGCGTCCATGGTGGACGCCTCTCCATATTTTTTTATAAAAAAGGAGGCGTCCACCATGGACGCCCCACCACCGCTGGAGGTGTCCATGGCAGGCGCTCCACCACAGGGTGAGGCGCCTGCCAAGGACGCCTCCACCGGTGGTGGGGCGTCCATGGTGGACGCCTCTGTATATTTTAAAAAAAAAAAAATCAGTTTGTATATGAATCTGTGCAGCCGTACGGCAAGTTGTGGTTGTTTAACCGGCAGAAGGCGAGTTGTTTGCCGGAGATTCCAGAAGATTCTCCGATGCACAATGAGGATTCAGTTATTGCGGACCACCCAATTTGGCATATCACAACAGTTGGGCTTCATCAGTTGGTAATTTGGCATATCTTGTTTAGTTTGTTTGACTGAGTTTGAGGAAGGGGGTGATTTGAGATTATTGCCTAAGTGTAGTCATGCTTTTCATGTTGTCTGTATTGATACTTGGTTGAGGTCTCATAAGAATTGCCCACTTTGTCGTGCTCCTGTTGTTAATGAGATAACTCAGGGTTGGAATTATGGGTTCCTTGAAATGTTTTTTTTTTGTTCTCTGACTTGAAATGTGGAGAGTTCTTTTTTGTAGCAGTAATAAACGTCTGAACTTTGTACAGTTAAGGTGGCAGTGTTGGTGGTGGTGGTGGCGGCGGCGGTGTTGGGGGTGGTGGCTCCAATGGTGGTGGTGGTAGGAAAAGGGGGAGGAGAAGATAAGAAGATAGAAAAGAAATGGGGGTATAAATATACCGTATAAAAATACTATATTTAGGGCGTTAGTAAGAAATATTAGGGTGTCATTTAGCAAATGAGTTTTTTTTGTAAGATTAGAAAGAGAAAGAAAAGCAAAACAAAAAACAAATAAAAAATTAAAAAGACAAGAAAAACATAATAATTAGCCGCACGTCCTGTTATACTCGAAACATTTTTGACTCATTAGTTGCAATTTGGTTCAAGAATTCATGCGTTTACCGGAAGATTGTGGGTTAATCCGTCTTTGTCAATGATTTTGCTTATTTTTTTCTCCTGTTTTCTCCATCATTTTTTTCTTTTATCTCCTTTACTAGGTTTGAAGCCCGTGCGTTGCACGGGTTGTTGTTTATTTTATTTTATTGTATATTTTTTGTTAATATTATTGTTGATTTTGTGTTGTTGTAAAATGAGATTTTTCAAGATCATTGTATTTACATACTTCCTCCGTTCTTTTTCTATTACAACAATTAACACTTTAGATAGTTTCATCTTTTGGGTCCATTCCACTTTTGGTAAAAAAAGAAACTATAGTTGACAATATTATCTTTACTTTATGTTAATAAAACCATCATTAATTACCCGAATTACCTTATAAAGTTGCGTTTACTTTAATAAGGATTTATTTGTCCCATATTCTAGTTAACTAAAGAGGTACCTCTATGCTAAACTACCCATTTTTTATTTCCTTAAAAACCATGTCCAAACCAATTGTTGAAGTAGAAAAAAAACGGAGAAAGTATTTGTCATTATACTATAATTTCTAGATTTGTTATTTTGATATATAAATTTTATAATTTTTAATATTCAATTGAATATTGTAGCTAAGTCTATTATTAAATGGTATCCCAATAACAGGTATGACTAACAATAGCTAATACAGTTTTAACATGAATAATACGCGAATGATACTTTAAGAAAGTAGAGGGTAATAATTTAATAGATGCAGGACAGAAAGAATACTTTCTTAAAAATTGATAAGAATGACATGGCATGCTTAGGTGGAGCTCTTTATAATATTCTAAGGCTGTTTTATTTAAATCAAACTCTAATTTTTACATAATCCAAAACTCTAATTATATATATGTAACTTTATCGCTATAGATTTTAGTCAATAAATTTTATTGCAATACTATATTGTTTATGTTTGGTTGAGTAAGGTTGAGGTTTTGAAAGATAATATGTTTAATCCTATAAATTGGACCTATAATCAAATGTTATAATCACATATAATACACTATACTTAATACTTATAGCCATTATTATATTTATCTAAAAAAAAGACTAAATAATGTCCTACAATGCATCTAATTTAATATATTTTCATGAGTTGTAAAACTATATTGTAAATAGATCCTATATTGAAGCATATTTCAAGCACTCTCCAATGATAAAAAAATTATAATGTTTTAAATTAGGTAGCAAAAGTTAAATTCAATTTACATAATATAATAATTTAGGTTGTTTATTCAAAACGCAACTCTAATTTCCCCCTATCCAAAACTCTTTTATGTATTTAAATATATGTAGAATTCTATTTTTTTTCAAATATTTAAAAAAAATAACTAAATGACATGACAATCTTAAGTGACGCTCTCTATTTCATAAATTGTATAACTATATTGTAAATGGATCTTATTTCAAAGTATATTTCGAGCACTATTTAATGGTATAAAAATTATAATATTCTGAATTAGGTAGCAAAAGTTATACACAATTTACATAATATAATAATTTAGGTTGTTCATTCAAAACGAAACTCTAATTTCTGCTTATCCAAGACTCCTTATATGTATTTAAATCTATGTAGAACTCTATTTTTAGAAAAAAAATAAAAATAAAAATTGATGACATGACAATCCTACATGGCGCTCTATATTTCATAAGTTGTACAACTATATTGTAAATGGATCTTATTTCGAAGCATATTTCGAATGCTCTCCAATGGTACAAAAATTATAATATTCTGAATTATGTAGCAAAAGTTATACACAATTTTCATAATATAATAATTTAGGTTGTTGATTCAAATCCAAACTCTAATTTTCGCTTATCCAAATCTCTTTATATGTATTTAAATCATCTAGAACTCTATTTTTGTAAAAAATATAAATATAAATTGATGACGTGGCAATCCTACGTGGCGCGCTCTATGAGCTCGAAATAATTTAAAAAAAACTAATGACATGGCAATCTTAAGTGGCGCTCTCTATTTCATAAATTGTAGAACTATATTGTAAATGGATCTTATTTCAAAGCATATTTCGAGCACTATTTAATGGTACAAAAATTATAATATTCTGAATTAGGAAGCAAAAGTTATACACAATTTACATAATATAATAATTTAGGTTGTTCATTCAAAATGAAACTCTAATTTTTGCTTATCTAAGATTCCTTATATGTATTTAAATCTATGTAGAACTCTATTTTTAGAAAAAAAGAAAAAGAAAAATTGATGACATGACAATCCTACATAGTGCTCTATATTTCATAAGTTGTACAACTATATTGTAAATGGATCTTATTTCGAAGCATATTTCGAATGCTCTCCAATGATACAAAAATTATAATATTCCGAATTATGTAGCAAAAGTTATACACAATTTTCATGATATAATAATTTAGGTTGTTGATTCAAATTCAAACTCTAATTTTCGCTTATCCAAATCTCTTTATATGTATTTAAATCATCTAGAACTCTATTTT
Source organism: Beta corolliflora (assembly GCA_947648045.1). Lineage (NCBI taxonomy): Eukaryota > Viridiplantae > Streptophyta > Magnoliopsida > Caryophyllales > Amaranthaceae > Beta > Beta corolliflora. The sequence goes on along the minus strand of CANSZD010002914.1, from coordinate 567,386 downwards.
TGTAAAAAAAAATAAAAATATAAATTGATGACGTGGCAATCCTACGTGACGCGCTCTATGAGCTCGAAATCTTGAGGAGCTCCCTAAGCTCCCGAAAAGTTCCTCCTTTATATATATATTGATTGATTAGTTTTTTCACTCTTCTTTACTATTCTCTCCCACCGGCCTGGCGGCCTCTACTATATATCTGATCTTAAGCCTTAAGAAGTTTCGGACCTTTTGGCTTTTACGGTTTGAGCTTCAATATACATACAGGAGCTTTATTAGTTGAAGTTTAAATTTGAAGAAAAGTAATGATCCAATTATTGAAATATGTACTAATATATTAAAAGGCGTTCCTTAACAAGGAACTATGCCATGTGATGTTATCCCTTAAAGTGTTTACTTCATGAACTCCACATGCAATAAAATAAAAAAGAAAAAATGGTATAAGTAAGATTTGATCCCATGACTTCAAGTTAATATATTAATGTTTTAACCACTAAAACAAGTAATGTTTGATGTTATAATTACAAAGTAAGATATTAGTAAATAAGAATTATAATTACCCGGGGCATAGCCCGGACCTAAAAACTAGTTAATTGATAATTTTGAGTGCTAAACACTATAGTTTGCTCAAATAGCCATAGCTTGTAGCATAACTATATTGATACTTATTGTTGTGATGTACTCAATCTGGTCTAAAAAAATCTGAACACTTATTGAAATACGTGGTGTTTATGCTAAAACCAGTAAGGTGAGTGGAATTAGCAAGTTGGCCTTGGCTTATTGGGTGTGTGAGTACGATGAACGTTGGGTTGAATATCCAAATGGGTCGTAACCTGAAAAATAAGAAGCCTAATTCGGGAGATTTTTGGACAAACCCTCTCCGATGCTTAAGTTAGATGGCTGAGCAATAGTAAGCAAGAGAGTAAAGAGAATTGCCAAATGTATATATTTGTTTAGTTCGATGAAGTTACCTCTATTTTGGTGTCAATTGGAGTATATATAGTGGGAGGTAAGTATGAGAGGCCTTGGGCCACTCCCATTTGAAGCCTTACCTCCACTTGCCACCTTTTGGGCTTGGTTGCTTTGCAAGGGACATAAGATCAACTCATATTTGGCTTGGGACTATATTCAGACCCCAACAATTTGCCCCTTAGACCCGTTGTCCTAATTACGGCAATGGGTTTTGATATGGTTTTGGAACGTTTAGACTTAATCTCGGCAGATGGACCTGGAGATGAGTCATGGTTAGCTCTTAGACGAAGACGTTAGATTGTGGGTTTTGGGAGTGGATAAGGGAAGTTCTTAGACGAAGACGTTAGTCGAGCGAGCATTGCCGCTGCTCAAGCGAGCATTGCCGCTGCTCAAGCGAGCATTGGTTAGTGAGAAAATCTCTGGGTTACTACAAGTGATGCTCGTCGGGGTACAATTATTCTCATTCGAGTAAGCATATCACATGCGGTTTAGAGATTAGTTCATTACTTCTTTATTATCTTATTTCCTAGTTTATTTATGTTAGGATGGGCGAGGAGACGGCTCGTGGGTTTCAAAAGTAAACAAGAGAAGTTCATAGACAAGGACATTTCTCGAGCGAGCACTATGGCTGCTCAAGCGAGCACGAGCCTTGCGCAGGCGAGCAGTGGTCAGTGAGAAAATATGTGGGTTACTGCAAGTGATGCTCATCGAGGCACAATTATTCTCGTTCGAGCACACGTATCAAGGTGTTGGGATATGAAGATCTTTATGTTTTGGCAAGTATCGAAGTATGTCAAGGATTATAGTTTCCTAATACAAATAGAGTTATATTTAGGAAAGTAGATATAATTTGGCATGTATGTATTATATTCTATCTAGGATTAGTGTTATATTCCTAGTTGGATGAGGTTATTCCTCGTTGGCTAAAAATATAGATCATGGGATAGGAATACTTATTTGAGATAGAAAAGGCCAAGATGTAAGGTGTTTGGGTAAACATAGGTTTGGGCTCGGATCTGCTAGGGGATCCGGGTTCTAGGGTGATTAGGTTAGATCAGGTGGACCTTAGAAACCTTGAAAGTCACCGTATCCTACACAATCATTCGTGGTTTTTTCTCCCTCTTTTCGGGTTTCTACGTTAAATATTCTTGTGTGAACCTTATAGTTCTTTCTTTTGTTATTTCCGCGTTATTATTGCTTTTGAATACATAATTAAGTATGCCAATGATCCTAACAACATGCGTTTTAGAGATTAGTTTATTGTTTCTTTGTTATCTTATTTCCTCGCTTATTTATGTTGGGACTAGATTTTGTTTTGGGCGTGTAAGACAAAAGACCCTACTAAACTAGCACCTCTCGCAGGTATATCCAGTCAGCATTGCAGGTCAGATTCTTTGGAGGTGAGGTGAAATGATAAGGGGAACCTCCCTTCTAAAGAGTTCCTAGTAGGGTTCGATCCCATGACCTTTAAGTCATGAGGCCGAACCTTTAATGCTAGGCCAAACCTTGCTTGGTATGTTAGAACTAGATTTAAATACACCCAATGTGTGCTTTAAGTTATAAAAACATGTGCAATAGTCATAATATAAAATTAAAAAAAAAAGTAAATAAAAGAGGCAAATAAGGTTTTTTAGGTAGATATCAAACTCCTCGAGAGTTGGCTTATATAATAAAGATTCTTAAAGGATTATTTATTCTATTTCTAGTTAGATTAGATCTTGTTAGATGCTAGCTCTATTAGGGTTAATTAGGATTCCAACTTTTGTACTTCCCCCGTTTTCTTTTAGTTGTACCATATTAATTTTTTATACTATTCATTAACTTCGTTTTGACCTTTCTGTATAAACTATACGTAAGGAGAAATAGTCATATAGGGCCTTGTTAGATTCGTCTCGACATGTATTTTCAAGATATCAACTTTTTATAATTTTTTCTCATGCATAGTTAGAGATAAATTCAAAGTTGTGCATTGACAAACGTTCAAAGTACTTTGGGTACAATTAAAGAAAACGGAGGAAGTATAGATTAGGCGTTTGGGATCGTTATATGTATGCTCATATATACGGGGACATTACAAAACTCTTAGGTGTCTAGTTAGAGTTCTCAAGAAAGATTGTAATTCATGGGATCTATAAGTTATGACGTTCACTAATATTCGTTGAAGGATTATTGAACTTTAGTGGTATTTATCCCTACTTGCTAGTGAGGTTTTCTTTCCGTGTTATATCGTGTTTGCCATTGCTCTAATTTAAGACTTCTTAGATTTGTTCATATTATTTTCTTTCTACTTTCGCATTAGTCCTTAAACGGTTTTGTAGAGTATTTGTGATGTAGTCTAGTAATTCTTAATTTCTAAATTTTGTCATGTCTATATTAGTTTGGACAATGAGGGGTTTAATTTATATTTTCATATTTTTATTAGTTTAATTTGTTCTGGCGAAAACCAATTGTGAGTTGAAAATAAGGATACACTTGTGAGTTGTGAGATATGGCAAATTTGTTCATATTTTTTTCTTTTTGAGGGGAAAAACAAAGCTAGCATTAATTTAGGGATAAAATGTCCATAAGTACATAGGGCGCCACTTCCAAAGGAGCGTGGTTTTCCCAAATCTGTTCAACACCAAAAGGAACTAGCTTAGCTAAATGATGGGCAACAAAATTACCATCACGCTTAACATGAGACCAACTAACAGAAGAGAAATAAGTACTAGAGGATAAGATCTCATAGAGAATATAGTCTAAATCCGAAAGAAATATGGCATTCTTTGAAAGACGGTTGACAACTACTTGGCAATCCGACTCAAGTATGACCTCTTTATACCCAAAGCGTTTCTCCGATCTCACGACCATTGCTATTGCCTTTGCTTCTGCAATTTCAGGAGTCCAGTAGGCTTTGATGCGTCTTGAGGCCGAGAATAATACCTCACCTCCAGAGTTACGTGCAACAACACCAATACCCACCCATCCATCAACCTCTAGAGATGCATCTGCATTTATTTTGACCATCCCTTGAGGTGGACCACTCCATTTGTTAGCGTTGACAGCAGGATTGGTTGCTGCGTTTGAGTATATGCGAGAGACATAAGAACCTTGCTCTTCCACAAGCCTATTGACACGAGCTAAAATAATGTGGTGCGGAGACAAGGTGCCTTGGAATACCATCTGGTTCCTCTCTCCCCAGATGCACCACGCCAAAACCACTCCTCTCAATACCATCTTAGCATCCAACTTACTCCAGTGCTCGATTAAATCGCACATAGTGTAGCCAGGCTCAACATCTCACATACCTTCACATCCGCTGGCACGCCACAAATCAGCAATACATGGACAATCAAAAATAGCGTGAGAAGCAGTTTCCATACCTCCACAGCCCCATGGACACGCCGCATTATCAATCAGATGTCTGTAATGCAGAAGCGCACGAGTTGCAAAGTAAGAGTGCACAGACGCCAGAGGAAGTGCCGCACTTTAGGACTAGTTTCCAAGCCCCATATATCCACCCAAGCCTTATGAAATAAGTCAAGGTTACCTCCTTTGCCTAACATGTACGATGTTTTCACCGAGTAGCAACCGTTCTTTGTAAGTGCCCACGTCATCTCATCCGAAATATTGCAAGAACTCAGAGGAATTGCCAAAATACAACGAGCATCTCTTTCATTGAAACGAGACTCAACTAACTCGCTATTCCACTCACGAGAATGAGGAACCATCAAATCACTAACTCTAGACAAGCCATCACATCGAGCACTTGTTATAAATCTCCCTTCATCATCACCTACCCAAGGATCATCCCAAATGCTAATGCTCATATATACCATCTCCCACCCTCCAGATACTTCCTTCTTTAAGAAGAGCCTTCGAACTCCAGATACTCTTCCACGAATAGCTACATAAAAACCCAAGAGACGCTTGAAGAAAGTCACACTCAGGATAATACTTTGCCTTCATGACACGAGCAAAAAGAGAATTAGGCTCACGAGTTAGACGCCAACCTTGACACCCCAACAACGCGTCATTAAAAACTGCAAGATCTTTAAATCCAAGACCCACTAAGCACTTCAGCGTACAAAGAGAGTCCCAACTTTTCCAGTGAATTTTTCGGTGAGAGTCTGAGCTTCCCCACCAAAAACGCGCCATAGCAGCATGAATCTTTTGAATCACATAACAAGGAAGTTTATACACCCCCATGAGGTGGGTAGGGATGGCTTGAATAACAGATTTGAGGATAACTTCTTTCCCGGCTCTAGAAAGTAACTTTTCCTTCCATCCTTGGAGTTTCTTTCAAATTCTATCCAAGAGAGCATCAAAAATGGATTTTTTCGATCTCCCTGTAATAGAAGGGATACCAAGGTATTTCTCATGTTTCTCCACTTGCCGCATCTTTAAAATTCCCATCAACTCCTCTTTTTGTTCGACAGTAACTCCTCTGCTAAAAGAAACTTCAGCCTTTTCATAATTAATTTTCTGTCCGGATGCTGCTTCATACTGGTTGAGAATATCAACAATAATAGTGCATTCCTGTCTGGTAGCTCTTGTGAACAGAAGAATGTCGTCAGCAAAAAGAAGATGAGAGATTTTGGGACCATTACAGCTAGCTTTAGCACCGTGGATCAGTTTCGCCTGAACCTTACTCTGTATCATTTTTGAGAAAGCATCAGCAATCAAAATAAATAAATACGGAGAAAGAGGGTCACCTTGCCTGAGACCTCGTCCTGGATTAACTGAACCACAAAGTCCTCCATTAAGAATGAAAGAGTAAGAAAATGATGTAACACAATCCATGATCAGATTCACCCAACGCCCATCAAACCCCATAGTTAGAAGAAGTTTCCGAAGAAAACCCCATTCCACTCTATCGTATGCTTTGCTCATATCTAATTTCAAAGCAACAATACCTCGACGACTGCGGTTCCGGTACTTCATAGAATGAAAAACTTCCATAGCAATGAGAGCATTATCAGTAATAAGACGTCCCGAAACAAAAGCACTCTGATTTTCCGAAACAATAGAAGGAAGAAATTTTTTTAACCTCATAACTATTGTTTTAGAGATCAATTTGTACAGCACATTACAGAGGGCAATAGGACGGAACTCAGCTGCAACAGTGGGGTTTTTTACTTTAGGGATCAAGGCAATGTTAGTATGATTAATACAACTCGGTGAATTAAGACCATGCAAAATACTACACACAAAGTTTGCAACATCATCACCAACAATATGCCAAAAATGCTGGTAAAAAATAGCATGCATACCATCAGGCCCCGGGGCTTTGCAGGGATGCATTTGCTGAAGAGCAGAGAAAATATCTTCTTTAGTGAAAGGGCGCAATAGGCTCTGATTACAGACATCTGTAACAACAGGACTAATATGACTCAGGATCTCCGAAAAATTCAGCTCAGAAGGGCTCGTCAAGGTGAAGATATCAGTGAAATAATTCCCAAAAATATTTTCAAGCGACTCTTCATCTTCTCTCCAGACACCAGTACTATCATATAAGCCTGCAAATTTGTTCATATTATTCATAATAATTGTGATATGCGCCTCACGCTTGTGACTTGCTAAGTGTACCTTTGTTTTGAGTTTTAAGTTTTGTTTTCAATACATTCAACATTAAAAATACACATATATTTATAGAAGTTTACAAACTCCATTGAATTCCTTTACTTTTATCCTTTACACAAAAAAAATAGAGCCTCCCCCCCTCCTAAAAAAAAATAGAGCCTAAGACTATATAGTACGTGTACGACATGAAATGAAATGATAATTTGAAAAAGGATTATATATAGTTTGAAACTGTGAGACGACAATTTTTTTTTTTTGACATCGAGAAATCGTACATTAATTAAAAGAGGAAGTACAACCTGATGCTAATACAATCCAAACTAATACAAACAAACAAACCTAAAGGAGCTTTATAAGCTCGTACATACCACCTAAACACAAAAGTAAATAACACCGATACAAAGGCGCTTAGGAAGGGGGCGTCGCGGGTCAGAGCCTGTGATGGATGCAATCCTCAGATGGCTGATGAAAATGATAGAAGAAGCGGATGACGATCACGATCCGGACAACGAACAACCATCGGCGAGCGTCGTGTCTCGCCGCATGAGCAATCCCAACGATCTGCTATCGCTTGGGATTCTGAGCTCATGATCTTATGAGTCACATTCCATTGTGACTCATTACTCTCGATCGAGAGTATCTCAGGTTTCTCCATGAAGTAGGAGAAACACCGATGAGTGGGCGTGCTGAAAACCCCCAGTTGCAACTGGGGTGCCGCCTGCAGATTTGAAGTTTTCAAGGCAAAGACAATTGATATCAATGCCAAGCTAAAAAGAGAGCCGAACAAGTCAAACTCTCGTACACACCTTCGATTTGCGAAATCGGAAAACAAACGTCCCAACCATGAAAATTCATCATCGCCTCGTCCATTCTTACGTACCTTGTCCCTCAACACATAGTCCCAAAAACCAACATATACTACTGTGATAACCTTGAACCACCATTCCTGACCCAACTGGTAACTACTTGTCGATGGCCATAACCAACCACGGACAACATCTTTAGCAATTCGATAAAACCGACGCACTCCTATTATTCGGAGATTGAACACACCTTTTAAGAAAGGGTCAAACTTACTGACAACAACCATAACAGGGGGAAGGGGGAGGGGAAGACCGACACTAACATGGGGGTAGGGGAAAGGGAAGCCCGACACTAACAAGGGGGATGGGAAAGGGAGGCCCGAAACTAAAACAAGGGAGGGGGAGTCCATAAAAGCTATAACACTAAACAGGGACACTAAGACGGGGACGGGAACCATGGACAACGACGGGTATGGGGATGACCAACGCGGAGAACCAACGAACCTCAACATAACCAAAACGGCGACGGGGAGGCCTGGCCAAAACGCACCAAAAACCGAAACTAAAACAGGGGAGGGGTGGTAGAAACCACCTGACCAACGCCGGGGGAAGGAAGTGGATGGAAAACGATGGAAAGGAGGAAAACAACCTAACCGACAGCGGGGGAGGGGTTAAGGCGACGCGGAAACCGTCGGCGGTGAGACAGCCACCAGCGACAACCGGGAAGAGGGGAGTGGGGAGGCGGGTGGGGGAAACCGCGGAACGACGACGCAGGGGAGGGGGGTAGACGCGACGCAAGTAAACGGGAAGGGGGAAGACTAGCCTACACGAACTCGACGGAGAGGACTGCAGCAGGCTCGCCGGCGACCTGCGGCCACCAGCGAGCCTGCTGGGCAGCGGGCTTATTAGGGTTTCTAGGGTTTGGGAAGTTATGGGGAGCACGCTAGAGAGAGAGAGTTTTTTTACCAGTTGAGACGATAATTTGGGAAGCAAACAAAGAGAGATATACATTGTGATTTTATATGAACCTCTAAATGAAGTAATAGGCAGAGCAAAGACTTTTTCAGTCAACTTTTTTTTTTTAAGTTGGTCACATGTTCCACCATGACATTAGTTACAACAGTCACTGAACACACGGGTCATAAGCCGGTTTTTGAATATATTTTTAATACACGATATGATTATAAAAACTTTAAATCGCGAGCTAATATTCAAACCATGAATTTACAAGAAACATCCTAAAATCTTAAATTTATAAAATAAAAACTTCTCGTGCATTTTGATGTGATTTTTGTTTCATTTACGTATTTAATTTATATATCACGATAACAAGATTTTTAAAATTAAAAATGTTGTAACAAATATCATGAAATATAATTTTACATTTTATATTCTTTTAACTTTAAATGCATGGATTCTAATAATTATGGATTCAATAAATTTGGAATAAAATTTAATAAACAAAACAATTCTCTGCATTATGCACGGATCCAAAACATATCTGCATAAAATCTCCCGTGCATTTTTACATGGGTTAAAAATCAGTTCTTATTATAAAAGAAATGAGAACCTTTTCAAAATATATTTCATGGTTTTTGATTTTTAATTTTTCAGGAGGAGGAATATTTGGCAAAAGAAGGAATTCCACACCAGATATGTGGGGGACAGTGATGTTTGGATGAAAGGTGCTCTTTTGTTTTTGGAATGAAGATTTTGCATATTAGACGATGCAATTTACAGGAGACATAAAACTTTTGAGAACTTCTATAATTAACACCTCATCTTCTTTTGTTAGATGACTTATCTTAATTTTCATTTTTGTTGTTGACTTTAACATTGGATATAATGGAAATTAGTTTACAGGTCCTAACTGATAACTTTTAAAAGTATAGGTCCTTAACGATAACTTGGATCAAAGTTTAGGTCCTTTAAGTGATCTTAACTCAAGAAATGATTGACAAATTTCCCTCCTTTTCTTATCTAGTTGGCTTATAGGCTTTCACTTTGTCTTCTCTCTTCCAGCCCCTCATTTTCATTTCGAATTTTGAGTGTCTCTTTTATAGTTTGTTTGTATATGCAAATTGCGAGGGAAAGGGAGATAAAGGAAAGCGAGGGAGTCACTTTCTCTTGCTTGGGGTTTTTTTTTTTTTGAAAGGTCTCTTGTTTGGGTAATATGGAGAAATCATTACAATAAGTCTTCAAAAAATCACACAAAAAATAACAAATAAATACAAATTATTAAAATAAACAGTCTAATTTTAACATAAAGTTAGACAAACAAAATAGAAAACCAATCACCAAAAATTCTACCCAATTAAAGTTAGCAAATTGGCATCACATTTTATCCAAAGATATAAATTCTGCATCCCATCTATATCCTCCATCATTTATTTCTATCTTATCGCAATTCTTTTGGTGATATAGCCCAACTCTTTTGATAAATAGCCCAATTCTTTTGATAATTCGAACAATAAGCCATAAAACATCAGAGCATATCTGCATATGACATAATCAGACTCCACAGTCCACACTTTTACAGTCAACACCGCGAATCAGAGAAAACTGGGACAGCAACTGTCAACTGATAAGGACAACTTTATATATCACGGTAAAAAAAATGAACTTTTTAGTTTTTACCACCTAAATCCACTTATACAGTTAAAACCCACTATCTCTCTTCTTTCTCTCATTTGTCCCTATATAAACAGCATTGGCATTTCTCAACTTCCATACTTCTCCTACCTTAATTTCTCTTTCATTTTTCCACATTCACAAACTTGTTTACGATTTGAGTTTGTTTCCTTTGAAGAAGCAAAATCAAACATTCTTCTGTTTTCCTTCATATTCTTTTAGTTCATCTCTCAATAAAAAAAAACAGAGAAAAGAAACCTAAAATGAATGTTGCTCATTTTATCTTCGGAGTTTTTGGTGGGTATTTTCTTCAATTTTTATTTGTTCATTTTTTTGGTGTAATTTGAAGATATCATGAATTTATTTCTTGATTTTTGGGTTTCATGCAGGAAATGCTACTGCTCTGTTCCTCTTCTTGGCTCCTGTGTAAGTGGTTTTTATGAAGACAAAAATGAAAAGCAAGAAAAACCCATTAATTTTTTCTTAAAATTTTAAGTGGGTTTCCATTTTTATTTACTGTAATCCAGTAATTTTATTTCAAAAGAAAAGGGAAGAAAACCCTTTTTTTTTCTTAAGATTAGTGGGTTTCCAGTTATATTCACTATAAGCCAGTAATTTTCTAGAAATTTCTTGGTTTCTTGCTGTTTTTTTTTCTGAATTTGGTGATTGAAGCAAATTTCAATGTCTGTTCTTCGCATTCTCTCACATTGTTTGGTCATTTTCTTGTTCCATATGTTTTTTGGGACAATTTTGGCCTTTTCTTTTACAGAAGTACACAATTTTTTTTCCTCAAAATTATGCTTCAATCATGATTTTTATCATTTTCCTTTTTTCTCAAAATATATGAAATTTAATTTTGTGGGGCTTTGTTCAATTAACATCTAATGATGATTATAGGTGGGAATTAATTTTGTGAGTTTGCTATCAAATATATTTATGACAGTGTGACATTTAAGAGGATCATAAAGAACAAATCAACCGAGCAATTCTCAGGAATTCCATATGTCATGACCTTGCTCAACAACCTGCTTTCTGCATGGTAAATTTCCTATTCCCTACTTTTCTAGAATTTCTTCCCTTTTCTTTCTTTAATCCATTTAAATAATATTAATTATTAAGTTACTTTTTTTAACTGTTTCTTACTTTCTTTCCTATAATGGGTATTTTGCTACTTGCAAAATCATTATTCAATAAATCAATATTAATTGCGTTATACAGTATTATGAGAAATTACTGTTAGTATTAGTCAAAAGTTTCACCTGGCGACTGCGACTCATACTATGGCTCATCATACTCCACTTGAGTTCTCTACTAGAGTATGGGTTGGTGGTTGACTGGTTGTCCTAGTGTGATGGATGATTTAAATAGAGCCGTCCCGGAAAATTTCGGGGCCCTGTACCAGGCATTAAACATGCCGTATGGGGCTATAGAGAGGATCTACAATCCCATATTTTTAATAACTAAATTAAATTATCGATTAAAAATGGTTGAAAAAATTATCAGCTTTCTTAAATACTTCAATGTTATTTTTATTTTCAGGATGGAGACACCTTAGATATAACAAAATAGTAAAAATATACCAAACATAAAACTAAAATGAGCCATGATATATGAAAAAAGTAAATAGATTAGGGGTAAATATTGGAATAACAAATATAGAAATTTTTTTTCATCTAATAAACTCGTAGCAATAAAATATATAGGTGGGGCCCCCTTAAAAATGGGGCCCTGAGCGGTCGCTCACTCTGCTCATGTGTTTGAGACCCCTCCGAGATTTAATAGCTTCGGGTTTTTGCTTGCTTGATAGTAATAGCTAATAGCTAGCAAAAAAAATCACTTTGAGCTTTTGTGAATGGATAATGTGTATATAGATCAATGTCAAAGTTAAACTACACAAGGAAATTTGCATATTCAAATATGAAACATGTGTTCACAAAATTTGACATTTTTCGAACTAAAAATTTACTCAAGATGGGAGTTTTTTTCACCAGTTTATAATATTATCTTCATTCTCTATATTAGCTAATGTTTTGAATTTCTGAAATTAATTAGCCTCCAAGGCTCTAATCATGTTTCTTAGGTGAATCTACTTCCACAGTGACTGTATTTTATCCTGTTTTGGGTGCTTTATATTGATTAATCAAAGTCTACTAATTATATTCTTTAGTATGAAAGAATTGGTCAAATTTACTAAACTATTTGAAATTATACAAAAACAGGTATGGACTCCCTTTTGTGTCCCCAAACAACATACTAGTGACAACAATCAATGGAACTGGTGCTGTAATTGAGAGTGTATATGTGTTAATTTTTCTGATATTGGCTCCCAGAAAGGAGAAGGTTAAGATTGGTGGCCTTCTTGCTCTCATTCTTTCTATTTTCGCGGTTGTCGCGCTTGTTTCACTCCTTGCTCTTCATGACACCAAGAGGAAGGTTTTCTGTGGGGTTGCAGCTAGTGTTTTCTCCATTATCATGTACGGTTCCCCTCTTTCCATTATGGTAAGTCTAATTTTTCTGTTACAGTTTTATCACTTCAATACTTCCGATGTTCTTTTTTAGCTGCAACACAACACTTTGACAATATATATGTTCGATTGTCTATAAGTAAAAATCATGAAAAGTTCAGATTTTGAGATTATATATTCACACGAATCTAACAAAATCGCACAAACTTTGCTTTTCCTCACGTGTAAATCACAAAATATGGTCAAAATGGAGTAAGTGGATGGTGCCAAAAGTCAAAATGGTAGAACTAAAAAATAATGGAGGTAATATGTATGATTATTATTGTTAATGATGAACTGTGCATGTAATGGTAATCTCTTATAAAAGAAATTTGTCAAGAACTTGTAATTCTGCGTTACATGTAATCACACTATTTGTCAAGAATGTTATGGTATGTGGTGGTTGGAAATGGGCTGCAATTAGGGTAAGAGGTTGCTTACGTCTAAGATACTGACATATTGATCAAAAAAATTGTAGACTTCTTTTTGGAATTCCTTAAACAACAGGGTAATTTGATTCATTTAAAAGGAAAACATATCAATCTTTGCACCTAATATAGGTAGTGAATATATATAGAAAATTTCTAGACTTAATTCACTCCTATGTTTACTTTGTGTAATTGGTAGTCCATATAATTTGTCTCACAATTGGGATTTAATTGTTTACGTAGAGGTTGGTGATCAAGACAAAGAGCGTGGAGTACATGCCCTTCTTGCTATCACTCTTCTGTTTCTTGTGTGGTACATCTTGGTTCATTTTCGGATTAATTGGCCGCGATCCATTCATTGCTGTAAGTATATCATAATTATGAATTTCATAAACTAATCTATTTGTTATTTGTCGAGTAATAATAGTAATTTCATCTGGAGATTTTGGGTTGTTTATGAGTAGGTGGGTGATTTATTTGGCGTTTAAAGATATAATGTTTGTAAGCTATACTAGAAGAAGTTTGTTAGTGGCTACAGTAGTCACTAATGATAGAGATTTCAAAGGGTATATTTTCTTTGTATTTGTGGGTTCCTACTTCCTATCACTGTCTTTGTTTGGTGATCACTCATTCACTTTGTGTGTGCTTTGTTGCTTCCAATTGTTAAACGTCTTAAAAGTTCTGGTGGTGATGTATGTAGATCTTTAAAATAGGCAACAGTACAAGTTAGATGTTCTCCTAACGCAAAATCGATCGCGAAATAATCCGACTAAAATTTTACACCTAGGAACATGAGGTTGCAACATGTATCTGATTAATGTTCTTTTCATCATGCCTGCATGTTTGATCATTAATGTAGTAATATGGTCTTTATATTTTCCTATTGTGAATTGTATATATTTATAAAGACGAGATGATAATTTAATTTTAAACTATTGATTCTTTTACTTCACATGTATGTGATTTCGAGTGAATGATGCACATCATGCTTTTGGGTGTAGGGTCAAAAATTTTTCCCCTTTCTTAGGTTATTTGAATTGTGCTTACTAATAGTTACTAAAACCAAAAGGGTAGTAATTAGCTAAAGCACTAAACATATAAATTGTTGAAGCATAGGGTAATTTGCTAGCCGATTACACCAATTATAGATCACCAAATGATACACGAAAGAGACTTTACACAATATATATATAGAATTTTGTTGTTGCATTTTCACATATAAAAATCTCCTATGATTAATTTCTAAATATAGAATTTGACTTAATGATTATATTATGCTTTATGATTTTGGCAGGTACCTAATGGTTTTGGAAGTGCATTAGGAGCAATGCAGCTGATCCTATATTTCATTTACTATGACAAAAATCCTGAAGAAAAGAAGAAGATTACTTCTGATCATGGTGTTGAGTTGGGCCTGAATGGATATGGAAAGGCCCACCATAATGTCCAAGATGGCAAGTCCAACACTCAACCTTCGATTAATGGGCACGTCTGATATATCATATGTGTCACCATGCCTTTAACACAGCACATTGTTGATGATGAACTGATCTTTTGCAATTATTTTCGTATCTTTTTTTTGGGGGGGTGGGGGGGGGGGGGGGGGTTATTCTTGTACTTATCTCTCGCTGTCGCTTTTGCTTAGGTTTTATTATCCTCTTAATTGCAATTGTTAACATGTTCATGATCTTGTGTTGGGAAATGGCAATTCAGCAGAGACAATTTATGAAATGTAGTACCACTAAATGAATATAAGTTTTTTTTTTTGGGATAAAGAGAAAGATTATATAGACTAGTATGGTGGTATCTTTTGTGGGTTAACTAGTCCAATTTAATGGGTAGATCCGTTACGAGTAGGAGGAGAAAAGGAATCCCAATCTCCATGGAGTGTTTAGTGAGGTTTGATCACATAGTTTTTATGGTTATAAGGAGGATCTTTTGTCATCAAATGTGTACAAGTAGGATTGCTAAAACGTTCGTGGTATTTTTCGATGAATTTTATCATGTAATTTCTAGGGTTTTCTAACATGTCATTAGATTGATTTTTCATTTCCTTGATTTTTTCGATGAATTTTATTATGTAATTTCTTGGGTTTTCTAACATTTCATAAGATTGAATTTTCATTTCCTTGATTTTCTTTCTATGAAATAAAAAGGGTTGTGCCATTAATTAAAAAAAAAGGTACTATAATTATGTACAACTTGATTCTATAATGGATATCTAGACAACCTCTTTTGAGTTCTAGCCACCTAACTTAGAGAACATATATTGAAAACAAAAATGTTGAAGTTAACTTTTCAATTTTCATGACCAATTAATTTTCCACACACCTTACTGGAGGTTTTTTTTATGAGATTAAATGATCGGTATAAGATAGTGTCTCTATACATATAACTGAGAACTTCACTAAATTGGGGCCTATTGTCAATCTCTACTTAAGATCAAGTTCATTCCCTTCAAAAATTATAGTTCAATCTTGGGCTCTAGGCTTAAACTATGAGGAATTGTATGCAAGGTCTTAGAAAAGAAGGATCAAGACGAAAAATGCTCGCATGCTTTTTGTGGCCTTTGTTTTTGTCAACTAACATTAATTTTTGCAAATATTGAATCCCATCTTAAGTACTTGGATGTTCATCTTTATAACACTCGGTCAAAGTGGAGCCTTTTGTAGGCACCTATTTTGTCTCTCCCCTTTTCCTTATGTAGCGTCTAATGTTAATGGATGTACATTTTACTATAGAGGATCAACATTAAGTTTCAAGTTGATTGTGAGCTCTCTTAGCTCAAAATTATTTGAAGACTTCACGAACGTTGAATTAAAGGCTCAATTTCAGAGAATCAAAATCAAGCTCATAAAAATTCATTTGCTAATAAGTTACTCCATGAATCATATACGGCTAAATAACTGTTGGAATAAACTTTACAGAAAGGAAGTTTAAGCACAATTTTGATTTAAATCAAAAAATTATAAGCAAATTATTAAAATGGAGCTGAAACTGAACCACTTTCATTGTGTGACCTGTATCTTAATTTCTTTGTAAGTCTGCTTCATGCGATTCAAAAGCCCATGGTAAGTAGATTACTTGAACTTTAAACAAAAAAAAGTATTACAACTTTATAAGCCTTCAGGTGGATTAAAATTATAATCTCTTTGCAAGGTCGCATGTATACAAAATCCTATATTTTAACCTAATTTTCCTATAAATAGGGACCTCCTATTAGTCATTATGGTTGGCAAGCGCATCTAAAAACCACAAAAGCTCCTTCAAACCTAATTAAAATTTAATTTTCCAAATTACTTAATCAAATTTCTTTTTAACACTACCAATCTGAAATCCATCTACTCATACCTTCACTACATGCCATCATATAATAAACACATCAAATCTTACCATATTTACCAGATAAAAGTCTAGGGATATCAGTGGATAATGGACCCTATCCGAATCCGTGGATCCAGATCCAGATTCGTTTTTAGCAGATCCGGATCCTCAAATTTTGGACCCTACAGATTCGGGTAGGATATGGATCCTAGTTTTTGAAAACGAATCTGGACCGGATCCTGAATTATTACCCGGATCCGGATCCATTACCCGTTTTTGAAAGTTATTTAAAAATATATAATTAAAAGGATAAAAATTAATGTTAAACTCTTAATTTTATTTATGATCGGATTTGTTATATTAAGGTTCAATGCTTGCTTACTTCAACATCGACAAATGAAGATGTTAAATGGCGTTGTTTTATTCTTTAAAATCTCTAATTATTGTGAAAATTAGGGTCGTTTGAAGAAAATAGGTTAGGATCCGTTTTGGATTCGTTTAGGACCCGGATACATATGATCCATTGGATCTGGATCCTCAATTTTATTACCCAATGGATCGGATCGGTGGATCCTTGCCTCATATATGCTGTCAGATCTTACCCATTACCATCTCTAGATAAAACTATCTTGACATATCTCCATTTTCCATTTATTCATCACTAAGGGTGCGTTCTCTTCACCTTAAAAAATTAAGTTTCAGGTCCAATAAGTTCAGTTCAGTTCGGATAAGTTCGGTTCGGTTCGGATAAGTTTCAATCGGGGGTAATAAGTTCCAATCGGGTCTAATATGGTCCAATAAGTTCCAATCGGGTGCAATAAGTTCCAATCGGGTCTAATAAGGTCCAATAAGTTCTAATCGGGTGCAATAAGTTTCAATCGGGTCTAATCGGGTCCAATAAGGTAAGGCAAATAGTCAATGATCAATAAATATTTGTATTATTGTCCATTATTTTATTATTCATATCACTATTAGCTAATTATGTTATTATTAGAATTTTAATTAAAGTACCACAATGATTATATCGTATTATACTTGTATTATTGTCTATTATTTTATTATTCATATTACTATTAGCTTATTATATTATTATTAAAAAATATTATAATCATGGTTAAATAAGGTTAACAATAATAATATCATAATTACAATATTTTGCAATTCGTCTTTAAATAACTAGAGATAACATGTTTTCGTTACTTAATAACACTGAGTTCTACTACTTTAGTCATAAAACTAAGTGGAGTGAGAGATAAATTTTTCCATATGTGGCAATTTCTCACTTGTTAGCAATAAATAGTTAAAACTTTTGGTTTTCTACTTAGTGCTTTATGAAATCAAAACAAGACTATTAGATATATTAGTGGTAAAAGTTATGTATAGGCAAGTATATAAATAGTATTTTTTTTGTTAAATTGTTTATCATAAGAGATAATTAATAATAATTATTTTTTTAAAGGGCGAATTTTAATAATTATTATTTAATAATTATTACTTCATAATAAATTTTGAGGGGTAGTATTTACGTTAGGGGTAATATTTATGTTATTACTCATTAATTTTTTTGTCTAATAAGGTCAAATAAGTTCCAATTAGGTCCAGGTCTATAATAAGTTTCAATCGGGTCATAATAAGGCTCAATAAGGGCCAATAAAGTCTAATAAGTTCCAATCTCGATAAGTTTCAATCGGAACAATAAGTCAAATCGAGTTCCATCTTTAGAGATAGAATCTCGGCATCAGTGAACAAAGACAAAGAGCCATCTTTAGAGATAGAATCTCGCGAAAAATATCCTCTAAGTCCCTAAAATTTTCTTATCATGTATTCACTTTTTTATTTTGAAGCACGAAATGCCTACTTTGCTTGGTGGTTTTAGGCTTTTAGCCACCCCCAAGGCCCCAACATATTAACATGCCCTTTTACTAGAAAGTTTTTGGGTCTTATTATATTGATTGGGGTGATCCACCTCTAGTCTCTAGGGATGACAGTGGGACCAACACCCAACCCATACCCGGTTGCACCCGCCTATTTTTAAGGGTCTGGGTCCAAATTTTTCATACCCAATGGATCTGAGTCGAGATTGGGACTAAATATTGTTGGGTCAGGTCTGGGTTAAATAATGTCGGACCCAGATCCTCCCTAGATCCGATCTATGGACCCATTAATAATTTTTTTTTCAGAAAAAAATGTTGAAATTACAAAATGCAATTAATCTGCTCACAATAATAAGTTTATATTCTCTAAAATATAAAATTAATGACAAAATGATGGAGAATTAGAAAATAATATTTTTTAATATTATTGCTATATACTGAAGTATATTTGATATTATGTATTTTTAATAGTCTTACTAAAGTTTTAAATTAAAATATGTTTAAATAGTATTTTCTTGAGTTATAATTCTATTACGTCATTAAGTATTAATAGTCGATTTGAGCGCTAACTTCTTGTTATGTAAAAAAAAATTTTGCCGAAAAAAGTATATAGAATAAAGAAAATTGAGAATTAAAAAAAATCTTAAGGACCCTTTTCAGACTCATTTTGGACACAGGACCCACTAGACCCAGCGGGTCTGGGTAAAGGTCTAAATTTTTTAGACCCAATGAGTCTAGGGTTGATTTGGGTCCACTTTGAAAAAACCGAGTCTGGATCTGGGTCTTGTTGGACCTACTCCAAATATGACCTATTGTCATCCATATCCACCTTCCTCGTAGGCTAGGTCTATGAGATATTAATTTTTCCTTTTCACCCAATGATCTTACTCTCTATTACATCATTTTTTATCTAATTCTTTCCCCCCTTTGGTTGACGATACTTATATCGTACCTTTAAAATGTAGATGGTATTCATAATAGATTGATGTATATATAGAGAATGGAGTAGGTATAGGAGAACGAAAATAGATTAAGAGGGAACACATCTCATAAAGGGAGTAGGTATAAATAAGGTTAATACTTACTAGGTTTATCTTTTTTAGATGCAACATTAACTTTTTAATAAGTGGATTAAATTCATCAAACGTTACATCTAACACAAATAGAGGAAGTAAAAAAAAAATGGAGACAAAGGTGTCACTTGCGCGCCCCTTCTAGAAGTTCCTATGTAGACCAATAGGCACCCAGTCCTTACCAACTAATGATCAAATAAGTGGAGGTTTGGTTATGAATAAGGACAATTGGTAGAGACATATAATAGTTTTTTTAAGTTTTGGTTGCTAATGATTGTGCTTGTTTACTTTCAATTAGATTATGGAGTTTCAAATTTGTTATCATGTTAGGGTATGTTTTATTCGACTTATATTTTCTGAAATTTTTATAATTTTTTAGGAAATTATATGAGGCAACTCTGTGTTTTAGGTCATTTTCTGGAATAATGACTTATATTTACATTCCTTTCTCAGGTACACTCTTACTTGTAAAACATAATTTAACTTGACAATTTTAGAGACGATTCTACTCAGATAAAGAGTCCTACATAACTGTTCACTACCTCACATAATAGAAATTCTAAAAAAAAAGCTAAATAAGAAGAAAAAAACTATGATAATGCAGATGAAAATTTTAAAACAAAATGTCGGTTGTAGAGGGCGGTTATATAGGACTATCATCATCTTCGTCCAAAATCTTTAAATTTAATAACGATTTACAAGTTCATGGTTACCTAAAACAGGCTTGCAAACATGACATCATTCTATGAAATTACCTAAAAGTCAAAGTTATCTCATCTAATTTCCCTACTTTTTTTGAACTTTTTAAAATTTTTCTGAATTTTTCTTAACCTTCTTAACTTACCAACCTTCTTTATAATCTTTTTTATAAATCCAGATATTAAGTTCCCTCTATAGGTTTTTTTTTCTCTTGGGAGGATTTTTAGGTCTAGCTATTCTGCTAGGGTTGGTTCCTTTTCGAAGGTTTCTACTCGAGATTCCGAGGGGATCTAGGGAGTAATTAATGGCTACACAGAAGGATATCAACAATCCTCCCCTAGATAATTTAATGTCTAACGAGGAGGAGGATGTAGAATGGGAGATTGAAGGGGAAGAAGATGAGGATGCTCGTGTAGGTTTGGGGGTGATAGGGAGAATTAGGACGGAGCGCAATATCAACGTGAATCCCCCGATCGCAATGATGAAGAAAATTTGGAATCCAAAATATGGTATGGAAGGAAACTGCCTTGACAAAAATGTGTTTTTCTTCCAATTTCACCATAAGAGAGATAAGGAGTTTGTTATGGAAGCGCAACCATGGCACTTTGACAAACATATTCTATCCCTTAGTGACATACATGGAGACCTAAAACCATCTAAATATCCTCTGCATTCGGTCTCACTATGGATTGGATTTTATTATCTGCCAATTGAAGGGCAACTGAATGAGGCCAACACACAAAGAATCGACAATAAAGTGGGCTCCTTTATCAAGGTGTATAAATTTGATGTGGTGGGAGTCAAAAATCCCTACACATCAGAGTGATCATTGATGTTCACAAACCACTTAAGAATGAGATAGAGTTGAAACTTCGAGGAGGGATTACGAAGAAGGTTTGGGCGAAGTACGAGAAACTATCTGTTTTCTATTATCTTTGTCGAATGTGACTCAAAATTGCACCATAACCCACGCAATATGATGTTCAGTGAAAAGATGAAGGCATCTCCCTAGCAACAAATAAAGGGGAGATAAATGAGGACCGGGAACATAGCAAATCTTGTACGTGTATCCTTTTTGTCACAAAAAAAGAGAAGATGACACCGGAGAGAAAGGGAGAATATGAAGAATAATGAATTGGTAATGGGAAAATGGATGCGATCTCGTTATCTACCATAATAAAAGAACTTGATGGGAGGTACATTGAAGGGGATGTAGGAGACAAAGGGAGCATAACAATTCAAAAGGCACGATGTTTTTGTGTTTGGGAAAGCCTTCCACGATAATATCAATGAACAACCAGGGAACTTAAGTAGCAAGCTAGGAAGTACCTCGAGTAGTGGTCGAAAGTTTAAGCGAATACCAAGACAAGGATCCCAAGAAGAGGGAAATATGCAACACAGGACGACATGTGGGTGCAAGCAGTGATGGAGGGAAAATAAAGGATGTGATGGGGTTGTCCAGAATGATGGGTCAAAGAAGCCGAGAATGGTAGAAGATGTGATTAAGGTCGAAAGCAACTTTTCAGTAGCAATGGTTGTCGAGCAACCCTCCAAACAACAATGATAGGCCTTATGTGAAATTACGGGGGTTAGGGAGCCCCCTGGTGGAGAAGGCCCTCAAGGGGATTGTCCGTATTGAAAATCCCCGCTTTGTTTTCCTCTCAGAGACAAAGTTGAAGGGTCATGAATGGGAAACAATTAAGCGGGAGTTGAAGTTTTGCAATTTCATCTACATGGATTGTTTGGGTGAGGGAAGACATAGGCGAGGAGGATTAGCGTTGTTTTGGTGTGATGAAATAAACCTTACTCTATTGTCTTTCTCAATCCATTATATGGATTTTCGGGTTAACGAAAGTAACGGGGAGCATTCGATACTGACGGGGTTTGGGTATCCAAAGGAAGAAAATAAATGGAAGACATTGGCGTTGATGGATGAATTGAATGTCGAGCACTCACTTCCATGATTGTGTTGTGGAGACTTTAATTGCATTGCTGCTCATGAAGAAAAGAAAGGTGGGAGGCCAAAAAATCAAAGGGAAATTGATGGTTTTATAGAGGCCCTTGATAGATGTCAGCTTAGGTATATATGGTTTGAAGGCCATCCGTTTACTTGGAGCAATAACCAAGTTGACGGGGATAACACTTAAGAACGGCCTAACCGTTTCCTCATGTCTGATGCGTGGTATGCCCAATTCCTGTGCACTGAGACAGAACATCTTTCTGAAAGGAAATCTGATCATCTCTCAGTCAAGATTCATATCTAGAAACAAATAGGGGTGTTCGTGATCCAGTCGACTCGGTTTGGTAAGTCAGATATCCAATATGTTTTTTTTAGTTTTCGGATATTTTGGATCGGATATCCGAAAATTAACGGATCAGATACAAATCGACAATTTCAATTTTGGATATCCAAAAATATCCGAAACATGGGGATTTTTCGGAAATCCAATCCGAAATATATGAAAATATCCGTTTTCAAGACTGGATATCCCAAAATATCCGGTTCCATGACAGAATATCCGATGATCCGATCCGAAACCTTTTTAATGAACTTTTCCTTTGAAAAATTCAATTTTTTAGTTATCGTATATCCAATCCGATCCAAAATTTCTCTCCGATTTTTTCAATAGAATTCGAATTGCATTTTTCCCGATCCAAAATTTCGGATCGGGTCGGATTATGAGAAATGAACACCCATAGAAACAAATAGTTGTGGGGTCGGTACGGAAGAGAAAATGTAAGGGTTCAAGTTTTAAAAGTAGTGGCTTAGAGATGAGGAGTTTGTTGATATAGTTAAGGAGGTCTGACAGTGTTTTCTAAGCAATGGCGTGAAAGGGAAGCTGGAGGTTTGTGCGAATAAACTCAGAGGTTAGAGCTTTAAACGTACTACTTACTTTGTCAAAGAAATTACGGTGCGTAGAGAGCATATTAAGGATCTTAGGGTTCTTAAGCCCACTGCTAAAATACTTGAGGAGATGCGCAAGATTGATAATAAGATAGATGAGCTAGAAGGTCGAAAAGAAGACGTATTGGGCTCAGCAAAGTAGGCAAAGTTAACTTAAATATGGGGACAAAATCAAAGCTTTTTTCCACCAAAAAGCAGAACAATGTTGACCGCGTAATACAATAAAAGGAGTGTTTGAAGATGGAGGAATTTGTGATAAGATAGAGGAAGAAGTCGAAGTTATTTTTGTCGAGTATTACAGGTCCTTATTCACTACTCACGGGGACAATGAGGATATACATAATGTGCTGGATACGGTGCAGCTGTGGGTCACTATGGAAATGAATGAAAGTCTTACGACAACGTACACAAGAGAGGAAGTGATTTATGCTCTTAAACAATTGCACCCAACCACAGCCCTGGGACCGGATGGAATGCCTGCACTTTTCTATAAGTTCTGGAATGTGGTAAGTGATGTTGTGTTAAATTATGTGCTTGATATCCTCAATAATGATACCCCAATTGATCAAATTAACAACACCCATATGGTGTTGATCCCTAAGAATAAAATTTGAGTATACAAAAGATTATCGCCCTGTTAGTTTGTGTGATGTTTTATACAAGCTAGTGACGAAAACAATCTCGAGTAGACTTAAAAAGTCCGACCTATTGTGGTTAGTGATTGCTAAAGTGTCTTTGTCCCTGGAAGATTAATTACACACAACGTGCTTATTGCCTATGAGTTGTTTCACTATCTCCGAAAAAAGAGACGGGTATCAAGGGGTTTATGGCAATGAACCTAGATAAGAGCAAGGGTTATGATAGAGTGGAGTGGAATTATGTAAAGGAAATGATGAAGAAAATGGGGTTTGATGCGAGGGTGTATGAGCTCATTTTATGATGTATCTCAATGGTATCTAAATCCATCCTTTATAATGGTTTTCCTTCTAGGAAATTTGCTCCTACGAGAGGTCTTCGACAGGGACTCCATCTTCCAGTTCCCCTTTTTTATTTGTGCATAAGGTTTCTCGTCCCTCCTTCGTGATGCGGAAATAAAGAGAACCATCCACATGATTTGAATAGGGAGACATATCCCCTCCATCTTAACCTTGTCTTTTGCAGATGATAGTAACTGTTTACTCGGGCAAGTGAGACTGAAGCAGACACTATTATGGATATACTTACGACTTATGAGCTAGCCTCATAACACAAAATTAATTTGGAAAAATCGAAGGTCTCTTTCAGCCGGGATGTTAGTACTAATTTGCATAATATACTTCTTTCAAAGTTGAACTTTTAAGATGTTGAAGAGCATGAAAAATATCTCGAGCTTCCTACCTCTATAGGAAGATCCAAGAAAGTTGTTTTGCAAGTGATTCAGGACCAAGTTTGGAAGAAACACTACTACAAATATGTGCAAAGGAATCACTCATAAGAGACCACATTGATGACATAAGTGATTATTTTGTAAAAAACACCTAATATGTTAGAAAAGAGGTCTCTTATAATATGATAAAAAAGACCTACTTTTTAGAAAGGTGGTCTTTTTGCACTTTCTCAAAAATTTACAATATCAAAGAAACCCCTTATCCATATTAAGTGGTTATTTTGACTTTATGTGCTTTTTAGAAAAATATATAATTCCTTCCATCAAAATTTTAGTTGTCATTAATAACTGCATTAGTAACTTTTGTGTTTAGAATAAAAAAGTAAAAGAAAAAACATTCATACTCTATTCTAAAAAACCCTAAAGTATGCGGATAAAAAAACAAAACGCTAAGTAAGAGAATAGGAATACGTAATTCCATTTTCCTTCTTCACATCTCCAGATCTCCTTCTTCGTCCCAAGTCTCGATAGAACAGTGAAGAACCGCCTGAATTTTGCGCGCAAACCTACCCAAAATTCATTCGCCGGCTACCTTCACAAGTCCTGTGAATTCACCGGTCATTTCCTTCGCCAGTCTGCTCGTCTTCGCGCGAATTCAGTCCCTATTCCAAGCAACTCTGTTCTATCACCACCACCACGCCACCGCCTATCACCATCACGACATGTCATCGCCAATCGAACATCATTCCAGTAATTATCGATTCATCTCGAACTCTTACTTGTTTGTTAGGGTAATTTAATTGCCATATTTCTTTTATTGGAATTCATGTTTTTTTGTATATATTCATTGTAATTGAACTATTTGCCATGATTATTGTGAAGCAATTGAAGCTGCAATTGGACTTAATTTAGGTACGTTTGTTTTCTTTAACATTTGTAGTATGTTAAATTTGTTAACATCCATGAATTCAGATTAAGGAAAATAGGTAGGTGGATGAAATTTTAGGGTTTGAATGACGTAAATTGGTTATGTTTTGCCAATTTATATACAATTAAAGAACTGATATCTATATAATTTTCTCATTATACTACATTTCCAGATACATTCTTGTATTGTTGGTTCATTGAATCATAGAGACAAGATTAATGCTTTATGTGGCATTGTAGACACATAATCGTGTCTCCCCATTTAGTACCCTATGATGACCAATACCTTGCTCCAATTGGTCCGGATCAAGGAAAGAATAAAGAACGAGTCTAAAATTAAATGTTTTAAGCCCAAGACTATTTTCTAATTTTTTTTATTAATCCATTTCCGAAAACCTTTTTTATAACTAATTTTACTAAGCCCACTTCCTAAAACGTTTTAAAATAACTTTTTAAATGCCCATCTTTGAAAACCTTTTAGAAATAGTTTTTATGAAAGCCCAATTTATAAAACCCCTTTTCTAGCCCAATTTAATTAATAGAATTAATTAATTACATTGATTAGTTTTATTAATAAAAATATCTTTTTATAAAAATAATCTTTTTCAAAGTGATTTTAAATATCTCTTACTAACTCTTTTTTAAAATCTTTATCTAACTATTTGATAAAAATCTTTTAGAGACCTATTAACTTTCGGAACCCTATTATATGTCTGCCTGATTATTTTATACATATTATTATGATTGTCTTGCATGATTTTTATCATCCATATGTTATTATTGCTAAACAAGACCTAGATAAATGTTCTAATATTAATCAGATTAATTTGGACAACCTGCTAGGTTCCTTGTAATATTGATTGCATAATAACTTGTCACTAAAAATTAGTCTTTTTATGTGTTTCCTGAACCAATTTAGACTAAATATTTTTAGGGTGTATAAAAATATTATATGATTATTTTTTTGGCATAAAATCTGTAATGAATCGATATTTAGTAGAGGCCACAATGGGCAATATAATTCCTGACTATATTGTACCCTCACCCCCGAACTCAATCTTTGGTTCATTTAGACCATCTATGGAGTCATGACGGGGAAATCTACATTGGATAATTTGTCCCTATGATTTTCCCATATCCAATTAGGTTTATGATTCTTCCTTTAAAGAATTGTTGGCGACTTCTTTCAATACAAAATAATTTTCAATAAAACCTTAACAGTGGGGTAGTCAAATCTAATACGCGCTCACACGGCGTAGGCGAAATAAAAATACGCCTACAATTTGGCGACTCCACTGGGGAGGATTTTAAAAAAATTAATTTTTTTAAATGAGTGGGTGAAACTTGAAAAATACGATTCATTCTTATTTTTATGCCTTTGAATAATATACAGTTTTGCATATGCATGGCTATTATTCAGCCGCCATAAGGACAATCTACATTGCCTCATTAGCACATGTTCTATGTGTGAGGTCACCCCGGGGGGTTTGCGCTTTGTCCTTCCAAAAAGCTTCCTGAGCGATAGTGTTGGATCTTAGTTATAAACAAACCTACCCAACAATGGCATTGTTCTCTTGTTCCTGACTTGAGAACTGGAGTGCGTCTTACACGTGGCCACCTCTTTAAGCAGGGGTACGAAGCGTGAGATCATTCTCTTAGTCATGGACCTTTTTCAGACTGAACCTAAACCTGACCATAGTTGAAACGTAGAACTTGACTTTAGGTTGGAACTTTGCATACTATTATCATATTTGTGCATCTTTACGTGTGCGTGCTTTTAGTGCTTTGTATTATGCGATGTCTCGAGTCAAAACGTCAAACGATTTTCTCGCGATCAAAAAATAATAATGCTCAGTGCCTGCGCTGTGCGCGCCAGCCCTGCGTTCCACTCTTTGACTCGTGCCCAGTGCAATAGCTCTTCTGCGTCTCACGCTTCTCACTGTCGTCGCGCGCATCATCTGCGCCCAACGCAGTTTGTGATTTGCGTTTAGCGATCTTATCCGCGTCAATCGCGCGTTATCCTGCATTCCATGCTTGGTTTTTTTTCGTGTCTTGAATCTTATCCCTTTGTGTTGTGTTGCGTTGCGTTGCGCGTGGTAACTATTATTTTTTATTATCATCCCAATAATCCCCAATCTTTTCTTTCGAAACAAATAAATCTCCATCTTTTTTCAAAAAATTATTCTCCTATCTTTTTCAAAATTTCATCCCATCTTCGTTCTCCTATCTACTTCAAAAATTCTATCTCCACCATTTTTTTCAAAAAAAAAAATCTCCATCTTTTTTCTCCATCAAATTTTTTTTCGAAAATTCACCTTTCATGTATATTATCCATCTTTTCATGTGCACATCATTTAGGATTTCTTTAGTGTATCTTG
This sequence comes from Beta corolliflora, assembly GCA_947648045.1. Taxonomy (NCBI): domain Eukaryota; kingdom Viridiplantae; phylum Streptophyta; class Magnoliopsida; order Caryophyllales; family Amaranthaceae; genus Beta; species Beta corolliflora. The sequence continues at coordinate 539,952 of CANSZD010002914.1, read as the reverse complement.
TTGTCGAACTCTCATCCGCTTAGGAATTCTAACTCCATTAGAAGTCCGTCTGACCCAAATGTCTAGATTCATCTAGTTTCACTCCATTTAGAGTTCTTCACCTCATCTAACTCTATCCATGTTAGGAGTCTAAACCCTGTCTAGGTTCACCCATCTAAGAAGTCTAGGGTCGTTAGAATTCTTGTCATCTTAGGAGTCTAAATCCGTCAGAATTCCATTCATCTTAGGAGTCTCGAATCTATTAGAGTTCTGCCCATATTAGGAGTCTAGAAAGTTCGTCGAATCTAGAATTCTAACGTCATTACAAGTCTATCAAGTCTAGGATTCTAAAGTCATTAGAATTTCATATCAGTTAGGACAGCATTCATACTAGAGTCCCTCTGCATTGCATAGTCCATCATTCATGCACTCCATGCATAACTAGAGTTCATAGGCATTTAGGAGTCTCATTGCATCCATACTCTCCATTTCATCCCTGCTATCCCTGTCAATCTTACCTTTCCATATTCATCAACTTCAAACACTTACATTTTTCAAGATCAATCCTACACCCTCTTCTATTCTACCTTTTTTCAAAAAACATTTACTAATCATCATAATACCACGACATTTCAAAAAATATATATTTTTCAAAATTAATCCATCATCTCTTCCTAACAAAAGATAAAAACAAGGGGTTCCTTTCAAAAACGAATTTCGAAAATTCTAAGCCCAGTCTAAACACCTTCAATCCAATTCAATCCAATCGACCCAATTCACTTGCATTCATTCTAGGCCCATATGAATTAGAGTCCATTTTGCATTCATATAGGGTCCATCTAATTCGAGTCCATGCATTCATATTAGGCCCGCTAGCATTAGAGTCCATCTTAGGCCCATATAAGTCTAGCTGTTGTCAAAATCTAGGCCCATTTGCATATTTATGTGAACCTTAGTCTATGTCAATCCCAGTCCAAGTCAAATCCAACTCTATTCCAATCCAATATCAAGCCCATGTGCATTTTCAAGTCTAACGTCAAACCAATATAGGACTAAGTCCATAATTAGGTCCACATAAGGCCCAACTCATTTTCAAAGTCAATCCAGTCCAATTCCAAATCCATATAGGACGAAGTCCAAATCATTAAGTCTAGCTAAGCTAGTCATCCCTGTAAGACCATAACGGCACCCCTTTGACTTAGCTAAGCTAGTCATCCTTGTGAGACCATAACGACACCCCTTTGACCTAGCTAAGCTAGTCATCCCTGTAAGACCATAAAGGCACCCATTTGACCTAGCTAAGCTAGTCATCCCTTTAAGACCATAAAGGCACCCATTTGACCTAGCTAAGCTAGTCATCCCTCTAAGACCATAACGGCACCCCTTTGACCTAACTAAGCTAGTCATCCCTCTAAGACCATAACGGCACCCCTTTGACCTAGCTAAGCTAGTCATCCCTCTAAGACCATAACGGCACCCATTTGACCTAGCTAAGCTAGCCATCCCTCTAAGACCATAACGACATCCCCTTGACCTAGCAAAGCTAGTCATCCCTCTAAGTCCATAACAACACCCTATAAGTCCATAACGACACCTTGACCTAGCGAAGCTAGTCATCCCCAAGACCATAAAGGCACCCTCCGAGTTTAGCGAAGCTACTCCTATCTTACATCTATAGCAACTCCAAAATCATCAATTCTGGCGAAGCCAATTCCTTCCTAAGTCTAGCGAAGCTAGCGTAGACAATCCTTTTGAGTCTAGTCTATTTGCAAAGTCTAGTCCAGTCTGCTTGCATAGTCCAGTCCAGTCCAATTCACATCTGCATATGCATATAGTTAGGCCCATGTCACCATCTTAACCATAATCATACCCATATCTAATCATTTCCCATCTTCCTTTTCATTTCCATTCTCCAATTTACCATTTCCATTTCTCATTTCGAAAACATTATTTCTTAAAACTAACAAGCGAGGTCCACTCGATTTTGTTTATGACCGGTCGAAAGATTACAACTTAGGAACGCTTAATGGAGGAACAAAAATGTGAGCCTACTCTAAAGCTCATCAATCGCATTATCACCACCCCGACTTCATTTAGAGTCATGAATATTACTTTTGACCGCCTTCACAATAGAGGCGCAATCACTTCCATAGGGTCTATCGCCTTCACATTAGAGGCGCGATCACTTCCATAGGGTCTATTCTGAACCCTGCACTTGAAAGAAAATTGAAAATGTGCAACCTATATTTCTATTGCAAATTCCAACATAAAAACAAACATCTTACACCTAGTGTTGGATCCCTCAAATGCACTGCGAAACATGGTCAATGACAACATACTACTAATACTTGCTACAACGAGAATCAACATCACCAACAACCCCTGAGGCAGTGCATCAACAATTCAAAGGCTTAGTCTTTTAATTCTGGTTTCCTAGGTTGAGTCAGAGAGTCCCTCCCCTAGCTCCTTCATTTCCTTTCCAGTCGAGTCTATGTCATTTAGGTTTTTACTTCTAATAAGCCTTGTTTTAGTCATTTTCAATTAATAAAATAATTGCATTTTCTTTTCATTTTCATTGGCCTTCCATCATTTTTATTTATGCTTCTAATTCAATGATGAAACTCGCATCACCTAATGAACTTGACTAATAATAATAATAAAAAAAAGGAGATCTGAAATAAAAAAGAGAAAAATGAAAAAAGAGGACATCCTTTGGATCAGGAGTTATTCCCCTCTCCCTTCCATTACCTTTCATAAGTCATCCTTATACAACCAAAGAAAAACAATCCCTCCATTAACCAAAACTCCACAAATATCCTTCAAGCCTTCCAATACCCTAAACCAATAGCTTGTGTGCAAGCCCTACTACACAAAAAAAATCAATGCCAAGCAAAATAAAAAAATTGTGAAAAAAATCAAAGTGCGAAAAAAAGCAAAAGCAAAAGAAACGCACAGGACAAAAAGAAAAGATTCAAAAAGAAAAAGCCAAAGGCAAAGAAATAAAAAGTCAAGCTAGGGGGCTTGCACACAAGTCCCATCCCTCATTCAAATCCCTTCGATCCATCAAACCTTTAACCCATATAAACCAAATCCATGATCCTCCATTCGCCAAACCAATTCAACCTTCATCAAAACTTCAAGCTTTAAACTTTTCAACCTTTCATCAACCCTAACTCCTTTTTCAAGGTATGTCCAAGCCCGCTAGGTTGAAAACCCGAAAGGGTGGCCTAGGCAAAAGTTAGGGCACACAAAGAAAATGAAGAATAATAAAAAAAATCAGATCCAGAACTACGAATGGTCTGATTCCGCAAGGATACGTAGGAATCCTCATCTCGAGGTCCGACCGCTTTAATAAAATAAAATTAGTCATGGTCTAATGATTTGACTTTCTAGAAGTTAGGAGCATATTATTTCTAGATCCCGACATAGACTCGAGTCTGCACCTAGCCTCGTTAAAGCCTTTTCCCACCTACATTCATTTAAGTCACAAATTTCAACCTTTTTATTTTTCAAATCCCAGCTCTCCTTGTTCCTGAAGGACTCTCCGGCAATTCCATGATTTCTGGCGATATTTGACTTTGCCTATATCAACTTCCCAAAGAAGAATCCCCAGTTTAATCCCCAGTGACAACTTTCAACATTCAAGACAGATCAACTACGTTTCAATATCAAATCAAGTACATTTCGATTAAGGCTCATGCCTAATTCAAGGCAAGCTGACCCAAAGTGGGGGCTTCCTATGTGTGGTGGTTCCTCCAATTCAAATCAAACTCCCGAGAAGTTGTAATCCGTGGACCTCGTTTACGAACCCCGATTGTTTACTAAAAACGATTTTCGAAAATCATTCAATCTATTTCTAATCATTCTGATCATTCTATTATTCTATACATCTTCTAGCCTTGCAAAATCCTGACCTTGCATTGCAGCTTTGCAAAACCCTGACCTTGCATTGCATTTCATACATTCTAGTCTTGCATAACCCTGACCGTGCATGACGTGTCACCCTTTAGCTTTGCATAACCTTAATCTTTGCATTACGTCTCATGCATCCATAGAGAGTCTAAGTTTGCATTATTGCATCACTATGTGCTTATGTGAGTTGTTTGCACCTATCTGCTAACATCTTCTTCTGCAGGTAATCAGATTGCTTGTAGTTATTGTCCTGCATACTAATTTTATTTCGCATAGATTGGCGGTTATAGATAAGTTCTAAACTGCAGAGCGTTTAGAATCGTTCTCCGTCCCGACACCGTATACTTTGACTATCGGTTTCCTGAACCTCAGTCTAAGTGGGGGCTTCTGTAGACACATAATCGTGTCTCCCCATTTAGTACCCTATGATGACCAATACCCTGCTCCAATTGGTCCGGATCAAGGAAAAAATAAAGAACGAGTCTAAAATAAAATGTTTTAAGCCCAAGACTATTTTCTAACCCTTTTTTTTAATCCATTTCCGAAAACCTTTTTTGTAACTAATTTACTAAGCCCACTTCCTAAAACGTTTTAAAATAACTTTTTAAATGCCCATCTTTGAAAACCTTTTAAAAATAGTTTTTATGAAAGCCCAATTTATAAAACCCCTTTTCTAGCCCAATTTAATTAATAGAATTAATTAATTACATTGATTTGTTTTATTAATAAAAATATATTTTTATAAAAATAATCTTTTTCCAAAGTGATTTTAAATATCTCTTACTAACTCTTTTTTAAAATCTTTATCTAACAATTTGATAAAAATCTTTTAGAGACCTATTAACTTTCGAAACCTATTGCATCTCAACTACTTACCTACACTATATAATCCCCCGACCCCTCTCTCATATTTGACAGCTCACAACTCTCCACGGCATCTCCCTCAAACAAATCTCACCAACTAACACTCATCTCTCAAAATCCCGCGGCACAAACACAACTCTCATACACAAAACTCCCTCAACAGCATCTCCATCACTCGACACCTATACCCACAGCACTAATATTTCACCACCTACAATCTAAGTCAACGCACTAATCCCCTCCGTCACAAATCCTACTGCCTATCACACATTCATCATATCATCAATCATCCTTAATCATCATCACCTTGCGCCACACCTTATACTCCCTCATATATCTTCGCGACCAACAAATTTGCACCAACATTGTACGACGCAACATATAAACACAACAAATCATCTTTGTTCTTATTTTAAGACTCGAACAACATTCAATTTTCCAAGATCCGTACAAATCAACGACCCTGGACGATGGTATAATTTATGAGGGTCAACTAAATTAACAAACTTTCTTTATTTTCTTTATTTTCTTTATTTATTTTTATTATTTTCTTGAAGTTACTAACATTCTATTCATGATGTAGATTGTTAACAAATTCATGCGACTGTAAGTATTGTATATTATACTAATTCCCTGCAATATTTTCTTTTCATATTTTTATTTATTTTCATACATTATTATATGTCTGCCTGATTGTTTTATACATATTATTATGATTGTCCTGCATGATTTTTATCATCCACATGTTATTATTGCTAAACAAGACCTAAATAAATGTTCTAATATTAATCAAATTAATTTGGACAACCTGCGAGGTTCCTTGTAATATTGATTGCATAATAACTTGTCACTAAAAATTAGTCTTTTTATGTGTTTCGTGAACCAATTTAGACTAAATATTTTTAGGGTGTATGAAAATATTATATGATTATTTTTTTGGCATAAAATCTCTAATGAATCGATATTTAGTAGAGGCCAGCAATGGGCAATATAATTCCTGACTATATTGTACCCTCACCCCCGAACTCAATATTTGGTTCATTTAGACCATCTATGGAGTCATGACGGGGAAATCTACATTGGATAATTTATCCCTATGATTTTCCCATATCCAATTAGGTTTATGATTCTTCCTTTAAAGAATTGTTGGCGACTTCTTTCAAAACAAAACAATTTTCAATAAAACCTTAACAGTGGGGTAGTCAAATCTAATACGCGCTCACACCGCGTAGGCGAAATAAAAACACGCCTACAGGCATATGACCTCTTTACTTACAAAATCGGTTTTTCAATGCAGCCATTAGGACTAGATCCAAGATCCCGGGGAAATTGTCCACTAGGAATGTATTGCTGATGGCTATTGTTCCAGGTTCCGGATGTTACTGGAAGTGGTAATACTTTTGATTATTTTGGGAGGGGGTGATGGTAATACTTTGAAATTGATAGTTCTTCGCATGCAATATTTGTCATAGTACGTACATAATGTTCGTTTGACGAATGATCTTCGTCGAGTCAAGGTTCTTCAAGATTTAGTGGCGTCTACACCTTTGCCATGTCTTACGGAGGAATTCGCTTATCTTTGTCAGGCTAAGCATAGTTTTATTTCGTGGCCAGTTCACTTGATTTTTCCAAAGACACAGGTAAATAAGATACTTCTCCAATTAATTCTTCAATGATGCCTATACACCCTTATATATCTTCACTTCTTACCTAGATCGATTATAGGTTCCTATACCAATTAGGGGATTTATGACCTCCTTAACTGACTTTGGTATATGTTTCCTGTTGATTATTAGTATTAGTTCCTACTAACCATCTTCATTTTCTAGATTGCTGAATCTCGGCTCTAGTTGATAGTTTAGCTACTCGTAAATTGCTTCATCTTTGATCTATCTTTAAGAACCATACATAGAAATAAAAATTCAATGCAAAGTTTAAAACATAATATGGGGCTACTTCTTATTAGGAGTTTCCATGCGCACCAGGAGACCTCAAATCTTTGTCATGCACTGTCCATCTTTATTAGATTCATAATAGGATGAACCTACCTTTTCTGTCATAATAAGAATCAAATATGGCGTTTCTTGATTCATTTTGTGAGTGCCACAATGGTACTAGTGGCTGGCTGGCTGGAAAGCTCCTGTGGCGTACCCATACATGTGGGTTTAGTTGTATACTTTGTGTAGGTATTGGTTAAGTGTACTCATACATGTGGATGGCTGCAAAGCCCTTGTGGCGTACCCATACATGTGGCTGCAAAGCCCTTGTTGATTTATTTAGGTTGTTTGTTGTGAGATCAGAGTAATCTCACTTGAACTATTTATTTCTTATTTGAGCTGTCAAGATGACCGGCTACATTGTAAACCTAGTAAGGACTAGGAAACATGAGAGTATGTAGGTCTAACGTTGCTCAAAACCTATGTCACTGTGAATGATAGTAGGGCAGCAGCAGGCACTGTGTTGCATTTATTTGTGACTGATAAAGATCAGTGAATTACCAACTTGTATTAGATTAACAACAACACAACCGAGCTAGCATATGTTTAGTTAGCATATTTAATTAGATTGGCAAATATAACATTGTTATCGTCCAAGCTAGCACTTCTTAATTTTTCAGGGTAGCATATTTTGTACAGTTTGTATGTTTATCTTATTAATGTTTTATACTTTGCAGTACTTTGGCGGAGTTACAACTGAATTTTCTTAAAATAAGCTTGATGAGCTCAGAGACTCGTGGATCAAATATGTGGATGAATATAAACAAGTGGATGAACAAGAATCGGAAGATAATGTCCATTTTAATTAGGATCTGTGTATTTTCTTTTTGAGCGAAATTAGGGAGGTAATTAGTTGGAACAAGCAACTACTTGAATTTTTGTGCACATGAATCGGAAGAAACAGGTGCTCTATTTTTTTTTGAGAACTTAGTTGAATTTTTGGAATCTGCTAACATTGATATGATTTTGTAGTGAGCGATATTGAATGAATGAAAACTTATTCCAGTTATAAAGTCATCTGAATTATCTCAATACAATTGCCTAGATGTTTTGTATGTAATTTACTTGTAGATTATGAAAGATGTACACGCATGCAGCAGGTAAAATGGGTTGGAGAAGCTACAGGTATAATAATATTGCTTTGTATTAAAGGATCCTGAAATATTACCGTTTTTTAAAAAAAAAAACACTAAAGAGACCGACCACCTTTTCTGTCCAGGTGGTTTTTTTGGGAATGTTTAAAAAGACCATCTACATATTATAAATGGTTTCTTTGTAGGATAAAAGAGACCGCCTATCTGTAAAAATGTGGCGCCTTACCCTTCTTTTTTTTCCCTATTTAAATCCATAAATAACCACTTATTTTAAGGAAGTGATCTCTTCTATCAAAATAAGAAGCCACCCATAATAAGTGGTTATTTATCCTGAGAGACCAGTGAGCTATAGACCACCTCTCATGTGGTCTATAAATGGGATTTTAGGAGGGTCTCTTTAGGCTTTTTTGCAGTAGTGAAAGTCAAAGAATGGAAAGAAAAGTGTCTATCAAGAGCTGGTACAGGGTGGTGCTCTTGAAAGTGGTGATTCAGGCGATGCCAATGTATACCATGTAATGCTTCAAGATTCCGTAGGGGATTATTAACACTATGAACTCCATATGCAGGAACTTTTGGTGGGAAGTAAAAGGAAGCTTGCTCTCATTAGTTGGAAAAAGTTGTGTATGCCGAAGGAAAAAGGGGGGAATCGGGCTTAGAGACTTAAGAACTCTTAATGATGCACTAATTGCCAAGCAATGCTGGAGGATAGTCTCAAACCCAAATTCTTTCACAGCAAGGGTCCTAAAGGGAAGTACTTCCCCCAAAGTAGCATGGGAGGCAAAAGTTCCATCAAATGCAAGCTTTACTTGGCGGTTGATCCTAGCGGCGAGAGAACTCTTACAGCAAGGTTCAAGATGGATGGTTGGTGATGGTAGGATGGTGAAGTTTTGGAGTGATAAGTGGTTAGCTAGCTGCTTTGTGGAGATTGAAGAGTGGAAAATGGTGTGGGTTAGAAAGAAGACGAGCTTGGCCAGGCTGTTACGAGTGAAGAATTGGAGGCCATCAAAAGGGTAGAGTGCCCGGAGAGTGGGACTCAGGACTTCTTAGCTTGGACTCACACAAAGAATAAGGAGTTCAGTGTTCGGAGAGCTTATCATTTGGAGATGCAAAGAAGTGGGAACTTAATTGGGGGGCTCGATGGCTGATCCAAAGAAAAAGTTGTGGGCTAGGACTTGACGAGCCTACGTACCTCAAAAGGTAAAGAACTTAGTGTGGAGGGCTATAAGTAATGGCCTTCCCACGATGGAGGCGCTGGCAATTAGAGGTATGAATGTTGATTCAGGTGCCCTTGCAATGGTGAAAGGAGTGAGGATATTAGCCACATGGTGTCTGGATGTAGTGAAAGTAAGACCCTTTGTTGTATCTCTCCGGCTAGAATCAAACATGAGGTAAGTGAATACTCATATTTCCATGATTGGTGTTGTCTGATGATAGAGAAATGTTTGATTCCTCGAGCTTGGGAGGTGGTAATGATGCTAGTGTCGCAAACTTGGAACAAGATGAATGTAACACCTTATGGCTATCCCACATCGGAAGTTGAGGAGAACGAAGCCTTCTTTACATACAAGTGGACACCTCAACCTAGTAGAGGCCTTTTGGGTAGGACTTCGGTTCTACACCAAAGCAAATCCTTGCGGGCTAGGGTCTAAAGAGGACAATATTTACTAGTGGGCCTTTGGGGTGTTACAACGAATGTTTGATTGTTTGAAAAAGAGGAAAATTTATCCGGTGTGGGCATGTGAAAAAGCACTGAAACTGTTGGGGGAGTTTGAGTTAGCTACAGAGAGGAAGGAACTAGCCACTGTTCATCAAGGAGACCAGGCCCAGCTGCACTGGTCATGCCCCTCTGGTGTTCCTATCAAGCTGAACATTGATGTATTGATTCGTGTGGGAATGTGTGGACTTGGGATGGTTGTGAGAGATAAGGTGGGAGATGTTATCATAGCGGCAGGGCGATGCAGGCAAGGGGAATGGCAGGCTGATAATTAATTGTATTTTGAGCCCATTATTTAATTACATTGATCCCAACTCTATGAAAAGCCCAATTAATTATTCATGATTATTAAATGTATTTATTTATTTATTTAACAAATATTTTCAAAGATAAAAAATAAAGGATTTTATTAGAATAATATTTTATCACTTTTAGATAGTTGATTTTCGGACTTTAAATGATAATACTTGATAAAGATAAAAAGTATCTTTAAAAGACTGAATTAATTAAAAGAACTGGCCAGATCTGAGTTGCGTCTGATTTAACGTATTGCGCACGCGCACCTACGAAGCAGTCTACAAAATTCAGAAAAGCGCAGGGCGTGCGCTAAATGCTCATGCTTTCCCGCACAGCTGTTTTGCTCCTCACGGCGAAGTTTTTTTATCTTGTTCTAAGTTTTTCCTATAAATAGGCCACAGTTTTCCCAATTTTTAAGGATTTTTTACGATTTCTCAGGGCATACTTATACTCATATACTCTCGTACACTCATATCAAACACATAAAGCACATTCATACTCGTTCGATCTTTCATTAGCTTTCGTTATAGGCTCCCTGATTGCTCTTCCCGACAATCGTTATTCTTTCAAATCCTTACATTCCATATAGGATTAGGAATAGGCGAAATCGGACCTGCTTTTTACATCTTAAGTATAAGATATCCTCCGGATAATTCAGATTGAAGCAATTGGATGTCCACACCGGTATAGTTCTGAGGGTCCTTAATCTTTTATTTTCATATTTATGTGCTTGAAGTTACTAATCATCTTTTCATGATGTAGACCTTTAAAGCGAAATTCGCTTCATTGTACAAAACTAATCTCTACTCTTTCTCTTTATTTTTGTACATATTTTTATGTTGCCATGTTTATGGTTTCATCACTCACATGTTATCATTGCTAATTAAGACCTAGTTAAATGTTCTAACGCCTAATATGATAATTTGACAATTTGATTTAGCTACCTAGTTGGTTGTTAATAACATACCACTAAAAATGTAGTCTTTATATGTTTAATGAACTAACCTAGACTAAACTTTTTTTATGGTGTTGAAAATATTATTTGGATTGTTCTATTCCATAAAAGTTGCTCTGAATCGTGTAAAGTAGAGGCTCGTAATGAGCAAACGTAATTCCTGATCATGTTCGTACCCTCAACCCCGAACTCGATTTTTATGTTCATGACCATTAATGAAGTTATGACGGGGAAATGTACATTGGATAATTCCCTAAGTTGTCCCTAAAATTTCCTAATATCCAATTTAGATTTATGAGCTAGTCTTCATTTAACGACTTGTTGAAGACTTTGAAAACGTGTCTCAATAAATCCCTTCAATGAGGTAGTCAAATACGCGCTCACACCGCGTAGGCGAATAAAAACACGCCTACAATTTGGCGACTTCACTGGGGAGGATTTAAAACTAAGTTTTAATGAGTGGGTGAAACTAGGGGTGTAAATGAGACGAGACAACTCGCGAGCTACTCGAGATCGACTCGGTCAAAACTCGGTCAAAACTCGAGTAGGCTCGACTCGAACTCGAGCTCGACTCGATAACTAACGAGTCGAGCTGAGCTAATACCTACTCGACTCGAAAAGCTCGTGAGAAACTCGAAAAAAAATTATATATAATACTTGTAATTACAATAAATAATTCTCAAACTTTTTCAAAGAATTTAATCCATGAAATAAGATTTTTACTAATATAGAAAATATTTTTCATGGTGGACTTTAATCATAGTTTGTCTTTAGGTGATGGTTAACACGTCGAGCTCAAGATTTTAATGAGCCTTAGCCTTGGCTCGGCTCTAAAGCTCATGAACAAACTGAAAAATTATTAAAAACGATATTTCATGTAAAATATTAAATTTCCCACATTGGTTTTTGTAGTGTAAACAATAGTTTTTTTTTTCAATATAAAATGTTACTATTATAGCTATCCTTATTATTTAATTTTAATTGTCCCACATTGGTTGGGAAACAAAAGTTTAAGTTTGTGTTCTTTTATAAATGGAACAAAAATTATTTGTTGCATTTCTTCATTGGGTGGAAACTATTGTTTTCTACCAAAGTTTGTTTCATAAAGTCCCACATTGGTTGGACAATGAAACACTAAGTTTTTTTCCTCTATAAAAGGCTACTCCAAGTACCTAACTCAAGGTACATGGATTGACTCAAGTTTGAGTTGAGCCTTATTGTATAATTTTAGTTGTCCCACATTGGTTGGGAAGTAAAAGTTTAAATTTGTGTTCTTTATAAATGGAACAAAACTATTGTTTTCTACCAAAGTTTGTTTCATAAAGTCCCACATTGGTTGGACAATGAAACAATAACTTTTTTCCCTCTATAAAGGGCTACAAGTACCTAACTCAAGGTACATGGATTGACTCAAGTTTGAGTTGAGCCTTGATTCGAGTTCGAGTTCGAGCTTTGGGTTCGAGCTTGATTCGAGTTCGAGCTCGAGGTTGATTCGGGTTCGAGTTCGAGCTTGATTCGGGTTCGAGTTCGAGCTCGAGCTCGAGTTTAGGATTTCGAGTTCGAGTCGAGTTTGATTTTTTCAAGCTCGCGAGTTTTCGAGTCGAGTCGAGCTTGACTTCGAGTTTTCGAGTTCGAGTCGAGCTTAGCCAAACTCGAGCTCGACTCGCATCATTTACACCCCTAGGTGAAACTTGAAAAATACGATTCATTATCTTTTTCATGTTTTTGAACAACATACTGTTTTGCATATGCATGGCTATTTTTTTGGGCCACTATAAGGTATATGTCCTTGCCCAATCATTAGCGCATGTTCTTTGCATGAGGCCACCCCCGGGGGTTTGCACTTTGTCCATCCAAAAAGCTTCTTGAGCAAAAGTGTTGGATCTTAGTCATAAGCAAACCTACTCAACTATGGCATTGCTCTTTTGTTCCTAACTCGAGACTGGAGTGCGTCCTATACATGGTATAGACACATAATCGTGTCTCCCCATTTAAGGATCCAATGATGAAACATACCGCGGCATTAGTTGGCGCAACCCAACGGAGGAGCAATCTAAAGAACCATTCTAAAATGTGTTCAGAAATGATATTCTAAAGCCCAATTAATTGTTCATGATGATTAATTATATTTTAAGCCCATAAAATATTTTAAAACCATTTTAAAAGCCCAATCAAATATTTATTATTTTAATAAATATTTTTCATAATCATTTCAATTATCTTCAATCAAAAATCAGATTTTTCATCCGTAAAATTCCATCTCCGGAATTTTAGGGATAGAAAAGTATCTTCGAAAGACGCGCAAAGGAATATGCTCGAATATTTCCGAATATGCGCCGGACGCAGAGGCTGCGCTCAGCGCGCCACGTGCGTCCAGCGCATTGGCCGCAACACGTCAGGCGAGCCAATGAGCGCCTGACACGTAGATTTCGTGACTCACACAGAGTCCTGCGTCAAACGCAAGTCTTGTGTGAGACGCAACTTTCATTTCTATCTTTTCAAAAACGCGTTTACACGTGTTCAATCTTGATTGGGCAGGCTGCGTCAGGCACACCAATGTGCGCCTGACGCGTGGCATTGTGCCTGCCACGTAGGCTTGCGCCTGGCGCAAGGCTTGCGTGCTGCGCACGCCTTCTTTTTCCTATAAATACTCCGTATTTTCCCGAATTACGGACGGCTTTTTCATTATTATTTACGAACACAAATATACTTACGAATACCTCTACAAAACACTTCGAATACTCAAACACTCAATCAATAATCAAATACTTTCAATTCCTTCAATCAAATCTTCATACCGCGTTCTTGGTTCCACGATTGCTCCGCCTAAAGATCGTCGCGCTCCTCAATCTAAGCCGCATAGGTATAATACCTGAGGGTCCTTGAATCAATTATTTTTATATTGAAGTTACTAATCATTTGTTTCATGATGTAGATCTTTGGTATAAAATCGCTATACTGTATATTCTAATCTCTTTTCTCTTTCTTTTTATTTATTTTTCATACATTGTTATCATACTTGCCTGATCGTTATATGCATGCTATATGATTGTCCTGTTTCAATGCTTTTATCACCCACATGTTATTTTTGCTAATCAAAGACCTAAAGAACTGTTCTAATATTAATCATATTAATTTGGACAACCTGCTAGGTTCCCTGTAATATTGATTGCCTAATAACATGTCACTAAAATTAGTCTTTTTATGTGTTTCCTGAACCAATTTAGATTAATTATTTTTAGGGTGCTTAAAACATTATTTGATTATTCATTGACATAAAATCTGCAATGAATCGATATTTAGTAGAGGCCAGCAATGGGCAATATAGTTCCTGACTATATTGTACCCTCACCCCCGAACTCAATCTTTGGTTCATTTTTACCATCTATGGAGTCATGACGGGGAAATCTACATTGGATAATTTGTCCCTATGTTTTTCCCATATCCAATTAGGTTTATGATTCTTCCTAAAAAGAATTGTTGGCGACTTCTTTCAAAACAATTTTCAATAAAACCTTTACAGTGGGGTAGTCAAATCTAATACGCGCTCACACCGCGTAGGCGAAGTAAAAACACGCCTACAATTTGGCGACTCTGCTGGGGAGGATTTAAAAAAAAAAAATTTAAATTAGTGGGTGAAACTTGAAAAATACGATTCATTCTTATTTTTATGCCTTTGAATAATATACTGTTTTGCATATGCATGGCTATTGTTCAGCCACCATAAGGACAATCTACCTTGCCTCATTAGCACATGTTCTATATGTGAGGTCACCCCTGGGGGGTTTGCGCTTTGTCCTTCCAAAAAGCTTCCTGAGCGATAGTGTTGGATCTTAGTCATAAGCAAACCTACCCAACTATGGCATTGTTCTCTTGTTCCTGACTTGAGACTGGAGTGCGTCTTACACGTGGCCACCTCTTTAAGCAGGGGTACGAAGCGTGGGATCAATCTCTTAGTCATATACCTTTTCAGCCTTAGCCTAAACCTGACCAATAGTTGAATGTAGAACTGGACTTTAGGTTGAGAACTTTTGCATCCATGTTCCCTGACATTTATGTGTGATTGCAATTTTTTGCCTGCTATTGTTCTGTCAAATCGTCATTATTATGCGTCGTTCCTAAAACCACGTCTAAAAACAAGAAAAATTCATTAATTGGCCAATTCGTCGCCTAAATCCCCGAAAAACGTGTCGGGGAGTAGTGCCCCAAGCGCATTAAGTTGCGCCTGGCGCACCAATCCCGCGCCAGACGCACGACTGTGCGTCGCGCGCAGCAATGCTGCGCGGCACGCAGTCTGTGCATCACACACTTTTCGTCAATTTAGCCGTTGTAATTGCCGATCCTACGTTCAGTCCTATGTGCGTCTGTCTGTCTGCATTCGCGTAATTTGGTCTAATTAGAGGTCTCACCTAATCAAATGTTCAAAAAATTAGTCTTTTCATGCAAATCAAGTCTGTCTAAAAAAATGCATCTAAAGGGTCATTGTAGAGCTAGAGTTGTCATGCATGTCTACCTATTCCCATTATCTCCCTGTTGTTCAATAAATCTTTCCTATCATTCTTACCCTACCATATTCAATCAATTTCAAAAAAAAAAACTTACATCTTTTCAAAATCAATCCTACACCCATGTCTATTCTACCTTTTTCAAAAAAAAACATTTACTAATCATCATCATACCACGACATCTAAAGAAAATCTTCAAAATTAATCCATCATCTTTTCCTAATTAAAGATAAAACAAGGGGTTCCTTTCAAAAACGAATTTCGAAAAATTCTAAGCTCAATCCCAACATCTTCAATCTAATCCAATCCAATCAACCAAATCCAATTCACTTGCATTTATTTTAGGCCCATATGCATTAGAGTCCATTTTGCATTCACTCTAGGCCCATGTGCATTAGAGTCCATTTTGCATTCATATAGGGTCCATCTAATTCAAGTCCATGCATTCATTAGAGTCCATCCTAGGCCCATATAAGTTTAGCTCATGTCAAAACCTAGGCCTATTTGCATCTTTATGTGAACCCTAGTCTATGTCGATCCCAGTCCAAGTCTAATCCAACTCTATTCCAATCCAATGTTAAGCCCATGTGCATTTTCAAGTCTAATGTCAAACCAATATAGGACTAAGTCCATAATTAGGTCCGTATAAGGCCCAACTCATTTCCAAAGTCAATCCAGTCTAATTCCAAACCCATGTAGGACGAAGTCCAAACCCCTTTAAGTCTAGCTAGGCTAGTCATCCCTGTAAGACCATAACGGCACCCATTTGACCTAGCTAAGCTAGTCATCCCTGTATGACCATAAAGGCACCCCTTTGACCTAGATAAGCTAGTCATCCCTGTAAGACCATAAAGGCACCCATTTGACCTAGCTAAGCTAGTCATCCCTGTAAGACCATAAAGGCACCCCTTTGACCTAGCTAAGCTAGTCATCCCTGTAAGACCATAAAGGCACCCCTTTGACTTAGCTAAGCTAGTCACCCGTAAGACCATAACGGCACCCATTAATTTAGTAAAGCTAGTCACCCCTAAGACCTTAAAGGCACCCTTCGAGTTTAGCGAAGCTACTCCTATCTTACATATATAGCAATATCAAATCATCAAGTCTGGCGAAGCCAATTCCTTCATAAGCCTAGCGAAGCTAGCATAAACAATCCTTTTGAGCCAAGTCTATTTGCCAAGTCTAGTGCAGTCTGCTTGCATAGTCCAGTCCAGTCCAGTCCAATCATTTGCATCTGTTAGGCCCATGTCACCATCATGACCATAATCATACCCATTTCTAATCATTTCCCGTTTCCATTTCACCTTCCATTTCTCGTCCCCAGTTCCACTTTCATCTTCATTTCTCATCTCCATTTCTCCATCCCTCATTTCCATTTCTCATCTCGAAAGCATCATTTCTAAAAATTTACGAGGTCCATTCGATTTCTGTTCAGGACGGATCGTGAGATTATAACTTGGGAACGCCCGACAGAGAGGATACAAGGTCAACCTACTCCTAGACTCGTTAAATGCATCCTTACATTTTCAGGCAAATCCTCCGACTCTTCTGAATCATCATCTGAAATGGGAGACACTAATGAACAGCTCATTGCCATTATGGCCCAACTTCAACTGATGAACTCACGTCTTGAGGAACAAGATAAAGAGATTAAGGCGCTGAGGGAGAAGCTAACTGAGGAGGACGAGCAAGGCGACACTCCACCACCATTCAAAACCAACACAGATTTGAGGTTTGAAAAACTCGAGCAATTGATCCAGTCAATTCCTGCGCTCGAGGGTCAGGCTCATAGCCATGACATCATTGATCCTGAACTGAGGGACAAGCTCCCTAAAAAGGTAACATTGGGTGACCTCCCGAAATTCAAGGGGGTCGAAGACCCAGATGACCACTTGAGAGCTTTCTCCATCCCTATGGCTCTCAAGGGCATGAGCAAGGACCTGTTTGCTTATGTCTTTCCTTTAACCTTGGATGCACATCCATCCAAGTGGTTCAGGTCACTGAACAAAGCCAAGCTGAATGACTGGGACTACATCAGAGAAGAGTTCCACAAACAATACATCTACAATACTCAGCTTCCCATTGGCCTTCGTGAGTTGGAATTAACTAAGCGGAATTCCAACGAAGACTTTATCACCTTCCTCAACAGATGGAGGGAAAAGGCTGCACAAATGACTAACAGGCCATCCCAAGAGGATCAAGTCCGGTTGGTGATCCGTAACCTGCAGCCCAAGTATGGGGATCATATCAAGTTCCAACCTATAGAGTCTTTCACGAAGCTCTGTAAGGTGGGCCTGCTGATTGAAGAAGAGGTACAGGCTAACAAGAACAAGGGTTCTAACAACAATAACTCTTTCAAGAAGAGTAATACTAACCCTTCTACCTCTAAAAGCAACGACATCAATGCTCTAACTACTGACAAGAAAGGTTATCAGGGCCCTCAAAGGACATTCACTCCTTTAGGCATGTCCCTAGAAGAAGCCTTCACTAGGCTTCATGCAAAGGGAGCACTTCAGGCTCTTGGCCCTACTCCGGACCCTCCTCTTGAGAAGAGATCCAGTAGATGGAATCCTAATTCCTACTGCAAGTACCATCAAGGGAATGGGCATCTGACATCACAATGCTGGACTTTGAAGCATCATCTGCAGGATATGGTTGAAGACGGTAGGTTACCAATTCCGCCTGCGGCAAAAGTCAACAATAGCGGCAACCCCTTGGGAAATGCCTAAATAATGCAGAAGGCTTAATCATTTAGTGCTAGTTTTCTAGGTCGAGTCGGAGAGTCCCTCCCCTTGCTATTTCATTTCCCTTCCTGTCAAGTCTATGTCAATTAGGTTTTTACTTCTAATAAGCCTTGTTTCATTTATTTTCAATCAATAATATAATTGCATTTTCATTTTCATTTTCATTGGCCCTCCATCATTTTATTTATGCTTCTAACTCAATGATGAAACTCAAATCACCTAATGAACTTGACTATAATAATAAAAAAGATCTGAAAAAAAAGAGAAATAAAAAAAAATGGACATACTTTGGATCAGGAGTTGTCCCCTCTCCCTTCCATTACCTTTCATAAGCCATCATCCTTAAACCATCATATCAATAAACCAAACAATCCCTTCAACATCAAAGCTCCACAAATAACCTTCAAGCCTTCCAATACCCTAAACCAAACTTGTGTGCAAGCCTTACTACAAAAATATCAATGCCAGGCAAAAACAAAATAAAAAAACTTCAAAGTGCGAAAAAATGAAAAAAGCAAAAGAAAACGCACAAGGCAAAAAGAAAGAGCCAAAGGCAAAAAGAAATAAAAGTCAAGCTAGGGGGCTTGCACACAAGTTCTACTCCTCATTCAAATCCTTCAATCCATCAAACCTTTAGAACCCATGTAATCCAAATCCATAATCCTTACATTAGCCTTTAACCTTTCAACCTTCCATATTCAATCTTAACTCCTTTTTTCAAGGTATGTCCAAGCCCGCTAGGTTGAAAACCCGAAAGGGCGGCCTAGGCAAAAGATAGGGCACAAAAAAATGATAAATAAAAAAAAGAAATCAGATCTAGAACTACGAATGGTCTGATTCCGCAAGGATACGTAGGAATCCTCATCTCGAGGTCTGACCGCTTCAATAAAATAAAAATTAGTCGTGGTCTAATGATTTGACTTTCTAGAGTTTAGGAGCATACTCTTTCTAGATCCCGACATAGACTCGAGTCTGAACCTAACCTCGTTAAAGCCTTTTCCTACCTACATTTATTTAAGTCACAAATTAAACCTTTTTATTTTTCAATCCAAGCTCTCCTTGTCCCTGAAGGACTCTCCGACAATTCCATGATTTCTGGCGATATTTGACTTTGCCTATATCAACTTCCCAATAAACAATCCCCAGTGACAACTTTCAATGTTCAAGACAGATCATTTACATTACAATTTCAGATCAAGTACATGACAAACTCAAGACAAGCTCACCCAAAGTGGGGGCTTCCTACGTGTGGTGGTTCCTCCAATTCAAACCAAACTCTCGAAGGGTTGTAATCCGCGGACCTCGTTTACGGACCCCAATCATTTACTAAAAACGATTTTCGGAAATCATTCAATGCATTTCTAATCAGTCTATCATTCTACACATCTTCTAGCCTTGCAAAATCCTGACCTTGCATTGCATTTCATACATTCTAGTCTTGCATAACACTGACCTTGCATGACGTGTCACCCTTTAGCTTTGCATAACCTTAATCCTTGCATAGCGTCTCATGCATCACAATGTGCTTATGTGAGTTGTTTGCACCTATCTGCTAACATCTTTCCCTGCAGGTAATCAGATTGCTTGTAGTTATTGTCCTGCATACTAACTTTGTTTTGCAGAGACCGGCGGTTATAGATCAGTTCTAAACTACAGAGCGTTTAGAATCGTTCTCCGTCCCGACACCGTATACTTTGACTATCGGTTTCCTGAACCTCAGTCAAAGTGGGGGCTTCTGTAGACACATAATCGTGTCTCCCCATTTAAGGATCCAATGATGAAACATACCGCGGCACTAGTTGGCGCGACCCAACGGAGGAGCAATCTAAAGAACCATTCTAAAATGTGTTCTGAAATGATATTCTAAAGCCCAATTAATTGTTCATGATAATTAATTATATTTTAAGCCCATAAAATGTTTTAAATCCATTTTAAAAGCCCAATCAAATATTTATTATTTTAATAAATATTTTTCATAATCATTTCCATTATCTTCAATCAATCAAAAATCAGATTTTTGATCCGTAAAATTCCATCTCCGGAATTTTAGGGATAGAAAAGTATCTTCGAAAGACGCGCAAAGGAATATGCTCGAATATTCCCGAATATGCGCCAGACACGGGGGCTGCGCTCAGCGCGCCACGTGAGTCCAGTGCATTGGCCAGAACACGTCAGGCGAGCCAATGAGCGCCTGACACGTAGATTTCGTGACTCACACAGACACCTGCGTCAGACGCAAGTCTTGTGTGAGACGCAACTTTCTTTTCTATCTTTTTAAAAATGCGTTTACACGTGTTCAATCTTCTTGATTGGGCAGGCTGTGTCAGGCACACCAATGTGCGCCTGACGCATGGCATTGTGCTTGCCACGTAGGCTTGCGCCTGGCGCAAGGCTTGCGTGCTGCGCACACCTTCTTTTTCCTATAAATACTCCGTATTTTCCCGAATTACGGACGGCTTTTTCATTATTATTTACGAACACAAATATATTTACGAATACCTCTACAAAACACTTCGAATACTCAAACACTCAATCAATCAAATACTTTCAATTCCTTCAATCAAATCTTCATACCGCGTTCTTGGTTCCACGATTGCTCCGCCTAAAGATCGTTGCGCTCCTCAATCTAAGCCGCATAGGTATAATACCTGAGGGTCCTTGAATCAATTATTTTTATATTGAAGTTACTAATCATTTGTTTCATGATGTAGATCTTTGGTATAAAATCGTTATACTGTATATTCTAATCTCTTTTCTCTTTATTTTTATTTATTTTTCATACATTGTTATCATACTTGCCTGATCGTTATATGCATGCTATATGATTGTCCTGTTTCAATGCTTTTATCACCCACATGTTATTTTTGCTAATCAAAGACCTAAAGAATTGTTCTAATATTAATCAGATTAATTTGGACAACCTGCTAGGTTCCCTGTAATATTGATTGCCTAATAACATGTCACTAAAATTAGTCTTTTTATGTGTTTCCTTAACCAATTTAGACTAATTATTTTTAGGGTGCTTAAAACATTATTTGATTATTCTTTGACATAAAATCTGCAATGAATCGATATTTAGTATAGGCCAGCAATGGGCAATATAGTTCCTGACTATATTGTACCCTCACCCCCGAACTCAATCTTTGGTTCATTTTGACCATCTATGGAGTCATGACGGGGAAATCTACATTGGATAATTTGTCCCTATGTTTTTCCCATATCCAATTAGGTTTATGATTCTTCCTAAAAAGAATTGTTGGAGACTTCTTTCAAAACAATTTTCAATAAAACCTTTACAGTGGGGTAGTCAAATCTAATACGCGTTCACACCACGTAGGCGAAGTAAAAATACGCCTACACATGGCCATCATTTTTAAGCAAATATACGAAGCGTGGGATCAATCTCTTAGTCATGGATCCTTTTCAGCCTAAACCTAAACCTGACCATAGTTTCAAACGTAGAACAAGTATTTAGGTTGAGAACTTTGCATCCTTGTTACGTGCCAATTTGTTTGTGTATGCATATTTTGCTTAATATTGAATTGAAAACATTGGTATATAGTGCATCTAAAATCGCATCTAGAAAAATAGTCCAATTGACCAAACTTTCGTTAAATTGCCAAATTGCATGCCGGGGAGCAATGCGCCAAAGGGACCTTGGTGCGCCTGACGCATCGCTCTTGAGCGGGACGCACATACTTTGTGTCGCGCGCATCATCAATGCATGGCACGCAGCCTGTGCATCTCATGTTGTTGTCAATTTGGCCATCGTAATGGTCAATTGCGTCCTTAATCGCGTATCGAGAATTGTTGAATTAACCAACACCTCGCCCAAATTACCAAATTACATGCCATGGAGCAATGCGCCAAATGCACCTTTGTGTGCCTGGCGCATTGCTCTTGCGCCGGACGCACAGGCTTTACGCCGCACGCAACATCGTTGCATGGTGTGCAACCTGTTCATTTCATGTTATTGTCAATTTGGTCATTGTAATGGTCAATTCCGCATTTTTCCTTCTGCATTCATTTAGCGTCATGATCGTTACCAGGGTAATTTTGTCGAAAAATGAATCTCACCTAATTCTCAAAGATAAAATGCCCCTTTTTCTTTTTGAGTCCTATCACCATCGTGTCTCATTTTGATAAACGATCATGATAATTTCGGATCATCCATCTCTTCCTTTCTTCTATCTTTTTTTCATGTACATCATTTAGGATCTGTTTTTAGTGTGCACCTTATTGTAAAAACCCCATCCGCTTAGGAATTCTAACTCAATTATAAGTCCATCTAGCCCAAATATTTAGGTTTACCCAGTTTCATTACATCTAGAATTCTTAAGCTCGTTTAACTCTATTCATGTTAGGAGTCCTAATACCATATAAGTTCATCCATCTAAAGAGTCTAGGGTCATTAAAGTCCTTACCATCTTAGGAGTCTAAAATCCATAGAAGTCCACGCATAGAAAGAGTCTAAATTCATTAGAATTCCGTCCATCTTAGGAGTTTGGGTCCACTAGAGTCTCATGCATATAACGAGTGTAGCATCCTCAGAAGATCATCAAGTCTATAATTCTAAAATCATTAGAAGTCTATCAAGTCCAGGATTCTAAAACCCGTAAAATTTTGTATCCATTTGAATTGCATTCATACTAGAATTCCTTTTCATTGCATAGTCCGTCACTCATACAATTCATGCATAACTAGAGTTCTTAGGCATTTAGAAGTCTCATTGCGAACTCCTCATTTCATTTCATGCATTCAATATTTAGTAGTCTTGAACTACAAGAGATATGATTCCCTCTTTTGGGATATTTAGACAGCCTTTACAGGTTCAAACGCATAGATCTATCGAGTCATGCATACATGCATAGGTCTAGGTGCATCCAAAAAAAGTCATACATATATGCATTCGGTCTAGGTGCATCCAAAAAAAGTCATGCATACATGCATTAGGTCTAGGTGCATCCACAAAAATCAACAAAAAAACACGCATGCATATAAGAATAAGTCTTCTTCTCCTAGGAGCTCAAACATTCGATTCATCTCTTCTTTTCACCTTTTCTTTCTCTAGCTCTCCATTGATGATCCATGTAGAATTCAAGAAACATTGAAATGGGCAGTCTATCATATACCGAGCAATAATTTGCTGAAATGGCTAGAGCCTTAGTCAAGCTTACTAGTATGATGGAAGAAATAACTATAAGACTTAAGAGGGTCGAATCTAGTGGGTCTCCTGGATCCCACAGGGTAACCAATACCAATTCCTATTTTGAGCCCAATGATAACACCAGGGAAAACTCCTTGAAAAATTCTCCTCAACTGATATCCCTAAATTCAAACCAACTGATAACCCAAAGTATCATATAGGGAATTTCGTACCCTCACCTTCGAACTCAATCTTATTCGTACCCTCACCTTTGAACTCAATCTTATTCATACCCTCACCCCCAAACTCAATTTGTGGTGCAATGACCATCTATGGAGCCATGACGGGGAAATCTACATTGGATAAATCCCTAATTTGTCCCTACGATTTTGATGTATCATATTTATATATAGTTTTTAGGTGCATTTAGGTTGCATTTTAAAGCATTTAGATTCATATTTAGGTTCAATATTGCATTATATTCTTAAGTTAAGCACTCCTATTTGGTATGTTTTAGTGTTTTCGATGAATTTCAAGTAATGAAAACATATTTGGAATATAATTAGCTAAATTTGAGGATTAGTAGCATTGGGAAGGACAATATGCTGCATAAGGAACGTTTGAAGTATAATTAGTACGAGTTTGAGTGAAAACAAAGCGGAAAATCATTAGAAGAAATGTGAAAAGGAGTCACGTATGCTCTTCTGACCATAACTTTTGATGTGCTTCTGATAATCTAATAATTCCAGTGGATTTGGAAACTAGACTTGAAGAACTTTCCAACAATAGGTAGTACGCCCCAAGGAGACTTCTAGTCAAGGATTTATGCCTTTCGGAAGTTCGGAATGTTTCTGCTGGAATCTGCTACCGTACGCGCGGATAGTTAAATCCGCTCATTTAATGAATATTTTGACTTTCCTTATCTTTGCAACTTACTTTCCTAGTCATATTAGGTTACTTAATATTATTTAGGTTAGGAATCCTAATTAACTCTCCTTTCTACTACTCTCTCTCACGTTATTTTATTCATAGTTTAGTTTTCTTCTTCTTTTTCTCTCAAGCTTTTTAAACCCTAGTTTTTATTCTTCTTCATAAATTCATGAGTTTAGTTAGTTTCTTTCATTGATTTTTTAAAATTATGCTTTCCTTTGTATATTTAGATTTTATTCTTTATTTCATGATTGAGTAGTTTTTTTTCTAGGGTTTGGGAATCCATGTTTATATGTTATGAATCTTGATTGATGTTATTGATGGTTTGATTAGTCATTATTGTCTCTAATTGATTAGTGTTTTTATTGTTAATCTTGCAACCTGATCAATTGTTTTATTATATCCTGCTAATAAGAGTTAGAATTGAAAGATCAATTCTTTATAGACTTACCTACAATTAGCAAATCTGATTATGTTAGCGACGACCGTACTGCATATGTTGATTTGAGAGCGTTAAGACCCAACCATAGGATTAACATGTACTATAGATATCTGATTAATTGAATCATTGATGGTGTTTTGATAGTTTTTAAATATAAGCATGGTGAACCATTTCCCTAGATCCTTTTAGTTTGATTTTCGTATTTTATTAGTTTATAACCTTAAATGTCAACTTTGTGATCTTGTTTAGTTTCTCCATACTTTATAAGCTAGATTAAAATAACCATCTCTCTGTGGATTCGACCCTACTTACCCTACTACATTGTTAGAAGGTTTTGCAGCAATTATTTTTTGACAGGTGTACGACAACCTATCAGATTTCCCAATATCCAATTAGGTTTATGAGTCTTCCTTTAAAGACTTGTTGGCGACTTCGGAATGGTTTCAATAAAAGCTTTGCAATGAGGTAGTCAAATACACGCCCACAATTTGGCGACTTCAATGGGGAGGAATATAAAAAAAATTCTTTAAATGAGTGGGTGAAACTCGAAAAATACGATTCATAGTTTTTTTATGCCTTTGAATCACATTACAGTTTTGTATATGCATGACTATTTATCTAGGCCACTATAAGGACAATCGTCCCTACCTCATTAGCGCATGTTCTATGCGTGACACCCCCTGGGGGTTTGTGCTTTGTCCCTCAAAAAAATATTCTTGAGTGAAAGTGTTGAATATTAGTCCTAAGCAAACCTACCCAACCATGACATTGCTCTTTTGTTCCTAACTTGGGATTGGAGTGCGTCCTACACGTGGCTATCTTATTAAGCAAAGATACGAAGTATGAGATCAATCTCTTAGTCATGGCCCCTTTTCAGCCTAAACCTAAACCTGACCATAGTTTCAAAAGTAGAACTGGTATTTAGGTTGAGAACTTTGCATCCTTGTTACGTACCAATTTGTTTGTGTATGCATCTTTTGCTTATTATTGAATTGAAACCATTGGTATATAGGCACCTAAAATCGCCTCTAAAAAATTGTCTAATTGACCAAACTTTCGCCAAATTACATGTCAGGGAGCAATGTGCCAAACCCACGTTGGTGCGCTTGGCTCGTCGCTTTTGCACTGGACTACAAGCTTCAATAATATGGACAATTGCTCTTGCCTCATTTGACATCAAATATGTAATAGGCTATTACAATATTGGCTAAAATTTCAAGATTTAAATAAATGAACCGACCTAGATTAATCTTTTGAGGGTGTTGAAATCAATTGCTCGGTTGTTTATTTGCATAAAACTAGACATGAATAGTTTTAAGTTGAGGCCAAAAATTGGCGAATTTAATTCCTGATCATATTCGTATCCTCACCCCCGAAATTAATATTTGGCACATTGACCAATTATGAAGTCAGACAGGGAAATGTACATTGGATAAGTCCCTAAGATGTTCCTACGGTTTTTCAAATCCAATTAGGTTTATGAGTCTTCATTTAAAGACTTGTTGGCGATTTTTTTTTCCAAACGAACTTTTAGAACTAAAACCTTTGCAATGACGTAGTCAAATCCGAGCTCATCCCGCTTAGGCAATAATAAGATGCCTACAGAATCCTAATCCCAACAATAATGTTGGGGAATCCTCTTCTTAGGTGACAAAGGGCCTTTAGACATGTAGGTAAATTTCACAATCCACAAATAAAAATAGGAATACAATGGGAAATAAACAAATCAAAATATATAAGAGTTTAAGAAAGGAGGAAAATAAGGAAAACTATATTTAAACCAATTTTGTCTTTGATATAGTAAGCAAGGCCTAGGTTCTACTTGTATATTCAGATTTCAACATTTACTTTCACATATTCAATGTGGTCGCCAATCTTTCCATATTTAAGCCATGTTTGGTAAATGGCTTTTTCATTGGCTTTTGGCTTTTGGCTTTTCAATTTGGTCAAATAGCCAAAAAAAGTGTTTGGTTATTGGCTTTTTGGTTGGCTAAAAAGCTGGCTTTTAAGCCAAAATGAGAGCAGCTTTTTGGATTGACTTTTGGCTTTTTGGCCCACAAACTCTCTAATAAACAGCCAACAACCACAATTAATTTTGCCAAACACTTTTGCAAACAGCTGGCTTAAACAGCCAACTTAAAAAGCCAATACATACAGCCAATGCTTCCAGCCAGTCAAACAAGCCAACTAAACAAGCCAACTAAACCAGCCAAAAGCCAACAGCCAATAGCCGATTGCCAAACAACCCCTTAGTGTAGACGCCAGTCTTTCCCTATTTATCTAATTTTATGTCATTTATGGAGTTCTTATGTAAGGTAGTACTATATGTCTTGATCTGGTTACATCAACATACTAATTATGTTAGAGATCTACTATGTAGCACCTAGTTCTACGCTTCAAAACATCAAAGTATAATCTCATTTAGTAGATTTCATATGTGACCCAATCATAATATAGAGGGAAGAGCTTAGTCACTTAAAAAAATGAGAAGAAAATGCTCGATAATTTCTTATGGTAAAGAGCTAATTTATATTTCTTTAAGTTCCACCTTTAGCAATATGTTCGTAAATGAAAATCGACCAAAACTTAACTTAAATTTCCATAAGAATAACATAAGTTGATGACAAGTTGTTGCATAATATATACCTAGATATGCTTTAAATTAATTAGCAACATAATTAAAGCTCCAGATATTGAAAAATTTCTTTTTATATCTTTAAGTTTTTTCATCATTCATGTGGCCATTCTCAAGAGTGTGTTAATTCTTAAACACAAACAACATGATTAATCTTTATTTCTTAAATTGTGTCCTAGATTTAAGTAAAGAATAACTCAATTATGTGAACGTGAGCCTCAATTTTTTTTATATATATTTTGTATCAAATTATTTATTACATTGAGTGCTTCAATTTTATCAATTTATGTCTCAATTTTCTCTGTAAGTGTCTCGATTTTTCTTACCATTAGTGTTACAATCTTATGTAAGTGTTTTTTATTTTCTCAGCATTAACATCTTAATGGCAATTCATTTGATAATTGTTGCTTTATTTTTCTTTATAAATTTATAGTACCATATATTACCACAACAATTGTGGTATTGAATGTGAATGATAAAAATTTGAATAATTGATGAACTTCTATTATCATGAAAATGAGTTGGGGATTTTGTGAAAATTACACATGATTTTTTATTACCATTACCACTATTTAGTACAAACTACCAAATGGGCCATAATTAAATGAATATTGAGAGGAAAATTGAGGGTACAAAATTGACAACAAAATAACTAGTTATCACTTGACATCAGAGGATTTGGAGATGTTGTCAAGATGCCACATAGAGAAAATCTTGTCAATCAGAAAAAGAACATTTGAACATCTTCAGTCGTCCTTATACCTAGTGCTAAATATTCCATTTTGAAAAGGAACATGGATGACAATTGAACTGTGACCTTCTTACACTAATTCTGATACCATGTAAGATTTTGGGAAAACTCCCTAGTCGGAGTATTCTTTTATTGATCATATTTATAAGGGTTATAGTGCTTTCCCAACTATGTAAGGGAACCTAATAATATTAGGATAATTACTACATTAAATAACAACCCTAAACCGAAGATAATTCTATTCTCTATCAACGATGAAATAAACTGAGGTAGAATGACTCATTGTTGACTATTTGTGTTTTATTGAGGGGTTTCAATATTTTTGAGAGGTACATATTGGCAGAAAAATTTGATGAGGACACACTAGAAAAGGAATAAATTAAGATGAAAAATATCACGAATTGAGAAGCATTGGCTCAATTTAATGGTAAAACATCACATATAAGGCTTACTAAAGGAGATTTTGAGAACTACAATTAATTATCCATTAATGTGTTTCAAACTAGAATGAGATTTTGGATCGAAAGTTATAATGTTAGTTGATGATAGTTTTGTTCGTTTTCGCTGATTAGCAGCTTTGAAGTCGGTAATAATAAATGAGCTGCCTCGACCAAAAAAGTAAATAAAGAAAAAAGTGTGTGTATGCGTTACTCAATTTGCATCGAGTGATGATCGCAATTAATACTTTTATATATATATATTAAAAGACATTGCCAAATCAATTTATCTACCACATATAATAACTATTTTCTCATTATTCATATGCCTAATCTCCATGTGACGCCCATAATTAGAAGTAAGATTATGACCAGTTTTGAATAAGTGGCTAGTGGTTTAAAAAGTAAGAACTTAACCATCAATTTAATACAATCTCACAACTTTTATTTGAAAT
Organism: Beta corolliflora; assembly: GCA_947648045.1. Taxonomy (NCBI): domain Eukaryota; kingdom Viridiplantae; phylum Streptophyta; class Magnoliopsida; order Caryophyllales; family Amaranthaceae; genus Beta; species Beta corolliflora. Next base: position 511,095 of record CANSZD010002914.1, on the reverse strand, counting down.
CAAAAGATAACATAACCACATCATATCTTCTTAAAAGCCTTAATAAAATAATTTTCACATGCTACGTTATATCGTAATAGCAAGGAATTACTATAATCTTCGCTCTTACCCTTACTCATAGTCCCTCCATCAACTTTACACTTCATATTTTTTTTTTCATTTAAAATTATAATTTTTTACATTAATTATAATTACTTATCACACTGGTTGCCTTAACTAAATTCTCAATAAAACATACATCAATATAATAATCCGGAGCTTCATTTAGTCGATTCACTAGTTATTGATACAAGCACGCCTTCCAACCTCAACCGTCATCAAAACATCGTTTCAAACGAAGTTTTACCATAACATTCCACAAATTTGGAACTAGTATGAGGTTGATTCAATTATGGAATCATGAATAGTCATTGGAATTCAAAACCCCTATATAAACACAATAACTAATTATCCATAAATCCTAATCAACTTACTAAAGAGAGGCACTCTACTCAAATCAAGAACTTTAATTAAATTTTTTTAAAAAGAATAGTAATTAACATGTTACATTGGACCGCCATGCATCCATCATCACATCCATCCCACCATCCATGGATGAATAGTAGACGGAGGGATTTGACTTGCAATTTTATTTCTTTTTGGAGAGAGAAAATGTAAAGAATGATGGAATGAATGAAAACTTCAATCCGATGGAATGCTAATTTGACGTCCGCAAGGAGACATACTTCTCGTTCTTTCTCTCTCCTCCTCCCTTCTCTCTCTTGCTTAGATACAGCGAAGAACAGCGGACAACCAAGAGAAAAAAAAAGAGAAAAAAAAGAGAAAAAATATATTAAAAAAAAATAGCAAAAAAAAAAATAGAAAAAAATTAGAAAAAGAGATACTGAGATAGACCCTTTCTCTCTCTTATTTGCTTCCCTCATTAGTTCAGATATATTGATTTTTAGAAGAGTTCCATTGAGGAAAAAAACACTTTGCCCCTTGAAAAAAAAAAAAAAAAAGGGAAAAAAAAGGAACCCTAAACTCAAGCCATTTTCATTGGTGGGTCTCTTACTACTTGAAGTAAAGCTGAGAAAAAAAAAGAATTAGCACAAACCCAGTTCATGTTTTAGTGTTAATTTCAATACCCAAATCCCAATTTTGGGAATTTTTCTCTCTAGATTAATTTTTTGGAGTGTTGAAAATTATGCTTAAACTTTGGTGAGTTTTTGTTTGGTTTAGTCAAATTCAGTCTTCTTTAGTTCTTTCAACCACTTTGAGAGTCTTTTACTTTTTTTTTTGGCTTACATCAGTTCATTGAAATAATCTGATCGATTTATTTTATTTACTCTACTTTTGTTTCTATTTTTGTTTTATTTTTGTGGGTTTGCTCTGTTTTGTTTAACTACTATTAAATTCTGTTTGGATTTATGTAAATTTGAAGTTGGGTGCTTCTATTTTTGTGGTGAACAAGTCCAAAATTTGAGGTTGAAGTTGGTTCAAGTTTAAATTGCTTGAAGATTTTGAAGTTGGGTGTTTGAATTTTTTTGGGATTTGGATTTGTTTAGGGTTCGATTGAAGTGGGTTTATTTTGTATTTTTTTGGGTTTAATTGAAATTGAAGGGTTCTTACTTTTTTTCTTTAATTTTCCTCTTTGTGCAGAATGAGTGGGATCCGAAGATTTGAAGTTGAGTGATAAAATTAGCGCAAAAGCTCGTGGATTTCTTGGAGTCATCGACATTGTAGAATGCTAAGAAGCAAAGGTTGTTGCTTGGTTTGTTTAATACCTTTACGAGGTTATTTATTCAGTGACTCTCAAGTTCTTATGGTCAAACATAAAGTTGTTTCAGATTCTTCAGAGTGTGGTTGCTATTTTGGAGTATCATGCCTTGGATATCATAGTAAATTATATGGTGGGTCGTCTTGTATGTCCGAATTTTCGAACGGTCTGTAGTGTAAAATATAGTTGCTTTAGCAGGATATATGTTGTTTTAGATAGTTAATTTGTTATTGAAGCAGTGATAGTGTTTTTTGAGATATTTTTGATATAAAGATGGTGCCTTCTGGGCCTCCCACCCCAATTGGTGGTGCCCAATCTGTTAATCCCTCACTTTTAAGGTCGAATTCCGGGATGTTGGGAGGTCAAGGTGGTTCGATGCCTTCGCAAGGGGCTTTTCCCTCTCTAGTCTCCCCCAGAAATCAGTTCAATAATGTGAACTTGCTGGGAAATGTTCCTAATGTTACATCACTCCTTAATCAGTCATTTGGAAATGGCGGTGCAAATCCCGGAATTCCTGGTGGCGGGAATGGCCCCAGAGGTGGGCTTGACGCAGGAGCTGAGTCTGATCCCCTTTCTGGCATTGGCAATGGAATGGGTTTTAATCCTCCTTCCTCTTTTGGGGGTTCTAATGCTGTGAACCCTAGTTCATCTGGTCAGGTTCAAGGCCAGCAGTATCCGAATTCTTCCAGTAATCAAATGTTGCCAGATCAAGCACAAAACCAACAGCTTGAATCCCAAAATTTCCAGCATCAGCAGCAGTTGCACCAATTTTCTGCTAACCAGCACTCGCAACAGCAACAATTTCGTGGTGGGTTAGGTGGTGGTGTTCCTGTGAAAGTAGAGCCCCAGGTATCGGGTGATCAACATGGCCCCTCACAACAGCAGCCATTGCACACTTTAAGAGGGCTTAGTCAGGTTAAGTTGGAACCACATCAATTGCAGAATATGCGAGGTATTGGGTCTGTAAAGATGGAACAACACTCAGATCAGTCGATGTTCATGCATCAGCAGCAGCAGCATCAACAACAGCAGCAGCAGCAGCAGCAGCAACAGCAAATTCTGCAGCAAATGTCTATGTCGAGGCAAACCCCACAAGCTGCTGCGGCGGCCCAGCTTAATCTTTTGCAGACACAAAGATTGATTCAGCTGCAGCAGCAACAGCAACAGCAGCAACATCAACAACATCACCAACATCAGCTTCTGTCGTCTATTCCGCAACAAAGATCTCAAATGCAGCAGCAGTTTCCACCCCAGAACTTGCCTCTTAGGTCACCTGTGAAACCAGTTTATGAACCTGGGATGTGTGCCCGTCGTCTCACACATTATATGTATCAGCAGCAACATAGACCAGAGGTTAGAGCTAGGTTTATGAATAATTTCATTGAGCATATGCTTTCTGACCTATAGTGGTTCGTAAGTTTGTTGTTAATATTATGCAGGATAATAATATTGATTTTTGGAGAAAATTTGTGGCTGAGTATTTTGCTCCAAATGCCAAAAAGAAGTGGTGCGTTTCTATGTATGGAAGCGGTAGACAAACGACTGGAGTATTTCCTCAGGCAAGCTACTATATACAATTTGAATCTCATTATTTTGGTGCTGCATATGAACATTTCTACTTTCTTGAACCTTTTAGCACTTGCTCTGAAATTTTCTTTCCCCTTGCCCTTCTCTTTACTTGCTTCAAGTTTATGGAGCATTTGTGTGGTACTAGAATATTTTGTATGTTTCATATGGTTTGGCCTGCCCAGTAGGTCTAGAGCACAGAATGCGAAGGGTGTATGTTGTCTTTTCTCTACATTGTATCTCGTGCTTTGTTTTTTAAAAGCTTCCTGTTTCCAGTGTTTCAGTTTCCTTATAGACCTTATAATAATGAAAAATTATGTGCAATTTTCGAATTGTCAGGATGTATGGCACTGTGAAATCTGCAAGCGCAAGCCTGGCCGTGGTTTTGGTGCGTATGGTTTTCATGATGATGTTTTTTTAGCAATATATGTTATTGCTTAATGGCATGATGTTTGCTGGCCTGTGATTGACATTCTATAATGATGGTTTGTCTCAGAGGCAACTGTCGAGGTTTTGCCAAGGCTCTTCAAGATCAAGTATGAAAGTGGCACATTGGAAGAACTTCTTTATGTTGATATGCCTCGTGAATATCAGAATTCATCAGGTCAAATTGTTCTGGACTATGCAAAAGCAATTCAGGAAAGTGTTTTTGAGCAGCTACGTGTTGTTCGTGATGGCCAACTTCGCATTGTTTTTTCCCCAGACCTTAAGGTTTGGATCAGTATATTTATGTCCTATTCAAGAAGATCTTGGCATACCTAGGTAACATATTACTTAATTTCTGATGTTTATGTTAACTTCTAGATATGCTCATGGGAATTTTGTGCCCGGCGTCATGAAGAGCTCATTCCTCGACGACTCTTAATACCCCAGGTCATGTACCTAAATTGGTGGATTCTGAATTTTTTCTTTTATCTATCAAGAAAGTGAAGTTTTCTCTTTGCTTTCCTAATTTCCTGCTGATATGCTAGTTATAGATTTCATTTTACAAGGATAGTGCCCCGATTGAGCTTTGTGCATGGATGTTATGATCTTCCAATGTTAACCGTATGCAAGTTTTTAGGAGTGTGCATGAAGATGATTCCGTTGTTCTCGGCTGTCGACTCCCTGCTCGCTTAAACCTCTATTTAACGTCCCTATGAAAGTTTAGTGAAATAATAAGCTTGCTACCTTTTCTGTGCTAGTTGTTAAAATGAAATGTTTGCTTTTTGAGCCTTTTTTTGGTTATGCATTTACTCTTTGCTTTGAAGACCAGAAAATTTCATTGGCTTTCAGATTAGACTATTGGTATTTGGATACATTGAAAGTTCTCACTACTTTTATATATTTGGTTTTGTAAGGCCGCATTTCTTTTTTTATTGTTAATCTGAAGGCTATGTGGATTCTGATGTAGTTTCATTTTAATGTATATAAATGACCTATGGATGATAAATTATGGAGGATCTGCGACCAAGAGTGTCCTTTTTTATGCCACAGATCAATGAGGGTTTGCCTCTTATTTTTCATTTTTTTTACCTCAAGGTCTGAATGGGGAGTGCTCTCTCTCTTATCTCTGTCAATTGATATTTTGATAATTTGCTCCTGTGACATGTTCACATAAGCTGTAGTTTGCTTACACATAACTTCCATATGCAGTATTTGCTATCATTTTCCTTACATGGATTTTTTTGAACCAAACTTCTAATTCTGGATCTCTTGTTAACGTTTAGCTCTACCACCTTAGCACTTTTCATTGACTTCATCTGCGCTATTCTAATATATCTAAACTCACTTCAATTTCTAAATTCTCTCTCATGAAATTGCCTATCCCCCCCATCCACCCGTGGGTGAGAAAAAAAAGATTTAAAGAGGATAATTTGTGATATCTACCTTGTGTATGCCATGTTTTGCAAGTTACGCATTTGAATTATTGTAAGGAATCACTACCTTGTATGACTCGTTGTATTGTGATACACTGTCTTTAAGGTAAACAAGCACCTACTTTGGTCCCGGCTTAATCCCCATTTGGCTCTAGTTGACCACCACAGGTAGCAAATCACCATTTTTTGCCCTTGATTGGCGAAATCTTGATAATTGAAGTTCAAATTAGGTTACTTATTAATATTTAATGTTTGGAATTGAAAAGAAAAGTGTCATACAGGATGGAAATTTCAAGAAAATGAAAACTTGCAAAAGGTTGTGGTTGACAAATTCCCCCATTTTTCCCAAAAAAATAATGAAAATCAGAAGGATGCTTTATTATAAAATAAATGGAAACGATTCCTCTCTTGAAAAGTAGAAACAAATCTTCAGGTAACTGGGCGGAATCTTGCATTTAGCTAATGTCTTCGCTGGCTTGATTCTAGTTTCCTGAGCAGATATGTGGTGGTTTTTCTTTCTTCAGATTATCAAGTCAAAAAGCCACAAAAGATATTTTTGTCTTTGTGTTTCAAAATGAGTCAAAACTTTAATGATTATGATACCAGGTTCCGTCTTAAATTATATCTGATCCAGTGCCTGTGGAAGCTCAATAACGAGTTGTGTATCTGTATTTTTTATGGAAGGGTTGAGAAGTGGCTTCCTTGTCTCTTATTTTTGTAGTGATTTAAAAGAAAACTCTACTTGTCTTAATGCCTTTGAGTGTATCATGCTTGGCTATTTATTACTGATTAGATGATGATTTCATGCAGGTTAGTCAGCTTGGCACTGCTGCGCAGAAGTATCAGTCTGCTACACAAAATTCATCATCCAACATGTCTGTTTCTGATTTACAGAGTAATTGTAATATGTAAGCTGCTATTCTCTTATTTTCTTGATTAGTAAGTGGATCACTTTGCGAGAGAATTTTGCAAATAAGTACTCTATTTACTTTTAAATTGTTCTTGGTTGCGTGCATGACAACCAAGTAAAACCACTTGGGTACCTCTGCCTTCTTGGTTTTGTTTTACTTGTGTGTTTGGCTGTCCTTATCTTCAGTATATTCTCCCCCTGACTTTTCGAAGAATCATAGTTAACAGGCTTTTAAGTTATTACATTGGTCATATGAGGTTCTTTTACTTGTGATATCTGTACATCAATCTACTCGTCCACTGTGAGGTTTTTGTATTTAGTTTATCAATAATTTTCTTGAACCTGCTAAAAAACTCTTAGTTTGTGAAACTGTGGCATAACTTGTACACATTATCTGAAAGCGAAACACGAAACTACCTTTTGGTGTATTTGCTAAACAAGTTCAATGCTATGGGGGGATTGAATGTGTGCACTGATCAATTTTTTTTCCCCCAATGCTCTTGTTTTAGGTTTGTTGCATCAGCTCGACAATTGGCAAAAACGTTGGAAGTGCCGTTAGTTAATGATTTAGGCTACACCAAAAGATATGTTCGCTGCCTTCAGGTATGGTGTTCAATTTTCTTTTCTATTGATTTAGGATCTGATTCTTTATTGTCTGTTTTGGATGTGGTCCTGCTTGTATCATTTTGCCAGTGTTGGGCTGTGCTCGCCTCACTCAAATCAAGCTCTAAACTCTTGACTTTGTTTTTTATTGTTTAGTTTATGTGCTCATCTATCAAAGGTCATTGTTGGTTTGTTCATTCTGCTGGAAAAATATTGATGCTTTTTTTCTAATAATATCTTTCCAGTAATTTAATTGTATATGTGGGCTTCTGTGACATGCTCTTTTGTGATTGGCAGATATCTGAAGTGGTCAATAGTATGAAAGACCTTATTGACTACAGTCGGTCAACAGGGGCTGGACCAATGGGTAAGATTTACATAACGATTCTGTTTTACTTTTGCTTCCTTGTTTGGACGGACCACCCACACATGATCATCAAGGATTAGGAATATTCCCAAAGCTAGCTTTTTGTTTCTACTCTCATGCCTGTTATATCATAATATATAAAATAAAATTGTTAAGTTACATAACGTAGGGGTATATGATTGTTTGACATTATACCAGTTGCAATAAAAAAGTGAACTCTTAGGAATCGTTACGAATGCCTTCGAGGAAGAAAACAGAAGGCTGATAGAAAGACACATGTTGCTTCTGAAGCCAGACTTTCAAACTAATATCTTCTGGTTTGTACTATTACATGGATCCATATAAGGATCCTTGACAAGACACAGTATAATGCTTAAGCAAATGATGAATTATGATTATATGTTCAGTTGCTTGCTGTCAGTTTGATGAAGGGGCCTAACTTGTGGCAATCCTCCTCCAAATTCCTCCATTAGCGAAGTTAACTTGTTTGATGGTTGTATCTGTTGACTTGCACATATCTCACAGATTTTTTATCCTGTTTCTGCTTGCAGAAAGTTTGGCCAAGTTTCCTCGAAGAACAAGCACACCGTCTGCTCTTCAAGGGCAAACCCAGCAACCTGAGGAGCAACAGCAACAGCAACAGCAGCCGCCATCGCAGCAACATCACCCTCAACAGTCACAGCAGGCAATGGTTCAGAACTCGAACAACAACGATCAAGGTTCTGTCCAGGCTGCGGTAATGCAGATTGGTTCGAGCAATGGGGTGACCAGTGTAAATAATAACACACTCAACGTACCCTCCACCTCTACTTCACAAAGTACCATCGCTGGGCTTCTCCACCAAAACTCAATGAACTCCCGACAACAAAACCCTATGAACAATGCTAATAGCCCATATGGTGGTGGAAGTTCAGTTCAGATGCCATCCCCTAATTCATCAAGCACGATGCAGCAAACACAACCTAGTCCTTCCCCTTTCCAATCGCCCACACCTTCTTCTTCTAATAACCCTCCCCAAACTTCACATAGTGCCATGGCGGCAACCACCAATCACATGAATTCAGCAAATTCACCCGTCATGTCCAATATTCACCAGCCAGCCCTCTCAGGTGATGGCGATACAAATGACACCCAGAGCTCAGTTCAAAAGCTCATACAAGAAATGATGATGAATAGTCAACTTAATCCTGCTGGTATGATGGGCATCAGTTCATTGGGAAGTGATGCGAAAAATGTGAGCGGCATTTTGCCAATGAGTGGCAACTCGCCTCTCAATGGTCTCATGGGGAACGGGCCCACAGGTAATAATTCTAGTATGGGTGGTGGGCCCTTAGGTGGCATAGGTGGAGGAATGGGCCAAGCTTCAGTTGTTAATGGATTACGAGCTGCCATGGGCAATAACTCAGTTGTGATGAATGGAAGAGTGGGTATGGCCTCAATGGCTCGGGATCAAAGTGTCAACCATCAGCAACAAGACTTGGGAAACCAAATGCTAAGTGGACTTGGAGCAGTCAATGGGTTCAACAGCCTCCAGTATGATTGGAAGCCATCACCATAACAGCAGATTATTAGAAATGGGTCTGAAAATCTGCTAGTCTTGGGTTCTGAAAAGAAAAACGAGCTGTTTCTGCAGCATGGTATTGCAAGGATGGAAAAAGATTAGGCTTTTGTGATTCCTTGTTATCCCTGATGAAAAGAGATAGCACCATGGACGGAGCTGAGGGTTTGAGCTTTGAGGAAGAAAGAGGATTGGGGGGGAGGGGGTTAGACACCACTTGTACTAATTTCAGAAGAGGAGAGGGAACATATAGCATAGTGTTTTACTATATTATTGAAAAGAATATCACATTTCTCAAAAATCAGCTGTTTTTGGCCTCTCTAACTTTGTCTTTCAGTGTTTTAACTCTGATCTTCAAGCTTCATATACTGCATAACCAGGAGCGAAATGGGCTCGATCATTGGATGATGAACGACAAGTAGAGGATGGATCCAATACAGTTTATGCATTGTACAACCATCTTGTAAGTTTCTAGAGCCTTTTTGTACACTACTAATATAATATGTCAGCATTCCCTTCAACTACTAGTGATGTTGCTTGGCGATGTTATAACATGTTCCTGAGTAGGGATCTCAGGTGTGCGACTTAATGGACTGTCTTTGGGTTGTTAAAACAACCACAAATAGTATCTAAATTTTAGTTTGAATGTATTAATGCATCATATACAATGCCTTGGAGAAAAGTTTTGTACCAAATATATTGAGATGAAGTGAACCTACTTGTGTGGCACAGGTCTACTAGATGATCTTCATATGTAAGGCTAATTATTCTGAAGAAACTAAGTTGATGTCTGTGTCGTCGATTGGACTGGATCAACGATGAAACCGTACATGAGTATTGACGTAGCACGGGCCTAACGCTATGGAATGACATTTGTTTGTGTCATTTATGTGTATCATGATATGCGTCACTCAATTTAATTGGTTGATAACAAGCATGGATCATTGGGATGCATTGGAATGAGTCTGAAAAAATGTGTTGTTGAAATTTGATTTTTATGCAAGGTTTAATAAGTAGATTATGAAATTGCAATTGTTTTAAAATAATCAAAATAGTTGATATATAGAATATAATCCAATCTGAGCATTTTTTTTAAATTTTTTTTTTGCGAAAGTGATATGAGGGCCATTGGCCATAAAATGTTTCAAAATAATTATTTGTTCTGAAAATCATTTTTAGAGTCTCTGAAAAGAAAATGTGCATTTTCTTTTTTCTCCTTTTCCCATTTTTTTCTTTTTATTTTTGTTGACCTATATAATAATTTGCCTCTTTTTCAGAGAAAAAGTAGCAGAATATCTTGTTGTTGGTGGTCTCAATATTACTATGCATAAAGAACTCCACAATTGACGTTTTTCCGAATTGAATTATATTCCACATATTGCTAATAATTAGATTATTTTAAATTAGTTTTTCTAAAGTTTAAACAAATTTTAATCAAAGGAGATGATTAATCATAGAATCTTTGGATAATGCTTTGTTACGATTGCATGAAAGTAATAATTGACTTCTTTAAATGCAAGTTTGATAATGCTAGTAACATGATTTATAATAATGTAATATTAGATTAGATGGGGAGGCCAGGTGGTCCCTAAAACATAAAATCGACTGGTTTGAGAAGGGGGGATGGAAAGAAGGCTAGATTTTATGCTACTATATGTTGGAAATAAATTTGTTTTAAATCTGCAACATCTGAAATATGGTGGGGAAGTATTAAAGATTATACCGGGAAAAAAATGTTTTTCTTGATGTTATAGTATACAGTGTAACTACCTGGAATAAATGTAGGCTCTACGTATATTGAAAAGGTACTGATATCTGCGGGAACAACAACAAAACGTCAAAAACAGTTATGGAATATGGGCAAAATTAGAAATAAGTAACTATAGGGGAGATTGATATATCTACTTATTAGATAAACTATTTAATAGAAATAGAGAGTTCAAAAATTATTAACATTTCTGAGTTTGAATCTACTAAATATTAATACTTATATTTAGTGGGTAGAGTACCCACTAGGATAAACAAAGTTTTGTCTTGACAATTTGGAAATTTTTGTTTGGTTGCACAAAGCAATGATAAGCAATTAAGATAATGTGTATCGAACTTTTTCGAAATGTAAATTATTATAATATATGCAACCCTAAAGTCTAATAATAATAAATTATAATTTTTTAAATTGGCATTGCGTGTCTTAGTTATCGCTTAATATTTTGACTTTTAACTTCTTATATGGAGTTGTTATAAATCAATTTTCAAAGGTAGCAATTTTGATATATACTTCCTCGGATTCTTAATAGATGCATCATATTGACTTTTTACACTATATAGAATGCAACTTTGACCATAATTAGAGTAACTACTATTGTGTAAAGATGATGTCATTATTTTAATTGTTGTTAGGTTAATCTCAATGTATATGTTAAATTTTTTTTTTTTGTAATTTTAATTTTAATAATATATAATCAAAGATATTGATGGTCAAAGTTGGCATCGACAAGTATGTTTAGTCAATATGATGCAACTAAACAGAGAAAGTGCATCAATAAATTTTAGATACAATATATGAAATTATATTAGTTTAGGAATATATAATAAAATCACGTTTTGATTAATTCAATAATGCCTATTAGATTACTCTGTTCTTACCTATGAGTATGCTTCATTTACTTTTTCACGATTTTCAAGAAATATGTTTGGCCATTTATATTTTTTATTTTTCATCAATAGAAATTATAAAAATTGAAATTTTAATGGTATATGTTATGAAGAATCTAACAACATCTTATATAATAATATTAATTTTCATTCTATCTATTAAAATTTATGGTCAACTTTATTAAAAATGGAGCAATAAGTTAGAAATAAAGAGAATACTTACTATATTCACTTTTAACTTATTAGGGTTGTATACTTATATATATCATTTCAAAAAGGTAAAATCAGGCCCCAAAAAAGGTGCAAGTAATAGTGAAGTACTAAGCTCTCCGTCAAAGAGCCATGATAAAACACTAACAGACTATCAATGACCCTTTTGCAATTAAAAAATTGTTGGAGGGTTTAACAGAAAACTCGTTATTTACTTTTTTTCCAGAAATTACCGTTGTACTTTTTGACAAAAAGTAAGATATCGAGCACACAAACATAAGTTAATTTATTTATTACAAGTGTCCTAAGCACATAAAAAGTGTTTGGTTTATAAATAACAAGTGTCTTAAATGCACAAATAAATTGTTTTGGAAAAAAAGCCGGCGAATCACGCTAATTGATGCAACTTTTACTTTTTACAGAGATTACAGTTGTACTTTTTGACGAAAAGTAAATTTAACACGAAAATATGTGTTGATTTACAAATAACAATTGTCTCAAACTCATAATTTGGAGTTGGTTAATAAATAACAAGTGTGTTAAACACACAAACATGGGTTCTTATAAATTAACAATTGCACTTTTTCGGGGAAAAAGCTGACGAAACACGCTAATCGATGCAGTTTTTACTTTTTTCAGATTACAGTTGTACTTTTTGACAAATTAAAATTAAGATTTAACACACACAAACATGGGTTGTTTAAAAATAACAAGTGTCTTAAACACATAAACAGAGACTGATTTATAAATAACAAGTGACCCAAGGGGAGAGTACTCCGAAAAGCCAACCTAAAACTATTTTAAAAGTGTTAAAGTTTATTTTAATGATCCAAAATCGTATTTTAAATCCCAGTTAATTATTCCTAATAATTAATGGTATTTTAAGCCCATAAAGAATTTTTCAAGCCCAATATTTTGAAAAAGCCCAATTAATTATTCAATGATAATTAATAAATATTTTTAAAAATATTTTTATAATTAAAATCGGATTTTATCCCGTAAAATCAGATTTCCAGAGTTAAAAGATAAAAGAAAATCGTTAAAACGCGTTATATAAAAAACGTGTCAAAATGTGTCAAAAGTAAGGCGGTGCGCCAAGCTGTGTCAGGCGCACCAATGTGCGTCTAAGACGTGGCTTTGTGAGCAACACAGAGTCGTGCGCCTGGCGCACTCCCCTGTGTGACACGCAGGCTGTCAATTCTATCTTTTTTAAAGCGTGTGCCACGTGAGCGCAGCTGATTGGTCAAGGTGCGTCAGACGCACCATTGTGCGCCTGACACGTGTAATTGTGCGTCACACAGAAACGTGCACCTGGCGTACTCTCTGCGTGACGCGCGTGTTTCGGTTTCTTATAAATAGGCTTCGATTTTCCGAATTAAAGACGTTTTAATATAATTTTCATACGACTTTACACTTCGACTCTACAAATACACTTACGAATTCTCTCTACAAAACTCAAACTTTTCAAATCTACAAACACATACAAACAAACACTTTCAAACATACATACACATTCATATTTTCAGGCTTCACGATTGCTCGTCCAGAAGGTTGTCAATATCTCAGACCCAAGCCACGGTATAATCATGAGGGTCCTTGAGTAATCTATTATTTTTATATTGAAGTTACTAACTGTTTCTTTCATGATGTAGATCTATAATATAAAAATCGTTCCTTTATACATTCTAATCCTTTTTTCCTTCTTTTTATTTATTTTTTTATTGTATGCTTGCCTGATTGTCCTGCTTGCCTTGTCATTACCTCACATGTTATTATTGCTAATCAAGACCTAAAGAACTGTTCTAATATTAATCAGATAATTTGGATAACCTGTTAGGTTCCCTGTAATTTTGATTGCTTAATAACATATCACTAAAAAAATAGTCTTTTATGTGTTTCCTGAACCAACCTAGACTTATTTATTTTTAGGGTGCATGAAAATATTATTTGGTTATTCTATTGCATAAAACTTGACATGAATCGATATTTAGTAGATGCCAGCAATGGGCGAATGTGGTTCCGTATGACCGTGTTCGTACCCTCACCCCCGAACTCAAATCTATGGTTCATTGACCATCTATGGAGTCAGGACGGGGAAATCTACATTGGATAAGTCCCTAATTTGTCCCTATAATTTCCCAATATCCAATTAGGTTTATGAGTCTTCCTTTAAAGACTTGTTGGCAACTTCAAAACATCTTCAATAAAATCTTTACAATGAGATAGTCAAATACGCGCTCACACCGCGTAGGCGAAATAAAAACACGCCTACAATTTGGCGACTTCACTGGGGAGGATTTAAAAAATAATAATTTTTTTTAAATGAGTGGGTGAAATTCGAAAAATACGATTCATGCTCTTTTTATGCTTTAGAATGACATTACAGTTTTGCATATGCATGACTATTGCTTAAGCTACCATAAGGACAATATTCCTTGCCTCATTAAGGCATGTTCTATGCATGAGGCCACCCCCGGGGGGTTTGCTCTTTGTCCTTCCAAAAAACTTCCTGAGCGATAGTGTTGGATCTTAGTCATAAGCAAACCTACTCAACCACGTCATTGTTCTCTTGTTCCTGACTTAAGAACTGGAGTGCGTCTTACACGTGGCCACCTTTTTAAGCAAAGGTACGAAGCGTGGGATCAATCTCTTAGTCATGGACCCTTTTCAGCCTTAACCTAAACCTTACCATAGTTTCAAACATAGAACTAGGTTGGAACTTTTGCATCCATGTTACATGACATTTACTTGTGATTGCGATTTTTGATTGTTATTAACTTGTCAATTTTTCGTTGTTATGCATTGCGTCTAAAATCGCGTCTAAAAAAAAAATAAAATATTGTCAATTTGTGTGGCACGCAGTCTGTGCATCGCATGGTTTTCGTCGATTTAGTCATCGTGGTGGTCGATCCTATGTTCGGTCCATCTGCATTCGCGTAAAAGCATGGTCATTCTAGGGGTCTCACCTAAGTAAAAAAAAAATATGTCTTTTCATGCAAGGTCTAGTCTGTCCTAAAAAAGTGCATCTAGAAATGTGATCATGGTAGAGTTAGAATTTTCATGCATGTCTACCTTCTCTCTGATACCCAACTAATCTTCCCTATCAATCCTGCCCTATCATATTCAATCAATATCAAAAAACGTACATCTTTTAAAATCAATCCTACACCCATGTCTATTCTACCTTTTTCAAAAAGCATTTACTAATTATCATCATACAAGACATTTAAAAAAAAAATATTTCAAAATTAATCCATCATCTTTTCCTAACAAAAGATAAAAACAAGGGGTTCCTTTCAAAAACTTTTTTCGAAAATTCTAAGCCCAGTCCAAACACCTTCATTCATACAATCCAATTAACCCAACCCAATCCGTTTGCATTCATTTTTAGGCCCATATGCATTATAGTCCATTTTGCATTTATCCTAGGCACCCATCTAAACTTGAGTCCTTGCATTCATATAGGCCCACTAGCATTAGAGTCCATCTTAGGCCCATATAAGTCTAGTTCATGTCAAAATCTAGGTCCATTTGCATCTTTATGTGAACCTTAGCCTATGTCAAGCCCAGTCCAAGTCTAATCCCAGTCCATATCAATCTAAGTCCAAATCTAGTCCATTTCCAATGTCAAACCCATGTGCATTTCCAAGTCTAATTTCAAACCAACATAGGACTAAGTCCAAAGTTAGGGCCCAATTCATACCCTAAGTCTAATCAAATCCGATTCCAAACCATATAGGATGAAATCCAAATTCTAAAACTCAAAACCTCTAAGTCTAGCGAAACTAGCACTTCTTAAAGTCCACATAGGCAAATCCTGAGTTTAGCGAAACTACTCACCCTTTAAGACCATAATGACACCCTTTAGACTTAGCGAAGCTAGTCATCCCCAGGACCATAAAGGCACCCCTTGAGTTTAGCAAGGCTACTCACCTTTAAGACCATAACGGCACCCTCTGACTTAGCGAAGCTAGTCATCCCTAAGACCATAAAGGCACCCTCTGAGTTTAGTTAAGCTACTCACCCTTTAAGACCATAATGGCACCCTTTGACCTAGGGAAGCTAGTTATCCTTAAGACCATAATAGCACCCTTTGACCTAGCGAGACTAGTCATCCCTAAGACCATAAAGGCACCCTTTGAGTTTAGCGAGGCTACTCACCTTTTAAGACCATAATGACATCCTTTAGACCTAGCAAAGCTAGTCACCCCTAAGACCATAGAGGCATCATCCGAGTTTAGCGAAGCTACTCCTACCTTACATCTATAGCAACCCAAAATCATCGAGTCTGGCGAAGCCAATCACCCCTAAGTCTAGCGAAGCTAGCAATCCCTAAGTCCACATAGGCAATCCTTTTGAGTCTAGTATGCTTGCTCACCTGTAAGTTTAAAGTCTAGTCCAATCTGCTTGCATAGTCCAGTCCAGTCTAAACCTGCATATGCATATAGTTAGGCCCAGCATCATGGTCAAGCCCATAAACCATACACATTTATAATCATACCCATTTCAAAATCATTTCCCATTTCAAATTTTCAAATTTCCCATTTTTATTTCCATTTCCATTTCCATTTCCATTCCTCATTTCTCATTTCCATTTCTCATTTCGAAATTCATTTCTAAAACTAGAGCTGATAAAAAAAGCCCGGCCCAGCCCGAATTTTTTTGCTTTGGGACGGGCTTTGGGCAAGCCAAAAATGACTTTTAAGTCTAATTTTTGGCACGACCCGATTTTGGCCCGAAAAGCCCGCTCATTTTGGCCCGAAATGACGGGCTTTGGGCACAAAATTTTGGCCCGACCCGGCCCGACCAATGGGCAATTTTTTTAAAGGCTCGACCCGGCCCGAACCCTGCCCGCCCCATGATCACCTCTACTAAAAACTTACAAGCGAAGTCCACTCGATTATGTTTATACCGGTCGAGAGATTACAACTTAGGAATGCCTAATGGAGGAACAAGAAGGTGAGCCCACTCTGAAGCTCATCAATCGCACTATCACCACCCCGACTTCATTTAGAGTCATGAGATTACTTTTGACGGCCTTCACAATAGAGGCGTGATAACTTACATAAGGTCTATTGTGAACCCTACACTTAACAGAAAATTCAAAAGGTGAAACCTAAACTTCTACCGCGAATTTCAACAGAAAAATGAACATCTGACATCTAGTGTCAAGTACCATCAATGCGCTGCGAAACATGGTCGATGACGATATACAACTAATACTTGCTAGAACGAGAATCAGCATCACCAGCAACCCTTTTTTGTATAGTGCATCAACAATTCAAAAGGGCATAGTATTTTATTTCTAGTTTTCTAGGATGAGTCAAAGAGTCCTTACCCTGAGCCATTCTGTCCTTTCCCATCGAGTCTATGTCACTATTGGACTTCATCTATTATAGCCTTTCCATTATTGTTTCATTTTATTTTATTTTTGTTTTCGTTGGCCTTTTATCATCATATATGCTTCGAATTCGATGATGAAACCCAAATCAGATTATCTCAAATGACTTTGATTAATAAAAAAATATAAAAAATAAAAAATGAAAAAGGACATACTTTGGATTATTAGTTATTTCCCTTTCTCCTCCATCATTCAAAAAGCCATCATCCATAAACCATCCTCATCCATGCAATCCAACCCATAATAAAAAATCCCTTAAGCCATCATCTCCATCAGCCAAATAATCCCATCAAAATTAAAACTCCACAAATATCCTTCAAACCTTCCAATACCCTAAATCAATAACTCGTGTGCAAGCCTCATTACAAAAAATTAAAAAAAAATAAATCAATGCCAGGCAAAATAAAAAAAGGTGAAAAAGATCAAAGTGCGAAAAAAAAGCGAAAAAGAAAAAGCCAAAATCAAAGAAATAAAAAGTCAAGCTAGGGGATTTGCACACAAGTTCTACCCCTTCGTTTCAAATCCTTTCGATCAATCCAAAACTTTAACCATATAACCCAAATCCATGATCTTTATCATATACCTCAAGCCTTAAACCTTTCAACTTTTCATCAACCCTAACTCCTTTTTCAAGGTATGTCCAAGCCCACTAGGTTGAAAACCCGAAAGGGCGGCCTAGGCAAAAGTTAGGGCACAAAAAAAAATCAGATCTAGAACTACGAATGGTCTGATTCCGCAAGGATACGTAGGAATCCTCATCTCGAGGTCCGCCCGCTTCAATAAAATAAATTAATCAAGGTCTAATAATTTGACTTTCTAGAGTTCAGGAGCATACTCGTTCTAGATCCCGACATAGACTCGAGTCTTAACCTATCCCTGAAGGTCTCTCCGACAATTCCATGGTCTCTGGCGATATCTGACTTTGCCTATATCAACTCCTCAAAGAAGAATCCCCAGTGAAGAACTCTGAATACTCAAGACAGATCAAGTACATTTCAATCAAGGCTCAAGTCTGATTCAAGACAAGCTTACCCAAAGTGGGGGCTTGCTATATATGTGGTGGTTCCTCCAAATCAAATCTAACTCCCGAAAAGTTGTAATTTGTGGACCTCGTTTACAGACCCCGATTATTTACTAAAAAACAGTTTTCAAAAATCATTCAATCTATATCTGATCATTCTATCTCTCTACATAACCAGATCTTCTAACTTTGCAAAACCATGACCTTGCATTGCATTACATATATCCTAGTCTTGCATAACCCTGACCTTGCATGACGTGTCATCTTCCTGAGCTTTGCATAACCTTAATCCTTGCATAGTGTCTCATGCATCCTTAGAGAGTCTAAGTTTGCATTTTTTGCATCATCATGTGCCTTATCTGAGTTGTTTGCACCTATATGCTAACATCTTTCCCTGCAGGTAATCAAATTGCTTGTAGTTATTGTCCTGCATACTAACTTTGTTTTGTAGAGACCGGCGTATATAAATTAGTTCTAAACTACCGAGCGTTTATAATCGTTCTCTGTCCCGACACCGTGTACTTTGACTATCGGTTTCCTGAACCTCAGTCAAAGTGGGGGCTTCTGTAGACATATAATCGTGTCTCCACATTTAAGGGCCCAGTGATTAAATATACCACGGTCTTAATTGGTCCGACCCAAGGAGAGAGCAGCCCGAAAATCCAGCCTAAAACTATTTTCAAAGTGTTAAAGTTTATTTTAATGATCCAAAATCGTCTTTAAAAGCCCAGTTAATTATTCCTAATAATTAATGGTATTTTGAGCCCATAAAGAATATTTCAAGCCCAATCTTTTGAAAAAGCCCAATTAATTATTCAATGATAATTAATAAATATTTTTAAAGATATTTTTATAATTAAAATTGGATTTTATCTCGTAAAATCAGATTTTCGGAGTTAAAAGATAAAAGAAAATCGTTACAACGCGTTTTTTATATAAAAAAGCTGTTAAAACGTGTCAAAAGCAAGGTGGTGCGCCTAGCGCACAAGCAAAGCTGTGTCAGGCGCACCAATGTGCATATGACACGTGGCCCTGTGAGTCAAACAGAGTCGTGTGCCTGGCACACTCCTCTGTGCGACACGCAGGCTGTCAATTCTATCTTTTTCAAAGCGTGTGCCACTTGGCACATCTGATTGGTCAAGGTGCGTCTGAAGCACCATTGTGCACCTGACACGTGTAATTGTGCGTCATATAGAGACGTGCGCATGGCGCACTCTCGGCGTGACGCTTGGGTTTAGGTTTCTTATAATTAGGCTTCGATTTTCCGAATTAAAGACAATTTTTTAATGTAATTTTCATACGACTTTACACTTCGAACTCTACGAATATACTTACGAATTCTCTCTACAAAACTCATACTTTTCAAATCTACAAACACTTTCACACATACATACACATTAATATTTTCAGGCTTCACGATTGCTCGTCCCGTTGGTTGTCAATCTCTCAGACCTAAGCCACGATATAATCCTGAGGGTACTTGAATAAATCTATTATTTTTATATTGAAGTTACTAACTATTTCTTTCATGATGTAGACCTATAATATAAAAATCGTTCCTTTGTACATTCTAATCCTTCTTTCCTTCTTTTTATTTATTTTTATTGTATGCTTGCCTAATTATCCTGCTTGCCTTTTCATCACCTCACATGTTATTATTTCTAATCAAGACCTAAAGAACTATTCTAATATTAATTAGATAATTTGGACAACCTGTTAGGTTCCATGTAATTTTGATTGCTTAATAACATATCACTAAAAAATAGTCTTTTATGTGTTTCCTGAACCAACCTAGACTTATTTATTTTTAGGGTGCATGCTAATATTATTTGGTTATTCTATTGCATAAAACTTGACATGAATTGATATTTAGTAGAGGCCAGCAATGGGCGAATGTGGTTCCTTATGTCCGTGTTCGTACCCTCACCCCCGAACTCAAATCTATGGTTCATTGACCATCTATGGAGTCAGGACGAGGAAATCTACATTGGATAAGTTCCTATTTGTCCCTACGATTTCCCAATATCCAATTATGTTTATGAGTCTTCCTTTAAAGGCTTGTTGGCGACTTCAAAACATTTCAATTAAACCTTTACAATGAGGTAGTAAAATTCGTGATCACACCGCGTAGGCGAAATAAAAACACGCCTACTGATGTTATGATTTTATATAGAGCTTTTCCCCCTATTTACAAGCTAAAGTGTGTGTCAATGGTGCTCTTAGGAGCCATTTTATGCTAACTCTCTCCATCTAGTTTTGGCTTTCTATTTTGTGATAATTTGTAGGTTTCAGGGAACTTTTTCCCTATTCTCTGCTGCTATATGACTGCCACAGAGGATTTGAGAGCTTTGAAGGCACATATGATGAGTTCCTACGTCCCAAGAATACTTTTCGAGGCCTTGGACAAAAGGAGAAGTGAAGACTTGGTGTCTGAAGCCAAGGAAAGAAAAAACGAACCTCGCCCAATCCCATCGGGGACCTCAAGCCCGATCGGGCGGACTTCCTTGCCAAAAGTGAGATTTATTGCGGGCCCGATTGGGCGGTAGTAGCCCTGTCGTAGTTCGATGATCTGGCCCGATCGGGCGGCTCAACCCAACTTCATTGGGCGGTGGGTGTTGTGCTACGAAGCGAAGTCTGCGATAAAGTTCGGTGGCCCGATCCAATCGGGCGGGTTTTGTGCAAATTGGGGCGAAGAAATCTGTTGTGCTGCTAAGGAATCTGCGATAAATTGAGTTGGCCCCATCTGATCGGGTGGGTTGGCCCAATCCCATCGGGTGGTTTTCCCGACTCACTTACTTTTATATTTTCTGGGTTACTTTCGTATTAATTTTCCTTTATGTTTTAGGTTTAGTATAAATACGAAAATTAGAACATTACTTAGAGACCTTTTGTTTTACCTTTGGTTTTCCTATTTTTCGCTAGAGAGATTCTCAAATCTTATTTTATTGTTTTTTCTCTTTGGATTCAAGATTGCATCTTGGGATTATTCACAAGTTTTAATATAGTTCTTCAAATTGGTAATCCTTTCTATTGATTTCTCTTTTATTGCTTAGATTAGTTTCTTAATTATTTGCAATTATTCTAAATATAAATTTTTATATTGATTTTGTTCTTGCTTTCATAAATATGAGTGAGTAGTCCCCTTTCTAGGGTTGTGGGGATCTATGTATGCAATGAGGGATTGATAGATTAGTTTAATTGCTTTTTATATCAATTGTTTCCTATGGTTGAATCGTTCATGCTAGATTTATAAATTAGGCCTAATTTGTATTTCTACTATCGCAATACCGAATCTGCTTCGAGAGAAGAGATAACGTATAGGCTTTCAATCATTACGCAAAGTGAACCTTGACCATGCGAGAGCGGCTGGGTAATCTTTGAGGGAGGCAATGTTCGAGAGAAATTGCATGTGCCCTAAGTAAATTGACTTATTAGGTGGTTATTATTTGTCCCTGATTTCCCGAACTGTATGCATAGTGATCCATAATTCTAGTTCTTTATTAATTGATTTATTCCTTGATATTCAATTTTGCTATTAGTTTAATTTAGTTATTAAAAATCCAACCTTTTGATAGTTAGTATAGTAGAATAGTTCAATTTAACTAGAATCGCCATCTCCCTGCGGATTCGACCCTGCTTGCCTTACTACATTAGTAGAGAGACATGTAGGTTTATTTTTGATAGTACGCGACTGACCTGTCAAATTTTGGCGGCGTTGCCGGGGAGACGACAATTTTCTAGTTAATTTTTGAATTATCCTATTGCACTAACTTCATTCTGAGGAACATCAGTTCCTTAGAATATCTAACGTATGCTGTAGTTTCTTTAGTTTATGAGCAGGAAGGATACATCTGTGAAGTTACTATTTGATTCATAGATTGAGAAGACTGCCCGTAAGAATAAGAAACAAACTCAGCAGGCAAAGTTGTCTGCGAAATCCACTACTCCGAACCCCACACCACAACAAAAATCCCCTCCATCAACACCACCGCACTCACCTCAAAGCTCACCACCACAAAAATCCCTTCCATCATCCCCATCTCCAAATATGCCTGATACTCCTCATACCACTTTGAAGGATTACTCACAACCTTCAACTCAACATGTCACTACTGGAGTTAAGATGCCTGATATTACTGCTGCCCATTTTGATATCAAATCCCATGTGATCCACATGGTGCAAAATAGTCAGTTCAGTGGGCTCTAACATGAAGAACCACATGCTCATTTGCAGAGATTCCTCCAATGCTCCGCTACACAGAAATCAGCAAATGTATCTGCTGATCAGATTCGTTTTTATCTGTTCGGATTTTCACTCAGCGGGAAAGCTTTGGAGTGGTATAACAGAGTAACAAAATCTATCACTACCTGGGATGAGCTATCCAAGGTAATTATGGTCCGATGTTATCCATTCTCCAAGACTGCAAATATGAGACATCAGATCACTACATTCTCTCAGGAGTCAGGGGAGTCCCTCTATGAAGCTTGGGAGAGATTTAAGGATCTGCAGCGTTTGTAGCCCCATCATGGTCTAGAAATTTGGTTTCTCACCCAAGTCTTCTACAATGGTACCGACCCTGACTCACGGAGAATGATAGATGGAGCTGCAGGGGGAGTGTTCATGGAGAAAGGCCTCACTGAAGGCTATAATTTTCTGGAGCATCTAGCGGCAAATCAGTGGAACAATGTTCGTGCTCCTGCTAAGAAAGGTGGTAAACATGATGTGGAGGCTTACTCCCTTATCATAGGCCAATTGGCAGCATTAACACTGAAGATAGACCGCCTGCAATTAGGTGGTTCTGCACCTATGCCAGTTCATGCCATGGCTAGTGGTTCGGGTATGAGTAGAGTTATCTGCGACACTTGTGGTAATGCTGGACACTATTCACAGGATTGTTCATGAAGGTCATACGATCAAGTAAATGCACTCCAAAGCCACCAACGACCCCAGTTCAATCCCTACTCCAATACCTACAACCCTGGGTTGCTACATCATCCCAACCTTTCTTACTAGAGTACCAATGTGTTAAACCCGCAACCATCTCCTTATCAGCACTCCAACACTGCAGCTAATAATCCACCTGGATTCCAGCCTAGAGGGCAATACCAGCAGCAACAACCACCTGCCCCATCTACAGACCCTGTAGTGGCCGAATTGAAAAACATGATTTTGGGTATGCAGAAAGGGTTTACTGCCTTCCAGTCCCAACTAGATGCCCTTCATACTGTGTTATCCGATTTTTTACTGTCTTAATTAACGGTCTGAATCCCACAAAAGTCTCTCATTGGTCTATGAGTTTTAGAACACTTGAAAGTCGCCACCCTATTAATATCTGAATAGGGACAGATTTATTTAATAAATCGTTTTAAAATCAATTTCAAGAAATACCATTTAAAACGATGATGACTTCATATGGATAAGGCTTTTTTGAAAAATTGGTCTTTCATACCATGAGATAGGGTTCAGGGTTTAAGTTAAGAGGTGCGAATGTCTGGAACTCGTCTCCTCTTCCGTTCTAAAGAACGGGCTCTTACTAAATGTGTTATTTTCCATTTTAAAGTAATCATGGCTATTAAAAAGAAAGAAAATCACATAATTTGCACATATACACATCAACCATTTTTATTTAGGACCAATATATCATTTGTACATGGTAGGTTTGAGCACTGAAGTTGCACTACGTACCAATCATTGCGGGATTGGAATCCACTCATGGATCAAAACCATCGTAGTTCGATCTTATGTCTCACCCTAAATGGCCAATTCCATTGGGGGAAGAAAAGGAAAGAATAGATTATGAATAACTCACCTTTTAGAATTAGACAAATCTATTAGGAATAAGAAAATCACTCCAATTAGTGATTGAAATGTGTAGGCGTGTTTTTATTTCGCCTACGCGGTGTGAGCGCGTATTAGATTTGACTACCCCACTGTTAAGGTTTTATTGAAAATTGTTTTGTATTGAAAGAAGTCGCCAATAATTCTTTTTAGGAAGAATCATAAACCTAATTGGATATAGGAAAATCATAGGGACAAATTATCCAATGTAGATTTCCCCGTCCTGACTCCATAGATGGTCAAAGTGAACCAAAGATTGAGTTCGGGGGTGAGGGTACGAATATAGTCATAATGAACCACATTCGCCCAAAGTTGCCCTCTACTAAATATCGATTCATTACAGATTTTATGCCAAAGAATAATCAAATAATGTTTTATACACCCTAAAAATATTTAGTCTAAATTGATTTAGGAAACACATAAAAAGACTAATTTTTAGTGACAAGTTATTATGCAATCAATATTACAAGGAACCTAACAGGTTGTCCAAATTAATCTGATTAATGTTAGAACAATTCTTTAGGTCTTGATTAACAATAAATGACATGTGGGTGATAAAAGCATTGAAACAGGACAATCATATAATATGCATATAATGATCAGGCAAGTATAATAGTAATGTATGAATAATAATGAAATAAAATCTACAATAAAATATAGAAAAGAGGTTAGAATATACAGTATAGCGATTTTATATTAAAGATCTACATCAGGAAAGAAAACTGTTAGTAACTTCAATATAAAAATAATTGATTCAAGGATCCTCAGGATTATACCTATGCGGCCTAGATTGAGGAGCGCAACGATCTTTAGGCGGAGCAATCGTGGAACCAAGAACGCAGTATGAAGAATTGATTGAAAGTATTGGAGTGTTTGAAGTATTTGAGTGTTTTCGAAGTATTTCGGAGTAGTCGAGAGAATTTATGTGCTTGAAATAATAATATGAAAAGCCGTCCGTAATTCGGGAAAATACGTAGTATTTATAGGAATAAGAAGGCGTGCGCTGCACGCAAGCCTTGCGCCAGGCGCAAGCCTACGTGGCAAGCACAATGCCACGCGTCAGGCGCACATTGGTGTGCCTGACGCAGCCTGCCCAATCAAGATTAAACACGTGTAAACGCGTTTTTGAAAAGATAGAAAAGAAAGTTGCGTCTCACACATGACTTGCGTCTGACGCAGGACTCTATGTGAGTCACGAAATCTACGTGTCAGGCGCTCATTGGCTCGCCTGACGTGTTCTGGCCAATGCGCTGGACGCACGTGGCGCGCTGAGCGCAGCCCCCGCGTCCGGCGCATATTCGGGAATATTCGAGCATATTCCTTTGCGCGTCTTTCGAAGATACTTTTCTATCCCTAAAATTCCGGAGATGGAATTTTACGGATCAAAAATCTGATTTTTGATTGAAGATAATGGAAATGATTATGAAAAATATTTAATAAAATAATAAATATTTGATTGGGCTTTTAAAATGGATTTAAAATATTTTATGGGCTTAAAATACAATTAATCATCATGAACAATTAATTGGGCTTTAGAATATCATTTCGAAACACATTTTAGAATGGTTCTTTAGATTGCTCCTCCGTTGGGTTGCGCCAACTAATGCCGCGGTATGTTTCATCATTGGATCCTTAAATGGGGAGACACGATTATGTGTCTACAGAAGCCCCCACTTTGATTGAGGTTCAGGAAACCGATAGTCAAAGTATACGGTGTCGGGACGGAGAACGATTCTAAACGCTTTGCAATTTAGAACTGATCTATAACCGCCGGTCTCTGCAAAACAAATTTAGTATGCAGGACAATAACTACAAGCTATCTGATTACCTGCAGAAGTAGATGTTAGCAGATAGGTGCAAACAACTCAGATGAAGCACATAGTGATGCAAATGATGCAAACTTAGACTCTCTAAGGATGCATGAGACGCTATGCAAGGATTAAGGTTATGCAAAGCTAAGGAAGATGACACGTCATGCAAGGTCGGGGTTATGCAAGACTAGAATGTATGAAATGCAATGCAAGGTCAGGATTTTGCAAGGCTAGAAGATGGATATCATGATAGAATGATAGACTGATTAGAAATGCATAGAATGATTTGTGAAAATCGTTTTTAGTAAATGATTGGGGTCCGTAAACGAGGTCCACGGATTACAACTTTTAGGGAGTTTGATTTGGATTGGAGGAACCACCACACATAGGAAGCCCCCACTTTGGGTGAGCTTGCCGTGAATTAGGCATGAGCCTTAATCGAAATGTACTTGATCGGATATCGAAATGTAGTTGATCTGCCTTGAACGTTGAAAGTTATCGCTGGGGATTGTTCTGGGGATTCTTCTTTGGGAAGATGATTAGACAAAGTCAAATATCGCCAGAAACCATGGAATTGTCGGAGAGTCCTTCGGGGAAAAGGAGAGCTTGGAATGAAAAATAAAGGGTTTGAATTTGTGACTAAAATGAATGTAGGTGGGAAAAGGCTTTAACGAGGCTAGGTTCAGACTCGAGTCTGTCGGGATCTAGAAAGAGATTATGCTCCTAAATTCTAGAAAGTCAAATCATTAGACCATGACTAATTTTTATTTTATTGAAGCGGTCGGACCTCGAGATGAGGATTCCTACGTATCCTTGCGGAATCAGACCATTCGTTGTTCTGGATCTGATTTCTTTTTTTTATTTATCATTTTTTTTGTGCTCTAACGTAACTTTTGCCTAGGCTGCCCTTTCGGGTTTTCAACCTAGCGGCTTGGACATACCTTGAAAAAAGGAGTTAAGGATGATGAAAGGTTAAAAGGTTGAAAGGTTTAAGGCTTGAGGTTTAGATGAAGGTTTAATTGGTTTGAGGAATGAAGAGTCATGGATTTGGATTAAAGGTTAAGGGTTTTGATGGATTGAAGGATTGGAATGAGGGTTAGAACTTGTGTGCAAGCCCCCTAGCTTGATCTTTTATTTTGCCTTTGGCTCTTTCTTTTTTGCATTTTTTTCTTTTTTGTCATGTGCGTTTTCTCTTGCTTTTGTTTTTTTTTTCTTTTTTTCGCACTTTGAATTTTTTTTACGCTTTGTTTTTGCCTGGCATTGATATATTTTGATGTAGTAAGGCTTGCGCACAAGTTTGGTTTAGGGTATTGAAAGGTTTGAAGGTTATTTGTGGAGCTTTGATTTTGGAAGGTTATTTGGTTAATGGAGATGATGGTTTAAAGGATTTTTAATTGGATTGCATGTATGGCTTATGGAAGGTAATAGAAGGGAAGGGGAAATAACTCCTGATCCAAAGTATGTCCTCTTTTTTTTATTTTTCTCTTTTTTTTTTTTTCAGATCTCTTTTTATTATTGTTAGTCAAGCACATTAGGTGATTTGAGTTTCATCATTGAATTAGAAGCATATATAAAATGATGGAAGGCCAATGAAAAATAAAGATAAAAAATGAAATGAAATGAAAATGGAAATGGAAAGGCTATGAGAAATGAAAATGGAAATGGAAAGGCTATGAGAAATGAAGTCCTATAGTGACATAGACTCGATGGGAAAGGATAGAAATGGCTTAGGGTAAGGACTCTCTGACTCAACCTAGGAAACCAGAAATAAAAGACTAAGCCTGTTGAATTGTTGATGCACTGCCTAAGGGGTTACTGGTGATACTGATTCTCGTTATAGTAAGCATTAGAAGTCTGGTGTTATCGACCATATTTTACAGTGCATTTGTAGGATCCAACACTAGATGTCATATGTTCATTATTCCGTTTGCTGTACAAATGTAGGTTGCACCTTTTGAATTTTCGTTTAAGTGCAGGGTTTGAAGTCACCCTATAGAAGTGATCGCGCATCTATTATGAAGGCGGTAGACCCTATGGAAGTGATCGCGCCTCTATTGTGAAGGCGGTCAAAAGTAATCTTCATGACTCTAAATGAAGTCGGGGTGGTGATAGTGCGATTGATGAGCTTTAGAGTAGGCTCACATTTTGTTCCTCCTTTAAGTGTTCTTAAGTCATAATCTCTCGACTGGTCATGAACAGAATCGAGTGGACCTTGCTTGTAAGTTTTAAGAAATGATTTTCGAAATGAGAAATGAAGAGGAGAAATGGGAAGTTGGAAATGAGAAGTGAAAATGGAAAATGATTTTGAAATGGAAATGAAAATGGGAATTAGAAATGATTAGGAATGGGTATGGTTATGGACTTAGTATGGACTTGACCATGATGGAGACATGGGCCTAACTATATGCAAATGCAGACATGGACTGGACTGGATTATGCAAGCAGAATGGACTCTACGATTGAGTTTAGGAGAGACTAGACTTTGAACTTACGGGTGAGCAAGCAGGCTAGACTTTAAGGAAGGTTTGACAATAAGGGAGACTAGACTCTTAACTTAAGGCAAGCAGGCTAGGCACCTAGACTTTGAACTTACGGGTGAGCAAGCAGGCTAGACAACTAGACTTCGGAACTTACATTAGACTAAGCAGGCTAGACTCAAAAATTGCCTATGGACTTATGGGATGCTAGACTTTGAACTTACGGGTGAGCAAGCAAGCTAGACAACTAGGCTTCGGAACTTACATTAAATTAAGCAGGCTAGACTCAAAAATTGCCTATGGACTTAAGGAATGCTAGACCTTGAACTTACGGGTGAGCAAGCAGGCTAGACACAACAATTGCCTATAGACTTAAGGAATGCTAGACCTTGAACTTACGGGTGAGCAAGCAGGCTAGACTTTAAGGGATGAACTTTTATAGTCCTAAGACTGGATTTTTATAGTCCGAAGACTGACTAGGGCCTACAAGGAGATGCAAACTAGACCTAGGATATGAATTGGGCCTAAATGGACCTAAGATTTGGATTGGACTAGACTTAGGCTTACATTGGAATTGATTAGGGATAGACTTGGACCGGACTTCACATAAAGATGCGGATGGGAAGAGGTAGACATGCATGACAACTCTAACTCTATAATGACCACTTTAGATGCATTTTTTTAGGACAGACTTGACCTTGCATGAAAAGACTGATTTTTATATGTTGAATATTATACTGATGCAAACTTGTTATCTTATTCTCGAACAAAGGTCAAAAGATCAATAAGCATGGGACGAATAGGCTGCGTGCCATGCAACTGGTGCGCGCGGCGCACAGCCTATGCGTTTGGCGCGGGTGCATTACGCCAGGCGCAACTTAATGCGTTTGGCGCAATGCTCTGCGGCACGCGTATTGATAAATTGACGAAGGTTCGGGCGAAACGATTTATTTTAGACGCGATTTGCAATAATTTCGGGCGTAAAGCATATTAGCAGGAAAAATTGCAATCACACATAAATGTCAGGTAACATGGATGCAAAAGTTCTCAACCTAAAGTCCAGTTCTACATTCAACTATTGGTCAGGTTTAGGTTAAGGCTGAAAAGGTCCATGACTAAGAGATTGATCCTACGCTTCGTACCCATGCTTAAAGAGGTGGCCACGTGTAAGACGCACTCCAGTCTCAAGTCAGGAACAAGAGAACAATGCCATGGTTGGGTAGGTTTACTTATGACTAAGATCCAACACTATCGCTCAGGAAGCTTTTTGGAAGGACAAAGCGTAAACCCCCCGGGGGTGACCTTACACATAGAACATGTGCTAATGAGGCAAGGTAGATTGTCCTTATGATGGCTGATAGCCATGCACATGCAAAACAATAATATTATTCTAAGGCATAAAAATAAGCGTGAATTGTATTTTTCAAGTTTCACCCACTCATTTAAAAAAAATTAATTTTATTTTAAAATCCTCCCCAGTGGAGTCGCCAAATTGTAGGCGTGTTTTTATTTCGCCTACGCGGTGTGAGCGCGTATTAGATTTGACTAACCCACTGTTAAGGTTTTATTGAAAATTATTTTGTATGGAAAGAAGTCGCCAACAATTCTTTTTAGGAAGAATCATAAACCTAATTGGATATAGGAAAATCAATGGGACAAATTATCCAATGTAGATTTCCCCGTCCTGACTCCATAGATGGTCAAAGTGAACCAAAGATTGAGTTCGGGGGTGATGGTACGAATATAGTCATAATGAACCACATTCGCCCAAAGTTGGCCTCTACTAAATATCGATTCATTACAGATTTTATGCCAAAGAATAATCAAATAATGTTTTATACACCCTAAAAATATTTAGTCTAAATTGATTCAGGAAACACATAAAAAGACTAATTTTTAGTGACAATTTATTATGCAATCAATATTACAGGGAACCTAACAGGTTGTCCAAATTAATCTGATTAATGTTAGAAGAATTCTTTAGGTCTTGATTAACAATAAATAACATGTGGGTGATAAAAGCATTGAAACAGGACAATCATATAATATGCATATAATGATCAGGCAAGTATAATAGTAATGTATGAATAATAATGAAATAAAATCTACAATAAAATATAGAAAAGAGGTTAGAATATACAGTATAGCGATTTTATATTAAAGATCTACATCAGGAAATAAAACTGTTAGTAACTTCAATATAAAAATAATTGATTCAAGGATCCTCAGGATTATACCAATGCGGCATAGATTGAGGAGTGCAACGATCTTTAGGCGGAGCAATCGTGGAACCAAGAACGCAGTATGAAGAATTGATTGAAAGTATTGGAGTGTTTGAAGTATTTGAGTGTTTTCGAAGTATTTCGGAGTAGTCGAGAGAATTTATGTGCTTGAAATAATAATATGAAAAGCCGTCCGTAATTCGGGAAAATACGGAGTATTTATAGGAATAAGAAGGCGTGCGCTGCACGCAAGCCTTGCGCCAGGTGCAAGCCTACGTGGCATGCACAATGACACGTGTCAGGCGCACATTGGTGTGCCTGACGCAGCCTGCCCAATCAAGATTAAACGCGTGTAAACGCGTTTTTAAAAAGATAGAAAAGAAAGTTGCGTCTCACACAGGACTTGCGTCTGACGCAGGACTCTGTGTGAGTCACGAAATCTACGTGTCAGGCGCTCATTGGCTCGTCTGTCGTGTTCTGGCCAATGCGCTGGACGCACGTGGCGCGCTGAGCGCAGCCCCCGTGTCCGGCGCATATTCGGGAATATTCGAGCATATTCCTTTGCGCGTCTTTCGAAGATACTTTTCTATCCCTAAAATTCCGAGATGGAATTTTAGATAATGGAAATGATTATGAAAAATATTTATTAAAATAATAAATATTTGATTGGGCTTTTAAAATGGATTTAAAATATTTTATGGGCTTAAAATATAATTAATCATCATGAACAATTAATTGGGCTTTAGAATATCATTTCGAAACACATTTTAGAATGGTTCTTTAGATTGCTCCTCCGTTGGGTCGCGCCAAAACTAATGCCGCGGTATGTTTCATCATTGAATCCTTAAATGGGGAGACACGATTATGTGTCTACAAAATGAGATTAAGATAACCACTTTAATTAGTGATTAAATATGAAGGAAGATCAAGATAATCACCTTAATTAGCGAATAAAAATGGAGGTTAATATAATCACCCTAATTAGTGATTATTCAAGGCTTAAGATAATCACTCTAATTAGTGATTAAATGAGAAAAAAATAATCGCCCTAATTAACGATTATTAAGGTTTAAGATAATCACTATAATTAGTGACTAAATGAGAAAAAATAATCGCCCTAATTAACGATTATTAAGGTTTAAGATAATCACTCTAATTAGTGATTAAATGAAGAGTTTGAGTTAATCGCTCTAATTAGCGATTATTAAGGTTTAAGATAATCACTCTAATTAGTGATTAAATATGAAAGATTAAATTAATCACCTTAATTAGCGATTAAAAGGAAGGTTAGGATAATCACCTTAATTAGTGATTAAAATATGATGAAAGGTTAAGCTAATCACCCTAATTAGCGATTAACCAAGGTTTATGACAATCACCCTAATTAGTGATTATACTTAGGAGGAAAATAATCACCCTACTTTTAGTGATCAAATTTTAGGATTGAAATTCTCACTTCAATTAGTGATCACGTTTATAATTTTCAAGAGGTCTTAGGAAAAGAGGTTTGCTTCCTAATTGAAGGCTTTTTGAGAAATAATCTTAATTGAAGATTATTAAAGCCCTGTTCTTTTGGACTTATTTTCAGTTAATTTCAGTTCAGTTAATTTAATTTCAGTTCAGTTAATTTAATTGCAGTTAAGTTAATTTAATTTCAGTTCAGTTAATTTAATTTAAGTTCAGTTAAGTTCAACTTAATAATAATAATAATAATAATAATAATAATAATAATAATAATAATAATAATAATAATAATAATAATAATAATAATAATAAAAAATAAAAAATAATAAATAAAAAATAATAAATAATAAATAATAAATAATAAATAATAAATAATAAATAATAAATAATAAATAATAAATAATAAATAATAATAAATAATAAATAATAAATAATAAATAATAAATAATAATAAATAATAAATAATAAATAATAAATAATAAATAATAAATAATAAATAATAAATAATAAATAATAAATAATAAATAATAAATAATAAATAATAAATAATAAATAATAAATAATAAATAATAAATAATAAATAATAAATAATAAATACTCCCTCCGTCCCAGAAAGATCTGAACACTTGTTGGGACACGTAGTTTAAGGTAATAAGTGTTGGTGTGGTTATCAAATGTTATTTTATTTAAAAAGTAGATGTGATAGGAGTTGGTGGGGTATTTTTTATTAGAGGAAAAAGAAAGTTGGGTAACTTTTTATTGATAAAAGGTAGAGTGTGGGCCAAAGATGTTTAAAAGAAATAATATATTAGTGGTGGGACCATGCCAAGAATGGAAGTGTTCAAACTAATTTGGGACAAACATAAAAGGAAAGTGTTCAGACTATTCTGGGACGGAGGTAGTAATAAATAGTAAATAATAAATAATAAATAGTAAATTATAATAAATAATAAATAATGAATAATAAATAATAAATAATAAAAAATAAAAAATAAATAATAAATAATAAGTAATAAATAATAAATAATAAATAATAAATAATAAATAATAAATAATAAATAATAAATAATAAATAATAAATAATAAATAATAAATAATAAATAATAAATAATAAATAATAAATAATAAATAATAAATAATAAATAATAAATAATAAATAATAAATAATAAATAATAAATAATAAATAATAAATAATAAATAATAAATAATAAATAATAAATAATAAATAATAAATAATAAATAATAAATAATAAATAATAAATAATAAATAATAAATAATAAATAATAAATAATAAATAATAAATAATAAATAATAAATAATAAATAATAAATAATAAATAATAAATAATAAATAATAAATAATAAATAAAAATAATAATAATTAATAATAATAATAGTAATTAATAATAATAAATAATAATAATAATAATAATAAATAATAATAATAAATAATAATAAATAAATAATAAATAAATAATAATATAATAATAATAATAATAATAATAATAATAATAATAATAATAATAATAATAATAATAATAATAATAATAATAAATAATAAATAATAATAATAAATAATAATAATAATAATAATAATAATAATAATAATAATAATAATAATAATAATAATAATAATAATAATAATAATAATAATAATAATAATAATAAATAATAAATCAATTCGGCTAATTGGAAGTTGGCCATTTAAAGTGAGAAACGTGAAACGGCCTAAAATCAATTCGGAGATCATAATTACCAATCTAATTATGTCAAATTATATAATTGATCCATTTGAAGATGGAGAACACATTTAAAATGTAAGATGGATCATCATACAATTTAACTTAGTTAGATTTGTAATTTTTCCTCTTAATTGAAATTGGGTCATTTAATTCATATATTATGATATATTGGGCCCAACATGCAACATTTGTAACATTGGTTGCTCATTTTATTAAAAAGAATTGTGTAATTATTTATGAAAATTATGCATAAACATATCCATGTTTTTTATTAATGAGTCATGTAATAACTATTTACAAAGAAATTATTATTACAACAATATGTACAAAATCTATGATCTATACAAGTCTTCGATCTTGATCTTCACCATGATGCTCCTTGATCTTCATCCTCTTGAATGGGCTTTGGAATTCATGTTTATTTGTAAACTTGTGAAAAATTAGAGATTAATTAACCTCTTTGATTTGATTTTTTATGATGGGTTTTTATTGATTATTATTTACATAATCAAAATGAACCATTTTAAGAGAAACTTAAAATTTCCTGGCTTTTAATTAACATTTTCGTATGAAAAGAAAACATTTTTTTTATGAAACTTGATTTAATCACTTTATTTCATTTTTCAGATTGCACTTTTCTCCTTGTACTGACTTATAAAAATCATAACTTTCTGTATAAAGCGTAAAATTGAGAACCTGATACACCTATGGATAGGTCAGTGAGTTCTTTATGTTGTGTCAAAATTTCACAAGCTTTTAGTGACAACTCGAATTATGGTGAATTTTATGCTAAAACCGGTCCAAACAAGACCTTTATCCAATTTGTTCTTCGAAATCCAACTTTTCTGAACTTATTTTGAAGTGAATTTTGGTATGAACTTTCACTTGAATTGGACATTTTAAGATCCTTTTTTATTCATTTTCTGAACTTATTATGGAATTTAGTGATTTACATGAACGTTTTTGTAAAAATGATATAAAATTGTATAAAATTCATATGAACATGATTTTTACGTTTTTGGAAAGCTACTAATGTATACTGTAAAGTTGATGTTTTTAGTTTTGTCTAAATGATTTTATTTTAAACTTTATTGACAAGACAAGCTTATGTAGTACTGGACAAAATCAGTTTTGCACAACAAAGATGTATGATTTTAATTAACTATACAAAATTCGTTTTTTAGAAATTCCAAAGCCCAGTTGCTGGAAACATCTTGAACTGCGTAGGAAAAATATTACATCTTATAAAATATTTAGTTAATGCAGAAGAAAAATGAAATTAATTACAAACTTAAAACTGACCATAATTACATCATCACATTTTCTTTTTATGGAGATGTTTATGCACAACTCTACTTGATTTTTTTTTATGAAAATATGTTTTTGGTGATGAACAACAACTTGATTAAGAAAATTCACATAAACACATTATTTTCTAAGAGTCTCCCCATTAGAGTTGACTATTCTAGGTGGGGTGATTTAAGGTTGGGAACCTATTAGGACTTCCACATACCCAAATCACTCCAAAATAAAAAAATGATAAAAAGAAACAAAGAGAAAGTTAGTAGGTGATTAAGAAGGATTAAGAAAAATAACAAGAACTTTAACTTTACCTTGCTAACTCAATGATGCACTTCCTTTTGCAAAGTTTTCTTCCTCTTTTTTTTTGTGATTTTCGTAATTTCTAAGTGAGTTTCTAAATCCACTTAATTACTAACTTAAACTCTTTTTTTGTGTTTTTCTTTTGATGAACTTCTTTACTTACTAATTATAACTTTTGCTTAGAGGGAGAAATTAAGGAGGAGGAGAGTAGTATTGAAATTTCTTAGGAGTTAGAAGTTGTAGTGTTAAGTGAAGTTGTTTTAGGTTTAGGTTGTGAAAAATGGTCGTCCCTTGAAGTAAAAAAATAGGGGTATTTATAGGGAAATGAGGTGGTGAATTAAGGTTTGAAGAAGGTAAAAAATCAGATTTTTCACCCAAAAAATATGATTTTTTCCCATCCTAAATTACCTTAATGACATCGCCCTAATGACATCATCCAATCTCTTTGGAAATACATATATTCTTATTCTCTTTATATTTTTTCATCAACGAGGCAAAATCAGATTTTCAGAAAATATTCTTTCCTAAATACATCCTAATACGTAGAAATGCATCGAAAAACGTGAAAAGAGAAACTGACTGGATCACTGCGCTTAGCGCAAAGCCATGTTTTACACACAGCACCGTGCGCTAGGCGCACTGGCCTGCATCTGGCAAAGGACACTACTGTGCGCTGGGCGCATGATCATGCGTCTGGCGCATGATCATGTGCCTGGTGCACAACTCGAATCTTCGGAAAAAATCCGGATCCTTGGCTCTTACACTTTGGATTTAATTCTTATTCTTATTCTTTTTCATGATTCTTATTCCTTAACTAATGGATAAAAGAATGTGATTGGTGGTTAAAGAATATATTCTTATTCTTTATCCAATGAACAATGACTTGACCATCAAGAAAACTGATTACTACCGGTTTTGGAAGACGATTAAAATTCCGGCGCCTAATTGCGACTTGTTTTTTTTTTTTTTTTTTCGAAAAAACTAACTTATAACAATTAACGAAAACTAGTCAAATTAGTAAAGACGAGAATGATTATACTACAAATCATTTTATTAAAACGGTGGCTGTGGTTATTGACCACAACTTATGGAAAATTATATATCTAAGCCGAAATTGCATGACTAATACGCAAAAATGGAAAACCATACGATGGAATGAAACTCGCGCTCCGAGACAAAACGTGCCTTTGACGGGGCGCACGCTCCACGATGCATGACGATATTCATTATTTTTATTTCTTTTCAAAATCTTTAAAATTTTATGCACAATAGGGGTTCAAAATTTGGTCTCTACACATACTCACAACAACAAGATGCTGGAAACTCAAATGGCACAGATTGCTAGTTCGACATCTACTAGAGCACCTGACTCTCTCCCATCGCAGCCCGTCCAACCAAGGGACACTGCAAATGCTATTACCCTGTGAAGTGGAGTGCAGTACGATGCCCCGGCAATGCTAGAGGTGGAATCGTCAATTGCTAAGAAACCACAGGAAGTGCATGAGGATGCTGAACCTCAGGAAAAGCAAGGAGTTGTGGAAAAGACTACAGAGGTGATTAAGGAGAAAACTATGACTCCAGTGATAAAGCTACCATTCCCGAGTCGGATGCTAAAAAAGAAGCTCGATCACCGGTATGGTAAGTTTTTAGAGGTGGTGAAGAATTTGCAGGTAACAATCCCTTTTACAGAGTTATTAAATCAAGTGCCTGCTTATTCTAAATTTTTAAAAGAACTTTTGATGCGGAAGAGGACTCTCAATGAGGTGGAAACTATGGCTTTTACTGCTGAATGCAACGCCCTTTTACAAAACCAGTCTCCACCTAAATTGAAAGATCCAGGGAGTTTTTCCATCCCTTGTAACATTGGCACCATATTTATTGACAAAGCTTTATGTGATCTGGGTGCCAGTGTGAGTGTCATGCCTCTTTCTGTCTGCAAGAACCTGAACATGGGTGACTTAAAATGTACTACCATTACTCTGCAAATGGCTGACCGTTCTGTGAAATACCCCCTAGGTATATTAGAGGACGTTCCGGTTAGAGTAAGTAAATTCTTTATCCCTATGGACTTTATTATACTAGACATGGCTGAAGATACCCAAACACCCATTATCCTTGGGAGACATTTCCTCCACACTGCTGGAGCTGTTATAGATGTTAAAAGTGGGAAACTAACATTGACTTTGGGGGATGATGAGGTTACTTTTAGCCTGACCACTGCCCCTAAAAGCCCAATGTTAGAGGAAGCATGCTATAAAATTGATGTTATTGATGAACCGACCCGTGATTGCATGCCCCATTCCCCCTCCCGTGATACTTCAGATGATGAGCTTGTCTTAAAGGCTGTTGCAGGTGAAGAACATTTTCTAGCGGTCTTGAAGACTCACAAAAAGGCAATTGGGTATAGCACTAATGACTTGACAGGAATAAGCCCCGACTTTAATGAGCAGCGAATTCATCTAGAAGAGGGCCACCACCCTAGCATTTAGGGCCAACGCAGGTTGCACCCAAATTTACAAGGGGCGGCAAAGCAAGAAGTTACGAAACTGCTGGATGCAGGTTGATGGACAACTGATGTCCATGTCCCTTTTCTTTCCCTTGTTGCAATGAGGCCATTGCCAAGTTCAGCTTTGGAGAGAATTTATGTAAGTATTGCTTTTCTTTTACTTTTTACTGCTTTCTAGATTAGTTTAGTTAATTTAATTGCTTTAAAAAAAATGAAAAATCACAAAAAAATGAAAAATTGTTGACAAAATACTAAAAATACGAGTTGAATATAGAGTGGATTGATTGCTTCCCTGTGCCCCATACTATGCTTTGAAAAAATAATTTAACTCACGATACTGGATAGTTGGGCATTTGTGATTGTGATGTTGTGATGTGATCTCTGATTGCCTTGATCTTGAGTGAATTTTGATGATAACGCACCTACTTTGACCGCATGCTTGAACTGGTTAGACTGTGAGGATTCATTGCTGCCTATGGATTTATATCCATATCCAATTTATTCTTGTGTGTTAGTTCCTCGTAGCATTCTGATCTTGATTTTGGTAATGTACTCGTTGATTTCTGGTAGCTTTGGACATGTGCCGTGATAGAGGCGTTCCTATGTTTAATTTTTGAGGCTCAGAGTTGATAAATGAATTATTTTCCCTCCTAGCCCCGCTGAGCCTAATGACTTTTTATTTTGATATTAAGCCATATTACACGCCTTGAGCCTTTACAATGACTATTGTCTCGAGCCTAGCTTGCGGGAGCATTCGTTAGGTTGATACTATGATGTGTGGTTGCTTCTGTGGGTTGGTTGGAAATAATGTCTATGTAGATACACAGAAAAGAAAAAAATAAAGTGAAAAATGATAGTGAAAAATCTCTATGATCTCACTCATTAAATTTCAAAAAGTGTTGAAAATTATGCTGAAAGAGATAATTATTGGATGGTTCGTGAGACATTAAAGTTGGTTATTGTTTTGGTCATGTTGTTGATGCCATGGGAGTTGTTTCAGCCACATCTAGTCTTGTTACTAGTGTTTTTTGCTCCCCTTTTCTTGGCTTTTCCACCACCTTCCCTAAATAATTTCCTTACCTCTACCCGAGCCCCACTACAACCCTGAGAAAGACCTCTTGAGCACGTGTTTGATTGTTTACTAGATCGATACTGAGTCAATTTGCCAAAGTTAAAGATTAAGTTTGTTATTTGAGTCGACCTGACTAGGATGAGCGATATTATACCTTTCTAAACACATGAGAGTGTGAGTGGGAAGGGATACTATGGTTGGGTTGGTGAGTGTTCAGGCACATATTATGCCTGCCACAAAATTAAGAGGAGTGACACCTCGGTGAGCACCTTTTCAAGATTGGTCTAGATGCATCAGACGCTACATTGTGCACCTGACACGTGTAATTGTGCGTCATATAGAGACGTGCGCATGGCGCACTCTCGGCGTGACGCTTGGGTTTCGGTTTCTTATAATTAGGCTTCGATTTTCCGAATTAAAGACGATTTTTTAATATAATTTTCATACGACTTTACACTTCGAACTCTACGAATATACTTACGAATTCTCTCTACAAAATTCATACTTTTCAAATCTACAAACACATACAAACAAACACTTTCACACATACATACACATTCATATTTTCAGGCTTCACGATTGCTCGTCCCGTTGGTTGTCAATCTCTCAGACCTAAGCCACGGTATAATCCTGCGGGTACTTGAATAAATCTATTATTTTTATATTGAAGTTACTAACTGTTTCTTTCATGATGTAGACCTATAATATAAAAATCGTTCCTTTGTACATTCTAATCCTTCTTTCCATCTTTTATTTATTTTTATTGTATGCTTGCCTGATTATCTTGCTTGCCTTTTCATCACCTCACATGTTATTATTTCTAATCAAGACCTAAAGAACTATTCTAATATTAATTAGATAATTTGGACAACCTGTTAGGTTCCCTGTAATTTTAATTGCTTAATAACATATCACTAAAAAATAGTCTTTTATGTGTTTCCTGAACCAACCTAGACTAATTTATTTTTAGGGTACATGAAAATATTATTTGGTTATTCTATTGCATAAAACTTGATATGAATCGATATTTAGTAGAGGCCATCAATGGGCGAATGTGGTTCCTTATGTCCGTGCTCGTACCCTCACCCCCAAACTCAAATATATGGTTCACTGACCATCTATGGAGTCAGGACGAGGATATCTACATTGGATAAGTCCCTATGTGTCCCTACGATTTCCCAATATCCAATTATGTTTATGAGTCTTCCTTTAAAGACTTGTTGGCGACTTTAAAATATTTCAATTAAACCTTTACAATGAGGTAGTAAAATTCGCGCTCACACCGCGTAGGGCCTTATGTCCGTACACGCCTACTGATGTTATGATTTTATATAGAGCTTTTCCCCCTATTTACAAGCTAAAGTGTGTGTCAATGGTGCTCTTAGGAGCCATTTTATGCTAACTCTCTCCATCTAGTTTTGGTTTTCTATTTTGTGATAATTTGTAGGTTGTAGGGAATTTTTTCCCTATTCTCTGCTACTATATGACTGCCACAGAGGATTTGAGAGCTTTGAAGGCACATATGATGAGTTCCGAGGTCCCAAGAATACTTTCCGAGGCCTTGGACAAAAGGAGAAGTGAAGACTTGGCGTCTGAAGCCAAGGAAAGAAAAAGCGAAGCCTCGCCCGATCTCATCGGGTGGACATCCTTGCTAAAAGTGAGATTTGTTGCAGGCCCGATCGGGCGGTAGTAGCTCTGTCGTAGTTCGGTGATCTGGGTCGATCGGGCGGCTCAACCCAACTTCATCAGGCGGTGGGTGTTGTGCTACGAAGCA
Source organism: Beta corolliflora (assembly GCA_947648045.1). Lineage (NCBI taxonomy): Eukaryota > Viridiplantae > Streptophyta > Magnoliopsida > Caryophyllales > Amaranthaceae > Beta > Beta corolliflora. The sequence goes on along the minus strand of CANSZD010002914.1, from coordinate 470,676 downwards.
AAGTCTGCGACAAAGTTCGGTGGCCCGATCCAATCGTGCGGGTATTGTGCAAATTGGCGCGAAGAAATCTGCTGTGCTGCGAAGGATTCTGCGATAAATTGAGTTGGCCCGATCTGGTCTGGCGGGTTGGCCCAATCCCATCGGGCGGTTTTCCTGACTCACTTATTCTTATATTTTCCGGGTTATTTTCATATTACTTTTCCTTTATGTTTTAGGTTTAGTATAAATACGAAAATTAGAACATTACTTAGAGACCTTTTGTTTTGCCTTTGGTTTTCCTATTTTTCTCTAGAGAGATTCTCAAACCTTATTTTATTGTTTTTTCTCTTTGGATTCAAGATTGCATCTTGGGATTATTCACAAATTTTAATATAGTTCTTCAAATTGGTAACTTTCTATTGCTTTCTCTTTTATTGCTTTGATTAATTTCTTAATTATTTGCAATTATTCAAAGTATGAATTTTTGTATTGATTTTGTTATTGCTTTCATAAATATGAGCGAGTAGTCCCCTTTCTAGGGTTGTGGGGATCTATGTATGCAATGAGGGATTGATAGATTAGTTTAATTATTTTTAATTTCAATTGTTTCCTATGGTTGAATCGTTCATGTTAGATTTATAAATTAGGCCAGATTTGTATTTCTACTATCGCAATACTAAATCTGCTCCGAGAGGAGATATACCATATAGGCTTTCAATCATTAGGCAATGTGAACCTTGACCATGCGAGAGCGGCTGGGTAATCTTTGAGGGAGGCAATGTTCGAGAGAAATTGCATGTGCCCTAAGTAAATTGACTTATTAGGTGGTTATTATTTGTCCCTGATTTCCCGAATTGTATGCATAGTGATCAATGATCCTAGTTCTTTATTAATTGATTTATTCCTTGATATTCAATTCTGTTATTAGTTTAATTTAGTTATTAAAAATCCAGCCTTTTGATAGTTAGTATAGTAGAATAGTTCAGTTTAACTAGTATCGCCATCTCCCAGCGGATTCGACCCTGCTTGCCTTACTACATTAGTAGAGAGACCTGTAGGTTTATTTTTGATAGTACGCGACTGACGTGTCAGCTACAGTACGAATAAGATCATGAATCAAATCCGCCCATTACTAGCCTCTACTTAATATCGATTCATGTCAAGATTTATGGAATTAAATAAGCAAGCAGCGTTTTAATGCAATGTATTATTAATCTATGTCGGTTGATTAAATAAACAAAATACTAATTTTTGGTTACATCTTATTATGCAATCAAATTACAGGGAACCTAACAGGTTGTCCAAATTATCACAATTTAATGCTAGAACAGTTCTTTAGGTCTTTGATTATCAAAAATAATCAAGTGAGGTGATGAAGGCATTAAAACATACAATCATGCATATGAATAATAAAGAAAATAAATAAAAAGAAAAGATTTAGAGAAGAATGTGCAGAAGAGCGTTAATTCCTTCAAGATCTACATTGCGACAAGTAATTGTTAGTAAAAGATTAATTAAATTGGAATTGAACCTCAGGAATTATACCTTTGTCGCCTGGGTCTTATGAGCAATCTTGAAGCTTGAAAAAAGAAGTTCGAATGTATGAATGTGTTTGAATGTGAGTTTGAGTATAGAAGAGTATGTGTAGAAGTCATAGGAAAGCATTGTCAAAAGTCGTTCGAAGAAACAAGGTATTTATTGGCAAAGGATACCGAAAACGGAGCAAAAAGATAAAATAAAACTGTGCGCCAGGCGCAAAGCTTTACGCTTGACGCACAGCCTGTGCGCCAGACGCACAACTTTGCGTGTGACGCACAGTTGTGCGCCAGTCGCACAACTTTGCGCCACACGCACTTCCTTTGTAGCCCCTTTTTTATTGTTTTAAGATTTTTTTAATCCTTTGATAAATCTATCCTTTGAAATCCGAAATCCGCTATCTTTAGGAATAAAAATATGATTTTCGAAATATCCTTTAAAAAATTTATTATCGAGAATAATTAATATTAAAATATTAAAATCCAATTAATTATCAGGAATAATTAATGTGGCTTTAAAATTGGGCTTGGATTGTTTTAAACCAATAAATAGACTTTATATTTTCGAAATGCTTTTGGGCTTAGCTTGTTCGATTTCTCCTCCTTTGGACCGTAACAATTAGGACGACGGTATGTTTCATCATTGGGTACTCAATGGGGAGACACAATTTTATGTCAACAATAGGTTTTTATCTTTCTAACTTTTAATTTTTTTGACCTTTAAACTTTTTTTTATTAATAGAACATAAATTTCGGTCCACCTGTCCGGACCGGAAACCCGGTATCGTGGATTTCGGTGGACCGAGGACCGGACCGGAATTTTCGGTCCGGTCCGGTCAAACCCAAATTCCGGTCCGGTCCAGATTCCGATCCGACCCTGGTCTTTGCATTGCCCTACTCGTTAGAGATCTTGTTGAGAACTTTCAAATAAACAGATTTATTTGTAAATAGGCTATGGTTGGCATGCTTTCATTAACTTTAGGGTTTATTTAATTATTTTATCACCTTATCGGAAGACTTATAGATATGTAAGGTTGCTTTCCGATTGAAGAACTATCAATTGTCCATATCATTGGTCATCCCCCTTGGAAATAAATTAAATTGATAGTGTTTAACTTCATCTCTTTCAACTTCATTAACTTATAAATTATTTTCGAAACGTGGGGAACAAACCTTCCATAAGATTAAGACTCATGTTAAAAGGTAATATGGATATTAGGGCAAAAGGTGGCATTGGATTGTACCATGTTAACTCACATTGGTGGTGTCCATGTAATGTCATCTACAAAGGGACTAGGCCCACTACATGGTGCATGAGCTGATCGTGTTTACAAATTGGTTGTGACGTATTTACACACTCGTCACAGAAACACAATTCATGATCCACTTAACTTGTTTGATAGCAGGTAATAAATTATCATAATTGTATAAATTTAGGAGTAAAACTATAAGTTAATGTGACAATTTTCTTCAGACATTCAAAAGTTGCTAAACTTTTTTATTAAAATTGAATATCTTTTTACTTACATAAACTTAATTATGTGAAATAAACTTATTTTTTATCGTTTTGGTTTGTGTGCTAGCATAGTTTACTACTGTCTACTACTTTTAGCTCAGATTGCAAATTACAAATTTACAGTGCTCAAGGGAGAAATCGCATACTTGTTACATGGAATTGGCCTAGAATTGTGGACATAAAACGGGAATATGAGGCCCTTCAATCTTAAGTTTACATTTTCAGTATCGTAAGTTTTATATGACGGCCGAGTATTATTTATATGAGCTTTGATAGTTCAGCTTGACTCCAATCAACGAAAAAGTTCTTAAAGACATGTAGTAATACTAATACCAGCCAAAAGATGCAAGAGACTTCTAAACAAAGAAAGAGAAAGAAAAAGCAAAAAAAAAAAAAATCGAAGCCCCAAAAAATGAAACCCTATCTGAATTCCCAAAGAACACCAATCGTTTTCCCCAAAAGTTTTCTTCCTCAGATTGCCATTTCATCCTATTCAGTGCTAATTCCAAGTTCCATTCCAAAAAATTGTCTTATTTTGTAAGAATTAGCTCTAATGATAACCCATTTTTTGAGATTTCAAGATCTGTAAATCTCTCTCACAACCCAAAATAATCCCAAAGATCCCCGATTTTGCAATTACGATAAATTCGCAAATTTTATTGATTTTGATTTTAAGGTTAGATTTCAACACAGTAAATCTCGTTTCGAGATTTGAAAATCTAGCTATAATTACACAAGTAATTCATTTCTTCAAGATTAGTAAGCCGAATTAAGGATACACCGTCTATTGCTCGGCGTGCTCTTCCTCTCTCTTCATTGATGTGTCCGATCAAAAGCCAACCAATCTAGGCACTATTGGAAAAAATGCTAAATGACACAAAAGAACTTCCAGTTATACCAAAATGGAATCTGTTAAGTCATTTTATTGTGCGCGCAAATAAGGGGATAAAAAAATGATCCGGTGGGCCTAAAAACAGGATCAGTGAACAATAATTAATCCGGTTTTTTGGCCCACCGAATCAGTTAGTTAGCCACTATATACATAGGCTCATATGCGAAACTCAAACCCCCATTCTCTCACACCCAAATCTCCTCTCTCACCCAAACCCCCAGTCTACTCTCTCACCCAAACCCTAACCTGAGAGAACCCTAATCACACTCGCCGTTTCTCACTCTCATGTCTTTTCTCGCTCATCCTTTGTCTCGCTCATCCTTTCTCGTCTGTCAACAACCACCGCGCCGCCATCACGAATGCAACAAAGATTCAGGTGAACTGCTGTCTTTTGAGTTCAAGAATCTCAAATGCAACAATTATTGATATGTTGCATGTTGTCGTAGTTGTCTGTTGCATTGTCTGAAACTCTAGTTTGAGTCGTCTACTGCCGTCATCGTCGCCGCTCTTTTCTCTGTCCTTTGGTCTGCTGTTGTGTTATTCTTCTCCACTTGTTCTATGAATTATTGATATTAATTTCGATTATTGATTAATTTTTGGATCTAGGATTTGAGATTGCTTATTTTGTTTGATATAGGGTTTATTTTATTTTGATTCATCAACTTTGTTTATTTATTTGTAGAATTGTTGAATTTTGTAATTTCGTAGAATTAATGTAAGATTGTAATTTCGTAGAGTTAATGTAAAATTATGGATCCGGGGTTTGTAATTTCGCATTTTTTTGATTGTTGATTTTATTGTGGAATATTGGCTGATGGATTTGGTAGAGTTATATCTCCTTATTTTCTTTGCATCTATTTCTTTCCCTCCTCTTTTTTCTCTGTCAAAATTGACAGATTAATAGCAATCAGTTCCAAGTCTAATTTGCAGGTGAGCGAGAACCATTTAGGATAGAATGGCTCGCCACAAAACTCTTTCTTTGCCTCTAGTTAAGCCCCTTCTTATAAGTTGTTAATGTGAATTTTTTCTTTAATTCAAATGGGGGTTAATAGTTACGGTGGGAACATAAAATCGGATCAGGCAACTTACATAATTGGTCTGGTTTGTGATCCGAACCGAATCAGTTAATTGTTAACTAATCAAGTGGTGAATCGGATCAGTTAACTTTCTTCAACCACTCTTTCCATAATTGATCCCGTCCATTTCCGGATCAGTTAAACCCATTTTAATCGGATCAATTGGACTTTTTTCCACAAGTGAGGGTCTATTGATTTTAATTTGGATTTTCATTTTGTTTTCTTACCTCTTCTCTGTCTCTGGGCATTCTTTTTCTTTATGATTATGTGTTTATTTTTCGTAATTATTACTTCCCCCTTCCTTACTGGTGTTTTAATTTTTTTTTCCCAATTCTTCTACTCCAAGTTCTTGCCTATTACTTTTCGTCTGTTTGCCAGATGCAAATCAAATTGCCTTGCTCAAAGGTTTTTCACCCCTATAAATGTCAAGGATGTGTAACCCCCAATAGTATCTCCCTCTACTCCAATCTGCTCTGCCAACTTTTCTCCACCTCGTCTCTCTCAGTTTTCCAATTTCATTACTTGCCCTGCTTGTCATTAATGTCGAATACAAAATCAATTATGCCTCTTTACTCAAGTCCTCGTTATTCCTTTTTCGCTAACTTAATAGGTTCAATCCCACTCCAACTCCCTCTTTGGATAACCATCTTAGTTAGACCAATCTCCCCGAGCCCATTCCAATTTAATGTTTGGATCATCATAATAACAGTTCACATGCCTCTCCCTCTCAATCAGGGAACCCAATTTCTCCTGTCACATACCTTCCAAATCCAACTCCCCTTAGTGTGACTGTGGAAGCTCCCCTATGGATGATGACCTTATCTCTTACCTCCAAGCCTCCTATCTGTTTGGGAAAATCCGGGGGAGCCTATCCCTCTTCTGCCATTATTTATAGGTTCTATCGTGACTAGTCTTTTATCCTAGGTGAAGTATGTATTAGATATTTAGCTAGTGGATGATTCCTGCTGAAGTTTCTTAATCCAGTTGACAAAATCGAAGTCTGCGATAGAAAACCTTGGTTTGTCCCAGCTCTCAATTTCGTTCTCATTCCCTAGGGACCCCTGTTCAAGCCTTATTTAAATTGTGTAAAAGACTCATTTTTGCCTAATGAATACTAGACTTGGCCTCACCTTGCCTAACTCACTCAAAAAATTGGTCATCTCATTAAGCTTGACCTCTTTAACTTACAAAGTGATGACAAAGCTCAATTCGCTCGAGTTTGTCTTAATATCAACATTTCCACCTATGTTCCCCGCTTAATTACCATGCCTTCTGATCAAGAATGCTCATAATTTTTCTTGTCCTATGAAGGTGTTCACGAGGTATGCCCTCTCTTGTGGTGCCAAGGGCCACCTCCTCTCCCACTACCCGAAAAGATCAGCACATTTCCTTGACTTGCTCATGGCCAAGTTCGAGGCTAGTTGCCTTGAAAACCCTTCCTCTCCCTCTACTGATTCAAATTGGATTTATGTTAAGCCTCAACGTTAAGGCAAACCTTGGCCCCCCACCCGTGGCTTTATGAGAACTAGGAGGCCCTTCCATCAGCGTTGTTTTCCTTCCAACCCCTGCAACAATGGTAAGGGCTTTCTCCATTGTGACACAAATAATTTCCCTCCCGTCCCTGATACCCATATCACCTTTTCCCTCCCCCTCTTTGGTCCCCACTTCCGATGCCTTTGATTCTCTTACTGAATTCCAAATTAATGGAGAAGATAGTATCCAGCTAAACCCCCTTTGCACCCCTCCCTAAAATTGACCCTACCACTACTTCCGCCCTCTCATGGTGAAGATGATCTGGATGACGGCATGACACATTCATAGAAGCACTTGGCGTCCTCCACCACAACCTCCTTGTTGGTTTTTATGCTGAAATGGCTGAAATTCTATCATCTTGCAGCAACCCTTGTCTTAATATGGAAGATGGTTCTTCCAAAGATAGCCTTAAATGGCACAGACTAATCCATGATTAGTCACCTTGCTTTACATTTTTTTTTGCTTTATAGGCTAAGACTTCGTTTTGTCCACACTTTGTCAACTAGGGAAGATTATAATCCTATTCTTCTAGTTTAGGGCTGCCATCATCCTTTCAATGCTGGTAAGCCCCCAATTATTTTTTTTTTCAATTTTCATTGTTTTTATTATTAATAATCTTCCATTCTCTCTTTTTTTGAGAGTTTTCTACCCAATTTTTGGGTTCTTTCTCTCCTTTCATGGAAGTTTGGAGTTTGGTTTTATTCTCTTCCCATGTGGAAATTTAAAAATTGGTATGAGAAATTGTTCATATTGGTTGAAGTTTAAGACCATCAACATCGAAGTATTGGAAATTCGGTTGCGGTTAACATGGTTAAATCAAGAATTTTCTTCCCCAAACTATGTCAAAATGATAGACTTCGCCATCAATAGTTGTATGATTCAGCAAATACAAGGGGGTTGCGCTGTATTGGTCGGTCGGGTTCATTGTAGTTTCTTCGAAAACGAATTCGATTTGATCTTGTCTGATTATATCTTGTTTTTCTTTAATACTTATTGTAGATGCCCTTTGGCCTTCAATTAATGAAATTTCTCTTTCAAAAAAAAAAACTAGAAAAGATTATATGTTTAATGGTGCGCAAACTGTTGTATTCCCTAGTTTTACTCAGCCTGATTTTGCTATCACTAACTTCTTTGTTTGTTATATGATCAAATCTAGGGGGGCTCTTTTTGTATAACTTAACTAATTCTACTCCTACTATGTTGTACTCCTTCTGTTTTTTTTTATCATTCTCACTTTCTTGTGCGCGTCTTCCAATGCACCTCTTAGAACTTAAATATCTTTCATTATATATTAGTAAAAATTATAACGATTGAATATTAATAATGTACTAATTGAGACGAATCAAACAAGACCCCACATGACTATATTTTTTTCTTATAAATTGAAAACAATTGAGAAGATTCTCTCTAAGTATGAATAGTGCCAAGATTCTAAGTGAGAAAGATAAAAAAAACAGAGGGATTACTCTCTTATTAATATATTTACTTAATTTTGGTTAAGCTTATGTATACTACTACTCTGATAGGCTGTCGTACACCTGTCAACAATAATTCCTAGAAAAACCTCCTAACAATGTAGTAAGGTAAGTAGGGTCAAATCCACAGAGAGATGGTCGTTTTAATCTAACTTCATAATTATGAGAAAACTAAACAAGACTAGAAATATGAGAATCAATTCTAAACTAATAAAATACGAAAATCAAACTAAAAAGATATAGGGTAACAGTTCACCATGTTCATATTTATGATCTATCAAAATACCATCAATAGTTCAATGAATCAGATATCTAGAACACAGGTAAATCCTATGGCAGGGTCTTAACGCTCTCAAATCAACATATGCAGTTTGGTCGCTAACATAATCAGATTTGCTAATTGTAGGTAAGCCTCTAAAGAGTACTATCTCTCGATCTATGACTCGTTATTAGCAAGATTTAACAAAATAAACCTAATCAATTAGAAATATCAATGACTAATCAAACCATCAACAACATTAATCAAGATTCATAGCATATGAACATGGATTCCCAAACCCTAGAAATAAAAAGCTACTCAATCATGAAATAAAACAATAAAATCTAAATCTACAAAGGAAAACATAATTAAGAAAATCAATGAAAAAAATAGATAGAATTCATGAATTAATGAAAAAAAAAGAGAAACTAGGGTTTAAACTGAAAAGCTAGCGAGAAAAAGAAGAACTAAAACTAAGAATAAAAATAATGAGAGAGTCAAGAGTCTTACACAAGAATTAATTCATAATATAAATAATAAGAATTTTTCACCATATACCCCCGATAAATTTTTTTATTCACCATAATGTTTTCAAAATTCACTATATACCCCTCAATTTCTTGATAATTCACCATGTGCCCTTAATGATTAACGACTATCAAATTTTTTGATCATTAACCCCTGATTCCATTAGTAAACCTTAATTGATCCCTATTTCACTAATTTACCATAACAGATTAACATTGAAACAACACCTAAGGCGAAAGAAGAATGAAGAGAGTTATGGAGGAAAGGTGATAAAAGGGGCCATTTGTGGTGTTTTGATGGTGGTCAATTAAAATTAACGACTCAAATAGGGGTTAATTAGGGCTTGGTAAAGGAATTAGGGGTTAATGACTAAATCCGTAAATAATATGACTCGGAAAGTAAGTTACAAGATAAGAAAAGTCGTAATATTCAAAAAATGAGCGGATTTAGTGATCCGCGCGTACGATAGCATAAACAGTGTGAAATTTTGAAAGGCATAACTCCTTGGATAGAAGTCTCCTCAGGGCGTGCCACCTATTGTTGGAAAGCTCCTTAAGTATAGTTTCTAAGTCTGACTCCTTTTCACATTTCTTCTAATTATGAATTTCCATTTTGTTTTCGCTCAAACTCGTACTAATTATTCTCCAAACAATCCTTATGCAATATACCTTCCTTCAAATTGCTCCTAGTCCTCAAGCTTAACTAATTATACTCCAAATACGTTCTCAATACCTGAAATGCATCAAAAATACGAAAACATACCAAATAGGAGTACAATAACATAACTTAAGAAAATAATACAATAATGAACCTAATGATGAATCTAAATGCTCTAGAATGCAACCTAAATACACCTCGAAACTATATATAAATATGACATATCAAACTCCTATGGACTCTCGAATCCAAGTTTTATATCTTGTGATGCCCCTCTACTTCTAGGATTGTATGTAATTTTTTTCAAATTGCATACTGCTACTCTTTTGTTCGAGTCAAAGGGACATATTTACTTGGTTGTTTTATCATCTTATTTCGATAATTATGGGTTGTACTAAATTCATGCAGGATTAAAGCCAATTAGGCCTAAAGGTCTTTCAGTAAAAGCCCACTTATCCTGAGCGCTCTCGAGACAAGGCTTCTCCTTTCTTCCCCTTTATCCTCTTACTATCTAGATTCGGCATGACCCTTCCCTTCTCTTGTGTTTTTGCAATTATGGAATGGGATTCCGTACCCTTAAAGAACCGGATGTTTACCATCCTCTATGTTAAGATCATCCGCTATGGTACTTTGCTGCTTTGAGCACCAATTTTCCAAAGTTTCTTATATGCGAATAATTAGTTCGAATATTCAGGGAGGCAAGAAAACCGAAGCTCTAGCCGTACTTCTCTTCTTAACGGATAAATATAAACCCAATATCATGTTTATACTCGAAACTATGACGAATAGACAGAATAGTGTTAATATACACAAAGCCCTTCGGTTTGATAACAAACTTATTTTTTATCCCTCTAATCATTGTGTAGCTATTTGGATAGTATGGAATAGGAATGAAGGTTTGCAATGTACTCAAGAGGGGGGGTAAATTGAATACTTAACCGATATGGTGACAAATTCAAATTCTTTCGATTTAAGGGGGAACCAGTTGGACTGGTTCCTGACAGCGGAAACACTAGAACTTGAAAGTAATAATGAGCACACCAAATTTAACGAGGTTCGGCCAAACAAGGGCCTACGTCCTCCTACGCCAGTTTTCTTATTAATCAACTCTGAAAAACAAGAATATTCTCGCACTCTCCTGTTTCCCTTACTCCTGGGAAACAGCACACCCTACACTAACTCTAGTGTGTTATTTCGCACTTGAACTCACAAGCACTCGCGAATGAACTCACAAATGCTACCCAATCTCTAACCCCTTTGTTAGCGATTCAATACAAACAATTTCTTTTAACTCACGCTTTCTTACAAAGCAAACAAAGAGTAATAACAAGCTCTATGAGATGCGTACTCTATTTAGAAAACTGTTTTAGCTTTTCTCTATGTGAAGGCTCTCGAAAATACTCAATAAAATCCGGGAGAGCATTAAAGGTGAAGAAGAATCATGATTCAGTATTTGTAAACCAAGGTCTAACCCTTAAGCGTGCCCTAACTCAAGATATCAAATATATGATAATATTAAGTTATGGAAAGTACATCTTGAACAATATCTTTTTCGGAGGAAAGATATTATCCAAGATATACACACGCTTTAAGGCAAACATTTCTTATGGAAAGTATTTGAGAAAATATTTTTCCGAAAATCTTTTCTAAAACAGCCAGCTCAATCACCTGGTAGAGTAACTGATACCCAAACCTGTTACCCTACTTAATAATGTTCTGAATATGTAACCAACTGGTTTCATATTCAAAACCCTACTATTTCACACTTAAGAACAACACAAACAATTTCACTAGAAATATCATACGCAAATATTACATGAAGACCTAAGATAAATCAATTAAAGATTCCTAAACTATCTTTATGCACTTCAATCCTTGAAGCTTCCCTTGAATCAACAATGAAGAACTTTGTCTTTTCCTCGAACAACTTCGAGAGGGCTTCTTAACTTCAAGTCTTGGAATAACCTGTTTGCTACACAAGAACACATCATAGCATAGCAAATATTCTTTTGATTGTTTCATTATACAGTCAAGAACAGTTGGATAATTAGTTGTTTCCTAACAGCCTAGAACCACCTGTAATAACAACTATTTCCTGCAGCTGTTTGTCATCATTCAAAACCTAGGGGACTCAATAAGTAATAATATCGAAATCTTGCACCAACTTTCCACTTAAAGATGCACATATTTGTATATAAAATTCAAAGCCCTTAACATCAATCTGCTAATATTGGGGGTGTATGGACCAGCAGAAGAGCAGGAAAAAAGACGCATTTTGGACTTATTTGGAGTCTTATATATCCCCCACCCCCACCCCATGGTTCCCGATCGGGTATTTAGTGAAATGTTAACTTTCAACGATAAATTAAGAGGATGACCTCTTGAATCATCTCAACTAATACACCTCCCTGGTTTTCTAAGCAACCTTAATGCTTAGGATATTCCTTGCTTATAAAATGCGTGTTCTCGAAAAAAAATTCCTCTAACAACTTAAATTATGAACGACTTGGTCGAGCAATAGCTCACTCGTCCTTTGTCTAGATATGGAAATTTTACAGTTTCAGATCTTGCCCCCATGATATACAATTCAAACATCAACGATATCCCTTCCCCCCCCCCCGGGCGTTCCATTTCCAGAACTTCTAAACTCTCGACCCAGGGGCTCATAACATAGTGAAAAAACTTTGGAACCAGCCAATTAGAGGCTCCGTGTTCTTTAGAATCCAACAAAAGCTTAGTCGCATTAAAACTAGACTCAAAGCATGGGCACAAACTACCTATAGTCATACGAACAACAAGCTACTTCGAAAATGATAAAAAAAATCAGAGCTAGGGCAACCGTTATGGTTACAACCCTGCAACCCCATTGTCCTCAAACATCTCAATCGCGTAATAAAACAACGTGGAAAACTGCTCCTCTTTGGTCAAAAGATATGGGGAACAACTAGCAGGAAAAAAATAACTTTTGAAGGGGGATCGTAAAACCAAATTTTTTTCACAACAAAATGAAAAAGAAATTAGCTAACTCTACTATTTACCATCTCAAAAACATTTTCGTCACATGAGTCGGTTGTACTTCTTAATCAATTATTTATTACTCAATGCCTTCAAAGCTAGGCTCCAATCGTCTAGGCAACAAACTAGAGAAATAGACATGAGTTTCATCTAAACAATTATCTTGTCTGAGGAAGCTACTTCTCTACTACTACCTTTCTCTAAGGCTAGGCGACCTCATTCACGCCCAAGCTTTAACCTTGGTTCGAACTCAACTTTCATTGCCGAAGCTTATGCTCTTCACCAAGGTCTACTCCTAGCCACACAACAAAATATAAGAAACTTCATCATTGAAGGCGACAATAGTTTAGTAGTCAACGCAGTTAAAGTTATTTGGACTCCTCCATGGCAAATAGCAAATTAAGCTACTTCTTACAAAGTTCGTTAGCTGGCAGCTGTGAAGCAAATCAAGCGGCTAATTGGATTGCCTACGTTGAACACCTAGCTACTTCCTCTTTTACTATTACCCCTTGTAATAGTTCTACACTTTCCTCTATACTTGTAACTGACGCATTAGGATTTCACCTCGAGCGGAGGGTCTCCTAATGTTATTTTTCTTACCATCATTAAAGAAAAACGTACTAATACTACTTCCTTTATTTTCTTAGTTATATCATATTGATTGTTGACACTATTCAAAAAATTTATTTTGATCTTAATCATTATTTATACTTAATAAATAGCACAGTTATATGAGATCTTGTTATATTTGTCTCGTTATATACTTTTATAATATCAAATTTTCTCGATTTAGGTTGCTCTCATTTCGTTCACCGCTTCTACGAGAATCGCTTTTGCTTTCTTTTCCTCTTGCTACTAAGATGTTTCAGTTCGCAAAGTTGTCTCTTATTGCCTGCCCATGGATTCAGCAGAAGTTCAAAAGGTTGATCTATTTTGAATCTCCAAATCTCTGCTTTATTTTGAACTTCGAAGCATTATCGTCGATTAACATGCTAGGAAAAGCAATGTCTCCTTGCATAATATGGGTTTCAAATATTCATGATCTGAATGTGAATGAGTCGGATTACTTATCCCTCAGTCTATTAGTGAACTATCTCTCCAGGAATCGTGAAAGCGTTCGGCTCCTTCATGCATGCTCCACTTGGGGGATATAGCTCAGTTGGTAGAGCGCCACTCTTGCAATTGGGTTGTTGCGATTACGGGTTGGATGTCTAATCGGGGGAGAGTTGGTCCCTCATACTAGGGCGAACTGCCTTCACTCTCCCTCATACTCCACATTCTCTCTATGATTACATTGAGTTTGGTTACTTATTTAAGTGTCAGAGGCACAGTCTCGAGGAGCCACCTCGAGGCTTGGTGTTCATATGCAAGGTACTGGCAATGTAGCAAATCACCCCGTTGAAATCGTGGCGTAGATCAACACTACTCTAAAGTTGAATTTTTCCCGCTATGTACACATAGCCCTACACTTGCACTCATGTGTGGTTACTAGAGTCGGTCTTTTACTCTTCTAACAAAGCTTAAAAGATTCAGTACACAATTCATTACTCTTTTCCAAGAATATGGACACTAGTATCATGTTATATGACACCCAGGTCAACAATAAGATCAAACAAACCAAAATTGACACTCAATTTAGTTATCCTCCATCAGTCTTTCACTTGAATAACAGCAACTCACTTAAGAGCCAGAAATAGAACTATACACAAGAGTAATTGATATTCTTCTAAACGTTCATATTTAGAAATATCACAAGATATATATATCAACAAATGATGATATACAATACTAAAAGCAACTCTTATGATCAAATGCAGTTGCTTAGTTTTGATTTGAATTAAGAAAAGACTGATGTTTAATTAGTAAGAGTTGATTCAAGAAGACAAATACTTTTCAATTGTATCAGCCAAGGTAGACTTGGGCACAGCACCAATAATACTCTCTTTTCTTTCTCCATTCTTGAAGAACAAGACTGTAGGAATGCTCCTTATGTTGTACTGAGTAGCAATATTTGGGGATTCATCTGTGTTCAACTTGTAAACTGCAATCTTCCCTGAGAACTCTTTCGCCAATTCGTCAACCACCGGAGCAATCAACTTGCACGGTCCACACCATGGTGCCCAAAAGTCCACCATCACCGGAACTTGGCTCTCAAGGACTAGCTCTTTCCAACTTGAATCATTCACATCTTGGACTATAAACACAACACCAACCAAAAGAAAAAGAAACAGAAAAACAGGAAAAGAGTTATTCAAGTTTGATTTAATAATTATCATCGAATAATGTAATCTTGTCATCATCCCAAACAAAAAGATGTCATTTGAATTGTCACGAGATACTAAAAAAAACAAAGGTGTAATTGAAGTTTACTTATGTATCCTTTATAAGTTCTTAAATGCTAGTATGCTACCGGCCACGCCATTAGTTGATTGTAAGATGAGGATTACTCATAATTGCATATATGGGGTTACTGACATGAATTATTAAGGTTGTAATTGAGATATTGTTAATAGATATATATGAGGCTACTAACAAACATAAATGGATTTCTAATAATATCGCTCCATCATTTATGCCTGTGACGCGTTACATTGCAAATAGCAATTTATCCTTTACCTAATTCTGTTCACAGCAGAATTTTTCCCTCAGCTTCTTTTTGAGGTACTCCATAGTCCATACAACTCACAAGGAATCCATCAACAATTTTCTATGTTTAGTTGAATTACCAGGTACATGCTCAAATTTTACTTCTAAATGGATCAAAATGACTTGTACAGTCATCCTCATTCCTCTTAAAACAATGTCTCACTTATGATAAGAAAGATGTATAGAAATTAATTTTGGTCCAAGTTAATACCAATTATTCATAAAAAATCTAAATGATATACCTCAATATAGTTTTTATAAAGGGAGTAATAAGTATATCTAGCTTCCAGTCAAGCTACAAGCTACATCATGTATAAACCTATGCTTCAAGTCAAGCTACAACATGTATATGACCACAGAAATATGTGACTTTTAAGTAGAATAACGCATAATCCTGCAGTGATAAAATCAACAAAAGAAACTAATTAAGGAAAACAAACCTTGCTTCACAGCTTCACTAGCCTTGCATATAACGCTTGATTTTCGGTATGTTCGAGGAGACGAAGACGAGACCAAAGAAGTTGAAGCTGAGGAAGATAATGCAGGAAATGATTTCTTTAGACCTTGAAAAGTCGTCAAATTAAGCTTGTAAGGTGGAAGGTGAAGAGCATGAGATTTTACAGCAACAGTTCCTACACTTGCTGTTGTGCTCAACTGTAAACAATTTTCTATAGCCATGATAGTATAGTAAAAGTATATTTTATGTTTTGGTTTTTGGGAGGAAATGTAGTTGCTCTGCCTTTTGTGTTAGAACTTAGAAGTAGTGTGTTTGAGCAAGGAAATGCTGTTTTTAGATTTTGTGTGTTGTAGAAGTGGATAACTTGAGAAATTTTCTGAGGTTGTTAGAATGATCAAATTCATGTGGATCTAGTTTACTTGAGGCCCTTTCATTTTTGGCTTAATATAATAGGACCACTTGTCACTTCCATGTCATTTAGGCTTGTGGTGGTGGCCTTTTCACCTTGTATAGTAGCTAAAGAAAGGGGAATAAAAGAGGGCAACGAGCAAGGTGATACACATGTCTTAAGTTGCCTATTGATATATATATAAGGTGTTGATTGATAAATTGAGACTTGAATCATGTTTGGATCGGTTTATACTATTTGATTCAGACTTGATCATCAGCCTATGGAAATTCTTCAATCGGATTTTTCGATCTAATTTGGTCCAAACTAGGTTTATTATGGTCCAAATTGGAGGCCATTAAAAAAAATTATTTCGCTTCTGAAACTAGACAACACTTAACCATTAAAACAAAAAAAAAAATCACTAGTTATCTTTCTGTCTATATTTTCAATTCTTTATTGTTACTTAGGTTTATTGACATTTGAGTTGCTAATATAAAAAGCGCAAATTATGGCATATAGGTTCACAATCGGACTAGACTTGAAAATTTAGGTCCAGATTAGTGTGAGCTAGTAAATTTTTAGTTCGAGTCCTTGGTACATGAAAAAAGAAAACTCCAGTCTGATCCGAATTTATACATGTACACACCTTTAGTTATACATTTCTACCAGGACTCATATTGCTCAAATTAAATTATTTTTCCTCAAATAGGGTCAAACTCAAATTGGAATCGAGCTATGTTATCACTTAATATCACACAAGTAAAAGTTTCATAAAACCATCATACTATATGTGCTTAATTCGTAAAGATGCAATCATAAAGAATTTGTTGCAATGTTATTTTCATCTATTAGTTGGTGATGAGGTAGCAATACTAATCGAATCCAAGCAGTATTTGTCAAATGTTACATACGCTTCACAATATATAAGATTCAGAACAGATTTCATTTTTGGGTCAAGATCACTTTTTTTTTCTTAGTCAAATTTGGACCAAATTGTCATATCCTTACTCTGACCTCCTTAGACCTTGTGAAAAAACATAAGCATTATATTATGTAACGACATAACTATATTATAATTTACACTAGACAAGAAAAAGTTTATATTTGAGAAATTTAAAGTTTAATTAATAAACATTAATTCACTTCTACTTTTTTTATAAAAATAACCCCTAAAATTACAGGATTAAGTGTTGATTTTGCTTAATGAGTAAACTATCCTAAATTAACTCCTTAAACCTTGGCATTAGGGGTTAAATTTTAGTTAATCACTCAAACTTGTCATTAGGAATAATGGGTTTGGCCCAACCAAGTTAAAATCATGGCATGGGCCCATGGGCCAAGCGACTAGGCCACATCAAACTTGCACAAACATAAAAGGTAGGGTAGGCCAACTAGTCAGTGTTATCTTTACCATCATGGCATGGTAGTTATAGCCATTGTTGGTTACTCTAGGTGGCCAAAGATGCACGAGTTGTCCATAGAATCCAAAATATAGAGTTAACCTTTCACGAGATACTCTTGGCGTCTCACTGTTGGAATCCAACAGGGGTATTTTAGTAATTTTACAGGGTGGAGTTACCAAAGTAAAGCATAAGCTTGTACCAAAGCGCAGTCAAATTGCCAAATTGGTAGTAACTTTGGTACCAAGTAAGAGTCAATTTGGTATTGGTATCACATTGACTATTTTGGTATCAACTTTACAGTGATTGGTTACTAACTTACATTTACTTTGGTACTCAAACCTATGAAATTATTTTGGAGTATAAGGATTCAATATTATCAACGTATGTGCAGAGACGAGCTAATATTGTCGAATATAATGTATGTCAAACATTTTTTAAGTTTTTTTCTAAAAAAGAAGGTGCACTAAAATATTTTTGTTAGGAATATTTTATGATATGAATTATGTTAAGAAAATTATTAATGTGAAAAATTTAATCCCATTAACTACAGGTTAAGTACTATATCTATGCAATTGTTTGATATGTGAAAATTGTGGAAATTAACTTTCAATGTTGGCTGACAATGACTACTCACTCTGTATTCTTTTATTATGGGCACTTAGAATCTTGACACTATTCACTATCAAAGAGAATAATCTAAATTTAACATATAAGAAAAAATATATAATCATGTATAGTCTTATTTGTTTTGTCTCAATGAGTACTTTATTAATATTCAATCGTTATAATTTTTACTAATATGTAATGAAAGATATTTAATGTTAAGAAAGTGAATTGGTGAACACGCACATGAAAGTAGGCTTAATAAAAGAATACAGAGGGGGTAAATAACTAAATATCTAAAAAAGTTTGTTAACTTTTGTCAAAACAGATTGTGTCTATTTGTGAGGTATATGTTATGATCCGATTTATGTTTAGAAAGTTACAAATGTCTACAAAATTTACCTTTTTAGATTAGAGGTTAACTGCTATATATACAACAATATAATATGCATAAATTGTGGTAAATCACTTTCAATTTTGGGTAATAAAGAATATGTATCTATGTTATTTTGACTAATGGGAAAAAAATTGAGTACTACTATAGTTAGGCATATCTCACGATCAATCTATATTATGCATTCTAAATTTAACATTTATTCACCATTATTATATCATTTAATTTTGTACATCAATGCCAATTGAAAAATAAATTACATATATAAAGTGTAAAAAAATCGGCAAGGATGATGATTAACTTTATCAATTTTAAAAAGTAAATAATATTTTTTTTGTCTTGCAATAGTATTCTAATGTATTCCGAGATTTAAAATATTCTACACATATGATTAGTTTCTCAATTTATATATCAATATTTCTATTATAGAAAGTAATCAATCAAACTTATACGACATTATCGACAACCTTTGGTAATGAATTTTTTTTTTACAATATCTTTTTGTATTGATTATATCCTCTAACTTTTGTATACGATGACCAATAGCAAAAAAAAAAATCTATATATAAAATCATGAGGAACATCAAAAAACATGATTAGCACAACAATTTGTACATATAATGTATTTTTACATCTCTCATAAATCTTTATATATTAATCCTACTATCGAAAAAAGAAAACCAAAAATTATTTTATATTTTATAGTACAACAATCATCATACTAATTTATAAAATAAGATTATTGATAATATTTCAATAGTAATGCAAAGTTCACTAGTATTACATTAAGTGAGTACAATTTATATTTACAACTAAGATACAGTTAGTTATATGAGATAACCTGGAAGATTTATTTTGATTAAACAATAACCTATGTGAAAATAACGTTAGCTAATCATAGTGTATTGTGTTGAAGAGATTGATTAAATTTTTGCTTATTTTTGGATGAATTACAGCACAAATGTAAACCCCACCTTTCACACCCCATCACTCTTTCTCTCTCGTGACACCTTCCCCCTCTTTCCCTCAAACCTCGCCTTCTCTCTTTCTCCTCGACTGCCTCTGCTCGCCGGAGCTACGTCTGCTGCTCATGTTCTCTCTCTTCACCTCAGTGTTATTGTCCCTTGTCCCTCTTCTCTTCTGGGTTGGTGCTTCAACGTAGCTGGTGTCGCCGCGCTCTAACGCTACTGCTAGATGGTAATATCATAACCCCCCTTTTTAATATATCCGAATATAGCTAACATTTTGAAATTAAAAATATTGAAAAATGGCGATAGAGGGGGTGTTTGCCACACATTTTTTTCAAGCATTTAAAAAAAAGGTCAAAGTAACTATAAGCTATAAAATATCTTTATTTTTTTTTATCTTTTTGTATTATCCCCGTTTTTTCAAAATTCTTTTAATTCATCATTCAAAGGCATCTATATTATAACCAAAAGACTAAACTTCAAAAGCCTTTAAATGGGATGGCAAGGACAAAAAAAATAAAAAATAAAATATTTTTTTCGATCAAACGTTTCTTAACTAAATCGTTTCAATTGACTCCTCTTATGTCAGTATTATTGCATGTCTAATATGTTTAATAGTCACCAATTCACCAGATATAATACTTGTCTACTACTCCCTCCATTGTTCTTCCTATGTACAATTTTTTGAAAGAGAAAAAATAGTTAAAGCTAGAAGAACAAATAGGAATGGAGCGAGTTTATTTTAATAATGATGTTCATACTTGTTAAAGCCAAATTTGAAATAGTATGAACTAACCTGAACTTATATGCACTAATTACATCTTGTTAGTCATTATTAGACCATTTTTAAACTTATGTAAACTTGGTAAACTTTTTTTTTGTGTATGTGAAATCTTATCTTTGCTTAATTTTTGCATTATGGAACTTAATTAATTTTACCCTTAATCAGATAGGAACAAAAATTTGCTTTACCTAACTTAATTTTAATACTCCTATCATTAATACCATTAACTATACAATCCCAATCAAGCCAATGACCATGGGTCCATAAACATTCTCAAACATTACTTCTAACGGTTCACATTCTTCTCTCTCCATTACTACTATTTCTCAACCATTTCTCTTCCACATCAACATTTTTCCACAAAAAAGATCTGATTGCTATTTAATAACATACAATAACTCCTATCATTAATACCATACAATCCCAATCAACCCAATAACCATGGGTCTATAAACATTCCATTATTTTCTCTCATATACTCTTCTCAACCATTTCACTTTCATTATTAGTCTCAAATAATCTATCAAAATTAGAGTAAAAATTCCGAATACTTAATCTCTTGAAGTATTCGATTTTTATTGACAAATTCAAAATAAATAAGGTGCATGCAAGTGGGTTTTATTGACAATATCAAAAAAAATAAGGTGCACGCAAAGTGGGTTTTATTGACAAATTCTACCTTGGATGTCTTTTATTTGTGAAGATCCTCAATTGCATGAATGTTATATATTTGGATGTCTTTTATTTATAGTGTAGAATTTGGGTAAATTTTAAAGTTTATGAGTGGTTTAAGGGTTGAAAGAAGTAATTAAGGTAGTATTGTTGTGATTGGAGTATTGGACACTCATACAATTAAAAGAAAATGAATAAGAAAATGGTCATTCTATTACTATTACTTTGTGAAAGTCTGTTTGTTTCACTAATTTATTCAGAATCCATATGCTACCTAGTCTTCTCCATCCACTGCCTCAATCCAATTCATCGTCACCATATTCTCTATAGCACTACTTACTAACACCATAATGAATTATTGTTGGTAATTTGAGGCATGAGAGTAAAGAGAATCCGGTGGGTAAACTTTATCTCTTTTTCTCCTTCAATTCCTCATTTGGCTAATTCCTTTGCTGCATGCGAAATCCGTCGAACACCTTCAATACAATTCAATTTTAATTTCTGTAATTCAAACACGCAAAATTCGGCTTCAAAGGAGATCAATCAGAGAATATGAACTTTCTGAAAGTCCTTGCATCACCAGTCACCACACCAATGCAAGAAGTTCAATCACGGATCATACAACAGAAACGAAAAATCAAGCGTCAAACTTCAGCCAAGATGTAGAATTTCGTCGTTTGAGTGATGAAATGGAGGATCTTCGACGAAAGTCAAAATTGAAGATGGAGCAATTGTAATGACATGTAAGAGAGAAAAAAATGGTTGATTGATGAAAATTTAGGGAGAGAAAAAATTTACTAATGGATTTTATTTGGCAAGAAATCTCATTTGATTCTGCAATTTTAGGAAGTAATTGATCTGATGTTGGTCATTAGATGGAAAGAAATGATATCATGCATGATTTAAGGCTATCATGATCAATACCTCTTAAATCTCGGTTGAAGTCACCTGTATCACCCCTTTTGTAGTACAAGTTTCAGATTCTTGTATCACCGCAAAGAAACTATGTTCTGCCACGTGGTCATTATATAAAGTGCTTCAATTTGTGGCCGTGCAATGTGAGGCCTCAGTTTATAGCTGATCACTACGTATGAATATTTTTTCCACTATATATATATATATTTTTAAAAGTATCTTTTGATCATTTTTTTTATTAGAAAAGATAATTGGTCTGAAGACCAACCTCTACTAGTCTGCAGGGCACACCAGCTTAGAGGCTGGGTACAAGGCTAAACAACCTAGAATTAAATGCCCCTATATATTGTTGGGATGAGGATTTGAACCGTGGGCAATGACCTGGAATTCTAGTTTTATAAGCAATGACCACATCTCCCTCTCTTTTGATCATTTTATAAGCATGCCTTATTAGTTTATACTAGTATTTTGGCACGGGCGATGCCTCGGGTTAGTTACAATAAACAAATTTGTTATTATTCTTAAATTTCATAATTTATGGTGCCACTTTTCGTATTTTTTGTCCATTAAGAAATTGAAAAGTTTACGTCATGACGTGATAAGTAAAAAAATTTGAAAGGTTTAAGTTTGAAAATAATAGTTTAAAAGGAATTGTGGTAAAAGAATATGACATCAATAGTCTGTTGTTAGTTACGTAATAGGAGTGTTAGAGATGTATATACTTGTTTAAGTCTTTTTAGTTGAGTATATTTATTATAAGACTTTATCATATTTTATTTCAAACATTAGACAATAAAGTCATAGTGTATTGATGGTTAAGCTCATACTTTTCATTTCAAATTAAGGTCATGTGTTCGAGACCTTGCCATTACACAATTTTTTTTATTGAGGAGTACACATGGACATAAGATATTTGTATTAGAAGTTTGAGGAGAGTGCCACATGGCACATAGACTTAATTCTTTAGGCTCGACTTTTAATAAATTTGTATAGATATTCAACCTACTTTCTCCTATCTATTCACTTCATCCTCCAACATATCAAGAAAAGCTTCACAATAAAGCAACACGCCATCGCCGCGACAATTGAATCGAGCACAAGCACACTCAATTTTGGTCCGTTCAATTCACAATCTGGAATCGGTTTTGATACCTCTGTTTGAGATTAGCATTAACCGCAAATCTCTTAGCATACCAACCTCTATGTATCCAACATTGTAGGGAGCTCAGGGTCGTTCCTGACATTTTATAGGCCCGGGGTGAAATAGATTTATAGGTCCGCGGTGAAATAGAAATTTAAGGCCTCTTATATAAAACCATATAGATAGTGGTGGAGCTAGGATTTTACTACTACTAATAATTTTATTTTTTAGAGCAAGTATAGTTTATTATGTAAAGTAAATAATAACTTTGATACTAAAGCTTATTAATCCATAGCATATTAGTACGATGATAACGCTAATGTTTGAAAAAATAAAGGAATCTTCAAAATGAATAAAGAAAAATGTAAAAAACAGTTAACTAAAAAATAAAAGCAAACTTTGTTACCATAGAGATAGAGGAATTTTGAAGATGAATAAAAGAAGAAAAATGTAAAAAGAAATTTGAAAAAATTTTAGAGGTAGAGGAATTTTGAAGATGAATTGAAGAAGAAAAATGTAAAAAGAAATTTTAAAAAAGCAAACATTGTACCTTAACTCCTTAAGGGACTTGAACCCAAGTCTTCTAGGTGAAATAACACACACCTAACCATCAAACCAAACTAGTATTTATTGCATACAATTGTTGTTGCTTTCCTTTATTTAAAATTCCTTCTAAAATTGGGCCATTTTCTTTATTGGGCCTTGGGCGATTGGCCCTTTCAGACAACCCCCAGGGCCGGGCCTGAATGAGCTCACCTATAAAAATTGAATTGAGTGTGAAAAAACTAAAACTTCTCGAGTGTACCAAAATCGAAGCACAACTCCTTGTGAGAAAAAGAAAGAAAAGGACAACAAGGTGTATAGAAAACTTGGAAAATGATATATGCAACCTTAAGGATTGCATATAAGAAGCTTAAAAAGGAAAGATTGAGAAAAACTAAACATTAATTACACCGATTTACGTGTGTTTTTGTCATAAATTGCCAAATTTATACCACTTTAGGAAATGTATTTAAAACTGTGGATCTTACAATAACATTGCATTTACTAACTAAGAAAAAAGAGTAAAATATAAGATATGTAGAGTACTGAGTAATTATAATCTAAGCGAGTTAATCTTAATTAGCTTTAATTAATACATCTAGTAAGGAGTATTGAGAAGCTAATTAGAAAAAAACTAGCAAACATAATCTTATTGACTCGGCTGGCTTATAGCTCTAATTGAAATTCTTTCTGAGTTGCAACACATGGGCTTGAACTTGATTATTTTTGTGCTTGATACTGCTGAAACCTGGATGATTAATCACTTGATTAGTTTGTCCAAGTATTACTTAAAACAGTTTGCATTTTGCCTTTACAACAGGGAATACGTAAATAATATGTAGTATGTACCTAGAAGCGCCTAGCACGGATGATCTGTAGTTCTTTGAGGAGAACGTCCCTTGTTACTTGCAACTCTCTAACGGCATCTTCGATCCGCATTCGATCTTGTGGTGACTCAACTGAACATTTCACTCCGATTTCAATGACAGACCTTATGCACTTGATTTTCCTGTCCATTTCTGCCAGAATTTTGTCTCCATTTCCTTCACTAGCACCAGCACCATCCTCTAGGAGCCTTGGATCAATGATGTCTATCAATTGATCAGAGAATGTTGCTGATTTAGCATAATTATGATGGGCTAAACCTCCTTCGAACATCATATCAGTGGGGTTTTTGGAAGTCATCATCTCAATCAACACAATGCCGTAACTGTAAATGTCACCTTCTCTGGAAGCCATGCTTCCAAGGCCATACTCTGTCCAAAGCATAACTTTTTAAAGCAGAGAAAAGATAGTAACAAAAAAAAAATCAAAAATAAAAGGGAATGAATGCTCAACATTTTATAATTTTGTTATTTATTACCTGGAGCTGCATAACCAACTGTTCCTTTAACTACTGTTATTTGCTGTTACATGTAAATGGAATCTTGCTAACCCAAAGTCCCCAACATGAGCGACCATGTCATCATTGAGGAGAATGTTGCTTGGTATTAGATCGCAATGAATGATAGGAACATCGCAACCATTATGCAGATAATCAAGTGCACTCGCCACATCAATGGCAATGTCTACTCTTTGAAGGAGGCTTAGGGTTCTGTCATGTTGATCCGCGTGAATCCATTGATGGAGACTTCCATTTGGCATGAATGCGTACACCAAAGCCTTGAAGTCATTGCCTTGAAAGTCTGTACTCGAGCAGGCAGCAACAATCTTAAGAAGGTTCCTGTGACGAATACTTCTTAATGCTTCACATTCTGCCATGAAGGTCTTGGTAGCTCCTTTCTGTTCAAGGCTGATAACTTTAACAGCCACAACCACGCTATTCTCTGGATCAAGGACTCCTTTATAAACAGACCCAAAACGACCAGCACCCACTAAATTTGCTTCTGAAAATCTATCTGTTGCTTTGAGCAGCATGTCATAAGATACTTTTGAGAAGGGCTCTTTCAAGTTCAACTCTGATCCTCGAGATTGTTTCTTCTGTTTCCTCCTTGAACAAAGTAGGAAGTATACTAATGACACTATCGACACACCAACAACCAAAGAAGCTACTGCAATGATCACAACGATGACAACTGACAATTTTCCCCTCTTTCTTTTCGGATTAGCATTAGGTGGACATGCTGGCAAATGAAGATTAGGAATCCCTCCACAAATTTTGCTATTCCCTCGGATATTCAAAGCACTCATATTCAGAAAAACACCTTTTCTAGGAACCTCTCCCTCAAAGTTATTAAAGGTTAAATCTAGTTCCACCAATGGAAAATTGGCCAAAAAATTGGGGATTGGACCGGACAAGTTGTTATGAGAAAGATTCAAAGAACTCAAACTGGTTAATGATTTGAATGATTGAGGGATTTTTCCAGTGAAAAAGTTCCCTCCCAGATTTAGTATATCAAGCTCATAGCAACTACCCAAGGTAGTAGGTAGGTCCCCGGAGAAGTTGTTTTCAGCTATATCCAACATCACTAAATTAGTCAGGAGGTCAATTTCAACCGTGATAATTCCTTGTAATTGATTATGAGCCAAGAATAAGTGGACTAACATTGAAGAAGCATGAAATAGCTGAGGAGGCAGAGCTCCACTGAGGTAGTTATTATGAATATACAAATCTAATAAATTAGTACAGTTTCCTAGACTCAAGGGTACTGTTCCTTCCAAACTATTGTTGGACAAAATGAGCTTACTCAAATGTGACAAATTCCCCCATGAAAGAGGAAGATTGCCGGTGAGGTAATTGTTACTAATGGCAAATATTTCTAGTTTAGTTAGCCTTTCAATCTGAGGTGAAAGATTTCCCATTTTCCCGTCAATTGAATTCCTTCCAAATCCAAGAACCTTAACTTGACGAGGTTGAATAGTCCTGATGGAATGCTTCCTGAAATTCTATTTAGTTGAAGATCTAATGAAGTTAGTGTGGATATATTACCTAAAGAATCCGGTATGATCCCACCAAAATTATTACCACCACATTCCAACTCTTTTAAGTTGCTACAGTTGACAAGAGTTTGTAGAAAACTTAAATTATCTGCTTTTCCAGACCCCAAATTGTTATGGTCGTTCTCCAAGAATGTCGGATTAGGCATATCTCTAGGACTAAACATGTTGCCCATGAAATGGTTAGAAAAGATGCTAAATTCCTCAAGATGAGTGAGGTTTGCGAGAGAGAGTGGTAGTTTTCCATGGAAGGAATTATAATATATGAGAAACTCTGTGAGCTGAGGAAGACGCACCCCAATATCGAAGGGAAGAGTCCTTTGGAGGTGATTAAACTGTAAACTGACCTCTTGAAGCTGAGAAACATTATAGAAGGAAGGAGGAATAATACCTGAAATACCATTGCTATGAATAGCAAGAGAAATTAAATTTGTGTGTGTTGCTCCAATGCTGTCTGGAATGCTTCCTTCGAAGGAATTGTTAGATGCAGACAGTATTGGCAAGGAAGTCATATTCATGACGACCTTGTTAAGCAGGTCGCCCTGAAGTCGGTTTTGAGTAAGTGATAAAAATTCCAAGTTAGAAAGGAGGCCTAGTTGAGGTGATACAGGTCCAGAAAGATGGTTTAATGCTAAACCAAGTTCTTTGAGGTTCAAACAGTGAGATAAGTTGGCAGGGATTTGGCCTTCAAAGGAGTTGTTCACTAGTTTTAGCTCCCTTAACCTTCCTAGATGACCGATTTGAGGCGGTATGTGGCCTCGGAAACTATTGTTTGTTAAATAAAGATGGTGAAGGAAACTTAAATTGCCCACATAAGGTGATAGAGTTCCCACCAAATTGTTGTTGTCAAGATTTAACCCAACAACTCGATGTAGATGCTTGGTGCCACAAGTGACACTCTGCCACTCACAAATGGGAAGGGAGTCATTCCAAGAGTTTAAGACTCCATGAGGGTCATGAGTAATCTGAGACTTAATGGCTAAGAGGGCGACACGATCTACACTACTATTTGGCATCACATACTGGAAAAGGCTTAAGAAATGGATGACAAACATGAACACAAAGATGACTATGGGATTCATGGCTCGCTCTCATATGCTTTTCAATAAGTAGAATAGGCTTGGTGTTGTATTTATATTAGATAGGAAATTGTCAAGGTAAATAATGAGGCTCAAAACTTGAATTATTATTACTGAACAAACGTATTTATAATACAAAGTATCCTAATGCAACTTGAACTAGGAAAAGATAACATAAACATAAACAAAATATGTTTTGTAATCCATATCACATTAGTATTCTCTACACCCCCTCAAGTTGGAGCAGATAGATCATAGATGCCCAACTTGGACAAAAGAGCATCAAATTGGCGCTTGCCTAGGGCCTTGGTAAAGATGTCAGTCAACTGCTCAGTAGTGGTAACATAGGAAGGGGCTAGTAAACCTTCGGAAATAGCATCACGTATAAAATGACAATCGACCTCAATGTGCTTGGTGCGCTCATGAAACACAGGATTCTTGGCAATATGGAGAGCAAACTGACTGTCACAAAACAAAGGAATAGCTTTGGGATGATTAACACCCAAACTGAGTAATAAACCTTTCAACCATTTTAATTCACAAGTAATAGTTGCCATTGAGCGATATTCTGCCTCAGCAGATGAACGAGAAACTGTATGTTGTTTCTTTGTTTTCCATGAAATAGGAGATGAACCTAGAAAAACGAGCCATCCTGACAAAGAGCGACGAGTAAGAGGACATGCCGCCCAATCAGAGTCACACCAGCCTTGTAGAGTAAGATCACTGTCAGCACGCAGCAAGATGCCCTGACCAGGTGTGCCTTTCAAATAACGAACAACTCGCAATGCAGCCTCCCAATGAGCCACTTGCGGACTGTGTAGAAATTGAGACAAAATATGCACAGAATATGACAAATCCGGGCGAGTAACAGCAAGATAAATTAAGCGCCCAACGAGACGTCGATAGGCGGCGGGGATCGAATAAAGCGCACCATCGGCAAGACCAAGATTATGATTTTGTTCCATAGGGAACCCACAAGGTTTGGCGCCAAGCAAGCCACATTCAGAAATAATGTCTAAGGCATATTTTCGTTGACACAAGAACAAGCCTTCAGAGCAACGAGCAACTTCAATGCCTAGAAAGTATTTTAAGGGGCCAAGATCCTTCATTTTAAAACAATCACTAAGATATGCCTTAAACAACTTGAGAGCAGCAGAGTTATTCCCAGAGATAATTAAATCATCAACATAAACAAGAACATTAAGTTGCACATCACCACGAGTGTAAGTGAAAAGAGAGTAGTCGGAGTAAGACTGGAGAAAACCATATCCTTTTAAGGCAATGACAAGTTTAGCAAACCAACATCGAGGAGCCTGTTTAAGACCATATAATGACTTTCGAAGACGACAGACTAAGTTAGGATTTGGTGTGTCAAAACCAGGAGGAAGTTTCATATATACTTCTTCGTCGAGATCACCATGCAAAAAAGCATTATGAACATCCATCTGATGAAGTTCCCAATGTTTAGAGGCAGCAATAGCAAGAAAAGCACGTACCGTAGTCATTTTGGCCACAGGGAGCAAAAGTCTCATTATAATCAATCCCAGCCTCCTGATGATTACCAAGAACAACTAAGCGAGACTTGAGTCGTTCAACAGTGCCATCAGATAAAAATTTTGTGCGATAGACCCATTGACTGCCCAAGGCCCGTTTACCAGGAGGAAGAGATTCTAAGGTCCATGTGCCATTGTCTTCCAAGGCACGAATTTCGTCAAGCATAGAGGCACGCCAACCCTCATCGGACATAGCTTCCTTATATGAACGAGGATCTCTGCTTGAAATCAAGTTAGCCAAAAAAATACGATAATTGACAGAGAAATTGTCACAACTTATATAATGTGCAATAGGATAAGGAGTACCTGAGGAAGCGGAAGGAGACGGAGTAGGAGTAGATGGACTTTTTGCGGTGACAACATTGGTGACAAAATCGCGTAAACGAACCGATGGGAATTTTTCCCGTAAACCACGGCCCAAATTTTCAGTAGCAGCGGAAGTAGTAGAAGACGGATCAATATAAACAGGCCCAGTAGAAGAAGATGGCCCAGTAGGAGGGTCTGCACAAGAGACGCTAGGAGAGGAAGCTTGGGCTGATGGAGAACCGGAGCCTAATGTGGGCCTGGAAGGGTTAGAAAGCCCAGTGTCCAGAGAGGAAATAGGTGCTAAAGGAGGGGAAAGGGGAGTGGGCCTGACAGGGGACACGGGCCCAGGCTGAATAACGGAGGGAGGATTTTGTGGGTTTGGGTTGGTGGTTGAGAAAGGTGGTGCATGCGTTTGGGCCGAGTTGTGAGAGGAAGAGAGAGGTTGGACTGGATCAGGGACATAGTCATCAAAATCATCCTCTATAAAATCATATTGTGGAACTATGGAGGTAGGATAAATATTAGTGTCTTCAGGCACTTCAAAAGGGAACACCTCTTCAAAAAATTTCACATCACGTGAAACAAAAAACTCCTTAGCATCCAAATCAAATAAGCGCCAACCTTTCTTACCATGAGGATACCCCACAAATATACACTTGCGACTCTTCGAAGCAAATTTGTCTCCCTTAGTTTTTTGATTATGACCAAAGCACAAACAGCCAAAGGTTCGAATAGCATCATAACATGGGGTTGTGGTAAATAGAAGCTCAAAGGGGGTTTTATTATTAAGAAGAGGAGAAGGGGTGCGATTAATAAGATGAGCAGCAACAAGAACACTTTCCCCCCAAAAATAAATAGGTAAATGAGCTTGAAAGCGTAAATGAGCTTGAAAGCGTAAAGCTCGAGCGACGTTGAGAATATGTTGGTGTTTACGCTCAACACGACCATTTTGTTCAGGAGTCCCAGTACATGAGGTTTGAAATAAAATTCCAGTGGCAAAAAAATAATCAAGAAGACAATTGAATTCAGTGCCATTATCACTTTGCACTAATTTAATGGTTTGGGAAAATTGACGATCAACCATAGCAACAAATGTCATAAACATACGAAACACTTCGGTTTTATCAATAAGTAAATAAATCCACACGGCTCTAGAAAAATCATCGACTATGGTAAAAAAATAACGAGCACCACAAGAGGAAACATGTCTGTAAGGCCCCCAAAGATCACAATGAATCTTTTCAAAGATTCGACTGGCTTTATTAGTGCTTAAAGGAAAACTACTACGAGGATGCTTAGCCCGACAACATATCTCACATCCTTTATTTAAACTACCCTTACAATTATGAACGGGAGGAAGTAATTTGACAACCTTTTCAGAAGGATGACCCATGCGATTATGCCATAATTCCAATGTAGAGATAGAGGTATTGACAGCAATGGATGGAGCATAGTTGACAACCTTGAAATAATAAAGTCCGTCATTCCTAATTCCCGTTCCAATCAGCTTCCTCGTGTGGTCCTGTATAGCACACGTAGATGAGTTAAATTGGACAATACACTGCAAATTATCAGATAATTTGGAAACCGAAAGGAGATTACAACTCAAAGTAGGAACATAAAGAACGTTATGAATAGTAATGGTAGGAGAAAGGCAAACAGAGCCGGATTGAGTGGCAAGGATGGTGGACCCATCAGGGAGACTGACAAAGCAGTCAAAAATAGGAGTGACATCGAACAACCATGAAGAATTGCCAGTTACATGGTGAGTGGCACCCGTGTCAATAATCCATAAATTTTTGTTAAACTTACCATTCAATCGATCCTCGGGAAGTTGGGAATTACCAAGAAGGGCAGCAAGGGCATGCCACTGATTTAAGGTAAACACAACAGCTGGTCCATCAGCATTGGGCCCAGTTGTAGAAACAGGCCCACTAGAATTAGTATTAGGACCTCGAGCACTGGTAGCAGTATTGGCTCGAACGTTTGAAGGAGGGCGCCCGCGTGAACGTTGTGGCTGGGCTCTCCCACGCTCGGCAGAGGCTTGAGTGGTGGTGCCGCTGCGGTTTTTCTCGAGCCACCAGTCAGGGTGGCCGTGAACCTCGAAGCACATGGAGAGATCGTGACCAGATTTGTTGCAGTGGGAACACGTGAGGCGGCGCTTTTCTTCTTTTGATAGAGTCGGGCGGCCAAAAGAAGAACCCGATTTAATGGCAAACCCAAGCACGTCCGACGGAGGCGTGACAGGGGAGGAGGCGGTGAGACGCAAACGCTCGGCCTGAATAAGGAGGTGATAAGCCCGATCCAGAGAAGGAAGAGGGTCTTGAGTCAAGATTTGTTGACGGGTTTGAGAGTAATAATCTGGGTCGTGGCCCATCAAGAAATCGTGTAACATTGCAGTCTGGTGTCGAGAAGCGTGTTGAGCACCGGCAGTGCATGAAGTACAGCACGAACAGGAGATGAGAGGTTCATGGTGAGTTAATTCCGACCACAAAGAATTTAATTTTCCATAATATTGAGAAATCGACATTGATTTTGTTTGTTCACACTTCGCAATAGAAGCGCGAAGTTGTTGAATTCGGGGGCCATTGACGACGGAAAATCTGTTTTGTAAAGAATCCCATAGTTTCTTGGCATCCCGAAATTTAGGTAGTGTAGTTTTAACCTCCGGATCAATAGTATTCATAAGCCATGAGATTAACATGGCGTTAATGGTAGTCCAATTGGTCGGGGTGCAAGGTTCGGCAGGAGAAGTGATAGTACCATCCAAGAAAACAAATTTTCGACGAGCTTCTAACGCGGTTTGAATATCGCTAGCCCAATCATCATAGTTGGTAGGACGTAGACGAGTAGGGGTGATAAAATCCCCGGGACGATCTTGAGAGCCAAGGTAGTAAGTGGAATTGGGTTCAATTTTTAGAGGAGTTTTGGAAGGTGGAGGGGTGGCGTCATCACCGGCCATGGTGGACGTGAGTTAGAAAAAAAAAATTTGGTTTTTTTTTGTTTTTTGAGTTTATATTTTTTAGGCGTTGATACCATGTCAAGGTAAATAATGAGGCTCAAAACTTGAATTATTATTACTGAACAAACGTATTTATAATACAAAGTATCCTAATGCAACTTGAACTAGGAAAAGATAACATAAACATAAACAAAATATGTTTTGTAATCCATATCACATTAGTATTCTCTACAGAAATAGTACGTAGGAACTTGCTTGTAGTAGGAAGATGCATGGTAAAATAGATTGAAATTTCAAATTAAATGCCACTGATCTAGCATCAAAGTCAAGATCGGGACCTTCGAAGTGGTAAATTAAAGCATACGGCAATCGACAAAAGCGCTTGGGTAGGTAATTAGATGGTTTATGAAGGGTTTAATGAAAATTATCTCTATTATCCAAGGGAAAGAGGGAAAATATTGGTGTCACACACAAAAATAAGGATAATAATCCAGTCCAGATCCGATTATGGCTTGATTTGATCCGAGGGAAAAAAATTTGATATGAGTCCCAAAAACAGTTAACCTGAATCCGACTTTAAGTTAGAGGAGGAGCGGAGACAGATTCTAAAAAACCAGAGAATCCGATCTAAATCTGATTTATGGTTTTATGGACTTTTAGTTTAAGGGTGCGTTATGTTCTCTTCACATGAAAAACTTTGAACTTATCTGAACTAAACTTATCTGAACTTATTTGAACAGATGATTGACCCTTATTTTTTAGTGTGGTAGTAGACCTTATCTGAACTTATCTGAACTAATTGGACTTGAGACTTATTTTTTTAAGGTGAAGAGAATGTACCATAATTATGTATTTAGTTTAGTGTACTTTGTTGAGTTTAATATATTGTCATAGAATTGCTAATAAATAATATTGATAAGATTATTTGTACTATATTGAGATTTTTGTGAAAAAAATAAAAATAAAAAACCCAAACTTGGAGCAGGGGGAAAAAAACTCGGAGCGAGATCGGATTCGGCATCGGATATTGAGATTTTAAGTTGGGCTGTCGGATTTTGATTCTCGAAGTCGAACTTGAAATTCGACTTCT
This sequence comes from Beta corolliflora, assembly GCA_947648045.1. Classification (NCBI taxonomy): domain Eukaryota; kingdom Viridiplantae; phylum Streptophyta; class Magnoliopsida; order Caryophyllales; family Amaranthaceae; genus Beta; species Beta corolliflora. The sequence continues at coordinate 437,367 of CANSZD010002914.1, read as the reverse complement.
TGTAGGGTCGGAGTCGGATTATGCATAATTCGCTTCGAGTCTGACTCGTTGCTATTCCTACACAAAAGACCATAATACTCCACTTGAATTAATGTTGATATTTAAAGGGGGATTTATTCAAAAGAAGCACTTTGAGGAAAAGATTAGAAAAGGTAAACGAATGGGTTTATCAATATGAGGGAGAGGTGGTAGCTCAGTGCAGTACCACCCCGAATTCCAGGGCATTGCCCAGGGTTCGAATCCTCATCCCTACAATATGTTGGGGCATTTACTTATGGGCTGTTTAGCCTTATACCCAGCCTCAGAACTAGTGTGCCCTGTAGGCTAGTAGCCTAACAGGGGTTGGTTTTCGGACCAATTATCTTTCCTAATAAAAAAAAAAAGGTTTATCAATATAAATTTAATACCGATAAGAGGGGTTATGTAGGTGTATAATTGTAACGCTTGCATTCGTAATGCCATATGCCCATTACAAAAAAGTCTATTTTGGCCAGTTAGAAATAGTATTTTTTTCATACTAGTGACAGATAAGATGGGTTAATACTAGGTGCATATAATTAATAATTTATTTTGATTAGTTTTTCAGTATACATTATCTAATATTGTTGTGTTGCAAATGGAAAAAAAAGAACGGGAAGCACATATATAAAGGAAAAAATCAGAAATACATTATTGATATAGAAGGAAACTAGTTGTTGCCCCGGGCGAAGCCCCGGATCATTGCGTATAATTCGTTTATTATTTTTTAATGAAATTAATTGAATTACATGCCCCCATATTAGCGTATACATTTAAATTACACGTGACGACCTCCAATACTTCATAACTTTCAATTAGTATTGAGTACCGGGTTCATAATAAATTAATTGTTATATCATTCACTTTTCGCAAAATGAGTCACTCTTTTAAGTCAAAATGAGTCAGTTTTAAACAAAGAATAATTGTTTACCTTAAATGAGTCACTTGTATATAAGTAAAAGTGACATATTTAGGACAAAAAGGTTACTCATGTCTAAAGGGTAACTTTTTGTATTAAATAAATCACTCCTATATAAGTTTATAAGTGTCTATATATTTAAGACAAATCGTTATCCACTGCATAAACTCGTATCATATAATGGATCGGTCCTTCAAATAGTTGATTCGACACGACAAATTTTGTAATATCATTTTTCAAGTCATAAAGACACGTTTCATTTTCATTCCTACCTATAAATGATTGAAATTAACTACAATATATTTTTCTCAAATTTCTCCCTCAGATAGGTAATACTGTGTTTTTAATTTTGTAAAAGGCTAAGCACAAATTAAGGTTTGGTGGGCCCATTAGAAATTTCTATAATGCAGTAAAGTTGATTTGATATTTTATTATCACTATTATGATAAACAGAAACTTAATAGGTAATATAACTTGTAACACGAGGATATATTAATATATTAGTCATGTACTTGATAGGTCAATTAATATAGGAGTCCAATTTGTGTGTCAACTTAAGAAGCATAATTAATTCTACTTACAATAAAAAAATCAATATGAGCTTGTAGATTAGTTGGTTAGTGTATTTATATTTCAAAGGAGAGGTTGTGGGTTCGAGTCTTAACACACACATTTTTATTATTTAATTTGTCTCAATTGCTTGAGAGGGGGGAGAACATGTGCCAGCATAGCATTTGTTTGCTTTGGGTTTTAGATATATATATATATAGATAGGAGTAACATTTTGTCGATTTTTAAGTGTTATTGATAACAAGGGAGTAACATTTTGTTGATTTTGAAATGTTATTGATAACAAGGGAGTAACATTTATTGATATCAACTTATCAAGGAAGTAACGTTTCTTCATAGACGTCAAAAAAAAACATTTCTTCATAGAGTCTCAACATAAAGTATTCCGTAGATAAGGAGTCAGATGAGAATGTTGAAGAAATTAAGCAAGTCATCAAACTCATCACCTCGATTATTATTATTATATTTTTTTTAAGGTAAGATGAAGGGGACTCACTTGAGGGGGATAAGGGAAAATCCTCAAACGAGTCCCATGAGGTTTGATCCCTAGACCTCAGGGATATGAGGTGTGAAGCGATGCCACTTCTCCACCACCTCAACCTCACTCATCACCTCGATTATGGCCTTATGTGGGACAACAAACAAAAGCTATCCACTCGTGTACTGTACGTCTATACTGCCGTCAAGTCGTCAACTATACCTCCCGTCTTGGCCAGTCTTTAACTCCGTTAGACACGACAATCCACCTCTTCTATCATTCTATGCCAGATTGCGACAATACATGGAGCTAGGGCTGTGCAAAGACCAGGATCGGACCGGAATCTGGACCGTATCGAAAATTCCGATTCGGTCCTCGGTCCCCAAAAAACCTCGATTCCGGGTTTTCGGTCCAAACCTGGAAATTCCGGTCAGGACCGGTGGACCGAAATTTTAGTTTTTTTTAGTAAAAAAAAAATTATATTTAAAAAAAGTTTAAAAGGTAGAGAGTTAGAAAGTTAAAAACCTATTATTTATTATCTTTAGGATTATTGTTATTAAAATTATTAAATTTTATTATATCTAATTTATAAATATGTTTAAATCAAATAAAAAAGATTTTTTTTTAAGAAAAAAATATAGATTCCGGTCCAAGTCCAAAACCGGACTGGACCGGAAAAATTCTGGTCCGGTCTCGGTCCAAAAAAATTTCAGATTCGAGTACACTGGTCCAACCGGTTCCGGCCCGCTTCGATCCTGGACTGGTGCACACCCCTACATGAAGATGGAGCATTCGTCTACAATAAAAATAGGATCTTTTTATTTTTATTTTTATTTTATTTGTCCTGGACAGTGTAGAAGGAAAAACCTTATACCGTATAGGATATAGCATCCGACTGTATAGGATCATATGTCACTCATAAGCAGATATGTGATTGGGCGGGCGCGGATGTGTCGTTGTTGCACCGCACCCGGTCCAAAGATAAAATTTCTCCTACTCTCTTCTACACTAAGGTAGTATAGTGGAAGTAGGGGTCGTATCCACAGGGAAACAGGGACGAGTTTATATTCAGCGTGATTCGAAACCTAGATTAAGCTAAGGGCCGAGAAACCTAATTACAAAGGGGGGTTTCAAGTAGATTTACGAACAAACTAAACTACAACTAACATATAAACAAAATGAGAAATCAATATGGAAAGATCTTGAATCCGATTAACATCCACTTCAATTCATTATCGATCCTCGAACATCCACTCTAATTATTTCCATAATTATCTATTGTCGAGAATTAATCTCGTGTTCTCCTTATTCTTAGTTGAATAGCACGATCAGCGTGACTATAAAACCCTAACTAAAGGATAACCTAGTCCGATCTGCGTCTAAGTTCAATCCAATAGCAGCAATAAACACAGAGAACCAATAGACCTGCTAATGTCATACACGCGATAAACATTCAACAGTTGATTCAATTTCCCTAAGAAATAACCAAGATGATCAGCATCTGAATTACTCCCTAGTTTGCTACCAATTGATAAAAGAATAAAACAATCCGATTCTATTCTTAAATCTAGCATTAGATTAACTACACAATCACACTAGTAACGTTCCTAGCATAATTATGCAACAATCATAAATCACAAGCATAGAAATTGAACCATAATCAAGGAAAAGAGAAAGAGAGGAAAGATCTCACAATAACGGTTGAAGCTTCATGTTAATTGATCCAAGAACAGTTCAAGCTACAATCCGATAGCAAAAACCAAACCCATAGTTGAAATCCCTAAAAACTAAACTAAGAAATGAAAACTAAAACTAGGAAATGAAAAACAAAGAAATGGAAATGAAGAACAAAGAGGAACGAAGAAGGAAAGATGAAAAGAGAATCATGAAGAAGGAAGGATGAGGAGAGGAGCTCTCCCCTCAAGCTAGCCACTCCAAGGTCTACATTTCACTCTCCTCTTCGCACTTCTCTTCATCTCCCCTCAAAAGTTAGGTTTTTGGAGGCTTTTAAACCCCGCACAAAATCGTAGCCCCAAGCCGACTTAAGCGTCGCGAGTCGCGCAACCGATCGCGAGTCGCGACGAGGACTCTGTCTCCCCGCGCACAAAATGGCTGGGCATGGTCGCGAGTCGCGACAGTGCATCGCGAGTCGCGATGGCGGGGCGTCGCGAGGTGCGACAGGGCCTCGCGAGTCGCGAGCCCGGGCCATGCGTCATGCGTGTCTGGCCGCGGCGAGCGCTTGGGCGATGGGTGCCGGCAGGCGGCTCGGCTTGCTTTGGCGTGCGGGTGTGCGGTCCTCGCCGTGCGATGGCCGGGCGTGCGAAGGCGCTGTGCTTGGTTGGTGATGACGCCGGCTCGCCGGGTTGACGTGAGCCGTGTAGGTGGTCGAAGTTACGCGCATGCTTGGTGCTTAGAGCTTCCGATGATTGCCCATTATGCTCCGATGCCAAATCTCCCAAGCTCTCCAAAGACAACTTCAATCAAACATCATTCAAATCCATTTCATCTTGAAAGCTCGGAATACATGACGTTAATACAAATTATCTCGCAAAGCTCCGAACTTCCGCTAAGGGCTAAATAAAACACGAATGTTAACAATTACAATCAAACCCTTAGCAAAGTGCACCCAAAATAACGCAAAAACATCGTATAACTTGAGCGTATCAAATACCCCCCCACACTTGAACTTTACTCGACCTCGAGTAAACTCAAAAATGAGAAATACCAATTAAATCATCGCCCAAGCTATCGAAACCAACCTACACTCCCCATCAACTACATCATCATCATCACATCTTAACAAAATACGCTCAAAACCTAAACGTAAGGGATGATGATTCCCCCACACTTAGATTCAAGCTCACCTCGAAATATACAAAGACGCGACAACAATAATAACCAAAAACGCCAACAAGTTTAACCAACAACACCAACAAGAATCAAAATGCCGACTCACGACACACTAAAGTATCGCTCTCCCAAACCTCAAAAGATGACCTACTACTACAACAACTAACTTAAAATAGCAAGCCATGGAACAAAGACAAAAAGGGATAAATTCCATGCTTACTCCCAAAAACAAACAATCAACCAAAAGAATGCGAAAGCCAAAATAAATAGATCATCACAAAACAAAGGATGAATTCACTAACCCAACCCGAAAACGCTTTCCACCTTATGACACCGTCTCCGGAAAATGAGTTTTCAAAATTCAAAATTCTCTCTTTCATCTCTCATTTTGCCTAGGAGCCCTTTCGGGTTTTCATCCTAGCTTCACACATTTCTTTTTGGTTGCACCTCACCATCTTACCCGCTCAATATAAGCCACTTTTTTTGCATAGGTTGCCCTTTCGGGTTTTCAACCTATCCGGGCCCCCAATTTTTGCCCGAGTCGCCCGCCCTTGCGGGTTTTCAACTCAGCGGGATTCATTTCATCAAATTTTTTTTTAATTTTTTTCATTTTTTTCATTTTTTTTCATTTTTTTTTCAAATTGAAATAAATACAACATAAATACAACATAGATACATGAGAATGAGAATACCCTCCCCCCTACTTAAACTACACATTGTCCTCAATGTGTCGACAATTAAAAGGAAAAGTATACTGAAAATAGGGGGGAAATTTGAAAATCGGGTAAATCGAAGATCGAATGCTCAAAACTCATGAAGAGCAATCCGTCAAACTCAAACTTCTTAACAACACCAACTCAAATCTCCTAACTCAACTCACAACCCGCTCCCTCAAATCACTCAAACAAATGGCAAATTCAAAAGTCTTAAATTTTTGAGATTGACACTTAGCTCAAGAGATCGAAAAGATACAACAATCTCACTCCTCTAATGTTACCAACTCCTAGCTATTGAACTCCTCCCAACGGGTTTTCTTTTGTGGACTTGGGCTCAAAGTGGATTAAGATTTGTTGTGGTTCTTTTGAGTGGGTGGGCGGTGGGTGAAAGAAAATTTATTGTGGTGGTGGAAATTTGATGAGAAAAGAAAGGAAAAGAAAGAAAATAAAAAGGGTATCGGGTTGCCTCCCGAGAAGCGCTGTTGTTTAAAGTCGTTAGCTCGACTTAGTACCTTAAGCTCAATCAGTGGGATTGTGCTCCATGTGTGACAATGGTGGTTCCATGTCAATCTCCACTTCAAGTACCTGCAAAATTGATTGAGAGAAACTCTTGCAATGCATCGTTAATACCTAGCTTACTACAACATGGTTGAGCATATAACATCAGATTATATCCAAAACCTAGCATTAAGTCAACAACAAACATCAACTAGTAGTACTCCTAGCTAATCCAAGTCATGACCATTAATATCAATATTTAAAGCTAGACAATAACCAAGCAATAAACCGTCAAAAGCTTCAATCAACCATTCCCAAGAGAGTGGCCAACCAAAAACAAAGAGCACAAGCAATACCATCCAAAAATCACGCTAAATACAAACAAGTAACACCGTTTCCCCGGCAACGGCGCCAAAATTTTGGGCGGGCGCGGATGTGTCGTTGTTGCACCGCACCCGGTCCAAAGATAAAATTTCTCCTACTCTCTTCTACACTAAGGTAGTATAGTGGAAGTAGGGGTCGTATCCACAGGGAAACAGGGACGAGTTTATATTCAGCGTGATTCGAAACCTAGATTAAGCTAAGGGCCGAGAAACCTAATTACAAAGGGGGGTTTCAAGTAGATTTACGAACAAACTAAACTACAACTAACATATAAACAAAATGAGAAATCAATATGGAAAGATCTTGAATCCGATTAACATCCACTTCAATTCATTATCGATCCTCGAACATCCACTCTAATTATTTCCATAATTATCTATTGTCGAGAATTAATCTCGTGTTCTCCTTATTCTTAGTTGAATAGCACGATCAGCGTGACTATAAAACCCTAACTAAAGGATAACCTAGTCCGACCTAGGCGTCTAAGTTCAATCCAATAGCAGCAATAAACACAGAGAACCAATAGACCTGCTAATGTCATACACGCGATAAACATTCAACAGTTGATTCAATTTCCCTAAGAAATAACCAAGATGATCAGCATCTGAATTACTCCCTAGTTTGCTACCAATTGATAAAAGAATAAAACAATCCGATTCTATTCTTAAATCTAGCATTAGATTAACTACACAATCACACTAGTAACGTTCCTAGCATAATTATGCAACAATCATAAATCACAAGCATAGAAATTGAACCATAATCAAGGAAAAGAGAAAGAGAGGAAAGATCTCACAATAACGGTTGAAGCTTCATGTTAATTGATCCAAGAACAGTTCAAGCTACAATCCGATAGCAAAAACCAAACCCATAGTTGAAATCCCTAAAAACTAAACTAAGAAATGAAAACTAAAACTAGGAAATGAAAAACAAAGAAATGGAAATGAAGAACAAAGAGGAACGAAGAAGGAAAGATGAAAAGAGAATCATGAAGAAGGAAGGATGAGGAGAGGAGCTCTCCCCTCAAGCTAGCCACTCCAAGGTCTACATTTCAGCTCTCCTCTTCGCACTTCTCTTCATCTCCCCTCAAAAGTTAGGTTTTTGGAGGCTTTTAAACCCCGCACAAAATCGTAGCCCCAAGCCGACTTAAGCGTCGCGAGTCGCGCAACTGATCGCGAGTCGCGACGAGGACTCTGTCTCCCCGCGCACAAAATGGCTGGCATGGTCGCGAGTCGCGACAGGCATCGCGAGTCGCGATGGCAGGGGCGTCGCGAGGTGCGACAGGCCTCGCGAGTCGCGAGCCTGGGCTGGGCATGCGTGCTGGCTGTGCGAGCGCTGGGCGATGGGTGCTTGGCGTGTGAGCGCCGGGCGGCTTCGGCTTTGAGCGTGCGGGTGTGCGGTCCGTCGTGCGATGGGCCGGCGTGCGAAGCTGCTGTGCTTGGTTGGTGATGACGCTGGCTCGCTGGGTTGACGTGAGCTGTGTAGGTGGTCGAAGTTACGCGCATGCTTGGTGCTTAGAGCTTCCGATGATTGCCCATTATGCTCCGATGCCAAATCTCCCAAGCTCTCCAAAGACAACTTCAATCAAACATCATTCAAATCCATTTCATCTTGAAAGCTCGGAATACATGACGTTAATACAAATTATCTCGCAAAGCTCCGAACTTCCGCTAAGGGCTAAATAAAACACGAATGTTAACAATTACAATCAAACCCTTAGCAAAGTGCACCCAAAATAACGCAAAAACATCGTATAACTTGAGCGTATCAAATACCCCCACACTTGAACTTTACTCGACCTCGAGTAAACTCAAAAATGAGAAATACCAATTAAATCATCGCCCAAGCTATCGAAACCAACCTACACTCCCCATCAACTACATCATCATCATCACATCTTAACAAAATACGCTCAAAACCTAAACGTAAGGGATGATGATTCCCCCACACTTAGATTCAAGCTCACCTGAAATATACAAAGACGCGACAACAATAATAACCAGCAACGCCAACAAGTTTAACCAACAACACCAACAAGAATCAAAATGCCAGCTCACGACACACTAAAGTATCAGCTCTCCCAAACCTCAAAAGATGACCTACTACTACAACAACTAACTTAAAATAGCAAGCCATGGAACAAAGACAAAAAGGGATAAATTCCATGCTTACTCCCAAAAACAAACAATCAACCAAAAGAATGCGAAAGCCAAAATAAATAGATCATCACAAAACAAAGGATGAATTCACTAACCCAACCCGAAAACGCTTTCCACCTTATGACACCGTCTCCGGCAAATGAGTTTTCAAAATTCAAAATTCTCTCTTTCATCTCTCATTTTGCCTAGGAGCCCTTTCGGGTTTTCATCCTAGCTTCACACATTTCTTTTTGGTTGCACCTCACCATCTTACCCGCTCAATATAAGCCACTTTTTTGCATAGGTTGCCCTTTCGGGTTTTCAACCTATCCGGGCCCCCAATTTTGCCCGAGTCGCCCGCCCTTGCGGGTTTTCAACTCAGCGGGATTCATTTCATCAAATTTTTTTTTTATATTTTTTCATTTTCATTTTTTTTTTCATTTTTTTTTCAAATTGAAATAAATACAACATAAATACAACATAGATACATGAGAATGAGAATACCCTCCCCCCTACTTAAACTACACATTGTCCTCAATGTGTCGACAATTAAAAGGAAAAGTATACTGAAAATAGGGGGGAAATTTGAAAATCGGGTAAATCGAAGATCGAATGCTCAAAACTCATGAAGAGCAATCCGTCAAACTCAAACTTCTTAACAACACCAACTCAAATCTCCTAACTCAACTCACAACCCGCTCCCTCAAATCACTCAAACAAATGGCAAATTCAAAAGTCTTAAATTTTTGAGATTGACACTTAGCTCAAGAGATCGAAAAGATACAACAATCTCACTCCTCTAATGTTACCAACTCCTAGCTATTGAACTCCTCCCAACGGGTTTTCTCTTTTGTGGACTTGGGCTCAAAGTGGATTAAGATTTGTTGTGGTTCTTTTGAGTGGGTGGGCGGTGGGTGAAAGAAAATTTATTGTGGTGGTGGAAATTTGATGAGAAAAGAAAGGAAAAGAAAGAAAATAAAAAGGGTATCGGGTTGCCTCCCGAGAAGCGCCTGTTGTTTAAAGTCGTTAGCTCGACTTAGTACCTTAAGCTCAATCGGTGGGATTGTGCTCCATGTGTGACAATGGTGGTTCCATGTCAATCTCCACTTCAAGTACCGCAAAATTGATTGAGAGAAACTCTTGCAATGCATCGTTAATACCTAGCTTACTACAACATGGTTGAGCATATAACATCGATTATATCCAAAACCTAGCATTAAGTCAACAACAAACATCAACTAGTAGTACTCCTAGCTAATCCAAGTCATGACCATTAATATCAATATTTAAAGCTAGACAATAACCAAGCAATAAACCGTCAAAAGCTTCAATCAACCATTCCCAAGAGAGTGGCCAACCAAAAACAAAGAGCACAAGCAATACCATCCAAAAATCACGCTAAATACAAACAAGTAACACCGTTTCCCCCGGCAACGGCGCCAAAATTTTGGGCGGGCGCGGATGTGTCGTTGTTGCACCGCACCCGGTCCAAAGATAAAATTTCTCCTACTCTCTTCTACACTAAGGTAGTATAGTGGAAGTAGGGGTCGTATCCACAGGGAAACAGGACGAGTTTATATTCAGCGTGATTCGAAACCTAGATTAAGCTAAGGGCCGAGAAACCTAATTACAAAGGGGGGTTTCAAGTAGATTTACGAACAAACTAAACTACAACTAACATATAAACAAAATGAGAAATCAATATGGAAAGATCTTGAATCCGATTAACATCCACTTCAATTCATTATCGATCCTCGAACATCCACTCTAATTATTTCCATAATTATCTATTGTCGAGAATTAATCTCGTGTTCTCCTTATTCTTAGTTGAATAGCACGATCAGCGTGACTATAAAACCCTAACTAAAGGATAACCTAGTCCGATCTGCGTCTAAGTTCAATCCAATAGCAAAGCAATAAACACGAGAGAACCAATAGACACTCGCTAATGTCATACACGCGATAAACATTCAACGGTTGATTCAATTTCCCTAAGAAATAACCAAGATGATCGACATCCGAATTACTCCCTAGTTTGCTACCAATTGATAAAAGAATAAAACAATCCGATTCTATTCTTAAATCTAGCATTAGATTAACTACACAATCACACTAGTAACGTTCCTAGCATAATTATGCAACAATCATAAATCACAAGCATAGAAATTGAACCATAATCAAGGAAAAGAGAAAGAGAGGAAAGATCTCACAATAACGGTTGAAGCTTCATGTTAATTGATCCAAGAACAGTTCAAGCTACAATCCGATAGCAAAAACCAAACCCATAGTTGAAATCCCTAAAAACTAAACTAAGAAATGAAAACTAAAACTAGGAAATGAAAAACAAAGAAATGGAAATGAAGAACAAAGAGGAACGAAGAAGGAAAGATGAAAAGAGAATCATGAAGAAGGAAGGATGAGGAGAGGAGCTCTCCCCCTCAAGCTAGCCACTCCAAGGTCTACATTTCGGCTCTCCTCTTCGCACTTCTCTTCATCTCCCCTCAAAAGTTAGGTTTTTGGAGGCTTTTAAACCCCGCACAAAATCGTAGCCCCAAGCCGACTTAAGCGTCGCGAGTCGCGCAACCGATCGCGAGTCGCGACGAGGACTCTGTCTCCCCGCGCACAAAATGGCTGGCATGGTCGCGAGTCGCGACAGGCATCGCGAGTCGCGATGGCAGGGGCGTCGCGAGGTGCGACAGGCCTCGCGAGTCGCGAGCCTGGGCTGGGCATGCGTGCTGGCTGTGCGAGCGCTGGGCGATGGGTGCTTTGGCGCTGGGCCAGGCGGCTCGGCTTGGCGACGCGTGCGGGTGTGCGGTCTGGCTGTGCGATGGCCGGGCGTGCGAAGCCGCCGTGCTTGGTTGGTGATGACGCCGGCTCGGCCGGGTTGACGTGAGCCGTGTAGGTGGTCGAAGTTACGCGCATGCTTGGTGCTTAGAGCTTCCGATGATTGCCCATTATGCTCCGATGCCAAATCTCCCAAGCTCTCCAAAGACAACTTCAATCAAACATCATTCAAATCTTGAAAGCTCGGAATACATGACGTTAATACAAATTATCTCGCAAAGCTCCGAACTTCCGCTAAGGGCTAAATAAAACACGAATGTTAACAATTACAATCAAACCCTTAGCAAAGTGCACCCAAAATAACGCAAAAACATCGTATAACTTGAGCGTATCAGTGATCATCTGGATTACTGATATCATATTTACATGACGACATTTTCAGGCATGACATGGATTCACTAACAATGTGAGGAATTAAAGGAGATCGTTTAGGATATACCAAAGCCATGTGCCAGCTGATAGGTTGTCGTACACTTGTTAAAAATAAAATCCTAAATAAACCTCCTAATAATGTATTAGGGTAAGTAGGGTCAAATCCACCAAGCTAAGCTTGACCTAGTGGTAAGGAAAGAACCTTGTAAACTCAAGGTTGGGGGTTCGATCCCCACTAGGGACACTTTGGGAGAGGGTTTCCCCTTACCATCCCCCCCACTCTCAAAGTGTCTGCCCGCAAGCTCAGACCGGGTTAACCTGCAAGAGGTTTCGTTCTGGTAGGGGCCTTCATCTTACCATGGGGTCCCCAGTGGGGGCCCAAAAAAATATAGGGTCAAATCCACAAAGAGATGATTATTCTAATGGTTTTTTCACCATATATCCCTGACAAAATTTTTTTTGCACCAAATACGCTTGCAAGTTTCAGAATTCATCATATACCCCCCAATTTCCAAAAAAAACCACAGAATGCCCTTAGTGACTAACAGACGTTAACTCTATTAGCCATTAAGCCCTAATTAATTTAATTAACTCACAAATTCTTAATTACCCTATCCAAATTATCACCCTCCTCTCCTTCTCGCACCCCTAACCTAGTAAACTCATTCATCCACCACCACCTGAACCCTAACCACCACCCCACCCCTACGCAAAGGGAGAAGAGGAGGGGAGACTAGGCGGCGTGCGAAGGGAGAGGAGAGGAGAGAGGAGGGGCGAGGGAGGGAAGGGGGGGTGAAGAGAGGGGCTGCGGGTGGGGGAGGGTTAGGGGCGAAGGATGGTGGGGGGGGGGTGGGGCTGCGCGGCTGCGAGGGATAGGGGTGGGGGCTGCAGGGATTGGGTGGTCGTTAGGGTTCAGGTGGTGGTGGTTAGGGTTAGGGTTAGGGGTTAGGTTAATTAGGGATTAGGGTTAGAGGGTTAGGGTGGAGGGAGGAGTTAATTAGGTTAATAGTGGCAAAGTCGTAAATAATGACAACGGCGAATTAACGACCGTTAGCCATTAAGGGCATCCTGATGAATTTTTTGCTAAGTAGGGCGTATGTGGTGAATTTTGAAACTTGCAAGGGTATTTGGCGCAAAAAATAATTTGTCGGGGGTATATGGTGAAAAACCGTTATTTTAATCTAGCTTCTAAAGTACGGAAAAACTAAACAAGGTCACGAATATTAGAAGAAAGGTTCTAAACGAATAAATTATGCAAATCAAACTAAAAAGGTCTAGTGCAATGATTTACCATGTTTATACTTATAATCTATCAAAATATCATCAATTATTCAATTAGCCTAATATCTAGAACACAAGTTAATCCTACGACCGGGTCTTAACACTCTCAAATCAACATATGCAATACGACGGCTAACATAATCAGATTTGCTAAGGGCCTGTTCTCTTCGGCATAAAACAAGCGAACGCGGGCGGAACCGAATTGAGCCCGAATTGAACCGACCGAACTAACTAAACTAAACCGAACCGAACCGAACCGATTGCAAGCGAACCGGGCCGAACTAAACTGAATTAAATTATAACTAATAGTAATGATAATAATTTAGCTATCATTAATTAATAAATAAATAATAGTAATAACAATATTAATATAATTGTAATAACAATATTAATATAATATAATAAACATTAATTGATTATAATAATAGTTTTTAATAATATAATATGTTAACATTCAATAATAATTATAATAATAAAATTATTATTTAATTAATAATAAATTCATAATAATAAGTTATTAAATAAAATAATAATAAGTTATTAAATAATAATAATTAATTATTAAATAATAATAATTAATTATCTAATAATAATGATAAAATATTAAATAGTAATAATAATAAACTATTGAATAATAATAATAAATAAGAATTAAAAAATAGGTACCATTTGCCTGACTTCAGAAGAGGGACTCCACCACAAGGAATGTATGAGCAATTCAATTACCGACATTATTCTTATCGAAATGTAATTGAGATGGTTTTTTCGGTTCTCAAAAATAAGTGAAAGGTTCTAAAATCGATGCCGCAAATGGACGAGGCTAATCAGTTGAAATTATCGTCGCTTGTTTTACTCTACACAATTTTATTCGTTTACATGATCTAGGGATTCCTTTCACGCACCAAATTAAAGTCATGGAATAAAGAGCTGATCATAACATGTACGATGATAACAGAAAAATAGATATGGATAGTGTACAACAGAAAATAACTGAAGAAATATGGAAGTCAATGCAGAATAATCCCGAAGTGATGGAGCAAATTTATGGACAAGAAGAAGACGAAGAATTAACCGATTATGAAAACTAGTTAATATTCAATAGTACTATTATTTGGCCTAGTAGTTCAACTATCAAAACGTGTATTAAAAAATATGATCATTTTAACAATGACAAGTATTATTGTTGTTATTATTAATAGTATTATTGTTGTCATCTATTAAAAAGTATGTACTTTGAACAATGATAAATATTATTGAAATGTGTACTTCTTAGGCTTGAATTATCATTTTCAATATAATTAGCAAAATCATATAGATAAAAAAAGAATTAGAAAAATAATAATTAGCAATATTAAAATAATAATAATAATATTAATATTAATAGTAATAATAATAGTAAAAGAAATAGTAATAGGAGTAATAATAACAACAACAACAACAACAACAATAATAATAATAATAATAATAATAATCATAATAATAATAATAATAATAATATAGTAATTGTAATAATAATATTAAAATTAATATTAATATTAATATTAATATTAATATTAATATTAATATTAATATTAATAATAGTAATAGTAATAGTAATAGTAGTAGTAGTAGTAGTAATAATAATAAAGAAAAAAAAAATAATATTATTATTAATGATAAAATAATGGTAATTGTAATAATAATAATTATGGTTTTTTCACCAAATGCCCCAGAGTTTTCACGAAATTCACCGGGTACCCTCGCACTTTTGAAAATACATGGGGTACCCCTCAGTTTCAACATAATACACCCAAATGCCCCTAGTGACTAACGGCGTTAACTGCCGTTAGTCATTAACCTTAATTTTCTGTTTTAAACCCTAATTAACCCTAACCCTAACCCTAAACACTAACCCTAACCCCTAAACCTAAACCCTAACCCTAACCCCTAAACCTAAACCCTAACCCTAACCCTCCCCCACCCTCCCACCACACCCTCCCCCACCCTCCTACCACCCCCCCCCCCAGCGGCTCCCCCTCCCCCCCCTCCAGCCCCCCCCCCGTCGACCCCCCCACCCCGCTCCCACCACCCCTTCCTCCACTGTCCCGGCAACCCCCCACCCACCACCCGCCCAGCCCCCTTCCCAAACCCGCGCATCCCCGCCCCCCCCCACCCCAGTACCCTCGACGGGGGTGGGGGAAATCGAGTTTGGGGCTGCGTGGGGGTGGGGAAAGGGCAGAGGGGGTGCTGGGGTGGGGGAGGGGCGAGGATGCGCGGGGTTTGGGAAGGGGGGGTTGCTGGGCGATGGTGGGTGGGGGGGGGCTGCTGGGACAGTGGGGGAAGGGGGTATTAGGAGGGGGCCGGGGAGGCTGAGGGGGGGGTGGGGGAGGGGAACCATTGGGGTGGGGGGTGGTAGGAGGGTCGGGGAGGGGGTGGTGGGAGGGTGGGGGAGGGTTAGGGTTAGGGTTTAGGTTTAGGGGTTAGGGTTAGGGTTTAAGTTTAGGGGTTAGGGTTAGGGTTAGGGTTAGGGTTAGGGTTAGGGTTAATTAGGGTTTAAAACGAGAAGAATTAAGGTTAATGACTAACGGCGGTTAACACCGTTAGTCATTAGGGGCATTTGGGTGTATTATGTTGAAACTGAGGGGTACCCCGTGTATTTTCAAAAGTGCGAGGGTACCTCGTGAATAAACCGAAAACTCGGGGGCATTTGGTGAAAAAACCGTAATAATTATTATCATTGTTTTATTATCGGAGAAATAAATTAGGAACCGAAATGAACCAGGCGATTGAACCGGGCGAGCGGGCCGATTGCAACCGAACCGATTGCAGCCGGAACCGAAAATAAGCTGGGGAGAACAGGACCGGAGTTTATAAGGAAACCAAGGGCTAACAACTAAAAAGCATAAAATTCTAGTCTAGAGAGAAAAGGATGAATAAAACTAGCTTTAAACCCATGCAAATTGCACGGAAATTTTTTTTATTTTATAGATTTTAAGATTTTATATTGTTTCCCCTAGAATCATGGTGTAAATATTAGTTTGTGATTTAAATTTTTATAATCCTGAATCTAGAATAACTCATAATTGGCTTATGACCCGTGCATTGCATGATTATGACTTATAATTTTTTTATAATAATTAGTATATTATGGTAATTATTCTCCTAGGATTAACACTAACATAAAACACATATACATTCTTTATAGTAAACCCTTCACTTTCTTTAAAATTCACCATACGCCCTTAATGATAAACGACTGTCAACTTTTTTAGTCACTAAATCCGTTACAAAACACTAATTAACCCTATTTGGCCCAGTTACCCTAATACACCACCATTGGAACACCACCTATGGTCAAAGAAGATGAAATATAGTTTTGAAGGAAAATAAAGAAATGAGGTCATATCAGGTATTTCAATGGTTGTTAATTAAGGTAAATGGTGAAATAAGGGTTAGTTAAGGTTTAGTAACAGAATTAGGGGTTATTGACCAAAAAAGATAACGATCGTTAGTCATTATGGGTATATGGTAAAAATTGTAACAAATTGAGGGATATATGGTGAATTTTGAAAGGTCAGAGGGTATTTCGTGGAAAAAAAATTACTCAAGGGTATTTGGTGAAAAATCCATTATTAATATTATTATTATTGTTGTTGTTGTTGTCGTCGTCGTCGAATTCAATGTTAAGAAAAGAAATTGCCATGAACTATTAATATATTTACTATTCCAA
Source organism: Beta corolliflora (assembly GCA_947648045.1). Lineage (NCBI taxonomy): Eukaryota > Viridiplantae > Streptophyta > Magnoliopsida > Caryophyllales > Amaranthaceae > Beta > Beta corolliflora. The sequence continues at coordinate 420,590 of CANSZD010002914.1, read as the reverse complement.
GCTAAAATGAAATTGCCATGAACTGTTTATGTTTGTAGTATTCCAAGCTAATGTAAACTACATGGTACATATATTAGTTAATAAATCATTGTTATGTACATTATATTCATGGGAAATTTTGTTAAAATTTGTTTTAAACATTATTTCATCAAAACTATTAGATATCATAATAATTATTAAAAACCACCATTACAAAGGTGATTAAACAAACCGACTATAATCAAAATATTATAATCTATCATTGTTAATTTATTTATTTATGATATACGCGAAAAATACAAAGTAAATTAATATAATTCTATTTTAGGATAAATCATTGAATATTATATTTTTATTTTCTGGTAAATATATAAAACGCATCTATGTGTATATTTACGTATTAACTTATAGCTATATAAGCAATATAGCATATTATCAAATATTTTCTTGCCAATTCTTGTACTAATTGATATATTTGGTAATCTATATATATTTACCCTTTTTATGATTTACTTGCATTACATATATATTATTAGTATCGTATCATTAAATGAGTTAGCCACAATAACTTTCTATTTGATTCTTATTGCGTTTTTAAGATGGTGATTAAATCTGACTTTTATAATAATACCATTTTTTATTATTAATAAATAAAACTTATGCGATGTACAAAATATTGAGCATAAAATGAATGTTATAGGATATATCATTGAATAAAAATTTTCATTAATTAGATGGCATATATATTTAACACATATAAATATTTTCGTATTACTTTATGATCATATATGCAATCTTGCAAATTATCCAATATTCTCTTTCATCTATAAAACTTTTATTACATGATATATTTATAAATTAAATATGTCATTATAGAGTATATTTTGAGCATGACTATGATAAGTTAGCTTATTATTATTAATATTATATATTCTTATTATTATTACTGTTGTTATTATTAATGTTATTTTTATTATTATGATTATTACTACTATTATTATTATATTGAAAAACTCATATGATATTACATTTTATTAAGTAAATTATTATTAATATATAAATTCATATGATATTTAAACTAAATACTATACGATTGAAATTTCACTTAAAATATTACATACCATATTTTGGTTAAAAAAAAGACATAAATAAGGAAGGCATTATATACATTCCTATTTATAGGATATATTACTGAATAATTTATTTCCAATTATTATGGTATATATATAAAACACATCTCTTTATATCTTCACATATTTCATTATGATCATATAAGAATTATATAGATGTTACTCCCTCCGTTTTCTTTTGTTGTTCCTATTTGGAATCGGGGAGGAAACCAATGCAGCTCAAAAAATGGGCAAGATTCCACTATTTTAAATAAAATAAAATTAACTAAAAATAAAGATTCTAACCCTTTGAGCTATTCTATGTTAAGCAACCAATGATACAAAAAGTTTGAGGGGTAAAAGAGTAAAGTAACTACAAACTAGTATGAACACATTTATTGTTCTTTGAGTTACTCTATGTTGGACAACCAATTAGACAAAAGTTAAAGGGATAAAAAGGTAAAGAATGGCTACTCAATAGTGTGAACACATTTATTGCAACTCAAAACTAATGGAAAATTTAATTCATAAAATATATACTATATATGGAAAGATTCAAAATAGGAACAATATATTAAAATTTCCCAATGGGGAATACAGGAACAACAAAAGAAAACGGAGGGAGTATAATATTTGATTATCAGTTCTAGTAGTGATTGATATATTCCTTCATAAATCAAAAATCTACTTTAGATAATGATTAAGGTATTAGTAAAATTTAAATTAAAATTGTATATCGTACCATATTCGTGAAAGAGAATATTTTAGAATTAAAAGGAAAGATTACCATAATGAAGGCAGACATTATATTGAATGTTTGTTTCTTAAGATAAATATATAACTTTCAATTACATATACTTGGACTTGCATTTTAATAATTTTTTAAAGCTTATTCATTGTTAGAGCCATGTGATTTTATATGTGTTATTGCATTACTAATCTATTTGTATATATATTAGATATTATACAAAATTTGATCTATTTTATATCTTTTTATTGTTCTCATACACTAATGATCTAAGTGTGATTTGTCCATAGATTTAAAAAATAAATGTGTATCGATATAGAATATATTATACCATACTTGGGAAGCTATTTTTAATTGATTATATAATATGTCAATATAGTGAAAAAATATTACTATGTGGGATTTGATTTTTCATACTTACCTCGAAAAAAAAATTATTTTATATGATTCAGATTATAATTTTAAATCTGGTTCCATTCAATCTGATTATCTTCCATTATGATTTTCTTCCCTTCTTTAGCATATACTCCATTTTGATTTTTCATACTTACCTCAAAATAAAATTGATTCTATATGATTCTGATTATATTTTCAAATCTGGTTTTATTTAATCTGATTCCATTCAATTTGATTTCCTTCCCTTCTTTAGCATATGTGACAATTATTATCTTTAGTTATGCATTAATACAAATAAGTAAAAATTTATATTTTGAAAACACTCATTGTGACAAAAAAATTCCAAGTGACTATTTTTTATTATAAATTTGGAATTTTATGATCAAGTGTGTACAGTTTGACCGGAAAAGGTCAAATTTAAACTAATGTGATAAAAAAGGGTAAGAAGCTCTTCACATGTGAGGGTAATTTTCTCTTATCAACATACTAGTTTTTAAACCGTGCATAAATGCACAGGAAGTTTTATAGTAGATATGATTTGGACTCGTGCATAATTCGCGGGAATTATTTTGTTTGTTAAGTAGTTGCTTTTATTCCTAACCAAGTCATAAGCAAATCTCTAACTTTTAGACCCGTGCAAAAATATATTGTATACTACTTTATCTATAACCTTTGGACCGAATTTCTTTTGTTTAATAAGAATATTTATATTCCAACAAAAAATTACATATATTCCATGATTGCGTCAAAAGTTGATAAACTATAAGATATTGAATCATATATTTCATAATATTTTCCCTTAAATTATGCTATGTGAATTTGTAAAAGTGAATGAAATACTATATATAACTTCTCAAAAAAAAAAACTATACGTACAAAGTATACAATATACTTTTCCATTTGTTTTCTTTGTTCCGTTATTAACTTTCAGCACCCAACAAATTACACGGCTTCATTTGGCAAGTTAAACCCTCACACTTTGATCAATTTATATAAGTACATAGTTGTTGCTGTTGACAAATTTTGCTTATGAAATTTGAATAGGGGATATCGAGCTAATTACAAAGCTTACTAATATCTGTTGCACATAAATTAATTAAAAGTTAAGGTCACAAATTTACATCGACATAGGACCCTGCATTATATTCAGTTATTCTACGTAACTCTCAATTTGCCACACATTTTTCTCATGCATCTAAAAAGAGTTAAAGTAACTATAAGATTTTACCATGTCTTATTATTTATATTTTTTCCTTTTGTATTGTCCCCGTTTTTTCAAACTTCTCTTGATTCATCATTTAAAGGTATCTACTATATTATAACTAATATGCTAAAATTAAAAGCCTTTAAATGGGATGGTAAGGATAAAAAAAACATATGAAAATATTTTAGATTTTAGACCCGTGCAAATTGCAAGAAAAATTTTTGTTTTATAAATTTAAGATTTTAGAATGTTTATCCTAAAATCATGTGTTGAATATAAGCTTGTGATTTAAAGTTTTATAACCGTGTATTGGGAATACTTTTAAACTAGCTTATGACCCATGTGTTCTGTGGTTGACGTAATTAATGTCATGGTGGATCATGTGATCTAAAATTTTATTTTTAAAAGAAATAGTTGATTAAATCTTTACTCCGCCTACTGCTTTCCTCAAAGGCTTAGATAAAATCACAATTCGAACCACCACATGCACTCAACCATACACCCGCTTCCGGCAGGCCCACTCACCCCCCTCTCATTCTCTCTCTCTCTCCTCTCGTTGCCGTCATGCACCACCGCTTCTCCGCCTCGGGCCACCCACTCGGCCACCGATTATATATAATTTAATAATATTCTCATTTTTATTTGCCTAAGTTAACGGATATTTTTATTTTTTTGGTTCTTTACTGTTTAACTTATCTTTGAAAATATAGTTTGAAGCTATTATCTTCTAGTTTTTGGTAACTTATCGTCCTTGTAAAAAGAGATAGGATAGATTATAAAGGTTGTTTTTCATCCCCTTCAATTTTATACTTGATTTATGGAATGTGAAGATAAAAAAAGCAACAAAACATAATATGCTGAAATGGGAAGATAATGAAGCAACAAAATATGAACGATTCACCGAATACTACGGAGATTTATACAATTGTATAATAACGGAACCAATGCCTCATATAATGTGATAGCCCGAGTTATATATTGTGATAGCCCAAATTTCAAGCAGTTTTGATTTAGGTTAATTATATCTTATTAGCTTAATTATGTGATAATATTTATCTTTTTGAAATATTATGAGGAATACGGATTTTATCTCTTAAATATAGATATTAATTTTGCAATCATAGTTGTAATTATCTATGAAATGAGTTTTACGAATTTGCTTAAATTTGTTTTGGGTTTTAATGATCCACTTTTTAAGTATTTGAGCTTAATAAGACCATATTATTTTACTATCACTTCATTAAGGCCCGGATCCAATCCCTATTTTCTCACACCAAATTCGGCCATTTGTTCTTTCTTACTCCCATTCGTGTCTTGAGTCACAAAAGTTCTAAGCTTAAACCCTCCATGTGTCATGAACAAAGGTTAGCAATGCAAGTCTAACATTTAGATTAATTACCTAAATCACCTACCAATAGTGGTGGATCCAGGAATAGCAATAATCAAAACCTAACATTACAACATTAAAATTCAAGATAAATAAAAAAAATCAACTATTGTGATGAATTCTATAATCTAATAATCATCTATATATGATATACACCGACCACAAAAAAACCTATATGATCCTGATTATTATTAAATAGAAATATATTTTGGGAAGCAGCTATCAATTATTTCCTCCATTTTCTTTTGTTTTTCCTATTTGGAATCAGGGAAGAGACTAATACAACTTAAATAATAACAGACAAGATTCCACTATTTTAAATATCTAGTTAAGAGAGCAAAACTTAGTTAGGCAATTTATTTTTGACAAGATATTATGGTACGTCTAATTTAATAATTTAGGTAGCAACAATTATTTGATGAACTAAGTTTTTACAAGGTAATTACATCACCCGCAAATGTATAATTATGTATCGCGTATATAGATTTTCAAAATGAACTTTACTTTAACTTTAGTTGTATTAGCGTCTTATTTAGATTTAGTTAAACTTTAGTAATCAAGAGAGTTTAAGTAAAGAGATGTAAATTAATGTTTTATATTTAAGAACAATCATATTTCATGTTTCATTTCGAATTATATATGTTGAAAAATTAAATAATATCAACTATGGTCATTAGCTTTACAAGCTGATGATGTAAGTTCAATTCTGGCTATTCTCTCTACTTGATTCTCCTTCCGTTTTTGAAAGTTCTTCCTACTTTGACCAAAATCAATTCACAAAAAGATTTCAAATAGGAACAACAAAAGAAAACGGAGGGAGTATTGATATTGATAAATCATAAATGTATGGGCTAAATACACATATTTCCTTCCTCCTTCAATCTCCCTGTATATAAGAACGAAGTACATACAAACAAATATAGAATATTTATCACAATCACAATTAACAATTTTTTTTAAAGAAAAATGATATCATATCTAATCATTACACTACTAGAAGCCGGGCTTTTACCGACCGACTTTACCGACCGCTACATTTCCGGTTGCTATTAATGAAAACACCGACCGTTTATAAATGGGACGCTATTTACCGTCCGTTTTTTAAATTTACTGACCGCCTAAATAGTAGAAGGTAATTACCGACCGCTTTTTAATAGGGCCGACCGACTAGCGGACGGTAAAGTGCTACCAGGTAATTTCAGAATTTTTAAGTCCCACGTTTTCACTCTATCAGTAATTAAAAAATAACCCTACATTTGCCTTGGAGAAACCGACGCCTCCCACTCTATCATCATCATCTTCACGCTGCTGCACCGGTTCCTTCTCCTCTATCATCATCATCAGGTAAGTTCACCATCCTTATTCTTAATTTCTCGACATTCTATTTTGTTTATCGAATTAGTTTATGGAATTTTTCAGTTCTTCGTTTTTAAGCAAACATATACTGATCTGGGTTTCATATGTAAGGCAATTAGATTGATTAGATCTGGGTTTTTAGCTTTTGATCGTTGTTTTTGTATCTTGGTATGTTTATTGTTGTTTATATGATGTGGTTTAATTCTGTAATTTTAAGGGTGATGCGGAGAATTAGTGTTAATTTTATTGCTATGAATTCGGTAAGATGAGTTGCACCATAAATTGGGTTTGTTTTGATGCGGTAAATTTAATGTTTGGCATTCCCACTTCTCTTAATTTGATGGGTTACAGGGACTGAGATCGAAAGACGAGAATTTGCATGCTTTTGGACTTCCTTTGTGTGTTTTTCTTGCTTTTTTTGGATGAATTCGATCATTTTCATGAAGTTTTAACTGAATGTATACTTGTTATGTTGATGCAGATTGATTTCACATCCCACATTGTGCGCATCACCTCCACTCTTAAGGTGACTTTGTTGACTCTCTCTTCATTGCAATGTATGTTTACAATGTATGAGTATACATTTACTTTTGTGGCTATGTTATGCAATGGACACAAATTTCAACTGCTTGAGACCCTGCTTGCGTGGTAGTTGGAGAAGTTGGAGTTCTATTAGTGATAAAGAGAGGAACTTGTAAGAACTAGTGGTTATAGTTGCATTCTAGTGTTAATGAGTAGACTTTAGATATATTTTAGTGTACTTTAGACATACGTGGATTTTGTTGCGCCCACCACATCAGGTTTTTATTCTCTTCTTGGATGAATGTACTCTGGCTATGATAGAAGTATGTTGAAACTTTTTATACTTCCTTCAAAAAAAAAAGTGTTCCACATCCATTTTACTTTTTAAATGTGCAAAAACATCTACTGTACTACACATCCATATTAGTGAATAAGAGTGAACTATGAGTATAGAAATATATTAAAACATTACATAAAAGAAAAAGAAGCATGTTTACACATACACATCCATATGCATTCATATCTCTATGCCCCTACATCATTAATTCTATCTTTGACATATTAATATATTATAGATATATTTAAGTATATAAGTATAAATTCTTATTTTTCCTGGATCTTTGTAATTATGATAGACTAATGGTGGTATATGTAAAAATTGATATCAGGGGGAAATTACCTTAATTTGACTTATTCGGATAACTTGTAATTTTTAACATAATATGTGATATTTCTATGTTCATTTTGACGTGAATAAAGTTTAATGTAGTAAATGATGTTGATTTTAGAGTTTGTTAGTAATATTATTTTAATTGAGATGTGTAGAATTGAGTATCATGAAACGAAGCGAGCGTAGTTGGATGTATGATAGGCTTGAGGGACGTTGTCTCAAGACTGAGTTTGTGAATGGAGTTCGAGATTTTATTGAATTCGCACAACAAAATCATAAATTCAAAGACGCTGAGAAAATTAGATGTCCATGCTTCCGGTGTAACAACAAACGATTCTTTGATGTTGACATAGTTAGAGAACATCTTTATAAAAAAGGATTTTGTCATGACTATTTTGATTGGATATGTCACGGGGAAACTGTTGACGAACCCCCATCGGAGCCATCAAATCCTTATCGAGACATGATTGTTGATGCTCTTGGACATAATGAAGAAAATCCAAACAATGAGCAAACAAAGAATGTCGAAGAGGAGCCAAATGACGAAGCTAAGAAATTTTTTGAGCTCCTTAAAGCTGCCGATAGCCCGTTGTACGAAGGGAGCAAAGTATCTGTCTTGGAGATGGCATCAAGAATAACATCTTTGAAGTGTGAGTATAATCTACCACATAGGTGTGTTGATGGATTTGCATCTTTATTGAATGAAGTGATTCCAAATAACAACCAAATGAGTAGAACTTTCTATGATACTAAGAAAGTTCTCAAAGGCTTACAACTCCCACATGAGAAGATACATGCATGCCGTAATGGTTGTATGCTATTTTGGAAAGGCGACGCACATTTACTCAAGTGTAGTATATGTGAGTGTGATCGCTACAAGAAGATTCCTAGAGGCAAGCTTATTCCAGAAAAGGTCCTAACATATTTTCCTATCACACCCCGATTGCAAAGGCTTTATGCGACGAAGAATATTTCAGAGGAAATGACTTGGCATGCCAAAAATCGTCAGGTTCCGGGTACTATGGAACATCCTAGTGATAGTGAGGCGTGGAAGCATTTTGATACCACTTTTCGTGATTTTGCCTTTGAGACACGTAATGTTCGATTAGGTTTGTGCAACGATGGCTTTTCACCCTTCGGTAAGTTTGGAGGACAATATTTTTGTTGGCCTGTAATTCTTACTCCATATAATTTGCCTCCATCAATGTGTATGAAAAAGCCTTTCATATTCCTCTCTTTACTAGTTCCCGGTCCTAAGAATCCAAAGGGTAATTTAGATGTCTACATGCAACCATTAATTGAAGAACTCAAACAATTGTGGGAGATTGGTGCTATGACTTATGATATTTCACAGAAGCAAAATTTCATGCTCCGTGCAGCGCTTCTGTGGACCGTAAGTGATTTTCCTGCATATGGTATGTTGTCTGGATGGGCTACTGCTAGGAAAAAGGCTTGTCCATATTGTATGGAAGAAACTAAGGCATTTTGGCTTGATAATGGCAATAAAGTCTCATGGTTTGATTGCCACCGGAAGTTTCTTCCACATGATCACCCTTTTCGTAAAAATAAAACAGCTTTTCGCAAAAACAAAGTGGAAAATGGCATGGCTCCACCTATGATGTCCGGAGATGATATGTGGCAATGTGTGAAAGACTTGCCTAAAGCCACCGATGGCCACCGAAGCTCTCAAAATCTTGAAGAAAGCTAAAAAAGGTTGGTTTAAACAAAGTTCTTTTTGGGAGCTTCCTTATTGGAAAGATTTGGTTATTCGACACAACCTTGGATGTCATGCACATTGAGAAAAACTTCTTTGATCAACTTATACACACAGTGATGGATGTGAAAGGCCAAACTTCAGACATTGTTAGTGCAAGAAAAGACTTGAAGTGTCTATAATATTTTTTTATAGTTGGTTGGATGATATATAATATTTAGATGGTTTGGATGGTTCTTTGGATGAATGGTTGGTTCTTTGGATGATTGGTTGGATGAATGGTTGGTTGGATTATTGGAGAGATTGTTAGATGAAATATAGTATCTTTTTTTACTTTACATGTTTGTAGGCATGAAATTATTTATTTTGGTCCAAAATACAATAAAAACTTTGCCTATTTTTTTTCTAGAAATGCAAGTATTTTAAGCATTAGAGCTTCATTATTTTTCATGTCGTTCGACTTTCGTTGTTTAAATTAGTTTATAATTTACTTGTTTCATTCTGTAAGAAATATGAACATTTTGTTTTTTAGTTTTGAGTTATAATGTTATCGAAGTTATATAGTTTGTGAAAAATTATGGGATTGATGTTGATTAGTTACTAGTTTAAATTGTTAGATGAAATATAGGATTCCCTTGCACTTATCTATTTGATGTATTATGTATGTATACTAAACTTATCTATTTGATGTAGGATGATTATGATAAGAAAATGGATGAGTATACAGAGAAGGGAGTCAACAAAGATCCCAATGAGGTGTACTTTGAGACAGTGGGCGGGAGGAAAAAAGGATTGATTCCTGGCTTAGGTACAAGTGGTGATCTACTTTACAAAAAATCATCAACCCGCACTAGCTCTTCTAGTGTCTACACGCCTTCTTTGCTTTCTCAGTTTTCAACTACCGTGGAGCAATATCAGCAACAACTAGCTGATCAACAGGTTGAATTTCAGAGGCAAAGAAATGAGTGGGAGACACAGCGTCTCCAAGCGGAAAAGGAAAGGGAAGAGGCAAAGAAATACATGGAGGAGATGAAGACGACAATGGAAGAGTATTCTCAAATGATGACTCAATGTGGAGGTACTTTCCCTTTCACCCAACCACGTGACCCACGTGATCCTTCTAGTGGTGGATCGGGATTTCCTTGTAGTACTTAGACTTATAGCCTTTTGGACAACTTTCATGCGACTTAATTTATTAGTATATTATATATTTTTAGATAACAGATGTTTAATTTAGGTTGTTGGAATTACTATTAGATCTATATCGTGGAGAATATGATGTTTAATATAGGTTGTAACAAACTTATTATTTTGTTATGGAATGAAAAATTAGTTTATATTATGGTAAACATGATTTTTTTTTAACAAAACAACAGCAAATTACCGACCGCATAACGGTAGTCTCGCACATTTAAATACGCTGTCCACTTAACAAAAGTAGTCGGTAAAACTTATCAAACGGTTGGTAATTACCTACCGTTATCTTCCGATTACTGACGGCCTCATTACCGGTAGGTAAATACCAACAATTACGTTGTAGGTAATTACCTACCGCATTTACCTACTGTACAGCAGTAGGTGATCACCTACGGCGCACAATCGGTCGGTAAATGTAAGAAATCGGTAGGTAATATTTGACCGACCGTTAAACAGTTGGTAATGTGAAATTACCGACGAGCACTTTAACGACCGCTTGGAAGCGACTGTGTAGCGGTCGGTAATATTATTACCGACCGTTTTTCTTATTTTACCGACCGATGATGACGGTCGGTAAAAGCACGGATTCTTGTAGTGTTAGAAAACTATGTTGAACAACTATTATCTTCAAATTTTACTATTTCCTTTCACTTATTATTTATCCCCTCAACCTCGCCCGCCTTCTATCTTCACCAGTCACCACCATTTTCTCCTTCCCTCCTTTGCTTCTCCTCTCCTTTTCTCCATCTCACTTTTGTTTCTTCTCTGACTTGTCTCCTTACTTGTGTTACCACCATTCTCTCCTTCCCTCCTTTGCTTCTCCTCTCCTTTTCCCCTGTGTTTCTCCATCTCAATTTTGTTTCTCTCTCACTTGTCTACTTGCGCTATCATTATCTTTTAAACGAAAATGTATAAAACATTGCTTGAATAAATGCAGTCTTTCTCCTCTTCCTCATATCTATTGCTTGTGCTACCATTATTTTTTAAATAAAAATGCATAAAGAAATTGCTTGAATAAATGTGATCTTTCTCCCCTTCCCATATCTATTTATTGTTCTACCATTATTTTTTTCTACCATTATATTTTAAATAAAAATGCAAAATTTGTTTCAAACCATCAATCCTATGCACAAACTCAAACTGGAATACACAAATGTCATAATGGCGAAATTACAATAGTTCAATATATAATTATAGATATCTAATCGTACTTTATATTCTGTGATGCCGCATTCATATCTCAATTGATAAAAAAAGGTCTAAGTCCTAAATTCGAAAGACCATCATGTGAACTTTGTCCGTCTTAAATCTAACGACTGAAGGGCTGACGGGAAAAACCCACATTTCGTCCTTGCGAAGCAGAACTTGTGGCTTGTTCATCAGCCTAAGGAGGTTGCAATTCTTTAATTTGTTTTTCTTCACAAACTCAAAAAACTCAGCAACTTAGCGTGCATAACTTCAATAAAGGTAATTTAACATATTAGTACATAAAACGATTATAATTACAAGCAATAAAATATAAATGTGATTGTCACATGAAAACAACAAGCCATGTTGTCAGCTACTCTACTTCACTATCATATATACACTCATAGAGATATATATGTATTTTCTTAATACTTTCATGCCTTACAATATCCAGCACAATCGATACAAAGTTTCGTATGTTCCTTCTTCCCCTGATAAGTAACAGAGGATATAAAATAAAGGAGTTACATGAAACAAGGAATAACAAATCCACGATGTGAATTTTGACTCTTAAATTATATCAAAACCAGCTAGCATGTGGAACTTCTTTCTACTAAACAACATTATCTTTGTTTTAATTTCCCTCCCATCTCCACCTCTCAAAGCAGGAGGAAAATGTCTTTCATGCTCATGGATTAGTTCTTGGAATATAACAACTAACATACTAATGTATCAAACGACGACAACATGTGCAGCCATGTGCACTCTACTATTGAAAGAAGATGAACAATGTTTTCCTTGTTTACTTCTTCATTTTCTCCTTCCTCCTCAGTCCTCCCTCCCTTTCTCCTTGTCTCTCTATTTCTCTAATTTAGAAGTGTGAGGATACTTTTTTAATCAAGTTGGAGTTTTATACAATATAGTTGTACTACTATGTAAGAGTTTCACAACTAAGAGTAGTAATCACCAACCTGAACATATAACGTACAAAAGATTATACCCTTTGTTAGCTAAAACCGATGAAGACAAATTGAATGTATAAGAGAAATAAAACAAGCAAACGACCTCAAGCTGCCAAGCCATAAATATAAACCCGACACCTATGAAGAGTAAGCATGCCATTCGAGGCAGTTAGAAAGACGGTGGATATGCAAGGAAAACTCATAATAATGGAGCAACAATTCTTTCAACAATCACGCCCTCTCTGAAAACCATTCTTATTCTCAGCCCAAATTTTTTTTGCAGTGTTCTTGAGCTAGCAGTCAGCAAACTTATATCTCAGATGATGTTTGAGCTTCTAGAGCATTAGCTTTTGATCTTCTTGTAGAAAGCTAATTAACCGAAATAACAACCCTCAACCCCTTGTATCTTACACATACAGGAAGATCTTTCTATTCATCTCAATCTAATAATGTAGAGGTCATGAGATAATTTCTAACTTTTAGCTGATGTCAAATAGTACTCATACAAATTTTCACTCAAAGGTAAGTAATAGTCGGTGGAAGCGATTACATGTAATTTGATGCTAACTTGAAGCTAACATTGAAAAGAGGAAGCTCAAATCATCAAGCAGTAAAAATGGTGTTTTCTCTCTGTTAACTTGACAGAGGATATTCCGTATTTCTCTCTATTGTATTATATTACAATGTCCTGGAAAACGGCTATACATCTGTGCATTGATATATATATACTAACCTAGCAAGCAATACCTAGAGTAATGTTGTACAAAAGACAAAAAAAAAAGAATCAGTGCTAGGATCACACAAAGTGACAGCTAATAACAAGACAAAATAAAAAGCGATGCAACAGTACGTGAAGTAAGCAAATAAAGGAATTTACCAATGATGAATAAAGAGCAATTAGCACTAACATAATTATATTCTTTACAACCCCCCCCCTCTTCAAGTTGGAGCTGATGTAAGGAGACCCAACTTGGAAGAAAGGTGGTTGTGTTGTTGCTCATCCAAGGCTTTAGTCATTATATCGGTCGGTTGAAGAAAATATCTGATGTGAAGAGGATTAAGGAAGCCATCTAGGTAATGATCCCTAACATAATGGCAGTCAAGTTTAAGGTGTTTAGTCCTCTCATGAAACACATGATTATAAGATATATAAATTGCAACTTTATTGTCATAGTACAAAGGTATGGGCTTGGGAATCTGAAACTTCAAGTCTTCTAAAACCCATCTAGCCACACTAACTCACTGCTTTTTTGAGACATGCACTCGAATTCTGCCTCCACAAAAGATTTTGAGATGGTTTTTTGCTTCTTTGTTTTCCAAGAGACAAGGTTCTTCCTAAGAAAGACATAATAGCCTGTTAATGATCTACCATTGTAAGCACATGTCCCCCAATCAACATCACAATAAGCTGCTAAGTGTACATCAAAGTTAGCATGATAGTATAATCTCTAATTAATTGTGTCTGCCAAGTATCTTATGACATGCAATGCAACTTGCAAATGAGGTATTCTAGGGCAAGCCATGAATTGGCTGAGTTGTTGAACTGAATATGAAATATCAGGTCTAGTGAGATTTAGGTAGAGTAGTTTTCCAATTATGCTTATGTAGAATTCAACATCATCTAATACTTCATCCTCATCAATAGACAGTCTGAGCCCCTTAGGAAAAGGGAATTTGCAAGGTTTACAACCCTGCATTGCAGCATTCTTCACAATGTCTAGAACAAATTTCCTTTGATTCAGCAGTGTTCCTTTTTCATTTCTTGAGACTTCAATGCCTAGAAAATATCTCATATCCCCTAAATTTTTGCAACTAAAGGCAGCATCTAGTCTTTGTTTCAAAATCTCAATCCCAATATCATCATCTCCACTAATTAGCATATCATCCACATAAACTTAAGCAATGACTTATTTTTCATTCACCTTCTTAGGGAAAAGAGAATAGTCTCTTTTGCTTTGTTCATAGCCTTCCTTCGCAAAGAACTTGGTAAGTTCTATGTTCCATTGTTTGGAAGCCTGCTTCAGCCCATATAAACTTCTTTTGAGTTTGCACACTTTTCCACTTTTCTCTTCCTTGTGACCTGGTGGAGGTTTCATGTAAACTTCTTAATCTAGATATCCATGAACGAAAGCATTATTGATATCTAGATGATGAAGTTTTCATTTTTGACAAGTAGCTAAGGCAATCGAAGTTCTTACACTGTTGAACATTGCAACAGGGGGAAAATGTATGTTTATAATCTTTTCCCCGAATTTGCATGTCTCCTCTTGCCACTAGTCGAGCCTTCAATCTCTCCACCTCTCCATCCGGGTCTCAACTTGACCTTATAAACCCACTTGCAATCAATTTCTCTCTTACCATCGGGTAGTTGTGTTAAATCTCATGTGTCATTTTATTCTAAGGCTTCTAACTCCTTCTACATTGCAATCGCCATCCTTCTTCTTTCATTGCATCTCTATAGCTCAAAGGTTTTGTCACCTTTAGAGCGTTGTTGAGAGAGTGAATATATTCAGCATAATAATGATCAGACTCTTGCAGTCTTTGGAACATAAGAGATACTTGTTCTGAGTGTTCCATTTGCTCTTGCTGCCCAGGTATGTTGACAACATAATCTTTGAATCTTTCAACAAGATTCCTTTGTCTTGTTGTCCTTCTTATTTCATTTTTATCCTCATCAGTCTGTTGTTCAGGTTGTTCCACCTGAACTATTTCAATCTCTCATGTGTTGTCTTGGACAACTAGAGACTCTCTTGGATTCATATCCAATGCAATTTCCTGCATGATATATCCTTCATTCTCTCCATCATTACTGATCATTGTTCTGTTTCCGATAAGATCAACATAATCTCTTTTGTCCTTATTATGGACAAAAGGCAACACACTTTCATGAAAAATTACATCTCTACTAATGAAAATTCTTTTATTTTCTATATCATATAATTTATATCCTTTTTGGTGTGGAGGATAACCTATCATAACACATCTAATCCCCCTTGCAACAAACTTATCACTTGGTTTTTTACTAGCACTAGCATAACAGAAACTCCTTATTACTCTTAAGTGTTCATACTTAGCTTCTTTCTTCATAAGCTTTTCATAAGGTGTTTCCCAGTTAAGTATAGCCCTTGGAAGCAAATTTATCAAGTAAGTGGCAGTTAAAATGCACTCACCCCACAGATGGTCAGGTAGATTTGCATGAATTTTTGGAGCTCTTCCAGTCTCAAGCAGAAATCTATGCTTCCTTTCTACTTTCCCATTCTGTTGTGGCCTTCCTACAACACTCCTTTGATGTGTAATCCCCTTTTCTGCCATCATCTTGGCACATTCTTGCTGATATATTTCAGTGCTATTGTCTGACCTGATTGTATTTACCCTGCAGTGAAAATGGTTCTCAACATATGCAAGAAAAGCAACTAAGTTTCCTTTTACTTGCTCCTTATTGGACGTAAGGTGAGTCCAAATCACTCTAGAGTGATCATCCACAATTGTGAGGAAATATGTGACCCCTGTGATTGCTTTTACACTGTATGGTCCCCAAAGGTCAACATGTATCATATCAAAAATGTTCTCAGCAATAGAGGAACTTAGCATAAAAGGGAATCTGTGGTGTTTAGCTACAGAACATGTGTCACAAAAATAGGATTTCAAATCCTTACAATCAAAAAATTTCAAATGTTTCATCTTAGATAAGGAAACATGGCCTAATCTAGCATGAATTAAGCTCAAATCCTTCTTAGTCTCCCTTCTAGTTTCTACTGCTAACACTCTTATTATCTCCTCCTTGATCATCATCCTCTACTGCATCTTCTTTCTTCACTTCCAGCTTATACAAGTCACATTGATTACTTCCATGAGCCACAACTTTCTCACTGGAAAGGTCCTATAGATAACATTAATTTTTGTCAAAAATAAATTTCATGATCTTGTTATCTTGTAGCAACTTGCTCACTAATAACATATTATGCTTGAAATCACTCACATGAAGCACATTTCTTAAAAACACTTCATCAGAAACTTTCAAATCTCCAAACTCTCTAACTTATTTCACTGTTCCATCTGGAAAACCTACTTTAATAACACCTTCCAAATTTTTTTATGTTATTAAATAAGCTCTTGTTGCCAGAGATGTGGTCACTAGCAATCAATAATCGATGACTTGCAATAAAAAAATTTCTTATGTGAAACTGCATTTGACAAAACAGCTTTACCTGCAAAGTTGTTATAAGCCATATTGCTTCCTCCTAGAGCCTTCATCACCTCTTGCACAACAGTTGATATAAGCTTGATGTCATCCTTCTTGTCATTCACTTCAGTTTCAGAATTGGAAGATATGGGAATTTAGAACTGAAAAGGAACCCGTCAAAATGTTTAAGAGTTTTTGTTTTAAAAAAAATATAATGGATTTTTAGCAACGACGAACGTTAAGTGAAAAGGAAACCATAGACATGCATTTTGAATTTTCTTAAAAAAAACTATATTATAACAAAGATAACAGTTTGGCCATATAATCGTTAAATGGGAGAAAGTCAAGTTTATCATAACAAGCGAAGATAACACCTAATTTATTAAGTGTTAAGTCTATTTTTTGTATGTACCATTTTTCCAACCTAAGATAACAACTCTCTTAATAAATTGTTAACTTAGATTAAAGATAACACTTGTTAAATTAATCATTGTCATAATTATGTTATCTTTGCCCAAAATTGTAGTAGTGAGGTTCAACTGGAAGGTTGAATAGTTAGCATGAACTGTTATGTTCTGTGTACATGTTTATGTACTGGTTTTAGAAAGTGATTTTCTAAATGTTAATTAAGCTATATGTTTATAAGTGTATACGTTGGCATATTGTTCTCGACTTGTTGCTTTATTTGTTAAGGAGATGCAAAGTAAGATGGGCTGCAGAGTCAACCATGAGAATGGGTTCATTGAGTTGAACTAGTTGAGTCAAGAAGCCGATTGATGAGGAAATCTTAAGGTGTTACTCGTTGTGGGGGGTAATGAAATTCTCACTTATTTACAAGGGTGATGTTTAGTGCTTATGTACATTGTCATGTGGAGGCAATGAAGGCACATATGGACAGGAGCATGCACGGACTGGTGTTGTGTTCACTGAGAGGACTTTATAAACTATTATGTTAATATAAATGATATATGTTTGCATATATAACTTGCCCTGAGCAAATGCACAAAGCCAAGGAAACACATAACTTCACCTCAAATAATCATATAAATGACAAAATAACGTATATAAGATCTTAGGGACTAGTTTATCTTATAATCATACTTTTAACCTTCAATCCGCCACTAATATATTCATAATAAATATTTTTCCCCCGTTATTACAATAACCTTTATGGTGGTTTGACAAGTAGAGCCGATGGTACTTCGCGGCAACCGGTAGGGGTTGTATTGAAGTCCATGGCCTTTATGGTCGATTCAATTTATTTCAACGTAATAGACTTGATGTTTAATTTCTATGGTATTGTGGTTGATTCAAATTCATTTGAACGTAATAGAACATCGTGGTTGAGTGTGAAGGGATAGCCTCCTTCTGTCGAATGTCGTACTTGTATGTATTCTAGAGCGCTCATTGGAATCCCAGAGTGATGACCAGGATTGTTCACAATCATTTGAAAGACATGTGACTTGTCTTAAAGTGAAAATGAATTATATGATCAACCGTCGTATGTTGTTCAAGGGGCAATTTCATGGATAACGCAGAAGTTTCTCAAGCTCTTAGGGTAAGATATGTGTTATGGGGTTCCTTCTCTCTCCCGCAAGTTCAATCCAAGAGACACTTGTAGGGTGAGGGGATACCCCATCTTACTAACATGTTAGTTCAATCCTTGGACATTATTATGTAAGTATCAAACCTTCCATTTACCGTTCATTTCTGTTTCTCGTGCCTTCCCGTTTGCGGGGACTATTGGAATTAAGGCGAAGGATGGTAAGGAGGGTTGCGGTGCGTGCTGTGCACCGTGGCCGCGCCGAGCGCAAAGCCACCCGTAAGGTGCACCATGGCTGCGCTAAGCGCAAGGTGGCGCAAGATGTGAATCTGAGCTAATTCTTGCCGAGAGCTTATCGCAACTCGTGGTCTGGGTCGTGTCTCGCGGTGGATCGCCAAGAGCAACCCGCGACTCGCGCTAATTTCCGTAACTCGTGGTTTTCGAGATTTTTGGAAGCCTTGTTTTTGTTAATTTTGGATTTATTTCGAGTTTATTTAATTTTCTTAACCCTCGTATAAATACCTTATTGACCGTTTTTCTCTCCCTCTGATGATTATTCATTAACCAAAAACACATGGTCAACCCTTCCTTCTAAGAATTGAGCAGTTCTTGAGAAACTCCAACCCTTAAGTTCGGGGGTGTAGAATTCTAGGGTGTCGTGTTTATATTGGGGGCGTTCATCATTGGAAGCCTAAATCGATATGGAGGCGAAATTGCTTCTAAGGCAGTGACCTTCTTACCACGGCACACGCTATTGGTGCGAGATTAAATCAAGTTCAACAAGTTCAGTTGACAAATATCTGCATATAAGTCTAACTTATTCTATTGTTTGTCAATATTATTTGTTTGTTTGTTCTTCATGAATATTAATGTCAAAAATTTAACCCCATTAACTACGGGTTAAGTACTATATCTATGCAATTGTTTGATATGTGAAAATTGTGGATATTAACTTTAAATGTTGGCTGACAAAGACTATTCACTCTGTATTCTTTTATTATATATGTGCGCGCACTTAGACTCTTGACACCATTCACTATCAAAGAGAATTATAATCTAAATGTAACATATAAGAAAAAAAAATACAATCATGTGCAATCTTGTTTGGATTTGTCTCAATGAGTACTTTATTAATATTAAATCTTTATAATTTTTACTATTATGTAGTGAAAGATATTTAAGGTCAAGAAAGTGAATTGGTGAACACACACATGAAAGTAGGTTTAATAAAAGAATACAAAGGGGGTAAATAACTAAATATCTAAAAAAGTTTGTTATTTTTTTCAAAATCTCTTTTATATAAGGGAAGGGAGGAGGAAGATGGTGTCCTCCTCTGCAAAATACTAAATTACCCTTAATGATCTAACGGAATAAAAAAATTTATAAAAGAAACCAATTTAAGAACCCTTTCTCATTTCAACTTGCCATTCTAAATAAGTTAAAAATGGTATATGCATCAAATATTTCAATCAAAAAATTATATGGACAAAATATATTGACCTTTTTTCATAAGAGAAGATGGTATACACTCACTACCTTTGATACTCTTTTAATTCGATCAAACCAACTCATTATGTCTATTCTTTTTGTTCAAAATTCATTCACAAAAAATTAATATTAAAATTCACTCACAACCTCTGTTAGTTTTTTATATTAGCGAATTAATATATCTAAATTCATCTAACTATTAATCTTTCACATTTTAGTATAATCATAACTATGTTACGGATGAAGTATATAACAGAATAACAAGTTTTGAAATTAACGCACGCATCGCGTGCATATAATTCTAGTAGATTGTGTCATTTTGTTAGGAATATGTTACGATCCGGTTTAGTTTTAAAAAGTTACAAATGTCTATAAAATTTACCTTTTTAGATTAGAGGTTAATTGCTATATATACAACAATATAATATGCATAAATTGTGGTAAATCACTTTCAATTTTGGGTAATAAAGAATGCATATCTATGTTATTTTAACTAATGGGAAAAAATTAAGTACTACTATAGTTAGGCATATCTCACGATCAATCTATATTATGCATTCTAAATTTAACATTTATTCACCATTATTATATCCTTTAATACATCAATGTCAATTGAAAAATAAATTACATATATTAAGTGTCAAAAATCGGCAAGATGATTAACTTTATCAATTCTAAAAAGTAAATAATACTTTTTTTGTCTTGCAATAGTATTCTAATGTATTCCAAGATTAAAAATATTCTACCCATATGATTAGTTTCTCAATTTATATATCAATATTTCTATTGTAGAAAGTAATTAATCAATCAAGCTTATATGAAATTATCGACAACCTTTTGTAATGAATTTTTTTTTGACAATATCCTTTTGTATTGATTATCACGACTAACTTTTGTATATCATGACCAATAGAAAAAACAAATTCTATATATAAAATCATGAGAAACACCAAAAAACATGATTAGCACAACAATTTGTACATATGATGTATTTTTTACATCTCTCATAAATCTTTATATATTAATCCCACTATCAAAAAAAGAAAATTAAAAATTATTTTATATTTTATAGTACAACAATCAGCATACTAAATTTTAAAATAAGATTATTGATAATATTTCAATAGTAATGCAAAGTTCGCTAGTATTACATTAAGTGAGTACAATTTATATTTACAACTAAGATACAGTTAGTTATATGAGATAACCTGGAAAATTTTGTTTGATTAAACAATAACCTAGATGAAAATAATGTTAGCTAATCATAGTGTATTGTGTTGGAGAGACTGATAGAATTTTTGCTCATTTTTGGATGAATTATAGCACAAATGAAAACCCCATCTCTTTTCTCACACCTGTCACTCTTTCTCACACCCGTCACTCTTTCTCACACCCCGTCACTCTTTCTCTCTCCCAACACCTTCCCCCTCTTTCCCTCAAACCTCGTCTTCTCTCTTTCTTCTCGACTGCCTCTACTCGCCGGAGCTGCGCCTGCTGCTCATGTTCTCTCTCTTCACCTCAGCGTAGTTGTCCCTTTTCCCTCTTCTCGGTCGGTGCTTCAGCGTAGCTGGTGCCGCCGCGCTCTGGTGCTGCTGCTAGATGGTAATATCATAATTCCCCTTTTTAATATATCCGAATATAGCCAACATTTTGAAATTAAAACAAATTGAAAAAATGGCGATAGAGGGGGTGTTTGTACTGTCTCACATTTTTTTCAAGCATCTAAAAAAGGTTAAAGTAACTATAAGCTATAAAATATCTTAATATTATTTTTTTTATCTTTTTGTATTGTCCCCATTTTATCAAACTTCTTTTAATTCATCATTCAATGGCATCTATAATTATAACCAAAAGACTAAACTTCAAAAGCCTTTAAATGGGATGGCAAGGACAAAAAAAATATAAAAAATTTTTTTCGTATCAAGCATTTCTTAACCGAATCGTTTCAATTAACTCGCTCTTATTTTAGTATTATTGCTTGTCTAATATGTTTAATAGTCACCAATTCACCGAGATAGAATACTTGTCTATTACTCCCTCCATTCCTATTTGTTCTTCCTATGTACAATTTTTTGAAAGAGACAAAAAGTAGTTAATGCCGGAAGAACAAATAGGAATGGAGCGAAGTATATTTTAATAATGATGTTGATACTTGTTAAAGCCAAATTTGAAACAAAGTATGAACTAACCCGAACTTATATGCACTAATTACATCTTGTTAGTCATTATTAGACCATATATTTAAACTTATCTAAACTTGGTAGAATTTTTTTTTTGTGTATGTCAAACCTTATCTTCTCTTAATTTTTGCATTATGGAACTTAACTAATTTTATCATTAATCACTTAGGAACAAAATTTTGCTTTACCAACTTATTTTTAGTACTCCTATCATTAATACCATTAACCATACAATCCCAATTAAGCCAATAACTATGGGTCCATAAAAATTCTCAAACATTACTACTAACGGTTCACATTCTTCTATCTCCATTACTACTATATCTCAACCATTTCTCTTCCACATCAACATTTTTCCACAAAAAGAACCGGTTGCTATCCATTAATATCTAATAACTCCTATCATTAATACCATACAATCCCAATCAACCCAATAACCATGGGTCCATAAACATTTCATTATTTTCTCTCATATACTCTTCTCAACCATTTAACTTTCATTATTAGTCTCAAATAATCCATCAAAATTAGAGTAGAAAGTCCGAATGCTTAATCTCTTGAAGTATTCGATTTTTATTGACAAATTCAAAAGAAATCGATGCATGCAAGTGGATTTTATTGACAAATTCAAAAGAAATAAGGTGCATACAAAGTGGTTTTTATTGACAAATTCCACCTTGGATGTCTTTTATTTGTGAAGATCCTCAATCGTATGAATGTTGTATGTTTGTGGAGGAGTCCTATTTAAGTGAAGTTCGAGAGATTTTTGTAAATAGGTAATTGCATAGAATTCTTGGTAATTTTTTTTATCAAATTTGAAATATGATTATGAATTTTTTTGCTGAATTTTATTATATTTTTAGTCAAATTATAAGGCGAATTTGATAAATATGTGGTATATATAATGTGTTTGTTGATTTAAAACGTGAGTCTTTGGAATATACAGATAATAGCATAGTGGGATTGCCTCCTCAACTTGTAATTATAATTGTGATTTATTTAATAAAGCTTTAGAAATTACATAAGAATTAAAAAAACATAGAGATCCTCTAAATATGGTTGATCGAAAACCATGGGCCCCAAAAGATGGTGTCTCAATTCCACAATTGCAAGGTAAATCATTCCTCTAAAACTGTAATTAATTAAAATAAAATAATTGGCAAATATTTGTATCTTCATTCTCTTTCTATGTTCTCCGATTCTCTCCTTCCTAATTCTTTCATAATCAATTATTGTATCTTTATATTCCTCTTCTGATTTTTTTGGGATTGTTGGAGAATGTTTACATTGGGTGCCATTCAACTAACTCATATCATGTAGAATTTGGGTAAATTTTAAAGTTTATGAGTGGTTTAAGGGTTGAAAGAAGTAATTAGGGTAGTATTGTTGTGATTAGACACTCATACAATTAAAAGAAATGAATAAGAAAATGGTCATTCTATTACTTTGTGAAAGTGTGTTTGTTTCACTAATTTATTTGGGAATCAATATGCTACCTAGTCTTCTCCATCCACTGCCTCAACCCAATTCATCGCCACCATATTCTCTATAGCACTATTACTAACACCATAATGAATTGTTGTTGGTAATTTGAGGCAACAGAGTAAAGACAATCTGGTGGGTAAACTTTATCTCTTTTTCTCCTTCAATTCCTCATCTGGCTAATTCCTTTGCTGCGATATCCGTAAAACACCTTCAATACAATTCAAATTTTATTTCTGCAATTCAAACATGCAAAATTTGGCTTCAAAGGAGATCAATAAGAGAACATGAACTTTCTGAAAGTCCTTGCATCACCAGTCACCACTACAAGAAGTTCAATCACGGATGATACAACAGAAACGACAAATCAAGCGTCAAACTTCAGCCAATATGTAGAATTTCGTCGTTTGAGTGATGAATTGGAGGATCTTCGACGAAAATCAAAATTGAAGATGGAGCAATTGAACTAATATGTAAGAGAGAAAAAAATGGTTGAGTGATGAAAATTTATGGGGAGAAAAATTTTACTAATGGATTTTATTTTGCAAGAAATGATCTCATTTGATTTTGCAATTTTAGGAAGTAATTGATCTGATGTTGGTCATTAGATGGAAAGAAATGATATCATGCATGATTTAAGGCCATCATGATCGATTACCTCTTAAATCTCGGTTGAAGTCATCTGTATCACCCCTTCTATAGCACAAGTTTCAGATTCCTCTATCACCGCAAGAAGTTGTGTTCTGCCACGTGGTCATTATATGAAGTGCTTTAATTTTTAGCCATGCAATGTGAGGCCTCGGTTTATAGCTGATCGCCACGTTGGCATATATATATATATATATATATATATATATATATATATATATATATATATATATAGATGGGTAATATACTCTCTCGTTGTTGTAGATAATTATATACTTATCTTAATTATGAGGATTATAGTATGGCGGAAATTATTCTATTGATTTGGTTTAGCAACATGCATTAATATACATCTATAAATTTACACAAAGTTTTATCATGTATAATATTATATATACCGATTGTTGGACCCCTCTAAACAAAGTTGTGTCATGAAACGACGCTATCTATTTAAGAGGCAAAGGAGAATATATATACAAATCAAGGGTATAATGAGCATTCACAATAAATATATTTATAACACTTCACCCTTGAATGTCCATTGACCGTTATCTAGAATAATACAATGCATCATAACACACATGAAATATTGTCTCATTAAAAACCTTGTATGGAAAACCCAGTGGGACAAAACCATAATCAAGGGAAAAATAGTACAACGTATTAACTCCCCCTGATGTTTACATCACTTGAGATCTCTGAGTCAATGCATTCCAATCTTGCATTGTGATCAACTTGACCGAATTTGTATGATCCGCGCATCTGCATTCTTGTGTCAATATAATCTCAAATGCCAAATGTATCATAAGAAAACTCTTTATTCAAGTTCATATAACTTCTTTATGGCGCAAATTATGTTGCCTCAAAAACCTTCCTAGGAAAAACCCAACGGGAGACAAACCTAGTCAAAGGGAAAAAGAGTGCAACAATTAATCAAAAACTTTTTCGCTGAAATATCATGCGCACATACTTTAATGTATGTCTTATGTGAATTCATCCCTTTATTTCTTAGGATATATATATATATATAGTTATATGCCTTCTTCAAGAAGTTATAAGTGCATGGGATGCGTAGTCACCCAACAGAGATAACACAATTATTGCATTTTCATGGCAACATTAACTTGGTTTTATTTATGAACCGACTTTACACCATCACGGTATCTCGAATCATAGTAAATTCGATGCTACATAAGATCACTTTACCAATTCAATGTCACATACTCAAACTTCGGGTTGAGTTTAACATTAATCATTTTCTTTTGGAAAATTTGTCGGAAACAACATTTTATGAGCTACTTTTTATCAAAAATAACCTTTTAAAAGAATTTTTGTCAAGAGAAACCTTAAACCTAAACTTTTTTGTCACATTAAAATCGCTGATGTCACTCCAGCATTGACCTTATTTCTCCGGCATTGACTCGGTTAATGATTGAAAAAAACTCTCCCACACCATTTCCATCTAATTCTTTAGCACTCGAAACGATTTTTCCTCCTTTTTGTGCTCCCTATAAACACCTTCTTTCTTGTTCCTTTATCTCTAGAAAAACCCTAACTTGAATTTGGTTCAAATAATCCGAGATTTGTTCGGCCAAATACGAGAGGAAGGCGGGAGGTGGGATGGGGAGGCGTAGCTATTGCTCGCTGCTACTATGCTCCTTTTTTGTTTTTAATTTTGGATTGAATTTTGGGGTTTTATATGGTGGTGGAGATGGAGGTGGAGGGGGTTGGGTGGAGAGAGAAAGAAGAGGATAACACTTAAGGAGGAAGGAAGAAGGGAGAGTCCGAAAGGGGAGGAGACAAAGGAGCCGTGATGATGTAGACAATGGGTGGTGGTATGGTCCGAGTGGATTCCGGTGCTAGGTGGACGGTGGTGGGTAAAAAAATAAAAAGAAAGATTGTAATATGGATCATTAATTGAGTCAATGCCGGAGTGACGTCGACGGGTTTAATATGAGAAAAAAAAATTGTTTAAGGTTTGTCTTGAAATTTTTTCTTAAAAGGTTGTTTTTAACAAAAAGTGACTTATAAAAGGTTGTTTCTGACAAATTTTCCTTTCCTTTAATATTTTTATGGAACTTCCACAATCATATTGAAGATGACATATTTAATTTTACTTTCGTAATCATAAGCCATCGTAGAGGTTCATACATTGCTAATACAAGTTCTTCATGAACTTTTCCTTCAACAAATATGATCAATCATTATATGATCATGGAGTCTATCTAGTACTATCAAATCATAGGAGAAACCAACTCTCATAGAGATATTCATCAAGATCAAAGATAATGTTCGTACAAATTCATGTGCGCATAATATAAAACAAAAAATATACTTATGTATTGTAATATGATATAAATATTGTGCATGATAAACTTAATGTTTATATGTACATGAAGATTAGCTCATTAATGTGGATTGTACAGTTCGAAAAAATTCATAATCGATTGGAGTTCAGATCCACGAGCTCGTTTTATCACTATCATGTCAACACCAAAATGGAGTTAATTATTATGTAATTCCCATCCATATTCCATTATATCTCGCGTGCATATTCATATTGGTTCCATGTACAATAGATGTAAATATCATAAAAACCCTTTCGAATATTTATAATGAGAATTATTCAATGATAACTGAATAGCTATTTGGGAGGTACCATTCTTTTCCATATGAGCCATCTATTTTCTCTCGGATATCCAGGCCTTTCCATAGGCACTTCATATATTGTAAGTTTTATCTTGATTACATTATTCATCAAGATACCAACTGCTGACTTTCTTGCCATAATTTTAACATCTTAATAACAACAATGGAACCGAAACTTTCATGCTACACTTTATGTGTATTGATATGACTAAGTTGGCAAGAAACTCTAATATTATGTACGTAACTCAATAACTTGGAAGATATAACTGGTTTATATATGATACATCATCAAATAAAATCAATATATAATATCAATTCAATATTTTGAACCTCTATAATTCTGAACTTCTAGTTGATTTTGGGGATCAAACATTATTTTTACCAGCTTTCTCCCATCATTCTCCCTTCTAAGGTGGTAAAAACTATCTTCAATTGATAAATTTACTGGGCCATTTATTATCAATCAAGAATATGTCCACCTTAGATTCAGTTTCTCATGTCATCTTTTATAATTTCTAATAGACTAATTCTCTTCTAGAGAACAACAAATTGGGGAGTCAATACATTAGCGCAGTTGAATTTTCTTGTGCTGAATAATATTTTGCCCTAAATTGGAGATCAATTAACTTATGCAATAAATTCAATTGCAATATATAAACTACTCATAAAGATACTCGTATGTCTTGCTCACTTAATAAACTTGTATAATATCAATCCATTCTTGTCAATTTTGATGAGTGCAACATCAATGATTTTCAAGATCCCCGATATTATGCTTAATCTCAATGTTGTGTCTTGCCTTTAAACTAATTTAATTACAACGCGAGAGTATTTTTCAGCACATTTCGTATACTCCCTTCGTTTCTTTTTAATAGTTACACTTTACCTTTTCACGCTTGCTAATGTAAATGTTTGAATATTAATATCTCTAAATTTGCATTTGTAAAAATCATAAAAAGTTGATATTATAAAAGTAATTATCGAGACGAATCAAACAAGATCCCACATGACTATATTTTTCCTTACCCATTAATCCCAGATGATAGTCAAATATAAATTTGTCAATAGTGTCAAAACTCAAAGTGTAACCATTAAAAAGAAATGGAGGCTAGGAGTATAATTTTTTTCAAATTTCTCAAAACAAGTAAGTTACACCCAAATTGCTTAATTTGTCACATCAAATATGTATTCATGTCATTATACTTTCATGATGATATTTCAAACGGTCATTTCTCATAAAACCAACCATCTAGTCAGGTGAGAACGAATTTAATCTATCACTTGAATTTAAATTATATATTATGAATTTGGCCAGATAATGACGTGACATCTGACACTAACCGAAGTGTCTTTTATATTGTCAAGACTAATCTTTACTTGACTCTTTCCGGGAGTGCTTGTGCTATTATAGAGCATGTTTTGCTTGAGGTCAGATAATATATATACTCTTTAAGAGTATTGATTCGATATAATCCTTTGATAAAATACTAGACAAGAGATCTAAATCTTGTAAAATATCCTCCATTTTATCTCCCCGTTTTCTCTTCATTATTTCAATAAAAGAAACAGTCGAGTATAGGGTATGATATATTTTATTTTATAAATATATAATTATATAACAAAAAAATAATTTTCTCGGGAGTGAGATTTATTTTATCATGTCATATTGCTATACATTTTTGATATTATCATACTATCAATAGATGATACATCCTTCTTTTCGTTTTGTTTGCAACATCATGTTTTACACTTCTTTTTTTGGCAATTCAAAGTAGTTATTGATAACCAAAAAAATGTGTTACAACTTAAAGTGTTAGAGTAACATGCTACTCAAAACACCACTAAACCACCAAACACCATCAAATAATAAGCTTAGTTCTTTCTTGATCACTACAATTACAAGCCACTTTGAAAATGATATACTTAGCAAGAGCAATAAGACTCATTATACAATTTCTAAACAACTTGCTATTGCGTTGAAGCCAAATAGCATAAACACACTCTGTAAACATCATAACATAAACTTTTTCTTGAGAATTCTTACTCCTAGCCTTCTTCATAGCTGTTGACAGTTCCTCCACACAGCATCTCTTTTAGGCTGGCTATTAACATAACTCAGAACCTTCCTCCACACCTCATTACTGTAAGTACAATTGAAAATTAGATGCTGTGTAGTTTCAACATGATCCCCACAAATCTTGCATAATGGCTGAAGTTCATGTTCCATTTACTTACTCTTGTTGTTGTTGCAAGCCTGTTCAGTAGAGTAAGCCATAGAATGAATTTACTCTTTGGTGTAGCTTTGTTATTGCACACCAATCTCTTCCACTCAACCTTCACAAAGTTATCCTGGAGCTTCTCATAAGTTTTCTTAATGCTAAAAGAAGTCTGAGTGCTGACAGACCCCCAGCCACCTATTCTTCCCAACAGCTCTCTAGCACCAATGATCTTTCTAAGAATCCACGAAATGTTACTACTCACAGTAACATCATACACATTGCTCCTCTTGATATAGTAAGCATTAATCCACCTCACCCAAAGCTTATCTTGCTTGAAAGCAATTGCCCACAATAGTTTTAGGATTGCAGCCTTATTCCAAAGGACCATATCAACCACATTCAAACCCCCAGCTGACTTTGGTTGTTGGAGAAAAGACCAAGCCACAGGGGCTTTCTTAGAATCATCTGTAGCTCCAGTCCAAAGAAATTTTCTACAGATAGATTCCATAGCTTTTATCAATTTCTTGAGTAGAGGAAAAATCTGAGTCCAATAATTTTGCATACTCCCTAAAATAGACTTAACCAATTGAAGTCTACCAGCATAAGATAGGAAGTGACCCATCCAACCCTGAGCCCTTGAAGTGATTCTATCAATCAGAGGTTTGCATTGTGAAAAAGTTAACTTTCTTAGCTGCCTATGAGACACCTATGTACTTAAAAGGCAAAGTACTTATAGGCATTTGAATGCTTTCAACCAACTGATAAGCTTCCTCCTGATTAACTCCAGCAATGTAGATGCAACTTTTTTCATTAGTAGCTGCCAACCCAGAAGCTTTAGAGAACTTATTGAAGGCTTTCATCATCTTACCCACATAACTATGATCTGCTCTAGCAAACATGAGCAAATCATCTGCACACATTAAGTGTGTAAGTTGAATTCTCTCACACTTGTGGTGATAATTGAAGTCAGGATTACCACTCATCACACTCATGCAACTACTGAGATATTCCATGCTCAGAGCAAAAAGAAAAGGGGACAGAGGGTCCCCTTGTCTCAAACCTTTCTTTGCAGGGAAAGGGGTAGTGGGCATACCATTCAACAAGATGGAATAAGAGACTGATTGCACACAAGCCATCACCCACTAAATGAACATTTCAAGAAACCCCAATTCCTTTAACATACAATCAAGGAAGCTCCATTCTACAGAATCATAAGCTTTCCTAATATCAACCTTAACAACACATCTAGGAGACATATGACTCCTATTATACCCCCTGATTAATTCAATTGCCAACAAGATGTTATCCACAATCTGCCTACCAGGAATAAAACTAGTTTGAGAGCTACTCACCACTTTAGTTATCACCTGTTGGAGCCTATTAGTTAAAATTTTAGAAATTAATTTATAGACTATAGAGCAGTAGGCTATAGGTCTATAATCCTTAGCATAAATGGCATTATCCACTTTAGGAACCGCAGTAAGCTAAGATGCTTAACAAGCCTATGAAAGAAAGCAGTATCAAAAAACTCCATGACACCATCATATATATCATGTTTGATAACTTGCCAGCTTTTCTTAAAGAATAAAGCATTAAAACCATCCAAACCTGGGGCTTTTGAGTCATCAATAAGCTCTAGAGCAACATCAATATCCTCTGTAGTAACTTGCTGAGTCAAGATTTCACATGACCTTTGACTAAGCCTGGTACCTGATCTGATCACCCCCAAGTTAATAGCTTCCAGAAGCTCAGAATTAGTACCCAGTAATCTTTCATAAAACTGCTTAATTTCATCCTGAATATCCGGAGTATCAGTCAAAACCTGCCCCTAAGAGTTATGAAGTAGAGAAATCTTATTTCTAGCATTTCTCACTTTAACTGCTGTAAAGAAGAATTTGGAATTGGAATCACCCATGGCTAACCAGTTTATCCTGGATTTCTGAATCATAATACTCTCATCAATCCGAGTCCATTTCTTCAAGTGTTCCAGGGTACTCTTTTCCTCCTCTTGCAATGAACTGTTACTAATCAAGTCTGGCAGAGCTTGGATAGCAGAAAGTTTTTTTTCCTAAGCTCCTCAATTCTACAATGAGCTTTAGAAAAACTTTTAGAATAAAATTTTTCATAGCATGCTTCACAGCCTTCAATTTCACCCAAACATTCTTCATTTTATAGTGGCTAGAAGTAGACCCCCAAGCTCTTTGCACCACTTCTATAAAACCATCTTGATCAGCCAAGAAGTTAAGAAACCTAAAAGGCCTACCACCACCTTCCTTAGAGTTCTCCAGGGCAAAGAGTAATGGAGTATGATCAGAAACACCAGCTGGCAAGTATTTAACTACCACATCAGCATATTGAGTCACCCAAGCAAGATTGACAATTGCTTTGTCAATTCTGCTAGATATTCTGTCTGCTCCCAAGCCTTTGTTATTCCATGAATAAAAATTCCTAGCTGAAAGGGGCTTCAACCAACTGATTATCAAAAATAAAACTACTAAAGTCAATAGTTTCAGCTTGACTTACATTAGCCCCCTGAACTCTATCATCAGCATTACAAACTGCATTGTAATCCCCCATCATAATACAAGGGGTCTGAACATTATTACCAACATAGTTACTCAGCTCAGTCCAGAGAGCCTTCCTGTCAAGAATGGTATGCAAACCATACACTGCAGCAAAATGAATAAGATGAGTACCTGAACAGTCCTGAACCTCAGCAATAATCACTTGTTCAGAAAAGAACTTCACCACCACACATGTTTCACCCTTAAGCCAACCAACCCAAATTCTCCCTCTAGGAGAAGAATCGTAATTACAGACCCAACTCCACTTGTCACCAAACTTTAACTAAATTTTTTGCTTATTGTGAGCCTTGATTCTAGTTTCCAGCAAAGCACAAAGTGTAACTTGATGAGAATGAAGGAAATGCTTGATTTCCTTCACTTTAATAGGGTCATTCATACCCCTGACATTCCAAGTTGACACTTTCCAAAGCTTAATGTTAACGATTGATATATTTGATTATCTAATAATAGATTAAAAATTATTATTTTGAAAATATCCACTGAAGTAAAAACAACAACTTACATACAACAAACGATCATTAAGTATACTGAAGATTAATATGTCAACAATATAAAAATCAAAATCTTCCAACAAAAACAAAAAGCGAGATCCTATTCTCTTTTAACGAAAAATATCCCCTATAACCATTATAAAATCCTACTTGTAAATAAGTCACACCCCTTCCCAACCAATTAGAAAATAATAAAAGTTATATTTATTTTTCACTAATTGCCATCCGTGTTTTCTCGGGGTTCACGAAATATTTATTTTTTTGAAAAAAAAAATAAAACTCAATAGAAGAAAACAGGCATTGCTCAATCGGGGATAATCAAAGGTAGAAAGCGCAAACAAATTGAGTTATTTAAAATTTTAAAAAGTTAAATTCAAGAATTAACTTGGATGATAGGTTATGGTAAAATGGCCCATGTAAAAAACATCTAAAAGCCCAAGTCCCATACCTGATACAGAAATCCTTACAAAACTCCATACATACACTGAGATACACAGTTATGCTTTCTCTTCCTGCACTTCCTTCTTCTCTCTTCTGTTCTCCGCCTTCGTCTTTCTCTCTCCTAATTCCTAAACCCTTTTTCAGAAATTTAAGCATGAATTCTGCTGAACCCACTAAAGAAACCCTAACTTCCATTGATGAACAATCAACCAATCAAGATGATAATTCTTCCAAAACTTACTTCGATATTTACGGACCTCAGGTAATATATAACCTATTTTCTCTCTTTTTTTAATCATTTTGATTTGAGTATATTGGTTTGTTAATTAATGGTATTGGGTTGAATTTAATGAGAGTTTTTTTTTTTTGTTTAATTAGGCAAAAGCTGAGGTTGTGTTCAGTACTCCTGAGCCTAATTCCAGTTTGAGTTTGCAAGTAGGTGTTTTTTTTATTTCAATTCTAGTATTATAAATTTGTTTGTTTGTTAATTTTTGGTTTCGATATATGCTTCCCTAAGGATTAACAATAACAAAATCACATGTCAATCGATGTTAATGGATAGTAATTGCTTAATATTTCGACATTTAGCTTGTTTGGTTTTAAGGGTTGCATATATCGTTTTCCATTATTATTTTGTCTTATTATTTGGGGTTACCACCTTTTTCAAGGAGTGTGAATGTGAATGTGAATGTGAATGTGAATGCAGGATGTTCAAGGGCTGGTAACGTGGGTGCTTGCTGATGGTTATATGCCCCCTTGGGTTTTTATCAAAGTAAGCGTTTGTTTCTGGGTTTAGTTGCTTTATTTTTGTTGTAAATTAGGATTTTGCATTTCAAGGTACATTTGATTTTAAAGTTATTTTATTTTTTCGTTTGAAAGGATCTTAGTAAGTGGTTTAAAGATGATAATTATATTAGTTTGCAGCTTAGTAGGGATTTACATTCTTATTCGTTAGGTTTTTCCCAACGCATCGAGGGTATCTAATGTAAACTTTCCTATGTTATGGAAAAGCATTAGGTACTGTACTTGTCAAAGAAATGATTATGATATCCTAATAAAGGGACTTGTATATCCGTGCTAATGAGGGGATTGTAAATTATAAATAGAGGGATACTTGGAAAGTTGGAAACTTGGAATTCGGGGGAAACTATTACTAGGGATGAAGACATATTTCTGGTTCATTCCATTGCCTTTTATTTTGTTGCCTGAGAATGAGGATGATCATGCGTCCACCTCATTAGTGAATTGAAGTTCGAACCTTTTTTTTTCCAGATGAGGCTGAGTTGATTCATCTTATTGCCTCACAACTGCAGTATAACGTTTGGTTCTTTGACACAATTGTCAAAATTTGAAAGTATGAGATACTCTTTCCATTCTCAAATAATTGGAACATGGGGCAATAGGGAGTGGCATGAAAATTAAGGGGAAACATAGGAAATAGGCATGAATATGTAGGAGACACATGTGATGAAGAGAGAGATGGAAAGATGGGAGAAAGTGCACCTCTGAATAATTGATGAGGGGGGCATGGGAGAGATAAACCACAATCCAAAAATGGGATGTAGATCTATTTCAAAACAAAGAATGATAAATGTTGTACTTATTTGAGGATTGTGGAAGTAGTTCAGTTAAGGATGTACTGTGTTTTTGGTCTCGGTGTTGTTCATGTGCTCACTGGTATGAGATGGATTGCTTATGAGCTTGGGCCTGCAGCTCAAACTTAAATCATGTAGAAATTCATGAACAAATGTTCTTGTTTTGCGGAAATGGAAGTGAGAGAGAAGAAGATAGAGAGAGAAATAGAGAAAATCTTATTATTGTAAGAATGAGAATTACAATCTTTTACAAGCTAGAAACATCTTATATACTACTAATTACAATAGAAGGAAACTAAGGCTAATATATTTCAGCAGTACAAGTTTGTTACAACAAACTAGCTGAGGTGGAAGTTAGTTATAAACTAACTGATATTAACTAACTTCAACAGCCCCCCTCAAGCTAGGGAGGATGATCAATCATTCCTCGCTTGGAACTCAGCTTCAAATGCTGTGGTGAAGACAAAGCCTTAGTAAATAAGTCTGCTATCTGATCTTGGGTAGGAAGATATGATAATTCCAGCAGCCCTTCCATCACCTTTTCTCTTGTAAAATGACAATCTAATTCTATATGTTTTGTCCTTTCATGCATAACTGGATTCTTTCCAATATGGATAGCAGATTGATTCTCACATAATAACTTAACTGGCTGTAAATCATCAATACCAAACTCCTGCAGCCGCCATTGCTCTATACTCAGCTTCAGAGCTTGACTTGGAAACTGTGGCTTGCTTCTTTGATTTCCAGGAAATGGGAGAATTTCCAAGTAACATTACATAGCCTGTGACAGACCTTATGGTATTGGGGCAGGAGGCCCAATCTGAGTCTGAATAAGCCCTCAATGTAAGCTGGGGAGTAGCAGTAAGTAAAATTCCTTGACCAGCAGTTTCAGCCAAGTATCTTAGCACATGTGTTAAAGCATCAAAATGAGGCACCCTAGGCTGATGCATATACTGACTTAAAGTTTGTACAATATAAGAAAGATCTGGCCTAGTGTGAGTGAGAAAATTCAATTTCCCAACTAGGCTTCTATAGAGTGCTGTATCATTGTAAAAATCCCCTGAATCTGATGTAAGCTTCACATTTGCTGGCAAGGGAGTTATAGCTAGCTTAGACAAATCCAAGCCACTTGATGCTAGGAGTTCTTTAGTAAATTTTTTCTGTGTCATAATGATACCTTGTTGACTGATCTCCATCCCAAGAAAGTAATGAAGTTTGCCTAAGTCTTTTATACTAAAGACTTGATGAAGATGAGCCTTCAAAGCTTCAATAGCAACATCATCATTTCCTGTGAGAATGATGTCATCTACATAGATGGCAGCAATTAAAATAGTAGATTGACTTTTCTTTAGGAACAAAGAATAGTCATTTCTTGACTGGACAAAACCTTGCTGCAGCAATTCTGAGGTGAGTTTAGCAAACCACTGCCTTGAAGCTTGCTTCAAGTCATAGAGATTATTTTAGCTTGCAAACAAGATGCTGTGGATTAGGAATTCCCTCTGGCATTTTCATGTAGATTTCTTCTGTTAAATCCCCATGTAAAAACGCATTGTTGATGTCTAATTGAAAGAGATTCCATCCCTTACTGGCAGCAAGAGCTAAAATGCACCTTATTGTAGGCATCTTAATCACTGGTGAGAAGGTCTCTTCAAAATCCATCCCATATTGTTGTGTATAGCCCTTAGCAACAAGCCTTGCTTTGAGTCTTTCTAGGGTACCATCAACCTTGAGTTTTACTTTAAAAACCCATTTACATCATATGGCTTTCTTATCAGGAGGCAGTGATGTTAATTCCCAAGTGCCATTTGACTCCCAGGCTTCAATTTCCTTTTTCATTGCTTGAATCCAACCATCATCCTGTGAAGCTTCTAAATAGCTCTCCGTTCAGTAAGAGTAGAAGTGTGAGTGATGAGAGCTTTAAGAGAAGATGGGAGATCTTGAAACTGAACTAGGTTGCACCAGTGGGAAGTGACACTAGAAGCAGCAACATAATCACGCAACCATGCAGGAGGGTTATGTGTTCTATTAGAATGTCTTGTGATAGGAGGAGGAATAGGAGAAGAGACTGGAGCATCAGAAGAAAGAATAGGATTAGAAGAAAGAAGAGGTGAATTTTGAGGAGGAGAAGAAGAAGAAGGGGGGAATGATGTAGAGTATTTGTGGAGGAGTCACTAGGAGATAATAAGGAAGAAGGAGGAGGAGAAGAAGGTGTTGTGTCAAGAATGAATGGTTCAGGAATGTCATATGAAAATTCAGTAGGAAAAATAGTATTTGCAGGTAAGTAAATAGGAGAAGGATGAGGTGAAGAAACATGGAAAGGCAGGTGTCTTTCATTGCACATCTCTAGTTATAGACTTTCTTGGTGCTTAAATCCATCACTTTATAGGGAACAGGAAGATACAAGACACAACTCTAGGATCAAATTTACTCCCGTTTACTCTTGAAGTGGAAGCAAAACACAAACATCCAAACACCCTTAAGTAACTAAGATCAGACTTAGTACCATGAACAACTTCATAAGGAGTACAAAATTTAATTGTACTTAAAGGCATTCTATTTATTAAATGTGTTGCTGTTAACAAACACTCACCCCTTAAGTTTGTAGGAACATGAGATTGAAAGAATAGAGATCTGGCAGTCTCCAAGAGATGCCTATGCTTCCTCTCCACAACACCATTCTGTTGTGGAGTATTAGGGCAAGTCCTTTGATGAAGAATACCATGCTACTGATAGATAGGTACAATAGCACCCTCACAAAATTCTTTGGCATTGTCTGATCTAATACACTTAATATGAGCATGAAACTGTGTATGAAGAAAAGTAATAAAATGCTCAAGAATTTTAACAGCATCAGACTTGTTTTTCATGAGAAAAATCCAAGTGTGTCTTGAGAAATCATCCACAATTGTAAGAAATTGATTATAACCATCATGAGTACAAGCCTTGTAAGGGCCCCAAGTATCAATATGAAGCATTTCAAAGCAACTAGTTGTTTTTATTGTGCTACTAGGAAAAGATGACCTAGTCTGTTTAGCTTGTGGGCAGACTTGACATATACAGTCACGAGTCATCACAAGAAAGACCATCTACAACATGATGTATTTTATTAAATGGCAAATGACCCAATCTAAGGTGCCATAGCTTTATTGCTTCACTATTAGCAATGCACACTGTACCAGTTGAAATAGGCTTCTGCAGACATTCGTCACTAGCAGCATATAGACCTGAATCCAGCTTACCGAGAACCCTGAGAGTGTCCCTAAACATGTATCATGTGTAAACACAATGTTACAGTCAAGATCCTGACATAACTTGTGTGTACTAATCAAGCTGAAAGTGAATCCAGGCACATGTAGAACATGTTTAAGTTCTATACCATTTTGAAACTTTACAGTGCCAATATGTTGAACTATGGCTGCTTCCCATCAGCCACAGTTATAGTATTTTGAGATTTAGTGAATTTCTCATATGAGTAAAAAACATCTATGTTAGAACAAATATGATCTGTAGCCCCACTGTCTGTTATCCACTTGGAATTAGAACAAGATAATAGACAAGTACCTGCTACATATGCTGAGGCTGGAGCAGAATGCACATGATTCTGTGCATTCTGAGATGTAGGAGTTGAGCTACTGTTGTTGCTAGATGATTCTTGCACCATTTGAACAAGCTTATGATACTGCTCAGAAGTAAGATGTGCTGGTTCAGTGCCATATTGATCATCATCATCTTCATCACCATAGACAATAGCTGCTACTCTTTTCCCTTTGCCACCTTTAAAAGTTGAAGGATGTCCATGTAGCTTATAACAAATGTCAATTGTATGTCCAGTCATTTTACAATGCTCACAATAGAAATTTTTTCTTGGACCACTATAAGTTCCTCTATTTGCATTATGAGATCTGTTCCATGTACCAGGAGGTTTGTACACAGCAACTTTAGAATCACCTTTCTTATCCTCAATTGCAAATGCCATAGCATGTGAATCTCCAGAAGAAGAAATACTTCTTTGTTTTTCTTCTTGAATCAAGAGTCTATATGCCATAGACACATTATGTAATGGTTGTATCATCAAAATATTTGTTCTGACATTAGCATACTTAGTGTCCAGCTTCATCAAAAGTTGTATCAACCTTTCTTCTTGTTGTTGTTTGATGATCTTCTGAGTAATATTACAAGTACAGCCAGAACATGTACAAACAGGCACTGGATTAATTCCACTAAGTTGATCCCATAATGCCTTGATTTCAGTAAAGAATTCTGCAATAGCAGTATTTCCTTGAGATAATTCATGTAAGGTTTGTTGTATAGAATACAACTGTGCTCCAGAATTTTGTGAATATCTTTCCTCAAGGTCCTTCCATATCTCTCTAGCACTAGTAAAATAGATGACACTTCTAGCAATTGTAGTGTCAAGAGAATGAAGAATGTATGAAGTAACCATAGCATTACACCTCTCCCACGCAGCATAAGCATCACGATCAGTTTCAATTGATGGTTTAGAAAGAGTTACATCAATGAATGACAGTTTATTCTTGCATGAAAGTGCAATAACAATTCCTCTCTTCCATTCAGAAAAATTTTCTCCATTGAATTTTACAGAAACAAGTGAATTAGCTGGATTTTCAGATGGATGTATGAAGTAAACACTAGCAGGATTTTGAGTGAGTGGAAGATTAGAGGATGAAGAATTTGAAGTGTTTTCAGAAGATTGAGGCATTTTGACAGTATAATAACAACAAGAACAATCAATCAAGAGGAATCAATCAATATCAATTGATTATATCAACAAACAAAATCAGAAATCAAGAAATTCAATCAATCAACCAGAATTTGGGAGTTTCAATACGAAAGAAAACGATTCAATCAACAACAAAAGGAATCGAAGAAAAATGATTGAATTAGAAATTAAGATGAATCGAACTTCACAATATCAAAAGAAAATTCCAGAATTCAACATCAAACCTCAAGATTCAACTGAAAAATTGAATCAAATTTCTGCAATCAAACTTCAATTGAAGAAACGCAGATGAAGATTGAACAAAAATCAGCAACAATTGAGCTTTCCAAGCTCTGATACCATGTAGAAATTCATGAACAAATGTTCATGTTTTGTGGAAATGGAAGTGAGAGAGAAGAAGATAGAGAGAGAAATAGAGAAAATCTTACTATTGTAAGAATGAGAATTACAATCTATTACAAGCTAGAAACAGCTTATATACTACTAATTACAATAGAAGGAAACTAAGGCTACTATACTTCAGCAGTACAAGTTTGTTACAACAAACTAGCTGAAGTGGAAGTTAGTTATAAACTAACTGATATTAACTAACTTCAACAAATCATCATGCACTTTTCAAGATAGAACTTCCAATTTAAATGTGAACAATCAACCATGCACTTTGATCTTCTCTCCTAGTTTTTAAACGAGGAATAATATCCTAGCTAAATTGCTGATCAGTTTACAAATTTATTTACAATATATATAAGGTCATTTGCATTTGCTGAAAATTGCTGATATATTAACATTATGTGATGCAGAACAAGCCTCTCATTCCGAAAGTGGCTCTTCTATATGTTCCAGGCCTTGATGCAGCATTGTATATGTCACATACAAAAAGATTTAGCAGTTTGAAGAAGTGTTGTGGCAATCCAAGGGCAGTTCAGGCTTTAAGGTTGGTTATGGCTTATTCTGCTTTTATTTTGTTTGGATATCTTTTATTTTGTTTACCTTGTTAAATTTTTTGTTTCCCATGCTAGCTGTTTATTAGATGGCATTCAGACAATTGATGCCCTTATGAGATGCAAATTCAAAAGAAAAAGAGACGAACCTGATTTAGCCTCCACGATACCTAATGAGTCTTCCGTAAAAGGTAGCTAAATTCTAATTCTCTTATAATATTGAAGAGTCAACTTTTTGGCTTCTTTTGCTGTCTCTCCCTCCATTCTTCTCTTGTTCTTCGTTCGTCTGAGTCTTCTTGATTCTGTACATGCTGATTTGTTTTCTTAACTTCTTACTATGAAGCTGTACACAATGTATATCATTGTTGCTGTGATTGTTTACTAGTTTAGTTACTGGTTTTATTTCTATGAACTATTAGACATTAGTTGTTGTATTGATAGTAGTAATTTTTCTTTTGATATAGATGTCTTTGGTCATGTAAATGAACTCGCAAGACGTGAAAGGACAGTTGATTGTGCCAAAAGATAAGTCTAGTTTCAGGGATCTCCTCAGGAATGAGGACTAGAGCTATTAATGGATGGAACTGCCTGAATAGCTCAGCTAAAAAATATATTTGAGTAGTTAGATTGATGATCTTTTTTTGTGTAATCTAAATGTTTTTAAGGTAATGAACATTACTTTATATTTTATAAGACATGAAAGAACAGCTGATTTTCCCCTACCATACTTCAACTCTTAATTATGTTGCATGTACCCGTGATTTACTATTGACACTCCGACAAGGACATGCCTCCAAATCAAACACTTCAATATTCAACTAAATATGTCAATACTCTTGCACCACATATTTTTAGGAAAAAAAAATTAGAGGGAAAGAGGAGAACTTTTGTGGATATATTAAAAATTACTTGAGAATCAGAATATGCATACGAACTAGCAAATAAGTCAACAACCTAAAATGTCCTCTCAAAAAGAAGAAATAACTCGAAATGTGTTTTGTTACATATTGCATGAAATGCTCACACAGTTTTTGAAATAAGAATATCTTTCATGAATGCTGTGTTCTTGCACCTATGTCTGATCTTAGGATAGTATCTCAGGCTCACCATCTGAAAATTTTGAGCCCTAACATGTTTGAGACGATACCTATACGTACCCCGCACCTGCAACTTGTACCCATGTCCAAAGCTACTCATTTATGGAATTTAGGGAAAAATGATTCAGAAATTCAGAAAAATTTATTCTCAGATGTTGAAGACTAGGATTCTTTCAGGAGTTATCCTCAAGACTAGAGCTATTTACGGATGGGATTGCCCGAATGGCTAAGGCCTGTAATTGGGAGAGATTTGGCGACGACATTTTTTTGTAAACTTATACAGGCCTGACGGGTTAGCCAATCTCAAGCTTGATTTTTGGCATGCCTGTTTCATATAGGAAACATGATGGGTTTTGACCCCTCTATCCCTGCATCTCTACTCTGTATCTACTCGAAGTACAAGATGTATCCTAGAACCTTGTTTACTATGTATCAGCTATTGAGGCTAGGCAAACGATAACAGCTAATTTTGGAGATCGAAGTAGAGAGCCAAACACACACATTATATTATGGGGTATCATTGTATGACTATACTGCTTGTTTATATTTTCAGTTAAAGCCCTCAAAATGAATTTTATTCGTAGTATATGATTTCTGTGCAACTTTTTGCATTGGGTGTAGCATGAAAGACTAGTATAAAGATGATCTCTGTTTCTGATACTAAGATTTTACTGCAAATGCAGAAACTAATTCTCCTTCAACCAACTTATCCTCAACTGAGCTTATGAAGGATCTACCATTCCCTCTCACATATTATACGCTGACAGCAAAACAGCTGGAGGATAATGGATATTGCCTAAATCAACCTGGTGATACTCTATTTTCTTTGCCTCTGTCATACTTTACCTAAGTGTTACATGTTATCTGATATTTATCTGTACATAATGTAGGTTTCCGTTCTACTTGCGCAGCACCTCCTGGTTCTTCCCATTGTGAAGTTTTAGCCCTTGATTGCGAGATGGTAAGACATGACATAGTTGTGGACTGCAAATAGCTTTTTTTTTCCTAAGGTTTTAACTTTTAAGTTCGGCCTCAACCTTCCATTTTTCATCCTTAGGCAATCTAAAATAGCACTACACGGGTGATATTTTAAAAGTGGAAACTGGATAGGCAAACACATTTTTTGTCGCTGGGCCTAAGCATTATTTGTTTCATTGTTGCTTTGTTCTCTTAAGAAATTAATATTCTTATTCGCCTTTTTTTTGTTAAATATTGGATGGTTACTTTGAGAATGATTATTTAAAATCTGGTTTCAGAAATAAGGCTAATGTCTTGAGATTCTTAGTTTAAAGTCACTAGTGATTAAGTCATCT
Organism: Beta corolliflora; assembly: GCA_947648045.1. Lineage (NCBI taxonomy): Eukaryota > Viridiplantae > Streptophyta > Magnoliopsida > Caryophyllales > Amaranthaceae > Beta > Beta corolliflora. The sequence continues at coordinate 378,562 of CANSZD010002914.1, read as the reverse complement.
GAAAATTTAATAAATATGGGTAGACGTTTTATCTAACGATGTATCAGTGGAGGGGGGATGTAAACTGATGGAAGGAGTGGTAAATATCTGATATTTCTAAAACTCTGAGGCCCAGTCCTAATGGTAAATTTTCTGTATGTGTCATGCTTGAAGTTATAAATGTTTGGGAAAATTGCCGTTTGATACTGCTGAAGAACTTTGTTCCACCTATATGGAAGTAATTTGGTTTACTACTATAGAATTTTATTGCTCGCATTAAATTTAACTCTTGCTTCTTTTCTAGTGTATCACATGCGATGGGTTCGAGCTGACTCGGGTTACACTCGTAGATGTTAAAGGTCAGGTGCGTTAACGTATTTTTATGACCGCGACATAGTAGCTACATAGAGACTTCTGAATCATACAAATTCATGTCTGTGTCGATATTAAATGCTGTTTGTCTAATTTCGTTTTCTTCCGAAGAATCCTTGTAGGGATGCTAGGCTTGAATTGTGTTATGTTGGTGGAATTTTGGTATAATTAAGCAATTTACATAATCGTTGTCATTTTACAAAATTCACTGTTCCTCTCTATTGTTAGACCTTTAACTGTTAGATAAATAGTGCAACTTCCCAGCAAACCCACAAAATTAAATTTCATAAAATGACCAAATAAAGCTACCTTGTCTTGTGTTCAGTCATTCTCCAATTTTGGGATATCAAATATCTTTCTCAATAATGATTAATATGCTGTAGTTATTTTAAGGGGTGTAGACTCTTAGGCTTGGCATGTTATCAGTAATATGCTGTAGTTCAGGAAATGGCCATGATTTTTTTGGGGGGGGTGACGCTATGATTTTTTAAGTTGTCTTATGGTACATATAGTTAGACAGGCATGCCCACAATTTTGCCAGGGAATTTTTCTCAGATCGACTGTCTTTGGGTAGGATGGTTTATTGTGCTCTCCTGGGGGTGTTTGAAGCAGGAGCTTTTTGGCAACCCCTCATGTGGAGATGTACAAGGAAATTGAGCAGCTGGTTATATTCTTAAATTCTTTTTTGTCTTGAAGATTCTGTGTCTTTGTTGGCTGTGTTCACATTAGCTTTACCACATCTTTTCATCAATTGGTTAAGTGTTGACTCAGAAAATGAATCCTCTCTGTTGGCATGACTGTGATGTATTGTCCAATATCAAATTGTTTAACTTTATACTGGTAGCTACTTGTTTCCTTTCTTCTATCTGACCTTATTGAATCTGTATTTTTTTCCAGGTTATGTTGGACAAGCTGGTCAAACCATCAAACCCTATTGTTGATTACAACACAAGGTTTCAATCCTGTGAAAAATTACATATTGTTGCTATTTGCAGCTTAATATTTTTCGGAATCCTGTTCTTTTAGTTGAATATTTACGTAGTCTTTGCTATTTGCAGCTTAATATTTTGCAATATAGGCTATTCCCACGTAGACTTTAATTTGGATTGCCTTCCAGTGGCAATCCTATACAAGTGAATGGGCGTCGTTGAATCTGATACCTTGCTAGTGCAGCAAATTCTCCAAACGGATCATGAACTGATCAAAGATAATTCCTGCTAATTACACTTTGAATTACTAATCCTATCCCTGACTCCGGATTTAGAAATTTCCAGAATAATGACTTACTTGAATTTATTAAGATCCAAAGTCAGCAATAGTCACCCGTGTGCTGCCTGGACAGTTGCTCTCATGATTGACGACCCTTAGGTGCTCTATCAATTACTGAGTTAAAACGGTTATATGAAACTTCTATTATGATTAGTTTGCTGAAAAAAATAGGCCTTCACGTTCTTTTCAGCCCCTATTTATTGCTAGCTGCTTGAGACAAGTATTTGAGTCTGCAGCTATAGTACTTGGACTTTTCATTTAACCTCTAATACCCATGTTGGATCTTCTACATTGTGATTTGGGCATGGATACTTGACACTTGTATAAAAGTAAAGTTTTAGTTGAGTCTCACACTTGAACACCCACCAATGTCTGACTTAAGCACCTGAGTCTGAATGAAACAGGTCTGCAGTATGGCTGACTGCCTGACTTTGATGGCCCTTATATGTCCTGAAGTAGTAGATATGTGTGTGTTTAGATATCTTTTGGAACAATCTGTCATGATGTTAGAAGTGCTCTAATGTCTTTGGATGAAGAAGCCAAAAGGCTAGGTAGATATAAGATATAAGCCTTGATGCCCGTTCTTTCTTTTTCCCTTTTTAGGCGGGATGGTTATAATCGTTATATTGTTATTTTGCTCTGGACTTGAGCTACATTTTCCTATCTGCTATTCCACACTCTCTGCTTCCAACAATTTATGGCATGGGTAGATTCTCTCTCATTTGTATCTCTGTTCTGGTTTTAGGCACATCTATTTACTTTTGCATTATGGTTGATTGGTTGTCATAGAATAAGTGAATCTATATGAGAAATTGGTAGTCACACACCATTACCTTAGTGTAAGTTTTCTTCATCATCAACTAAATCTGAATTATCATGGTTTCTATTGATACTTTTCACCTAGCTGGCTGACTTACCTAAATTGTATGACAGAAAGGTTGGAGTCAAACATTTTGACTTCTTTCTTGTTGTGGGAACGATTTACAATTTCACTAACTCCTGCTAAGTTTTCTTCTCTCTTTCATAAATGCATTCTCCCTCTACTGGAGAGCTATAACACATTTGTTTGTTAGTGATAATTCTTTTTTGTCACGCTGTGTGTTGAATTCTGAAATTCTATGTTGACATAAATATTTCCTCCAGCCTTTTTCCTCCATTATAAGGGATGTGCAAGGACATCTCATAATGGGTACCTTCTGCTATCCTTTTTCTGGTTATATGATGATTTTTACGAGTTTATGGTACTTTTATGAAGAGGAAGCTTGACAGTTTGTTTTTTCTTTATGTACTGGACTATGCTTAAATTAATTTCATGGTCAGTTCTCTGACTTTTTGTGGTAAAATTGTTATCAGATATAGTGGTATCACACCCGAGATGTTGAATGATGTATCTACTAGTCTTGAGGACATTCAGGCATGACTTTGTCTTTTTTGCTTTTTCTTTCTTTGTACTGGATGCAAAGTCATCTATGCTGTTGCTACTGTTTTGTTAAATCTTGTTTGCTTTCCTGACGCAGGAAGAATTTTTGAATCTTGTTTATAAAGAGACAATCCTGATTGGACACTCATTGGAAAATGACTTGCTGGCACTAAAAGTGTCGCATGATTTAGTTATTGATACTGCAGTATTATACAAGCATCCTCGTGGGGGCTCATATAAAACAGCTCTTCGAGTGCTTTCCAGAAAATTTCTTTCTAGAGAAATACAAGATTCAGGTTGTGGCCATGACAGCATAGAGGATGCTAGGGCAACTATGGAATTGGCTTTGCTAAAGTTTAAGAATGGCAAGTGAATCCAAATCCTGTTTGCCACTATATTTTAGTATTCTTAAAAAACTGGTGATGATTGGTTGAGAACCTATATGGTCATGAATGGATCTAGATGCTCAAAGTTTTCTTTTCAGATGTCATTGCTGTCTTTGTGTGTTTTACTGGTACTCAGCACAAGTCATTGCCTGGCTGATAAAGTTCATAGAATAAGAATGGGCTCCCTTAAGAGCTATGTTAGGAGGCTTGGTTTAAGTCACCTGAGAAGCTGGTCAATACGCCTTTGCTTGTTCCTGTTGCTCTCCAACCTGGTTTTTCAAGTTAGCTCCAGGTTGCATCATATCATTTGCTCTGGTTGCTCCCGGAAAGAAACTACTTTGAAAAAATTAGGTCCAAAATTGGACTCCCCTGCCCCTCATTGTATCTAGTATCTACATCTGTGTAGTTATGATATCTTAGGACAAGAGTACACGAGAATCAGTTTTCAAGGGAGTCAGACTGATATCTTAGGACATCTCAAGTAGAATATGTGAGTACTTCATGACTTGTAGGTATAGTTATATGCACAAGAGGAACTATGTGGGCATTTATTGAGAAAAAAAATAGAAGATAAACAGCAGCCTATCTGAAAAAATGGTATATCAAGTTAGAAAATTATGTGGTATTGTGATTTTAGACATATTTGGCATTTCTTGGAAGACTTAGTAGATTTATAGCAGTCAAACTTTTGAGAAAGAATCATGTGTGATCTTTGAAATTGTGACGATGAGGGCTTGTCCAAAGTCTTGCTTTTGAAGATGTGGAATGTGACTTCTTCTTGCAAGTTGTGTTGTGGGCTCTTAATCAGAGGCTTCACTGAGCTGGGGAAGAGATTTGAAGACTTATGCCATCAGGTTGGGCCTTGCTAGCCTGCAAAACGAGTAATACATTTCAATGAGCTTTAAATTGTAATGAGAGAAAGTAGAGAGAAGGGAGAGCAAGATTTTCTTGAATGTGATGTTAATTTGTCACTGTCAAAAAGAGGAGGGGGGGGTACATATACCTCCATATAAGAGTCTGCTCTTGAAGCGACCTAATGAATTATGGTCATTTATTGGCTAATGAATTAGAGGGTGACAAGTGGTACTAACGGATTGCTTCCTACTTCCATCTTGATCTTATAAAGTAATTATAAAATCCGAATTAGCAACTTATTCAAGATCCATAGTAACTGATGAGATGAAAGGGATACATGATTAATAGAGGACGCTTGTCACTCTCTTAGAGGCACACGTGTCAACTTTTGTATGGCGACCTGGCATTATGTAAATATGGCCACAACAAGTTGCTTTAATTCACATAATCAACTGTCTTTAACTTTTCAGTTTGGGCACTCTGCCTCTGCATAAACAGTGAAAAGTATCTTGTTTTTAATGTGTCTTGATATGTTTTCTGGTTTTAGGGCCTGATTTTGGCTCACCTAGACAATTTGTTCGGAAGAAGCTTCTTGCTGTATTAAGTGAATCTGGTAAAACATCATCGTTCATTGATGATGTTTCAATAGTGAAACGTTATGCTTCTGGGACATGCCATGCATTTCCTGTCTCATCTGATGATGAAGCACTTTCTAGAGCTTCAAAAGAGGTACTTTAGTGCCTTTTTTTCATGTCTGTGGGGGAGAGAAGAGGGGGGTGGGGTGGGGTGGGGTGGAACTGTCGTATTGAGTAATCTTGTGTGTTTTTCCAGGTAAAAAATGACAAGGTGCACTTCGTGTGGACTCAGTTTTCAGAAATAAATTCCTATTTCAAAAATCAAGTGGATGATGACGAGAAATTTAATGCACGGTTAGCAGAGTTGATAGCGTTTCTTACTTGTCAAAATAAGTCTGCTGCAAGAAAGGGAATAAAGTGTAGTGTACCATCAACGCTCAAAGAGATCCTAACTCTCACAGATTCCAGAATTCACAAGCTGTATTCACATTTACCTGTGAATAGTATGCTTATCGTATTTACCGGTCAAGGAGACACTGCAACAATCCACAGGTATTCTTGACAGCAGATAATGCATCACTAACTTCCTTTCTGTCGCGTGTCATTCAAGTTGGGAATTTTGTATGACAAGTCCACATTCTCCAGCTAGTACAATTGCTATGATTGGTGGTGGTTACTAAAAGGATTATGGGATGAATAAACTTTTGATTATACTGATTCGATCGCGCCTTTAGCTTTTTGGGTGATAGATATCAGTATCATTCTGTTAGAAGAACTGCTCTTGCATTGTCCATATTCTGGATTAGTCTACTGGACTGATATTCCTAGTGTCATCCTCAAACACCATCTTCTTTTCTTACTGTCAACCATAGTTGTCATACCATTACTCCATTAGCCTTGTGTCTCTTATGAGGCTCTAACATATGGCACGATGTGAGGGCAAGCTAATTTGTGCCCTGACTGCCCTCACCGTGACTGGTATTGTTATTTACGGAAACAAGATGGAGTCTCTGCTATTTATGTCATGCAAGAGCTAGCAACAAGTTGACAAGACATTTGAAATCCCCTTTTAACTGTAGATTCAATATGTAAGTAAACTTGTTAGAAACTTAGAATGTCTCAAGGTATCGGCATTTACCTGAGCTCCTCCAACCTTGCTCTAGAGAGGGGCAAGAGAGTGTTAGAACAATCTTAAGGACCTCTGTAAGAGATCATCATTAGTTCTTCTCTCTTTCTCTTTTCAGCTCGCATTGTATGCTGAATCTATAAATCACCATTTACCTCAACCTGTTTCTCTTAGCCAATCTGATTTTTGTACTACTTTCCAGTTTCCAACATCCTGACCTATGCTTTTTATTTATTTATTATTATTTGTTTGATTACATCCTCCACTTGTACCCCAAGCCTAATGGAGAGTGCTTCAACCTTCTGGCCTCTGTTTGTCATGATGCTCTGTCACACTTGCCTAAAAACTGATTTTCCAGTCGTAAAGTCAAAATATGGGAAATTCCATTTGGTACCATCGTACTTTAGGCTTTTCCATTTGGTACCCAATTGTTTTTTGGATTCTACATGGTACCACTATAGTTTGGATTTATTCTCTACGGTAACATTCCTTTAAATAAAACATTAGTTTTGGGTTAAATATGGTCAGTAGTTTGCCTCGTTTACGTGTCTTGTGCATCAAGAATTGTTCAGCTAAGGTTTGGGAGGCCTTTCGGCTCTTATGGGCCAAAATTGAAGTCGAAATTGGAGAAAAACGATTAGAACCTCGTTTTACGTGTTAGGAAATGCCTACTTGTTTTTTTTATTACCAAATTGGACCTTATATTGGCTGTTAAGGACAAAAATGACTCTCAAAACCTTAATTATGCAAAATTAGACAAACCCCTAATTATATTTTACCCCCAAACTAACGTTTTGTTTAACATAATGTTACGGTAGAGAATAAGTCCAAACTACAGTGGTACCCTATAGAATCCAAAAAAAATTGGGTACCAGATGGAAAAGCCCAAAGTACAGTGGTACCAAGTGGAATTTCCCTCAAAATATCGAGCTTTTGATTTGAGAGTAAAGGATGATGCAACACATAACCAATTGACATGGAAGTTCCTTCCATCAAATTGTATCATCTCTAATCAACAGGAGCAATGCAAATAAGATATGCTTCTTCATATATCATAACGCCTCGATGCTACCTCGATGCTAAAAGAATTCTGCGTATTCTATTGCACCAAGGGACTCTCACACAATAAGTAGAATATACTTGTTAGAGTAATACCCTACTTCATTGTAGGGATCTAGCTCCCTTTGTAACAATTAGTAGGAAATGGAAACATATCTAGATTCTTTCGATTAGATCTCTTAACCGGTTCAGATTTACGTCCAACTTTCCTCCTGACTAGCACACAAGAAACAAACTGAGAACAGTCCTAGACGAATACCAAAACTGAGAAAACAAGAACAGTACGTCTGTACCTGCTGCATACTCTGTAGTTCACCTAGCCCTGCTGCTCACTCTGTAGCGCCACAACTTACTCTTGGTTCTTGCTTACTCCTTCCATTGCATCTCTTTAGCCTCTAAACTTTAGCAAACTTGTATCTGAAGCAACATCCATGCGTCATACTTGGCTTCAGTTGTAGCATCATCCTTTGCACATTTGCTACTTTTGTGGACCAGTAATCACCGTAAGCAGTCACCTCATTTAGCTTTAGCATTTTCTCCCTTCCAGTTTTTTGTTGGGTAGATAGCCACGTAGGGCAGTGACATAGGCAGGATTTGATCCTAGGTCTTGGGTAGAGCCCCTACAAGACTTTACCAAATAAGCTAGCTGGCTTTCTCTTCTCCCTTTTTTTTGAGCTAGTCAATGACTATGGTGATGTGTTTATATTTGAGGATGATCTGGGGAAATCTTATAAAAAATTGACAATTTTATTGGATGATTGTTTTATTTGGATGGGATATGCATAAAGCACAAATAAACCATACTGAATTTTTTCTCTGTTTCAGTTTGTTTTAAATTTGATATGGAAGTTGTTCTTAGTCTTATGTTCTTTCTCTGGTGGTACTGATTTCATCTGCTGACATTCCGCTGCTATATGTCTATGCAGATTGCGGAAGATGCTGACAGAAGAACCCAAAACCGAATTATGCCGTGAAAAACTCATCAAGGTTTTGGAAGAGCTCCAGGCTCAAGCTGAAGTAGGACTTTGTTTTGTCGGTATAAAACATTGATATTTGATACTCAAACATGATTGTATACATTTGTTAAAAAATGAAGAAAAAAAGGAAAAACGAGGCCGCCAATTTTTTCTAAACTGGTTATACCCAGGATGAAGAGCATAAGTGCGTAACCAAGAGTTTATGTAGTATTATACAATTGATTTTTAGTAACAAGAATTACTGGCTACAAAAGAGTTTTTGACTTTTCAGGTTATAATTTTCTTTTTCCTGGTGAGTGACTTTTCAAGTTCACTTTTTCCAGATTATCTTAAAACATCCCTTGAGAAATGTTAGCAAAATGCACTGTGATTTGTTTTTTTTTAAGTAAGATGAATATTTGTTGCAAGTGGGGGGAATTTGGGAATCCCACATTGTAAGGAGCGAGAATGGATCACTTGTCACAAGGTGGAAGCCTCCAACCAACTAGGCCAACCTTGATTTTCAATGCATTCTGAAATACTATCTATACTTTCATTACAATATCTTACAGAAACCAGAATACCAGATGGACCTAGACGTGTGCACATTTGTACACAAACATGCGGAAATTTGTTGCCTTTCACTTAAATTCGAAATTCTAATATTGAGAGTTCAAAAATTATTAGAATAGGCGGTCTATTTCTAACATAAAGTTAGACAAATTCAAGCTTATATTCTTTTTAATAAGCCAATTCAATCTCATTCTAACCTAGCACTATCCTTAGACATCTAGCACTAATCTAGTTGTCCATTCTCTTCTCTTTCCTTTTTTTCCCTTTGAATTCTCTAACTATAACAGACAATTTTAAAAACTAACCTAACAGTCTCATTGGACCGAGAATATTAGTCACTAAATATGGATTAAATTAGTCACTAAATGGATTAAAGAATGTGGTTACAGAATAGATTCACTAACTAGTCACTATGTTCAGAAAGGTGATCCATTATCTTCTTGATATTGGTTTGGGCCGTTGCCTAGTTTTAAATTAAAGTAGGCGGTCTTTTATAAGATCAACTTTTGAGAGTTAATCTTGTGTCACAGTCAAACCAAACAATTTTGTCAGATTACTCAATTTTAACTTTTTTTTTTCCTAAAAATTTTGAGTGATCTTTTTTGTTTGCAGTTCTTAAATTTTTTTTAATAGATGTTTTGAGTACTTTGCTACCTATTCTTTAAGGAACTTTTGTCAAGTTCTACTTAACAAATAAATGATCTGATTGTAAGACTGTTTTTCTATCTATTCTCTTTCCTCTTTGCTGTGTATTCTATTTGATTATAGGCTTTGTGGTTTGATTGTCTTTTGCTGACTTTCTTGCATTCCTATTTCCTACCTCTCAATAGCTTTCCATGTTATTTGAATCAGTTAAGCCTTTCCACTAGCTCTTCGTGAATTGTTCCTTTCCACTTTTTCACCCGGATAAGGTTAGCTCAATTACTACAAGACACTACATATAGCAGCCATATGTGACTATAAACACTAAAACCCTGTTTTCGATTACTTTACTCATTTTTCATGTTGGTTGACTCATAATATCATACCAGTCTATGTAGAACTTTTTATTGGGAAAGATCTATTAAAATACCCATTTTGTTGGGAAATACCTAATAAAACTTTTTTTTTTTTGAAAAAGAGCTATTATACTACTTTCCTTTGTTACTTAAGACCACCTCAATGTTTTTCCGGCTAAAAAGTCAATTTTATGGCATTGACTTTTCTTCCCCTCCCTTTCTCACTAAATGGGACCAACTTATTTTTTTTCCTATCCTAATCCCTTAACCTACCAAACCCTTTCCTCTTGATTCCCATTTTACGGGATTAGGGTAGAAAAAAAATCGGTTGGTCCCATTTAGTGAGAAAGGAAGAGGAAAAAGTCAATGTCCGAAAATTGACTTTTTGGCCGAAAAACGTTGGGGTGGTCTTAAGTAACAAAGGTAAGTATTATAATAAGCCTTTTTCAACAAAAAAGTTTTTATTAGGTCTTTCCCAACAAAATAGCTATTATGATAGGTCTTTTCCAACAAAAAGTTCGTCTATATATTATTATTAAAAAGCAGATTCAAGAATTACAATCTTTCATGTGTGACTTTCTCTCCTAAATATAAATATGTACTCAAGATTTTTTTTAATTAGGTAAGAATAAATCGTCTCAGTTGCCCTTGTACAGGGTTCCCCCACGCAGAGGCTCATTACAACCATACACCCCCAACCCTCCCTAATTCCCAAGCAAATGCTTGGTTAGTCATTGAATCCTAGACTTCGCTAGAGAAGATGGAAAAGCTCACCACTTAAGCTAACCCTAATTCCTATAAATATGTACTCAAGTGGGTTCACATAACAAAGTATTGAATATCACTAAATTGTCGACACCAAATTCTTTCTCCTAAATAAAACAAATCACTATTAGAAGCATATCTAAGCCTATTTAAACCCTACTCACTTCTTAAACTTGGTGTCAAACTATAAGGATAAAATTATCGGATATGGAGGGAGTAACTTCAGTCGTTCATGTATGTCGCTCGCCGCTACTACGAGAATCGCTTTTGCTTTCTTTTCCTCTGGCTACTAAGATGTTTCAATTCGCTAGGTTGTCTCTTATTTGTTTAAAACTATTTGGCGTGTCAAGGAGGGCTATGAGCTCTGTAGAGTTTACTTGCATTAAAGAGGATTTTAAACTCTTTGAGATTTTAAGCTAACACGATCATTGTTTACATAATCGAGAAAGTGGAGGCGGGTTGATTTTAAGAATATACGACCACGTGTGAGCTTTTAATTGACTTTCTCATATTGTCATTTCTGATTCTAGCAAATCCCAATATATACTCCGTCCATTTATTTAGTTGGAACGTGTTGATTTGTAAATTTACCAACGTACAACTTGCTCATTAAAGTCTTGAATTCATCGTTATTAGAATTTTCAAAAGTGTATATTTTGAAAATATGGATTGAGATAAGTCCAAAAATATCTTACCAAGCTAAACTTAGTCTAGTCGTAAGAATTGTACCTTCCAACCTCAAGGTTGGGGATTCAATCTCCGCTAGGGGGACTTTGGAGGTGGGTAATCCCCCTTCCCTCCCCCCACTCCCAAAGTGTCTAGTCCACTCACCCAAACAGGATTGATTTGCAAGAGGTTCCGGTCCAATAGGGCCAATATCTTACCTACCTAACAAAAAGTCCAAAAATATTTTACATACTAAATTTTCTTTTATATATTAATAGAAAAATTCTGGTCAAAGTTAGTATATAAATAATGCCAAAATCAAAACATTGCATATATATATATATAGTGCCAAAAATCAAAACATTACAACTAAAATATGGAGGGAGTACATATATTTAACACCATATACACTGGAAAAGAAGTAAAAATGAGGAGGCAAGAAGAAAAGGCAAAGAAGATAAATGTAATTTATGTGTCTTGTCAGCAAATTGGACGACCTAAATAATTAATGTTCAAGATGAACTAAGAAAAACTTCTCCCTCAAAGAAGAACCACATTTAACTAAATCTATCGATTACAAATTAATATACAGATTTATTATCAGTGCCATTTACACAACCCCTTAGTCTTGGAACTCAAGTTGAAACATAGTCATAGTAAATTAGTAACAATCAATCATTTCCAAGCTGATGCAACAACCAAACTTTTGTTTTCCCATCCAAAATGAAGTGCACCCATTTCCTCGTTCAACTTGTACCTGTTGCAATACTGTGTTACAATAAGTTCTCGAATCATATCACTCACATTTTTTCTCATCAGGCACGATCTGAAACCCGCCATCTGCATCCTTGCCCTCCATTTTCCAGCGACCTCATAACGCTCAATCCTCTCTTCCCCTTCACAAGCAACAATGTTTACAATGTCACGAGCCAAACATTGCTTCTCAACATTAATCCTCTCCTGGCTTTCTCTCGGGAGAGTGGCATCGAGAGACTCAAAAACAGCAGAGTAATAACTGTAAGCCTCATAAAACCTTGAGAGAAAAGGGGTAGTGTTTGTGTTCACATCTTGCTCAACAATGTTTACTAGCTTTGGGTTTAAGCTTTTAACCATTCGAAGAAGTTGGTCTCGAAGATTGATTGTTGAGACACTTTCATCAGGCAAGTGGTGAAGCAGGAAAGCAAAGTTTACTACAAGGGCTTCCCCTTCTCTGCAATCTAACATTTCCGGGGTAACAAGTGGTGTTCTTGTTGGTAATGCTTTGAACTCGAAGGGCAAGCCCTCAAGTTCAGATAACATCTCGAGCCTTTGCCCTATGTTTTTTAGTCCACCAATAGGGCGCTGAACAGATTCAGGATCATCAACCCCTGTTAACCTCAAATGGATTGATCTCCCACGTTGCTTAGCGAGGGATCGTATGAGGTTTATGTATTGGTTTCCTTGGTTAATGTCAAAATCAATAATGTGTACCTTCTTTTCGTACTTAATAGCCTCCATAATTGCCTCATTTGCTGCCATAAATCCAAACTTGAAACATGGACATACCTCAAAGAGTATTTGCATCGCTGCAAGCTTTTCAAAAGAAGGTGGCTCTTTGCATCTCAGAGCTTTATAAAGAACTTTACCGGATGACTCCAACCGAGCAGCGAGGCCTTCTACCATGTAGGCTGCAAGCCTCTGAGATGGGTCCCCTTGGATCGAAACCATCTGTCTAAGCTCATTGATCATTGATGCAGCTTGCTTGAAATTTCCCTCTGAAATCAGAGTAGCACAATCAAAGAGCAACTGTTTAGTAGTACGAGGAGAAGGAAGTGATTCATCCTTGCTGCTAATGCTGCTTAAGTAGGAAGATTCTGAGGAAGTGGACTCCTTAGGGGAGTCCTGGACCATCATATTCCTGAATGGACCAGCCCATTCTTCATCAATCTCCATGTTGGGATCAGGACCAGTTACGACCTCATCCACTCCTTCATCGTCGTCGAGGAGGGCATGTTCCAATTCTTGTAGCTTTAGCTTCACCATACCTTCATCATATTCGAATGCTTCTGGACTTCGACTTGTGAAGAATTCCAGTTCATAATTTGTTTGGTACGAAGAGTCAAATTGGCTTGGATGAGTGGATGGGTTGATTAGCTCTTCGGAGGGAGAGTTGATGAAGAACTTTGGATCATAACCCGGACTGTCAAAAGTTTCTGTCATGTACTTGATCTTGTGCTTTTCAGAGCCATATAGCTGAGTAGACAAACCAGAGTTGTTATTGCCTCCTTTCAGTGCATAGAGCCTAGGACTTCCATATGTTGTAGACATATCTTCTGACCTAACTAAAGATATGGTCGAGGTTTTTCACTGTTATCCTAAGAAGTTCTAGAGGTCAAACAAACACAAATCTTCCTGTAAATATGACTAGTCTTCTGGATGGCAAATTTCTTTATGAGGTTGACCCAGTGTTGTTGCAATAACCATGTTGCTCTCAAGGTCCCCTATCATCCAAACAAAAGAATAAAAAAAGAAAAGAGAATAACATAAGAGGTCGTGCTTTCAGGAATCTGATATATTTATTAGGAAATAAACAACTTGAAGCAATTAAAAACCATGTATATGAGTATAATCTAGGCCAGACTTGGTCTCTTACAAGATAATGTTTGAAAAATTAATAATACTGAAACTCAGGATGTAAACAGTTGCAACATGAATAAGTCACTGTCACTAAGTTTGAGCACATCACAGAAGATGAAATCGACACGCAAGGGATGACCAAATAAGTTGTCATCATTGTAACAATTCGAGAGCATAGAGTAGCTGCATAGATTATCTCCAAATACTAGAGTTCTATTTTGAGGTTCCTGCAATCCTGTCTCTTAATTGTTGATTTCAAGTTTCAACAGTTGGATAATTTGTTTGATTAACTACCAGTGTGTGTTACTTGGAGTCTTCATTTTACCTCAAGTACCAGTGTTGGATCCTCCGATAGGATAAGGGTATGGACACTTAACACTTCATTCGCATATACTCTAAATCACTTGGGATTAGTAGTGCAAAATTCAATTCCTTAAAGCAGCACAACACCTAAAGCAAAATGTCTTTCTTTATCAAATTGGACAAACAATTGAAGTTAAAGGTAATGGATTTACGAGATGTACGAGGCACCAGCAGGTCTCATTATAACCTATTGAAAACAACCAATTAATCACATATCGTAGACTTGCATAAAAGATTTCCTAAAACCCAACCCCTAAACCAAATATAGCTATCAAATGAGCCCTACAAACCCAAAGTATATGTACAGTAAGACATAAAATGACAGAGGAAGGACAGTCAAGGGAGAAGGGGGGGGGGAAACAAGGTCATCAAGCATGAACAAATACAAAAAGCAGGATGCAAGAAATCACCAAATATTAGGTTTCAACGGTACATTAATGCCAAAACATAACGTGTTTCGAACTCGAGAAAACAGAAGAATCATACCTATGGATTGGCACAAGCAGATCTATGAAAACAGAGTTTTTGATCTTAACATACAAAAATTTCATGGAAACAGAACATGCACCTATAAAAAGTTCAATAGAATGAACAAACAAGGAAACAAATCATACCCTCAGTCCCTCACAGATATAAATCACAACTAACTAACCAATTTAGGAAAGACAAAAGTAGATATAATACAAATTTTGAAAACCTAAAAAGAAAAAAAAAACTTATATACCTGTTTTTATTTGGAGCAAGAAACAAAGCTTTACAAAGATGATGAAGCAACGATCACAAAAACAAAGAAAATCCTGCAAAAAAATAGTACACCCAGAAAGAGATAAGACTCAGAAATTTTATTGTCAACAGATTTTGGCCAAAAATCACAACTCAAAACACAAAACCCCCAACCAAAATTGACCAATGAATAATAGCATTACCTTAAATAAGTCATAAAGTTAGGGTTAGGTAATGTAAAAGAGCTAAAAACAAGTATTAACAAGAACAAACTTTGCTATATTAATTTTATCAGATAAGTAGGAAAAATTCAAAGGTGATACTAACAATAATGAAAACGAAGAAAAATGGGAATTAAGCTGCATATAATAATTAACATGCTCAAAGGAGAAGAAAGTTCAAAGCTTTTTTAATTACCCAGTTCAAAGGGAAATGAATCCAATTGGTTAAATTTTGATGAAGAAATCAAATCTTCTGGAATTTGAGGAAAGTGGGGTAGAAAGTTGTGAGAAAATGCTTACACAAAAATTCTTCAATCTTTCTCTATTTGTTGTACAAGTACATGTTTTTTTTTTCCTTTTTATTGTTCTGTGGGCTGATTATTTGTCTGCATGCAAACCACCAACTTGTCTGACTATATGGTTTTCTGCTCAAAAAGAGAAAAGTAAAGAAAGAGCAAAATTGATATTGTGGATTGTTGTAAAGTCTTCGTTTTCCCATTGTTCAATCATGACCGTCAGTATGTGGAATGATGGCAGGTGAATAAGTGATGATGTTCACTTATCCACTATGGTAATTGGTAAAGATTAGAGATTAATGAAGATCTATCCGGTGTACACGTTTCAAAGCCACGATTCCATACTCATAAAAATATGGAATATGGAATAGTTTCTCCTCTTCCTTATTGAGTTGTCCAGACCTATTTTCAGTTCTATTAAATCTATCACATTTTTCACCAAAAAAAAAAATATGATAATGGAGCTATCAAGGAGAAACTATTGGTAGTTCCTTATTGTAGTCCATTTTTTTTACTCCAACAATAAATTTAATAATACGGAAATATACAGCAGAAGAAAAAAATAAAAAGGAAAACAAAAGGGGTGGGTCAACTGGATGGGGATTGCAAGATGCGTGCCACACAACACTTCTTTTTGTACATTTTCGCCTCATTTGGTAAAATTGAAGAGAGCGAAACATAAAACATACCCTCTAAAAATTTTTTGTCGTTGTTGTATCCCTAAACCCTAAATCTCAAAGGAATTAAAGGATAATAAACATAATCTCGTTGTTTGTGATTTAGTTAGGAATCAGTTTAGGATTTGGTGTTTGTTAAGAGTCGAAATCACTAAAGATGATAGACTTGAATCTTTCTTTGGTTGCCATGGAAGAAAGCTCAAAACATGCAACCATACATCTTGGTGGAAGTGATGTATGTAGTTTCAAGGCCCTAATTTATTGAATTAAACATTATTACTGAATTTGTGTGAATTGAAAAATGCATATTCAGGATATAATTTGTTTATCGAGGAAATAGTGGGTATAGTAGCGAAATATTGCAAATTGAAATTTGCATATTTGTTATGTTTAGTTGTTGATTCGATTAGGGATTGAAAATACAATTAGTGAGGAATAGTGGGTATAGTACGTACTTGTTAAATTAAGGCTTAGAAATTGCACATATTTAGGAAATAATTTGTTTAGTAGTTGACAAATTTGTTCGACATTGATTGTTGGCTGCAAAGTCGCAATAAATGTTGTATGAGATGCTTACAAATTCATACTTTTGAGGAAATGGTGTCTAATTAAAGTTTTGTAATACTTCTGAATGTTATAAATTATAGTTTTTCACGGATGATGAAGTGGATTATCGATTTTTGGGTGATGGTGCTGGTTATTCGAATGTGGTATCACCTGTTTTTGGTTAGGGTGGGGAGATGGGCATAATTTCTTTGGTTGAATGTGCAGGGGGTGAAACTGAGATTCAACCAATAGTGGTCGTGCCCATAGAAGCTGTCGTAGTAAAGGTATTTAGTTGTTAGAAGGACGTTGATGTTTACAATAAGAGTTCTGGTAAGCAAGATGGTTTTACCAAAAAACGTGAGTAGAGGAATTGTTCATAGAAATGTGGCTGTAATGGGAAGACAATCCATAGGAGGTGGGAGAACAGTAAAAAAGTTCTTATTGGGGGTTTAGAATTAATTGACAAAAAAAACAAAGACAAAGAAGTGTGGATGTTTGCTATGATCTATGGTATTAGGAATTGTAATTGAGTGGGTATTGAAGAAAGTTGTCCTTGAGCACTCTAACCACCGACCTTCACCAAGTAAAGCTCAATTTATTAGTATGTACCGTAATGAGAGACTTGATGGTAATATGAGGAGAAAGTTATTTGACGAAATAACAGCGGGTGTGAAGGTACCTCAAATCTACAATGGCTTGGCAATACAAAAGTATGGGGTTGAGAATCTTTCTTTTACAAAGAGAGATCTTCACAACATCATTGCATAGGAGAAGAGGTTGAAGTTGAAAGATGGATATGCGAATTTAATGTTGGAATACTTCAACAAAATGATTGCGGACAACCAAATTTTTTTCCACATGCATAGGCTCGATGTTGAGGGTGTATTTTGAAAGATGTTATGTAGGTTGCTACGCGCGTAGCTGGATGGCTTAGGAAGATTTCGGTGATGTGGTATGTTTCGATGCCATATATGATAAAACTAACAAATGAGTATGAGCTACCATTTGCTAATTTCGTGAGGGTTAACCACCATGGGTAGAGCATCTTGCTAGAATGTGCGTTGTTGTTCCACAAGGATACAGAGACGTATCAATGGCTATTCCATATATGGTTGTCGTACTCATGCATGGGAAAACCACTAAAGAGAATCCTAATTGATCAAGCCGCGGCAATGCAGAGGGCTCTTACGGTGGAGAAGCCTGAAATGTGGTATAGATGATGTTTGTGGCACATTGAGTGTAAATTTGGCAAGAAGTTAGGAGCGTACAAGGATTATCTCGGGTTCAAGGACAAGTCGCTTAACGCTATATATGACACTTAAACGGCTGTCGAGTTTGCTGGCAATCTGCTAACAAAGAGTTTGAGCTTCAGGATTATGAATGACTTTCAAGTAATCATCTAACTAATATTTGAAATTGTATGATACCAAAATTAGTATGTTATTGATATCAAAATGATGTGCCATCATTGATGGCTAATTTTCCATATATAGATACCACAATGTTCAGATAAACGTACCCAAGTGTTATGATGTAAATGTATAAACGTTGAGATTTGGATACCAAAATGCTTTGTTATTGT
Source organism: Beta corolliflora (assembly GCA_947648045.1). Lineage (NCBI taxonomy): Eukaryota > Viridiplantae > Streptophyta > Magnoliopsida > Caryophyllales > Amaranthaceae > Beta > Beta corolliflora. The sequence continues at coordinate 360,539 of CANSZD010002914.1, read as the reverse complement.
TACCATAGTTGTCCATACACATACATAAATCTATTAAATTATTGAGTTAAACATACCAAAGTGTTGTGGAAATTTTTCTCAAAATAATGCTTGAATAAAAAATATTTTCAGCTTTACGCTAAAACAAAAACCATTTCTCTACATACCCCCCACGTAGGATTGGACACGAAAATTTATAATTTTTATTTAGCTTGGGAAATACCGTTACTTTGATTAGCGTTTTATTAAGGTAAACTGCTATTTGTATTAGTGGATTATCAAAATAACAACTCTAACTTAACAAACCGCTAATCCAAATAGCGGTTAGCTAACTAATTATTGATAGGTGCATCGTGCACCTAACAAAAATAAATAATCTAACTAATCCTCCTAATAATATACTAGGGAAGTCAGAGTCGATCTCACAAAGATAAAGCTGTTTTATGATTAGTTCTTAAATAATGGTAAAACTAAAGGAAATCAAGATTTATATATAATAAGATAATAAAAAAATTAAAAGAAAAGTAATCTAATGAATAAAAGCTCTATAGTTAAGTATCCCCACTACAATTTCTATCCCATATCAAATCAGATTAAAATTCACGAGGAATAATGCGTCCTAAAAATAACATAAATCTCTCCCTGTATGGCTTTCCTAAACAAGTATTCAGATCTATTCCCATGGATTCATGCAAGAAAAGAAATTAAGCATAGCATCACAATTAAAGTCCTAACAATTCAATCTACTTACACTAGTAGAAAAAAGTCCATCGGATCCAAGTTCGGTTTTGACCGGATCCGGTGGACACGCAGCGGCTAACAGTAATCAACTGATCCGGTCCAGAACCGGATCAGTTGACCACTAACTGATCCGATTTTGCAAGAAAACCGGATCAGTTAACTTGATTAACCGATCCGGTTTTCTTGCAAAATCGCATCAGTTTGGGGGGGGATGAATAAAAAAAGGTCGACTTGCACTGCAGGTCTGCAGCCAGAAGCATGGGTGAACAACCAAAACCAAAATTCAATCATTTTTACGAAATTAATAAATATAAAAGGACGAAATTACAGCAAGTAAACACTAACAAATTAAATTAAAATTCGAAAAAAATCAGATCTGCAAACTAAATTAAAGAACAACAAATATTATACAAACAAAAAATGAATTAGATTATACAAATATTATACAAATTAAAAACGAATTACATTATACTATATACGAATACAAAAAACGAATTAGAGAGAGGAACAAACGAAATTCAAAAATTGAAAAATTAATGGCGGATGGTGATTAAAAATCGAAAAAAATGGAAATTAAATTATCTGGTGAAGATGATGTCGCGTGTGTAGACACCAAATTTTGAACCCCTTTTTCAGATAAATAAAGATTTTGAAAAGAAATAAAAAAAACAAAAATCGTCATGCATTGTGGAAGCACGCGCCCCGTCAAATGCGTGTTTCGCCCCGGAGCGCGAGTTTCATTTCGTCGTATGGTTTTCCATCTTTGCGTATTAGTCATGCAGTTTCGGCTTAGAAATATAATTTTCCGTGAGTTGTAGTCAATAACTACAACCACCGTTTTAATAAAATGATTCGTAGTATAATCACACTCGTTTTTACTAATTTGACGAGTTTTCGTTAATTGTCTTAAGTTAGTCTTTCGAAAAACGAAAAACAAACACGAGTTGTAATTAGGAGTCGGGATTTTAATCGTATCCCAAAACCGGTAATAATCAGTTTTCTTGATGGTCAAGTCATTGTTCATTGGATAAAGAATAAGAATATATTCTTTAACCATTTTTCTCATCCTTTATCCATTAGTTAGTGTAGGCGTGTTTTTATTTCGCCTACGCGGTGTGAGCGCGTATTAGATTTGACTACCCCATTGTAAAGGTTTTATTGAAAATTGTTTTGAAAGAAGTCACCAACAATTCTTTTTAGGAAGAATCATAAACCTAATTGGATATGGGAAAAACATAGGGACAAATTATCCAATGTAGATTTCTCCGTCCTGACTTCATAGATGGTCAAAGTGAACCAAAGATTGAGTTCGGGGGGTGAGGGTACAAATATAGTCATAATGAACCACATTCGCCCAGAGTTGGCCTCTACTAAATATCGATTCATAACAGATTTTATGCCAAAGAATAACCAAATAATGTTTTAAAGCACCCTAAAAATATTTAGTCTAAATTGGTTCAGGAAACACATAAAAAGACTATTTTTAGTGACAAGTTATTATGCAATCAATTTACAGGGAACCTAGCAAGTTGTCCAAATTAATCTGATTAATATTAGAACAATTCTTTAGGTCTTTGATTAGCAAAAATAACATGTGGGTGATAAAAGCAATAAAGCAGGGACAATCATATAATATGCATAGAATGTTCAGGCAAGTATGTAATAATATGAAAAATAAATAAAAAGACAAAGGTTTAAAAGAATATACAGTAGAGCGATTTTATGTTAAAGATCTACATCATGAAAATAAGTGGTTAGTAACTTCAATATAAAAAAATAGAATTTATTCAAGGATCCTCAGGATTATACCTATGCGGCTAAGAATGAGGAGCACAACGATCTTTAGGCGGAGCAATCGTGAAACCAAGAACGTAGTGATGAAGAATTGATTGAAGGTATTGAAAGTATTTGATTGATTGAGTGTTTGAGAATTCGAAGTGTTTTGTAGAGGTATTCGTAAGTATATTTGTGTTCGCAAAATAATAATTGAAAAGCCGTCCGTAATTCGATGAAATTGCGGATATTTATATGAAAAAGAAAGCGTGCGCCTCACGCACGCCCTGCGCCAGGCGCATGCCTACGTGGCAGGCGCACTGACACGCGTCAGGCGCACATTGGTGTGCCTGACGCACCCAACCCAATCAGATTTAGGCATGTGTCAACGCGTTTTTTGAAAAGATAGAAAATAAGGTTGCGTCTCACACAAGACTTGCGTCACGCGCATGTCTCTGTGTGAGTCACAAAACCTACGTGTCAGACGCTCATTGGCACGCCTGACGCGATATGGCCAATGTGCTGGACGCACGTGGCGCGCTGAGCGCAGCCCCCGCGTCCGGCGCATATTCTGGAATATTCGAGCATATTCCATTGCGCGTCTTTTGAAGATACTTTTTTATCCCTAAAATTCCGGAGATGGAATTTTACGGATTAAAAATCAAATTTTTTATCAAAGATAATAAAATATTTATGAAAAATATCTAGTAAAATAATAAATATTTGATTGGGCTTTTAAAATGGATTTAAAATATTTTATGGGCTTGAAATACAATTAATCATCATGAACAATTAATTGGGCTTTAGAATATCATTTCGAAACACATTTTAGAATGGTTCTTTAGATTGCTCCTCCGTTGGGTCGCGCCAACTAATGCCGCGGTATGTTTCATCATTGGATCCTTAAATGGGGAGACACGATTATGTGTCTACAGTTAGAGAATATGTAACACCCCCAAAATCCATACACGTCTAAACTACGTTGCATCAACTTTGGGAGTGTTACCGCCGCGGTGAAATGCAAGGCTTATTGAAATTAAAACGTTAACAACTCCTTATTAAGAAAAACTACATTGCAGCGGAAATAAAATGTTTACTTTAAACTACAACTCGGGAATCATCATTGACCCCTTTTATTCAAACCATTAACTACGAATATTAATAATTCTATAAGTTCAACAAAAACACTTAAGAGTTTATAAACCAAAAAATATTCCCCGTATGCCCAAACTCATGCAACATCACCAGCATACCTAATCTGCTTCCCATTGAAATATCAATGGTTCATCAAAGGTCAACTAAACATCACAAATAACAAACAATCAGCTATACTGAGTACGTACATAATAAGTTAAATAATACATTAAACATAAATAGAATAATAATAAACATTCCTAGACATGATACTACAAGAATATTACATTTCATTTTTATAGTTTAATTGGCATCGAACGGGCACCGTCATCTTTCTAGAATCATACGGGCTACTTAATCCTTAATATACAACTTGGTCTATTAGATGGAATGTAAATACGGTTTCGTTCCGTTCCAAATCCATCACCTTAGTATGCATACCCCCAAGATCGTACGGAACCTTCCACCTACTTGAGTTATCAAAATTTATAAGGACACTACTATCGTCACAGTAGGCCTGTGTAGGAGTGTAGAACAAGTCCCACACTCCCCCCCATTGTTCATACTTGTAGGGATTCCAACTACAAGTTTATCGTCAAATTAGATCCTTCTTCGTGATATTCATTCATACAACAATATGAATATAATCATTTAATTTTCCTTCTTAGGTACATTGCTCAATTCTTTAGTTTAAGCAACTTCTCGTAACATCCTTGCTACAACAATAAATCACAGGATTCCAATCCAACTCTCATTTCATGCTTGTGATACGATAGAATTACGCATACTAACAATAATGCATTCCAATTCACAAGTCATACAACAAGGAAATACATACAGATTTCCAATTGATTTCATGTTATCAAACAATCTCATCAACCATAATCAACAACAGTTCCCTATCATGATTCTAGGTCCCAATATAACAATCATAACCTAAACATGATACTAATATATCGAACTGAACTAGTACGCGTACGTACCTTGTAACGGAGAATCTTCACTGACTACTTAAAACATTCCGCTTATGAAATTGGGACCTAATCGAATAATGAAAGTATTTTAGTGCTAAGTCCTTGATAATATATAATAAAATCAGCTTATCTAACTATATAAAATATGATGTTTTGAATATTAAAATACCCAATCTAGTTGCTTTAAACTTTCTTTACATAAACCTTATTGAACTAGCATATTTAGGGATTAATAATAAGATGTAAATCTGATTTTTATTTGTTAACTTACATTATACTTGCTCATAATAATAAAACTTAAACAACTATATATATAAGTATATAAAATAAGAATTAAGAAATAAAATTATCATAAGAACTAAAACATAATTGTAGATCTGATTTTTATACTTTGTTCCTATACTTTATTTATAATTACAAAACTTAATCAAAGATACATAAGGATACCTAAATCAGATTTTACAATTTATTTAAAGAAGAAAAGAGAGAATTTTAATTTTTATACCGGACCAACTCGCCGGCAACATCCACCGGCGACACGAGGAAGTCCGGCAGCACCACCACCGCACTCGCAAGACTCGCCTCGCTCTCACAGCACTCGAGCCACTCAAGCTCGCACGACCTCGAATCGTCACAACACACCACGCAAAACACCCCACTCGCTCACCGACACCGTTGAGCCACACTCGTACAGCGCAGCACCCTCGACAGCCCGCACACACGCCGCAACTTCGAGTCGCACCGCACGACCCTCGAATGCTCACACTCGACGCACTCACCAGCAACAGCGACGACTCGTCGCTCGACACACAGCAGCAAGCCTCGCACCACACTCGACTCGACGCCTCTTAAGGCCGACGAAGAAGACTCAGGGGAGGGGAGGAACAGTACTGCGGGAGAGATGAAGGAGAAGTGACGAGGTAGGAGAAGAGAGGAGAGAGAAAAGTTTGGGGTAAAAGAAAACGGCTGACTAGTAAAAGGAATAGAGTTTTATTTTATTTTTTCTTTTTCTTATTTATAGCATGGTAAACCTAGGCTCAGAAGGATTTGTTTCCAACTCAAAATCCGATTTCTTATTTTATTTATTTTGAAAATAAAACCAAACCAAACTATAATATAATTAGGTACGAAGTAGGTTGTATATTTAAATTATACTTGTAAGCTTACCCAATTTATATATTTTTTTCTGTAAATAATATTAAAATACTTTCAACTTTATTCTTTATATTACTTATTTATAAAAGAATAACTCCGAAAAATACGGAGTATTACAGGCTTCCCCCCTTAAAGGAAGTTTCGTCCCGAAACTTTGAGGTAGCTAGTCTTAACGACGATCTTTTTGCACTTCTAAGGCCCAATATTTCACAAGCGTTTTCTAATCTCGCAAGTCGCATAAGCATTAAATACACATAAATAGCAGACTTAACAGACTTTAGCAAACTTTAGGGTGGAAGCGCGAAATTCTATCGCATTTTCCCCCCTTAAAAGAAGAGTTACGTCCCCGTAACTCACCTACCTCTTGAAAAAGCTCAGGGTACTTCAGACGCATCGCATCTTCTGCTTCTCATGTGGCTTCTTCAGTATTATGATTTCTCCACAACACCTTCACAATTTTAACATCCTTATTTCTCGTACTACGCACCTTGTGGTCTAGGACCTTGATGGGTTTCTCCTCATTGGACAAGGTTTCGTCTAATTCGACGTTTTCATGTTCTAGGACATGCGATTCGTCAGGTACGTATTTTCGTAGTTGGGATACGTGAAACACGTTGTGGACCCTTTCTAACTCGTTTGGCAATTCTAAGCGATAAGCCACTTTGCCTATTCGCGCCAAAATCTCATATGGTCCTATGAGCTTAGGGCTTAGTTTCCCTTTCTTCCCAAATCGCATCACTCCTTTCATTGGAGACACCTTAAGCAATACTTTTTCACCAACTTCATAATTCTCTTCCCTTCGCTTCTGATCCGCATAGGACTTCTGCCTGTCCTGTGCAGCCCTAATCTTCTCTTGAATGACTCGCACTTGGTCAATAGTCTCTTGAATCATTTCAGGGCCTAACACCACAGTCTCTCTAATACCATTCCAGCACAAAGGACTACGACACTTTCTCCCATACAATGCTTCAAATGGTCCAAATGGTCTTCCCATGATCCCTGGTATTCTAAGGCACAAGCTCTTAACATGTCTTCTAGGGTATGGATGGTTCTTTCCGTTTGACCGTCTGTAGCTGGGTGAAAGGATGTACTCATCAACAGCTCACTACCAAATGCTTCCTGGACCTTTTTCCAGAAATTCGAAAGGAATCGCGAATCCCTATCAGACACTATACTCGTGGGTACTCCATGCAGTCGAATGACATGTTTAACATATGCTTTGGCTAGGGCTTCCATACTCCACGTGTCTTTCATGGGTATGAACCTCGCAATTTTGGTCAATCTGTCCACTATCACCCATATTGTGTTATTGCCTCCCCGACTTCTTGGTAAGGCTACGACGAAGTCCATGGATATCGAATCCCACTTCCATGTTGGAATGTCTAGAGGTTGGATTTTGCCTTGAGGTCTCTTGTGTTCACTCTTAACAATCTGACACGTCAGGCATTTGGAAACAAACTCGGCTAATGCCCTCTTCATTCCAAGCCACCAAAACATCTTTTTGAGGTCCTTATATAACTAATCCCCCCTGGGTGGACGGAATAGCTCGTGTTATGACCTTCACTCATTATCTTTTGCTTCAACTCCTCACATTTTTGCGGTACACACCACCGACCCTTGTAGCGTATACTCCTATCCTCATGGATTTCAAACCCTTCTGCTTTTCCCTCCTTAAGTTTTTCTTTGACTCGCTCAAGTTTCACATCCCCAGGCTGACCCTCTCTTATTTCATCTAGGAAGTTAGGGGCTGGATGGTTAGGGCACTCAATAACGTTTCCACTTCCCCTTCATGAACCACTTCAATCTGGAGTTTAGAAAATTCTTCACAAAGTTTGTCGGCAACTACCAAGGTGTTTAGGCTATGGCTAGACTTACGACTCAATGCATCAGCAACGACGTTTGCTTTACCCTCATGGTATTGAATGTCTAAGTCATAGTCCTTAATGAGCTCTAACCACCTGCGCTGTCGCATATTTAGGTCTTTCTGGGTGAAGATGTATTTGAGACTTTTGTGATCGGTGAAAATTCGACAAGTCACCTCGTAAATGTAATGTCTCCAGATTTTTAAGGCAAAGACAATTGCGGCCAACTCTAGGTCATGTGTTGGGTAATTAACCTCATATGGTTTCAGTTGACGGGACGCATAAGCTATAACTTTCCCATTTTGCATAAGAACACAACCCAACCCATTCTTTGACGCATCACTATAGACATCATACCCCTCATCCCCGTTAGGCAAGGCTAGCACAGGTGCTGAGGTTAGTCTTTCTTAGAGTGTTTGAAAGGCTTTCTCACTATCTTCAGTCCAGTTAAACTTGCAATCTTTCTTCATTAAGTTAGTCATGGGTTTTGCTATCTTTGAAAAGTCTTTAACAAACCTCTTATAATAACCGGCTAAACCCAAGAAACTCCTTATATCTGTGACATTCTTTGGTGTAGGCCATTCACTCACAGCTTTTATCTTTGCAGGATCTACTGACACACCCTCCTTAGAGACGAAATGACCCAAACATGACACTTTTTCTAACCAAAACTCACACTTAGAAAACTTTGCATACAGTTGGTTCTCCCTAAGCGTTTGTAAAATAAGCCTCAAATGTCCCTCATGTTCCTCCTTACTCCTTGAATAGATCAATATATCGTCTATGAACACGACTATGAATTTATCAAGGTAGGGTCGAAAAATCCTATTCATGAGGTCCATGAAAACAGAAGGTGTATTGGTTAACCCAAAAGGCATGACGGTAAACTCATAGTGTCCATACCTAGTCCTGAAGGCAGTTTTAGGTATATCTTGATCAGCAATCCTCAACTGATGGTAGCCAGACCTTAAGTCTATTTTATAGAACAACCCTGCACCCTGAAGTTGGTCAAACAAGTCATCTATCCTAGGTAATGGATATTTGTTTTTCACAGTGACATTGTTCAACTCACGGTAGTCTATACACAACCTCAAACTACCATCCTTTTTCTTCACAAATAAGACAGGGCTCCCCATGGTGACATACTAGGTCTAATGTACCCCTTCTCTAGTAGTTCTTCCAACTGGTTTTTCAACTCGTTCATTTCTTCTGGAGCCATTCGATATGGGGCTTTTGAGATAGGTCCAGTTCTAGGTACTAAGTCAACAGTGAACTCTACATCTCTCCTTGGCGGCATACCAGGTATTTCTTCAGGAAAAAACATCCTGAAATTCTCTTACTATAGGCACATCCTCAACCCTTCTCACGGAACACATAAATAGAGGCCATCCTTTGTCTATATAACTCTTAAGTTGCAAGGCGTTGATTACTTTAATCTCAGGTTCTCGAGGTATTCTCCAATATGACACCCTCTTTTCCCGAAGGATCTGTCAGTTTCACTTTCTGTGCATCACAGTCTATCTTAGCCTTGTATTTCCCAAGCCAATCCATCCCCAAAATGACGTCTAGGTTCGATAAGTTAAACTCTATTAGATCGGAAGGAAAGAAGCCCTCCCCTATTTTCAATGAGACATTAAGGAATTTCTTAGAGCAATTAACGGTATCCCCAGGCGGAACGACTATAGGCATAGAATTTGACTCGGACTCAACCAGTGCTAGAGTTCTAACAGTTGTATGGGCAATAAAAGACAAAGATGCTCCAGAATCGAACAATACTTTAACAGGAATTGAGTTGATAGAGAAAATACCAGTGACAACATCTCTACGAGCTTCCTCTTCGCTAGCCGTCATCATATACAGCTTCCCTTTGCCCTTATTATCATTGTTGTTGGTCACATGGTTCCCAGATGGTGCCTGGTTATTTGCATTAGTTGGTGGTGTGAGTAATTAGAGTTCCCTGACCCATTGTATGCATTTCCACCATTCCCATTCCCATTCCTAGGCTTGTCTCCATAGTTCCCCTTCTTCTGACCGTTGGGGTTAACCTTATTCTTTGAGTAGCATTCATACGCTCTATGCCCCATTTTCCCACATTTACGACACTCTACCTTGTTACCCTCGCAATCTCTCCCAGGATGGTTGTTTGGGCACTTCTTACACCTGTACACACGCTCAGGTCTGCGGTTGTTGGTGTTATTGTTGCGGTTATTGTTATTGTGGTGAGTGTTGTTGTTGTTGGGTCCCTGTCCAAAGTTTCTTTGGGAGGTTTGATTGTTCTGGTTCCCATGGTGTTTCTTTTCAAATCTCTGAACCTCGGGATTTGGATTCTCCTTTCGCTTCTCACCTTGTTTACCTCCTTCCTCTCTTTTCCTTATTGCATATAGGTGGGCGGCTTTGCCAAAAACATGGTCCAACGAGGTGAAAGTATCTCCCCCAGTCTCCCTTGTAGGTCAAGGGTGAGCCCTAACTCAAAACGTGAGGCCTTAGCTTCCTCAGTAGGGGCAATTTCAGGAGCAAATCTCATCAACTCAATGAATTTGCGGTAATACTCCTCAACAGACAGGTTCCCTTGTTCTAGCATCATAAACTCTTGGGCTTTCTGCTTTTTGAGGTATGGGGAGTAATACTTATCCCTCAGGGATTTCTTGAAGGTTTCCCACCCAAAGTCAGGTTGTTTGAGGAGGTTGTCCTTAGCTTGAGTCCACCAAAAGTGGGCATCCCCTTATAGGTAATAGCTTGCTAAGAGAACAGTCTTGTCATCTGGACAGATGAGGGTAAGGAAAAGCTTATCAAACTCCCCAACCCAGTTTTCCAATTCTTCTGGCCCCCCTTTCCCATTTAGTACTGGTGGGTTCCTACGGGCAACCTTTTCAGACAAATCCCCATCCCGGTTATGTCCTTGGGCTAGGTTAGCTACGATCTGCACTAGATCACGAATCGATTGTTCGACATTCAGAGAGGGATCAGGCGTACCGCCCTGACGAACCATTCTGCGCTGAAAAATGACACAACGGCTGTTTCAGCGACATGCACATAGTCGTTTATTTATTTAACTACTACACATTGGCACGTTTATATAACACCTTTTTATTGCGAACAATCATTAAGTCTCTATTGACTTGCAATATAAACATCTCAAATAAGACGTTACATCGTATAAAAGAATAAAAATATTGTATTATTATTGAAAAGTGGAAAATTTATTGTTTCCAAAGAAAACATAATATAAATAAATAAAGGAATAAAAAGGATATTCTATTCCTAATTATATGTTCAAAAGAAACTAGGGACTATAATGGTGAGCTTCGTCATCTGAGTTAGGATTCTCTATTCCTTCTTCCATGTCAGCTTCGTCCTCAGAAGGCTCGTCATCCTCTATAGGTTCATCTTCCTCCAGAGGTTCTTCCTCCAAAGGTTCTTCATCTTCTTCTTCTATGGGTTCTTCTTCCTCTTCTTGGTCATTTTCCTCAATCGGATCCCCTTCAGCAGGCTCATTTTCATTAAGATCTTCCTCTTCCTCATTTTCTATGTCAAGTATAGGTGCAACATGATCCTCCTCAATCACTGTGATGAATGTCCTATTATTCCCCTCATCATCGGAAATGTAGGTAACAGTTCTAAGGTTTGACGCTATATGGTAGTCCTCGGGTATGAACTCATCCTCAAAAGTTTGGTATCTTGCTCTTTTTACAGCTCTAGATGGTGATTGTGGCTCAGTTTTAACTCTAGGGTTCTCAGAATTCACATCTACAGCCTTAGTTCCCGAGCTTTCCCCCACATGATAGGTTCCTCTAACTGGAGGTAATGAGGTAGAGGGCTCCGAACTTCTTTTCTCACGAATTCTCCATTCATTTTCACAGTATTTAAGATCAGTAATGAAATGCCCTACAGTAGGAAGGTATTGGCTCCAGTAGGTGTGTTTGGTTGCATTAAAAGCTCAATTTTCAGACCATATATCCCCATATCTATGGTGTATGAAAAGGCAAGGTTCCTCCTCAGGGACGTACTGCAGCATAAAGTACATTTTCTCCATTTCAGTCCTTAGTCTAGTATCTCCCTGTAAGGTCCTATATTCCATAGCAGCTTTCATCTTATAGGCCCATATGTCCCAATCTTCCGCTATTAGGTGTTTCATCAGGTATTCCTTAGGACCTATGTCGTAAACCATCTGCGAAAATAAAGAAAGAAAATAGTCTAAGTTTTTTGAGAATTTAAGGTTTTTAAGTATACATTATATATAAACATATATAAGAGGTAAAACGATTATTTTCAATTTTAGAACTCCTTAAAGAGGTTCAAAATATGTACAACAATTAGATGGTTCTTTCCTAAAATATTCGAAATAAGATTTTAGTTCAATACCTTTTTGAAACATCTTTGGAATATTATACTAATTCGAACTTAACTTAGTGTTCCTAACCACAATCTATGTACCTATCCTTGTACATCCTCCTAATTTATTCATACTTCGAAGATTTCAAAGAACCTTTCACAAATTACATCAAGCAACCAACACAACATTTCATATAATCAGAACGTCTGATTCATTCCACAATATTTACATACTTCCTATAATCATATCAGACAAGTAAGGCATTACAAATAAAATCATTCCTATGATTTAATGCACGCAAAAGTAATCTATATGCTCTTATCCCACACTACCCATTTTAAAAATCTTTTGAAATATCCTTGAGAATAGGAACTTTTGGCTCTGATGACCAGTTTTGTAACACCCCCAAAATCTATACACGTCTAAACTACGTTGCATTGACTTTGGGAGTGTTACCGCTGCGGTGAAACGCAAGGCTTATTGAAATTAAAACGTTAACAACTCCTTATTAAGAAAAACTACATTGCAGCGGAAATAAAATGTTTACTTTAAACTACAACTCGGGAATCATCATTGACCCCTTTTATTCAAACCATTAACTACGAATGTTAATAATTCTATAAGTTCAACAAAAACACTTAAGAGTTTATAAACCAGAAAATATTCCCCGTATGCCCAAACTCATGCAGCATCACCAGCATACCAAATCTGCTCCCCATTGAAATATCAATGGTTCATCACAGGTCAACAAACATCACAAATAACAAACAATCAGCTATGCTGAGTACGTACATAATCAGTTAAATAATACCTTAAACATAAATAGAATAATAATAAACATTCCTAGATATGATACTACAAGAATATTACATTTCATTTTTATAGTTTTATTGGCATCGAACGGGCACCGTCATCTTTCTAGAATCATACGGGCTACTTAATCCTTAATAGACAACTTGGTCTATTAGATGGAATGTAAATACGGTTTCGTTCCGTTCCACATCCATCACCTTAGTATGCATACCCCCAAGATTGTACGGAACCTTCCGCCTACTTGAGTTATCCAAAATTTATAAGGACACTACTATCGTCACAGTAGGCCTGCGTAGGAGTGTAGAACAAGTCCCACACTCCCCCCATTGTTCATACTTGTAGGGATTCCAACTATAAGTTTATCGCCAAAGATCCTTCTTAGTGATATTCATTCATACAACATTATGCATATAATCATTTAATTTTCCTTCTTAGGTACATTGCTCAATTCTTTAGTTTAAGCAACTTCTCGTAGCATCCTTGCTACAACAATAAATCACAGGATTCCAATCCAACTCTCATTTCATGCTTGTGATACGATAGAATTACGCATACTAACAATAATGCATTCCAATTCACAAGTCATACAACAAGGAAATACATACAGATTTCCAATTGATTTCACGTTACCAAACAATCTCATCAACCATAATCAACAACAGTTCCCTATCATGATTCTAGGTCCCAATATAACAATCATAACCTAAACACGATACTAATATATCGAACTGAACTAGTACGCGTACGTACCTTGTAACGGAGAATCTTCGCTGACTACTTAAAACGTTCCGCTTATGAAATTGGGACCTAATCGAATAAAGAAAGTATTTTAGTGCTAAGTCCTTGATAATATTAAATAAAATCAGCTTATCTAACCATATAAAATATGATGTTTTGAATATTAAAATACCCAATCTAGTTGCTTTAAACTTTCTTTACATAAACCTTATTGAACTAGCATATTTAGGGATTAATAAGATGTAAATCTGATTTTTATTTGTTAACTTACATTATACTTGCTCATAATAATAAAACTTAAACAACTATATATATAAGTATATAAAATAAGAATTAAGAAATAAAATTATCATAAGAACTAAAACATAATTATAGATCTGATTTTTATACTTTTTTCCGATACTTTATTTATAGTTACAAAACTTAATCAAAGATACATAAGGATACCTAAATCAGATTTTACAATTAATTTAAAGAAGAAAAGAGAGAATTTTAATTTTTATACCGAACCAACTCGCCGGCGACAATCACGGGCGACACGAGGAACTCTGGCAGCACCACCACCGCACTCGCAAGACTCGCCTCGCTCGCACAGCACTCGAGCCACTCACGCTCGCACGACCTCGACTCGTCGCAACACACCACGCACAACACCCCACTCGTTCACCGACACCGTCGAGCCACACTCGTACCGCGCAACACCCTCGACAGCCCGCACACACGCCGCAACTTCGACTCGCACCGCACGACCCTCGAATGCTCACACTCGACGCACTCACCAACAACAGCGACGACTCGTCGCTTGACACACAACAACAAGCCTCGCACCACACTCGACTCGACGCCTCTTACGGTCGACGAAGAAGACTCAGGGGAGGGGAGGAACAGTTTTGCGGGAGAGATGAAGAAGAAGTGACGAGGTAGGAGAAGAGAGAGAGAGAGAAAAGTTTGGGGTAAAAGAAAACGGCTGACTAGTAAAAGGAATAGGGTTTTATTTTCTTTTTCCTTTTTCTTATTTATAGCATGGTAAACCTAGGCTCAGAAGGATTTGTTTCCAACTCAAAATCCGATTTCTTATTTTATTTATTTTGAAAATAAAACCAAACCAAACTATAATATAATTAGGTACGAAGTAGGTTGTATATTTAAATTATACTTGTAGGCTTACCCAATTTATATATTTTTTATTAAATAATATTAAAATACTTTCAACTTTATTCTTTATATTACTTATTTATAAAAGAATAACTCCCAAAAATACGGAGTATTACAGGCTTCCCCCCTTAAAGGAAGTTTCGTCCCGAAACTTTGAGGTAGCCAGTCTTAACGACGATCTTTTTGCACTTCTAAGGCCCAATATTTCACAAGCGTTTTCTAATTTCGCAAGTCGCATAAGCATTAAATACACATAAATAGCTGACTTAACAGACTTTAACAAACTTTAGAATCATGAAAAGGAGTGAGAATAAGAATCAAATCCCATGTGTAAGAGGTGGGGGGGATCCGGATTTTTTCCGGAAGAATCAAGTGTGCGCCAAGCACACAATCATGCGCTAGACGCATGATTGTGCTCCTAGCGCACAACCATGCCCTGCGCCAGATGCAGTGCCTTGCGCCTAGCGCACGACGCTGTGCCTAGCGCACGACGCTGTGCCTAGCGCAGGCTCCTGCATTTGGCGCAGCGTTCTAATCAGCTTTATTTTGCACGTTTTTCAATGCATTTTTTTTCTATTTCTTTGAAACCCTAGTTCATTTCCCTCATTTCTCAATAAATACCCTCCTTTTTTTTACTTCAAAACCAAGTTGAAAAAACTCAACTTAATTTCACTACTTCTCTCAATACTCCTCTCATCTTCTCTACTACTTCCCTCCTCTAAAAAAATTTCATTCAAGAAAAAGAAAGTAAAAGTTAGGAAAATAATTAGTAAGTAAAGAAGTTCATCAAAAGAAAAAACACAAAAAAGAGTTTAAGTTAGTAATTAAGTGGATTTAGAAACTCGCTTAGAAATTAAGAAAATCACAAAAAAGGTAGAAAAATTTGCATAAAGGAAGTGCATCATTGAGCTAGCAAGGTAAAGTTGAAGGTTTTGTTATTTCTTTGATTATCTCCTGAATCATCTACTAACTCTCTCCTTGTTTCTTCTTATCATTTTTTAATTTTTAGAGTGATTTGGGTATGAGGAAGTCCTAATAGGTTACCAACCTTAAATCACCCCACCTAGAATAGTCAACTCTAATGGGGAGACTCTTAGGAAATAATGTGATTATGTGATTTTCCTTAATCAAGTTGTTGTTCATCACCAAAAAATGTTTTCATAAAAAAATTCAAGACAAATTGTGCATAAACATCTCCATAAAAAGAAAATGTGATGCTGTAATTATAATCAGTTTTAATTTCGTACTACATTTCATTTTTCGTCTGTATTATCAGAATAGTTTGTAGGATTTAATATTTTTCCTATGAAGTGCAAGATGTTTCCAGCAACTGGGCTTTGGAATTTCTAAAAAAAGAATTTTTTGTTAATAATTACAAATCATACACATTTGTTGTGAAAAACTGATTTTATCCAATACCACATAATCTTGTCTTGCTAATAATGTTTAAAATTAAATCACTTAGATAAAACAAAAAATATCAATTTTAAAGAAAACATCAGTAGCTTTTTAAAAATATAAAAATAATATTCATATGAATTTTATACAATTTTACATCATTTTTACAAAACCGTTCATGTAAATCACTAAATTCCACAAAATTGATTTTCTTTCAGTTAAGAAAATAAATAAAAAAGGGTCTTAAAAGTGTCCAATTCCATTTTCAGTCTAGTTCTTCAAAGTGTCTAGAATGTTCATACCAAAATTCACTTCAAACTAAGTTCAATAAGTTGGATTTCAAAGTACAAATTTAATAAAGGTCCTGTTTTGACCAGTTTGAGTATAAAATTCACCATAATTCAAGTTGTCACTAAAAGCTTGTGAAATTTTGTAATAACATAAAGAATTCATTGACCTATCCATAGATGTATCACATGCTCAGTTTAATACTTTCTACAGAAAGTTAAGATTTTTGCAAGTCAGTACAAGAACAAAAGTGCAATCTGGAAAATGAAATGAAGTGATTAACTCATCTTTCATAAAAAAAAAATTGTCTTCTTGACACGAAAATGTTAATTAAAAATCATGAAATTTTTAAGTTTCTCTTAAAATGACTTATTTTATCATGTAAATAAAATCAATAAAAATTATCATAAAAAATCAAATCAAAGAGGTTAATTAATCTTTTATTTAAGTTTACAAATAAACATGAATTCCAAAGCCTATTCAAGGAAATGAAGATCATGGAGCATCATGGTGAAGATCAAGATTGAAGACTTTGTATAGATCATAGATTTGTACATATTGTTGTAATAATAATTTTTTTGTAAATAGTTATTACATCACTCAATTAATAAAAAAAACATGGAGATGTTTGTGCATAATGTTCATAAATAATTCCATAATTCTTTTTGATAAAATGAGCAACCAATGTTACAAATTTTGCATGTTGGACCAATATGTCATAGTATATGAATTGAATGACCCAATCTCAATTAAGAGGAAAAATTACAAATCTAACTAAGTTAAATTTTGTAAGATTTGGGTAGAGTGTTTATATATAAGATGATGGTAACTGAAGGATGATGATGTTGCGCAGGTTTAGGAAGAATATAGGTGATGATTAATGTGATCAGGTGTGCTGATTTAGGGAGAAGTGATCAATGATGATGTGGCGATAGAGGAATTGTGAGGGAAGGAAATTAGAGTATTGCGTGCCTTTTCTTTTGTGGGATGAGTGCAGCGGTTTTCAAGGGGATTGGCGTGTGTTTGAGTCGAGTGAATTTGTTTGTTAGGTATTGAGTTTATGTGCCGTGAGTTTAGTTATAGGTTCGAGATTAGTGAGATGAGTGTGCAGTAGAAGTCTGAGTTGTTATATGGTGAGGAGATGTGAATTGTTAGGAGGATATATATAGGTTTAGGTAGTTGGATTGCAATAGGTTTTCGAAAACAATTGGGTTTCTTAAAAGATTTTTATAAAATAGTTAGATAAAGATTTTTGAAAACACTTTGGAAAAAGATTATTTTTATAAAGGATATTTTTATTAATAAAACTAATCAATATAATTAATTAATTCTATTAATTAAATTGGGCTAGAAAAGGGGTTTTATAATATTGGGCTTTCATTAAAATAATTTTTAACAGGTTTTCGAAGATGGGCTTTTAATAGGTTATTGAAAAATGTTTTAGCAAGTGGGCTTAGTAAAACTAGTTATAAAAAAGGTTTTCGGAAATGGGTTAATAAAATGGTTTAGAAAATGAATTTGGGCTTAAAATATTTTAGTTTAGACTCGATCTTTATTCTTTCCTTGATCCGGACCAATTGGAGCAGGGTATTGGTCATCATAGGGTGCTAAATGGGGAGACACGATTATGTGTCTACAACGCTGAGTCTGATTCCCCATAAAATGCACCTGGAGCAATGGGGATATGTAGGCAGCCTTCGGGTTCGACTCAAATGTATTAACCATTGTATTTCAGGCAATGTGATCAGCACTCAAGATGCCAGTCGTCACATGAGCAATTTCGTAATGCTGAATTGACACATCAATGGGGATACATGCCTTAATCTCTATATTTTCTGTCTTTGTTCAATACTAAAGCATGGAATGGAAGAATGAAAAAAAAACATCTGTTTTCAACCCCAATGACAGTAAAATCATTCAAGAGAGTCAAAAAAAAAAAAAACATTGTAAAGGTGGACCATTCCATTCAAAATATGGTAAAATCGTTTTCGAAAATTTTTCTTTATTCTGCAATATGTAGCTTTCTTCTCTTTTCTTTTAATTCTTTTTTCTCTACCTTTAGGTCCAAAAAGAAGAAATTTGTCCCTTCTCTAAGGATGACCAATTACCATCAGAAAACAAACACCTCAGCCATATCCACAAATGCGGTCAAAGAGCCTGTAAGGTTTGTCGTGCAACCTCTGTCCAAAGGATTTCAAATCATGATGAAGATGGGTTATACTCAAGGAACCGGATTAGGGCGTGATGGTAGGGGAATAAAGCAACCAATTCCCATAGTAGACAAGCAAAACCGACATGGATTAGGATATGATCCGGGCAGCACTTCTCACAACATCAAAGAACCTTCCTTTACCCTCAGCGGCCAGTTTATCCTGCAAGGAGATACTGAGCTGTACTATGAATTTTCAGAACCTTGGCTTACTAGGAAGGAACATAAGATTTTATCGGGATTGGAGATATTCTTCAATGAGGCTAGAAATCTGGACTTAATCAAAAGTTGGTTTGTCCAAAAACAGAAAAATGAAAAAAGAAAATGACTGGATGGATAATCCGGAACATGGAGTCCTTAAGAAGCTTTTCACTTCTGAGTCCTCTGAGGAAGGGGATTTTGATCCGGTGTCTTTGATGATACCTTTTGGCGAAAGCATTGAACATAAGTGGAGTATTGAGTGTCAGGCAAAAGACGGGCGTATAGAATTTAAAATGTTTTTGGGAAACCATCCTCCACATCCATCTCATGAAAATACCTTTTCACCCCTTTCTGATGGATATCATACTGATAGCTCATCTTCCAGCCAATCTCCCTTGCATACCCAGTCAGAAAACTCTGATAGTGAGGAAATTGAATGTGAACCTTTATCTAAGTACATTTGCATGCAAGATGTTATCTCTGACAGTGAATTTAATAATGATGAATCACTTGATACAACTGAAACATATATAAAACCCATGGAAGAGTCCATTGTAATTAATATTGGTACAAAAAATGCTGTAAAAGAAGTTAAAATAGGTTCATCCCTCTCCCCAACTGAACAGTCTGTGTTTATTGCATTGTTAAAAGAGTATGTAGATGTGTTTGCATGGTCTTATGCTGATATGCCTGGCGTTAATAGAGAAATTGCGGAACATTGCATTCCGTTACATCCTGAGAGCAAGCCTAAGCAGCAAAAGCTCCGCCGAATGAAACCAGAGATTAGTCTAAAAGTTAAAGAAGAAATCCAGAATTAGCTTGATGCCAAATTCATCCAAGCTGTAAAGCATCCGAGTTGGCTCGCCAATATAGTGGTCTTACCTAAAAAGGATGGGAGAGTTCGGGTATGCATTGATTTTCGAGATTTGAATGCTGCATCACCACAAGATTGCTTTCCTCTACCCCACATTGATGTTCTCGTGGATAGTACGGCCGATCATGCAATGTTTTCCTTCATGGATGGATTCTCAGGGTATAATCAAATACTCATGGCTCAAGAAGCTATGACAAAGACATCTTTCATCACTCCGTGGGGTACTTTCTGTTACCGAGTTATGCCTTTTGGTCTCAAGAATGCCGGAGCCACATATCAAAGAGCTGCAACCACTATCCTTCATGACCTCATCCACGACATTGTGGAGGTCTATGTAGATGACATTATTGTGAAAAGTGAAGATCGTGAGGGGAATATTCCTACACTAAGGTCCTTCTTTGAAAGAATCAGGAAGTACAATCTAAGGCTAAACCCTCAAAAGTGTGTATTTGGCTTCACTTCAGGGAAGTTGTTGGGATTCATTGTTAGTTAAGACGGCATCAAAGTGGACTATGAAAAAGTAAAATCTATTCAAGGGCTACCTCCTTCAAAAACAGAAAAAGAAGTAAGAGGATTTCTCGGCAGAATTCAATATATCAGCAGGTTCATCTCACAACTCACTATGAGGTGTGAACCCATATTTAGGCTACTCAGAAAAGGGGCATCCCATGAGTGGAACGAGGAATGTCAGGAAGCTTTTGATTCCATGAAAGAGTATATTTCAAATCCACCTGTTCTAATGCCGCCTAGACCAGGAAAACCTCTGATTTTGTACCTCACTATTACAGAAACGACTATGAGAGCTCTCTTAGCCCAATATCAAGAAGGAACAAAGAAGGAAGTGGCCATATACTATCTTAGTAAGAAATTCATGGAGTTTGAAACAAGATATAACTCACTGGAAAAAGCATGTGTTTCCTTGGTCTATGCCACAAAGAAGTTGAGACATCACCTCCAAGCTCATACCACCTATCTGATCTCAAGACTTGATCCAATCAAGTATCTGTTTGAGAAACCCATTCTTAATGAAAGATTGGCGAGTTGGCATGCTATGCTTTCTGAGTTTGATATTCGATGTGTCAGCCATAAGTCTGTTAAAGGAAGAGCCATATCTGAAGCCCTAGAAGAAGGACCAGTGTCAGGAGATGAATATGATGATACATTCCCTGATGAGTACTTATTATTCATTGACAATCCACAATGGTGCATGTATTTCGATGGAGCTTCTAATCGGAGAGGTAATGGAGCAGAGGTTTTGTTAGTAGATCCTGATGGAGTTCATATTCCATTTGCTGTCAAGCTGGATTTCCCAACAACAAACAATACAGCTGAGTATGAAGCCTGTATATATGGAGTAAAGACCGCTTTGGTAGCAGGGGCAAGACATCTCATTGTATATGGAGATTTTAATCTCATCATATCTCAAACAATAGGAATTTGGAGGGTTAAAGATGAGAGACTTCAGCTCTACACAGAGTAACTTCAAGAATTGATCCCTTATTTTGATGACATCAGCTTCAAACATCGTCCTAGGGAACAAAATAGTTTCACCGATGCTTTAGCCAATCTCGCTATTAATTTAACATGGGAAAATGGTACAAAGATCAAGTCAGTTTTAATTGAAGAAAGAATTGAAGAAAGGAAAGGACCTACAGTGACGGTAGCACAAATTATCTCCATACTGGCTCAACAAGATGATGATGATGTCTGTTACAAGGATATCAAGACTTTTCTGGAAACTATGCAGTATCCAGAGGGAAGTGACAAGAAGGACCGCATATCCATCAGAAGGCTAGCTGCTCATTTTCTCATTCTAAAAGGCAGGCTATATCACAAGGGGTTTGATGGTACTCTGCAACTCTGCGTGAATGACAGCGAAAAGCAAGCAATCATGGAAGAAGTTCATGGAGGAGAATGTGGACCCCATATGAACGGAGGAATGTTGGCTCGTAAACTTTTGCGAGCAGGTTTCTATTGGGGTACTCTAGAAGGTGATTGCATCAGCTTTGTTCGTGCCTGCAAGCGATGCCAGATATTTGCTAATCTCAATCATATGTCACCTGTGTCATTACATAATATGACCTCTCCTTGGCCATTTTCGAGTTGGGGCATAGACATAATCGGACAAATTCATCCGAAGACTTCAAATGGGCATCAATATATTCTTGTAGCAATTGATTACTTTTCAAAGTGGGTTGAAGCTGCATCATTTTCAAAGCTAGGGGCAAAGCAAGTCTCGAAATTTATGATTAACAACATTATCAGTCGGTATGGCATACCTTTTGAAATCATCTCTGATAATGGATCAAAATTTGTGGGTCATCTGAAGACAACTCTCACAAAATATGCAATCAAGCATCATCAGTCCTCACCTTATCGTCCCCAAACAAATGGAGCGGTGGAAGCAGCCAATAAGACAATCAAGACTATTGTTGCCAAGATGATTGAGAAGACTAGGGAATGGCATGACAAACTCCCATATGCCCTTTGGGGATATAGGATATCAATTAGGACTCCAACAGGAACAACCCTGTATTCTTTGGTTTATGGGATGGAACCAGTCCTACCGATTGAGGTAGAGATCCAGTCTCTCAGGGTCATAGCAGAAAGTGAAATCTCAGAAGACTAATGGTATAAAACTCGTTATGATGAGCTTGCATTTGCAGATGAGTGCCGACTACAAGCATTGCATAACATTCAGCTCTATCAGCGGAGAATTGCTCGTGCATTTAACAAAAGGGTTCGAGATAGAGACATTCAAGAAGGTGATCTAGTCTTAAAGGAAAATAGAGCTCCTTTGCATGATCCTCGAGGAAAATTCAAGCCTAACTGGTCTGGGCCATTCCTAGTCAAGCATGTCACCACGGCTGGAGCAGTGAAGCTAATGGATTTTGATGGGAATGAATTCACCCATTTCATTAATTTTGATCAATTGAAGAAATATTACGCTTAGGCATCAAAGTAATTGTAATTGTCATGGTCAAGTGACTAAGAAGTTTGTGGATTTTGTATCCTATCTGGTTATTCTTAATAAACATGCCATGTGTTTCTAGATATTCATATAATGTATGCAAAAAAGAAGGAAAAAAAAACAAAAACGAAAAAAAGAGAGACCAAAAAAAAAAAAAAAAAAAAGGAAAAAGAGAAAAAGAAAAAAACATGCAAGGATGTTTTTGTTTCTTTTTAAGTTTTATGTGTTATGCTTTTATGTGTCATATGATTGATTAATTTTGATTTGCATGTCATATTTAATGTTAAAGTGTGCACGTGTTTTAGAATTGTGTTCACATTGAATTTCTCACAAGCAGATAACTCTCACAAACAATTTTTTTTTTCATCCCAACTGGGGTACTTCATTTTATACATAAAAAGACATAAAGCCTTCATTTCTTACAAACTTAAAAAAAGAGAAAAAAAAAACTAAACAAAATAACATGGAGAAAACAACATGATATTTCTCTCAAACCCTTCTCCTCTTCATGGTAGGCCCGTCTGAACCATTGTCTTGACCAATATCCGCCATAAGCCATTGAAGGTAATCTTCATCAATCGTCGGAGAGGGAGGTTCCGGTAGTGCTGATATAATTTTAGCCCCCTGCCATATAGTAGGCATTCTTTGAATACCACTCATATCGGCCTCATAAGTGGTACAAGATGGAGGAATGCGGAGGGCGGGAATGTGTTGTTGCCTCCAACCAATTTCCCTTAGACACCTCCATGGAAGGTAGAAAGTGACTCGGCAAAGCCCCTAGTAGTTGTACACCTCTACGACCTGAATTGCAATATACAATTGCACTAATGCCAAGGTGGTTTGTGACCCACTTTATGTCTTGATGTAGAAAAAAATCATCCCACCACCATTTTTGCTAAGTTGATAGAAGGAAGAAATAAGACCTCTATCTCGGACATGATTAGTTTTGTAAGTAAGAATCTTGTGGGGTTTCATGAGAGACATTTTTTCCAATAACCATAAATGAAGGGCTAATGGACATCCCTTCACGAAACTTTGGGGTTTTCTTTTGAGTTCATCTAAGCCAAGAAACATTTTCCCCAAAATAAGTGGTCCAAGACGACCTCCACTAACAATTTGAGGAATAAGTGAAAGACACCGAACATGGCATGTGTTTAAAGACCATTTAGTGAGGGTACTTCCCAAAATCATAATAATGCAAGCATTTTCTCTAGCAATCCTATAGTTGGCATTGTTAGAGAATTGCCAAGTGCCAAATTGAAAAGCCAACAATAAGTTTAGACGAAATACCTCACCATATTGTAGATAGTTGCCATGAAGATTTTCGGGATGATATAAAATTATTGATAAATCTCCCGAGATCCTTGTAGGAGATCTAGGCGTAATAACTGGACCATTAGATGGTAAGCCTAGCAAACCCTCGACCTTTTCAACAAGAGGCACAATCTCCCGGTCTCCAAAGCGGAAGACATGACGAGTTTCATCCCAAAATTGGGAAGCAGCATGAATCATGTCATAACAGATGGAAAGAGAAAGCAAAGGCATAAGAGCCTTAGTTAAGCGGGAAGAAGAAAAAGATTGCCTTCGTTGCTCCAAATTCTATGTGACCCCCGAGAGTTGTTTTTTCTCCCGACTTCCCATTTCATTAGCTTCTTCATAGTTAGGAGCCATTTTTTGTTGTGAAAGAAGAAAGTTAGAGAAGAGATTGGAGTAGTGGAAGTGGTGCATTTGGAAATGAAAAACCATGCCCCTTTTATAGATGGAAAAGATGATCATCCATGATTCATGCCATGGATAATAAGTTTGAGTATTGTCCATAGGGTTATAAGGAGCATCCTTCACCATGGCTAATGACCAAGCATTTGTCGTATGACAATTTTTGCTAAAGCCGAACATAAAAAAAAACTGTATCAATGATGAATCAAGAACGTTGATACAATCCCTTTTCTTAATGATCATCCAAAATAATGACCATGGTCAATCTATTTTATATAGTGATCATCATTTTCTGATAAAGCGAATAAGCATTATGCATGAAAAAAATTCCTGAAAGATTTTTGGAAAACAGATAAATTTTTTGCCATATGATGATTGGTCCACCATAGTTTATCTAAAGGGTAATAACCTTAGGTCAACTCCTTTAGGTGACACGACCTGACAATGTCCTAATTTAAGGTGACATGGTGACACATGGAGTCATAAAAAGTAAGTGATGGTAATTTGACGATTTGCTTGTCATCAAGGCCATGAAAAACTATATGAAAAAACTTGAGTCAACCTGTTAATTGTCGAAGTTTCTCACATTAACAAAAGACAAATTCATAAGACTAAAAAAAAAGAGACGACAAAAAAGTCGCATTTTCAATTTTAGAAAATTAATTGGGATTTTCTATCTAATACGACAATAAAGTCACATTTTCAATTTTAGAAAATTCATTGGAATTTTCTACTAAAGACGACAACAAAGTCGCATTCTCAAATTTTAGAGAATTAATTGGAATTTTCTATCTAAGACGACAATAAAGTCGCATTTTCAATTTTAGAAAATTAATTGGGGTTTTCAATCTAAGACGACAATAAAGTCGCATTTTAAATTTTAGAAAATTAATTGGGATTTTCTACTTAAGACGACGATAAAGTCGCATTTTTAAATTTTAGAAAATTAATTGGGATTTTCTACTTAAGACAACGTTAACATCGCATTTTTAATTTTAGAAAATTAATTTGGATTTTCTATCTAAGATGACAATAAAGTCGCATTTACAATTTTAGAAAATTAATTGGAATTTTCTACTAAAGACGACAACAAAGTCGCATTTTCAAATTTTAGAAAATTAATTGGGATTTTCTATCTAAGACGACGTCAAAGTCGCATTTCCAATTTTAGAAAATTAACTGGGATTTTCTACTTAAAGCGTCAACATAAGTCGCAAATCATGTTTTCAAAATAATACTGATGATAATTATTTTTTATGGAGAATATGTTATCTCAAAAGAAATTTTCGGTCAAAATTTCGTGTCTTTTTCAAACATTGGTCATCATTTCCTCCAAAATTCGACCAATGTGAGGCATTCTGTAGACAACAAATTTTAAACCCCTTTTTTGGATAAATAAAGATTTTGAAAAGAAATAAAAATAATGAAAATCGTCATGCATCGTGGAAGCGCGCGCCCCGTAAAATGCGTGTTTCGCCCCGGAGCGTGAGTTTCATTTCGTCAAATGCGTCGTATGTGATTTTCCTTAATCAAGTTGTTGTTCATCACTAATAAATGTTTTCATAAAAAAATTCAAGACAAATTGTGCATAAACATCTCCATAAAAAGAAAATGTGATGCTGTAATAATAATCAGTTTTATTTTCGTACTACATTTCATTTTTTGTCTATGTTATCGGAATATTTTGTAGGATTTAATATTTTTCCTATGAAGTGCAAGATGTTTCCAGAAATTGGGCTTTGGAATTTCTAAGAAACGAATTTTGTGTAAATAATTAAAAATCATACAACTTTGTTGTGCAAACATTTGACCACATAATCTTGTCTTGCTAATAAAATTTAAAATAAAATCATTTACATAAAACTAAAAACATCAGTAGCTTTTTTAAAATAAAAACATGTTCATATAAATTTATACAATTTTACATCATTTTTACAAAACCGTTCATGAAAAAATCACTAAATTCAAAACATTTTCTTTTCAGCTAAGAAAATAAATAAAAAGGTCTTAAAAGTCCAATTTAAGTAAAATTTTCAGTCTAGTTCGTCAAAGTGTCTAGAATGTTCATACCTTAATTTACTTCAAACTAAGTTCAATAGGTTAGATTTCAAAGAACAAATTTTTTAAAGGTCTTGTTTTGACCAGTTTGAGTATAAAATTCACCATAATTCAAGTTGTCAGTAAAAGCTTGTGAAATTTTGACAAAACATAAAGAATTCACTGACATATTCATAGATGTATAAGATGATCAGTTTAACATTTTATACAGAAAGTTATGATTTTTGCAAGTCAGTACAAGAACAAAAGTGCAATCTAGAAAATGAAATGAAGTGATTAACTCAACTTTCATAAAAAAAAACTTGTCTTCTTGACACGAAAATGTTAATTAAAAATCATGAAATTTTTAAGTTTCTCTTAAAATGACTTATTTTATCATGTAAATAAAATCAATAAAAATTGTCATAAAAAATCAAATCAAAGAGGTTAATTAATCTTTAATTTTTTCACAAGTTTACAAATAAACATGAATTCCAAAGCCTATTCAAGGAAATGAAGATCAAGGAGCATCATGGTGAAGATCAAGATTGAAGACTTTGTATAGATCATAGATTTGTACATATTGTTGTAATAATATTTTTTTTGTAAATAGTTATTACATCACCCAATTAATAAAAAAACTGGAGATGTTTATGCATAATGTTCATAAATAATTCCAAATTTTTTGTGATAAAATGAGCAACCAATATTACAAATTTTACATGTTGGGCCAATATGTCATAGTATATGAATTGAATGACTCAATCTCAATTAAGAGGGAAAAATTACAAATCCAACTAAGTTAAATTATATGATGATCCATCTTACATTTTAAAAATGTGTTCTCCATATTCAAATGGATTAATTATATAATTTGACATAATTAGAAAGGTAATTATGATCTCCTAATTGATTTTAGGCCGTTTCACGTGTCTCACTTTAAATGGCCAAATTTCAATTAGCCAAACACAATCTCCAAATTTGATCTCAAATTGATCATTTCTCTCTAAATGACTTAATAATCTTCAATTAAGATTATTTCTCAAAAAGCCTTCAATTAGGAAGCAAACATCTTCTTCTAAGACCTCTTAAATATCATAAACGTAATCACTAATTAAGGTGGTTATT
This sequence comes from Beta corolliflora, assembly GCA_947648045.1. NCBI lineage: Eukaryota > Viridiplantae > Streptophyta > Magnoliopsida > Caryophyllales > Amaranthaceae > Beta > Beta corolliflora. The sequence goes on along the minus strand of CANSZD010002914.1, from coordinate 333,060 downwards.
TCAATCCTCGATTAATCGCTGATTAGAGCGGTTAACTCAAACTTTTCATTCAATCACTAATTAGGGTGATTAGCTTAATCTTTCATCATATTTAATCACTAATTAGAGTGATTATCTTAAACCTTGATTAATCACTAATTAAGGTTATTGACTTAACACTCTCCATTTAATCACTAATTAGAGTGATTATCTTAAACCTTAATAATCGTTAATTAGGGCGATTATTTTTCTCATTTAATCACTAATTAGAGTGATTATCTTAAGCCTTGAATAATCACTAATTAGGGTGATTACGTCTTTCTTCCATTCTTAATCACTAATTAAGGTGATTATCTTTGTTCTCCTTCATATTCAATCACTAATTAAAGTGATTATCTTAACCCCATTTCAATCACTAATTGGAGTGATTACCTTATTCCTAATAGATTTGTTTAATTCTAAAGGTTAGTTATTCATAATCTATTTCCTTTTCTTCCCCAATGGAATTGGCCATTTAGGGTGAGACATAAGATCGAACTACGATGGTTTTGATCCATGAGTGGATTCCAATCCCGCAATGATTGGTACGTAGTGCAACTTCAGTGCTCAAACCTACCATGTACAAATGATATATTGGTCCTAAATAAAAATGGTTAATGTGTATATGTGCAAACTATGTGATTTTCTTTCTTTTTAGTAGCCATGATTACTTTAAAATGGAAAATAATGCATTTAGTAAGAGCCCGTTCTGTAGAACGGAAGAAGAGACGAGTTCCAGACGTTCGCACCTCTTAACCTAAACCCTGAACTATCTCATGGTATGAAAGACCAATTTTCAAAAAAGCCTTATCCATATGAAGTCATCATCGTTTTAAATGATATTTCTAGAAATTGATTTTAAAATGATTTATTAAATAAATCTGTCCCTATTCAGATATTAATAGGGTGGCGACTTCAAAGTTTTCTAAAACTCATAGTCCAATGAGAGACTTTCGTGGAATTCAGACCGTTAATTAAGACAGTCAAAAATCGGATACCACAGCGTGGTGATGATGGTTGCTGATGAAGATGATGAGGAGAGAGCGAAAACGACGGCGACGACAATGAATTCAGATCTGGAATGTTGAGTGAGCATGGTTGGTGCGGTTTGTCTTCGATTCTCGTTGCCGTTCGTGGTTGGTGCGGTTCGTCTTCAATTTAGATCTGAACGTTCGTGGTTGGTGCGGTTCGCCTTCGATTCTCGTTGCAAGTGGTGTTTTCGAGCCAGAGTGGGAGAGTTGGGGAAAGGGCGGCTGAGTTGGGAGGGTGGTGTGTCGTTCGTCGCTGAGTTGGGAGGAGGGAGGACAGAGGGTGAGAGAGAGGGTAAAAGGTTGGCCTTAGTAGTTTTAGGCCACTAAAACTGATCCAGTAATAGGAGAACCGGATCAGTTAATAAAAACTGATCTAGCTCTCCTTCAAACCGGATCAGTTTAGTGGCCCAAAAATTAGCGCCCAAAAATTAGCGCATTTACTGATTCGGTTTTGTGAGAACCGGATCAATTTATCTGTGACATTTGAGGTTTTTTCTACTAGTGTTATTCCCAAAGAGAAATTCATGTTCTTAATTAAAATATTCAAATCCTTCAAAATCCAACTCCTGTCGTGATCAAGACAAAGGAATCATAACAATACTAATTATCCCTAATTTAATATTGGAATGTACACAATCAATCAAGCAAGAACACTTAAAAATTATTTTGAAAACTTAAGGTATAATCATGAATTAATTCATACTAGAGATCAACTTAACCATAGATAAAAGAACTACTCAAGCATAACTGAAATAAATAAAAAACTAGAGAACGATTATAGTTAAAATTCATAATAGAAAACAAAAGAGAAAAGAAAAAGGAAATAAGTACTTGAAATAATGGAAGAAAGGTAGAGTCTTGGAGAACAATGGAGATCTATAAGTTTCTCTCTCTAACTTCTCTCTAAAAACGCTGAAAAGCATATACTGCAAACTAAGTCCATCATAAAATGAATAAAAGAGTATTTATAACTTCCTAAAATAACAAAAATCCGACATAATAAGTCTTACAACGGGGCAGATCAACACGGACGTGTCAAGAATGACAACTAACCTGTTAACATGTAATAATATAAACTATTATACGAATAGAAGCGATGACCTCGAAGAAATTAAGGCAACATGGACGTGTCAGAAGTGACACGGGCTTGTTTGCCTGCAAGGTCAGATTTTTCAGCTTAACTTCGAAAAGCTATAACTTTGGTCCCAGAGCTTTGATTGGCACAAATAATATATCTTTGGGAATCTCTTGAAGTATAATTTCCAACCCAGTTGGAATTACCTCATTATCATGTTTGTACAAAAATTTATGAGCAAAATAGTGAAGCTATGTCGTATTTCATACGACTATGAAAAGCGCTTTGCATCTTCTTCAAGTCTAATCCATTTTCGACATATGATGATATACCATTTCAAAGGTTATCCAAGTGCCTTAATGATCATGTCTTCAAATAGGAGTCCAAAATACCTGAACTTACATCAAAGGACCAAACAAACCGTGAAAGCAACGTAGGTTATAAAAATAGGGACTCAAATATGCTCAAAATGCAATGTAAATGCTCTAATACTACACGCAAATGTACCCTAATATGCAACTTAATGATGTTAGAACATGCACTTATCAAACTCCCCCAAGCTAAACATTTCCTTGTCCTCAAGCAAACCAAACCAATTCAAATGGAAGAGTAAGATGAACTTCTATAAGGACCCAACGTTTCAACCATTGAACCTCCCAGACATGAAATTTAAGCATATGAAAGATATTACAATGCAATTATAAGATTAGACTAAGATATATCATAAATCAAACCTCATAAAATTCATGTACTCGCAATTTGACTCCCCAAGGTAAACCACAAACCTTCCCCTAAGCTAGACTCAATTAAACTCGATAAACCTCACTTTAGTCGAGTACACTTTCTCTCATGTGTTTATAAGTTATGAAATTTTCCTTGATACATATACCAAGTCGACTGGAATGGAATATTTTTTCTTTAAACTTGACTTTCATCTCATTCTCCACTTAAGAATTGTGAAATTATGCATACAGATCATGAGGACTTACAAAAAGGTTGTAGCGTGGCTAAGGTAAGGGTAGGAAAAATATTTGGAATGTCGTGCTAAAATCCAACTAGTGGAGGAAATAACATTTTGACATCTATGATAATTTGATGCAAACACCACAAAACTCCTACTAGAAAGTTCAACAACACATTGCCAATAAATCAGGATAATACCCATCCTTATCAACTCCAACAAAATTCGTTCACCTTTTATTCAATCTTTCTTTCACTTTTTCTTTTTTTGCACTTTTTTAGAATTATTTTAGTCAACTTCTTCATCATCCTTTTCATTTTGTACTTTCACACTATTTCAAACAATTTTTTTTTTCTTTCAACATCTTTCCTTCCAATAATTACCGCAAAACCACAAACACAAGCTTATAACATGAACTTAGTCTTAACCTAGCTTACCTACATCCATTTTAGTCATAAATTAAACTTATTATTTTTCATTCTAAATTCTCATTGTCCATGAAGGACTCTCTAATACTTCCATGGACTCTGGCAATATTTGACTTTGCCTGCATTCACTCCCCATTGAAGAAACTCTGAATGCTCCCGAGTGTCATTCGAGTCAATAACTCCAAATGCTCAATTTAAGCTCAGTTTCTTCTAATCTAGGCTCAAAGTGCCTAATTCAAGACAAGTTTTATCAAAGTGGTGGTTTCCTATATTTGTAGTGGTGCCTCCAAATCAAACTCCTGAAGAGTTGTAGTTTGCGAATTTCACTTGCGAACCCCGACTCTATCAAAATAGTTTTCGAAAATCAATTTACCTAGCTCCATCAATCTAGTTCTCTTAACTAATTTGTATAATGCTGACCTTGCATGAAGTCTCTATTTAGATCTCTTTCAGCTTTGCGTAACCCCGACATTGCATAATGTCTCATGCATCCTTAAAGAGTCTAAGTTTGCATCATTACATCATTATGTAAATTATCTGAGTTATTTGCACCTATTTGCTAACATGATCTTCTCCTGCAAGCTAAACAAATTGCTTGTAGTTATCGTCTTGTAAACTAACTTTGTTTTGCAGAAACTGACTATATATAGACCGATTCTAGATTACAGAGCATCTAGAATTGTTCTCCATCTCGACACAAACTAACTACTTTCACTTTGGTCAAGGTGGGGGACTTCTGTAGACACATAATTGTGTCTCCCCATTTTAGTATCCAATGATGAAACATACCGTCGTCCTAATTGGTCCGTATGAAGAGCAATCCAAAGAGCTAAACCCAAAATCGTTTTAAGAACATAAGGTATATTTATTTATTCCAGGCCTAGCTTTGAAATCCCGATTAACTATTCATGATCATTAATTGCATTTTTAAAGCTCATTTTCGAAAAGCCTAATTAATTAAATTCTGATAATTAATTGTATTTGTAATAAATATTAATTCTTCTTGATAATTAATTGTAAATTAAAAATATTATGAGATGTCAAATTTTATCCTTAGGATAATTGATTTTTCAGATTTTAAACTATAATATTTAATACGGTTTTTTCACCGGTACCCCTAAGGTTTAACGAAATGCACCAGGTACCCTCTTGTTTTAGAAATGCACTAGATACCCTTGTGGTTTAGATAAAATGCACCAGATACCCCTAATGACTGACGACGTCGAATTTCCGTTAGGTTTACACAACTAATTCCCTCTCCTTCCTTTACCAAAGATCTCTCTCTCTCTTTCTCTCTCTCTCTCTCTCTCTCTTTAGTTTTGGGCCACCCACCCCTGCACCACCTAAACCCTTCGCCTTCATCATCTCTCCTTCACACTAACCACTGCACCACCCACCACTTTCTCCTTCTTCATATATCTCCTTCGCACTAACCACCACACTACCCACCACCTTCTCCTTCCTCCACACTTACCACCCTACATGTAATTCTATTTGAATATAAATCACATATGAACAATAACAAGTTCCCTATACATGATACTACATCAATCCTACTCTTAGGACATGATACTAGTCTACTAACACATAGGTATGTACGTACCTTGTGTAGACAATATAAGAGGCCACATTATCAACCTTAGATATCGCCTAAAGATAAATCTCCGCCTACCAAATATCAATACAACCACTAATCAATACTTAAAATAAAATTCCAGCAATATTAAAATATTCTAAATCCTCTTTAAAAGTGTTTAAAATCCTTTTTAACCATTGAAACTTCAACTACTAATGTCTCCTAGTATAGTACTACCATACTAGTCATTAAAATCCTCAAAAATCCATCATAAGCATAGTAATAAAAATTCCAGCAAGTTCTAATATGTTTAAAACCCTTTAAAACATACTTAAGCATAACCATAAACATTAGAGTACTCAATTTTCATAAACTATAATATAGTACTATAATTTCCAACTCATAAAACCCTAAAAATCCATGCTTTGATATTTAGAACCCTAGTTTAAACATAATTAATAAATCTGAAATTTAATTACTTTATTATGCAAATCATATAATCTGAAATTTATATTTAAATCATCAAAACCACAAACTTTAACCATGAAATCATTAAATGTATCCTTAAAACATAAACTTAACATTAAATAAAACAGAGGAGGAAGAAATAAACCAAAGAGAGAGGGAGGAGGAAACCGGTAGCCGAGAAGAGGAGGTGGGCTGGCGTGGCTGGGCAGCGGTGCGCGGCTGGCGGCGGTGGCGTCGCCGGCGGTGGCTGCAGCGGCAGCCGAAGGATGAAGAAGACCGAAGGGAAAGGAGGACCCGAGTGAGGAGAGAGAGAGAAGAAGAGAGGAGATAAATTAGGGTGAGTGATTTTAGTGTGGGAAAATTTGGGTTTAGTTTGGGTTTATATAGGTAACCCCTTGTGGGCTTTTTTTTTTTTAAAGTAAAATTAATTCATTAATAAAAGAGTCATACGACATCTACAATAAAAATCAGAAATAACAAATACATAACTATTTTGAACAAAAAAATTCAGAATTTGCAAAACCACGATCGTTGTGTAGTAGATCTAACAATTCTGCATACCCTCTTCCACATCGCTGTTTGATACATCCTTCAACGAGGGGGTCTTTCGATATGCTGTAGTTTTGAAATAGAATTGAATCTGATACCATTGATTGTAATTGTAGATCTGAAATATGCTTCGACACCGCATAATTCTTCATCAACGAACCAAAATTACGATAAAACATCTAGAAACAAAGGAGTAAACTAAAGTCTCTCCCATGGAGAAGAGAAAAAACCCTTTCTTTAAAGGGAGAAACGATCCTCTCTTAAAGGAGGAAGTATTATTCAAACAAGAAAGAACATAAACAAAGTTAAACAACAAAGAAAATTAAAATTAAAGTGGGGCTATCCACCGATAAAATCGATGAAGCCCCTTTGAGATTCACTAATGGAGGCTAGGGTTTAGGAGAGAAAGGGAAAGAATGGAGAGAAGAGGCGGCCTTGTTTTGGGTGTGTATGGTTTAGTTTAGTTTGTTTAACTGATTTTCCAGAAAATTTCTAGAGAATAAGTTATAGGTTAATTTGTTGTAAGTTTATTGTTAGTTTTTGGTGCTTATACCCCTTGTGGGCTTAGGGAAATGTGTTTGGGCTTTTAATAATCAATTAATGATTTGGGTGCTTGAGTTGAGCTCCTCTAACCCATTTTAAAATCTTTTACATTACAACTCAAAATAATTAAACTATTAAATAGTTTTAAAAGTATGACTAAATAAAATATTTGATTATTTAAAAACACATTAAATAATCCCTTTGACTTTAAAATAGCCAACACTTAAGAATTTAATTATTTAAATACTAAAATACATATAAATATACTTTATAATATATTCATAAAATTCATAAAATTGTGGGGGATTACAGTCTACCCCTCTTAAAAGAAGTTTCGTCCCAAAACTTGACACGAAAATCCTCATAGTTTCAAAACTTTGACTCAAACTTCCGTTGGGAAATACTTGTGTCACAACGTGTGTATACTTTTACCAACTTTAAAACCACTTGTGTTACTCATGAGCACACTTTACTATGCGGAGAACCAATTTATTTTGCACTAACATGTGCAAATCGCCTGAATAAGCATAAAAATGCATAAAATACCATAAAATAAGGCAAAAAGTGCGAAATTATATCGCACCCCCCTTAATGAAAACGAGTTACTCCTTCGTAACTCACCTCAATGGATAACTCAGGGTATTTCTTCTTCATTTCGTCTTCGGCTTCCAACGTTGCCTCTTCGGACTCATGATTAGACCAAAGCACTTTCACAATATTCACATCCTTTTTGCGTGTACTACGCATCTTTTTATCCAAGATTTTCAAAGGCCTTTCCTCATACGTGAGGCTACTATATATCAATTTGAATTCTTTCGGGCTCCAAAATATGATTCTCATCAGGAATATATCTTTTAAGTTGAGAAATGTGAAACACATCTTGCATCTTCTCAAACTCCATTGGTAAAGCCAACTTATAGGTAACCTTCCCAATTCTTTGCAAAATCTCATATGGGCAAATTTGTCAAATTTATACATAGATTTTAGGTGCATTTAGGTTGCATTTCTAGTCCATATTAGAGTATTTAGGTGCATATTTGCATGATTTACTCAAGTTTTGCTCTTCTGCTATTCGTTTGCTTGTTTTGATGAATTTCAGGTGATATAATGCAAATAGACCATGGTTGGCTAATCTTGAGTAAAACAAACATGAATAAAGAATGTAGATTGCATGAGGGTCACAAAGCATCTCTTTTGGATGAATTTGGGCTAGAATGAAGCGAACCATCACTACAAGAAATGCGAAAACGGACTCTTATACACTCTTTTACTCATAACTTTTGATACACAAATGATAATGGATTGATTCTAATTGGGTTTGATACACGCTGAATTTCGACGAGAGACGAGAAAGTTATGATGTTTTGAAAATGAGCAGTTTTGGTATTTCTTGCGGGCCCGGCCGGGAGGGATTTTGCACGGCCGGACGGATCGCCGTTTTACTATTTCGGATCCACCCCGGCAGCCCGGACGGGGCGATTTTTATGTGTTTTGAAGCGCGTGTTGCGCACTTTATTATTTTTATATAAATACTTATCCTTTTAGAGTAAAAAGACGACGTTTTCCTATTATAATTTCAGTCATTAGTTTTCTAAGCACTTTTACTCTCTCAAGAACCCTAGTTTATTCTACTTTACACATTCATTCAAGATTCAATAGACTAATCGTTTTCAATATTCGTTCTTCAATTGGTATTGTTTTTCATCCCTTATTATTCTCTTTTCAATACTTCTTTGTTATTCCATCATGTTGTTTTCTTATTTAATTGTGATATTATTTTCCCCAATTATGTGTGAGTAGTTAATTTTCTAGGGATTTGGGGATCTATGTATGCATATGAGGGATTGATTGAATGATTATTTGATTCATTGATTTGTTTGATTCTTGCTATTGAGTTATTTAAGTTAATCTACAAGTTTGGCCAACTGTGTTGATTTTGTTGCAATACAAAGTTATAGACCGAAAGGTAGGATTTTGGATAGGGTCTCAATAGTAGGCTTAGCGATCTATGACCATGCGAGAGCGGCTTAGTGAGTTTCGAGGGAGGTAATGTTCGACAAAAATTACATGTGCCCTAGTTAGATTATTTCATTGAGTTTCTTCAATCATTCTTGACATCCTGAATTGCATACATGGTGAACCGTTTCCTAGTCTTTCCCTTAATTGAAATTCGTGATTTGATTATTTGCTTAGTTCAGTAAACCAACCATTTTCATCTGATTTAGTTAGTATAATATTAGAGTTCAGTTACAATAATATAGTTATCTCCCTGTGGATTCGATCCTGACTTCCCTGACTACTAGTAAGTGGACCTTAGGTTATTTTTGATTAGGTGATACGACTTTAGCCTGTCAAATTTTGGCGTCGTTGTCGAGGAGACGACTTATTACTATTATATCTGAACTGTTAATATTAGACTACTTGTATATTTTTTTTTGTAAATATATATTTATATATTTTTTTTGTATATATTTTTTTGTAAATTTTTTTTTTATTTCTCTTTTTTTTTTTTTAACTTTTTACTTAAATGACTTCTATCTCTTTTCCCCAGTTTGAGCATGAAGTGTTTTGGAGATATAAGCTTAGATCTGAAAACTTTCTTGGTCCCGACCATTTATTTGAACACTGGGAAGTTGGTTTAGTGATCTATGAGGGTTTGAATGATGATATGAGGGTGGTTGTAGATTCCATGAGTGATGGTAAATTCATGGGTATGACACATGAAGTGGGTTGTAATTTGTTTGAGCAATTAGATAGGGAAACCTTTGAGTGGGAGATGACAAGGTATGTTACTCCAACTCTAGAAAATTCATCTATCTATGATTCTCAAACTCTTACCTCTCCGTCTGATTTTTGTTCTTGTTGTCACTCTTATGATCATGATATTTCTCTTTGTCCATATAATGAGTCACACATGCATGTCAATAACCCTATCCCTAAGTTTAATTTATCTAATGCTCCATATGAATCTAATAATATCAAAGAATTTCTTTATGATTTCATGAATGAATTAAATAAGGTTAAGGAGGATTACATGTTGCAACTAGCAAAAATTACAGAAAGTCAAAGATCAATAGCATCTAGACTAAAATCTATTAGCCAACCTATAGACACATAATCGTGTCTCCCCATTTAAGGATCCGATGATGAAACATACCGTTGTCTTAATTGGTGCGATCCAAGGGCAGAGCAGTCTGAAAAGCTATTGAAAACCATTTCGAAAAGTGTTAAAGTCCTATTTTAAAGCCCAATTAATTATTCATGATAATTAATTGTATTTGAGCCCAATTCTTCGAAAAGCCCTATTAATTGATAATTAATTGATTTAAATAAATATTTTCAAAAGATATTTTTTATAAGTCAAAATCGGATTTTATCCCATAAAATCCGATTTCAGGAGTTAAAAGCTAAAAGAAAATCTTTAAAATGAGTTTATATAAAAAAACTATCAAAAACAAGGCGGTGCGCTGAGCGCAGCTGACTGTGCTGAGCGCACGTGTCCTGCCACGTGGACTTCCATGTAAGCTGCGCCAAGCGCACAGGCTGTGCTAAGCGCAACAGAATTGCCACGTAGACTTCTGTTTCATGTAGAGTCCTGTGTCAAGCGCAGTTCTCTGCTTGAGACGCGGAATTTCTTTCTTATCTTTTTCAAAAGCGCGTACCACGTGTACGCTTTTTACTGGTCATGCCGCGTCAACCGCTTGCCACGTCAGCTGCGCCTGGCGCAGCCAGCGCGTGAGGCGCAATGCCGTTTTCCCTATAAATAGCTAGGCCTGATTTCCGAACAGATTGAAAGAACGGATTTTTCACATTAAAACACTTCGAACTCGACGAATACTTCACGAATCTCTCTACAAAATCTTCCCACAAAACTCATACTTTCAAATACAAACACATTCAATCTACATACTTTCATACATTCAAATTTTCAGGCTTCACGATTGCTCGTCCCGAAGGTTGTCAATCTCTCAGACCCAAGCCACGGTATAATCCTGAGGGTCCTTAAATAAATTATTTTTATATTGAAGTTACTAACAGTTTTCTTTCCTGATGTAGATCATTAATGTAAAATCGCTATACTGTATATTCTAACCCTTTTTCTATACTTTCTTTTATTTTATTTTATTATTATTCAATAACTTTGTATATTATATGCCTGCCTGATCATTCTATGCCTATTATATGATTGTCCCTGCTTTATTGCTTTTATCACCCCACATGTTATTTTTGCTAATCAAAGACCTAAAGAACTGTTCTAACATTAATCAGATTAATTTGGACAACTTGCTAGGTTCTCTGTAATTTGATTGCATAATAACTTGTCACTAAAAATAGACTTTTTATGTGTTTCTTGAACCAATTTAGACTAGGGTGTTTAAAACGTTATATGATTATTTTCTGGCATAAAATCTGTAATGAATCGATATTTAGTAGAGGCCAACTTTGGGCGAATGTGGTTCATTATGACTATATTCGTACCCTCACCCCCGAACTCAATATTTGGTTCACTTTGACCATCTATGGAGTCAGAACGGGGAAATCTACATTGGATAATTTGTCCCAATGTTTTTCCCATATCCAATTAGGTTTATGATTCTTCCTAAAAATAATTATTGGCGACTTCTTTCAATACAAAAAAAATTTCAATAAAACCTTTACAGTGGGGTAGTCAAATATAATAAACACTCACACCGCGTAGGCGAAATAAAAATACGCCTACACAACCTATTGAGCAACATTTGTATTATGATGATGTGTTGGTTGAGAATAATGCTAGTTCATTAGAAGAAGGTTATCATTTGACTCTCGATGGTAGTTTAAATAAGGAAAAGATGGATATAATGGATGATTTTGAGGAGGAACAATCATTAGTTATAGAATCAGTGATTGAGAAACCATTGGTTATTGAACTTTTGAATGAAAACTCCTTTGTCGACAAGCTTATTGATGAAAGTGAAGTTTTAGGTAAAGAGTTTGAATATGCTGAAAGCGTACAAAAATTTGATGTTGAGCCTAACCTGCATAACCCTCATATCCCGTTTTCACGGAAGCTTGATCTTGTACCTTCATCCCCTGTGTTATATCCTCCTTGTTTTCTTAAAGAGTTATTGTTGCATGATAATTTTGACCAAGTAAATATTCATGTTCATCCTGTGAGAGCTGAGGAATTGCAGGATAGTTGTACATTTTTTTTTCTTTTTCTTCTTTTGTTTCTTATGATTCTTTTTCTTTTGATACTTCTAAACCCTTCTTAGTGAACAATAATATGCTTGCTGTCAAGCAATATCGAGTGTTCAATAACATGTTTGCAGGGGAATTTGATAAGTTACTGAAGGCATTGGATTCTTCATAATGTAAAAAGTATTTTGGTCGTGCGGGACCCTAAAAAACCAGCGCTTATCGGGAGGCAACCCAACTTTCTAACCTTTAGATGTTATCTTTATTTCTACTTTATGACTACTTTGCTAACGTGTGTTCCAGTGACGTGCTCTTGGTTGTGGTGGAAGTGTCAATACTATTTGGCATACTCTATGTTCATTACCCACCTTTTCTGTGAGTTGTACCCTTTCCTTTTCTTTTGCTTCGGTGTTCTTCTCAGTGTTCACATTGAGGATAATGTGAAGTTCGGCTTGGGGAAGGATGTCACTTCGTGCATGTTAGCTGCATACTAGTTTAGATTTATTGCTTTAGTAGGATTGTTACATGGTTTGTACCGCTCATTAGGGGTGGGAGTTTACATGTAACGGAAAAAAATGTACTGCTTTCTTAGTTGCATTAGATTTTTTTTTCATATTAGATTTCATATCATGTTAGTTTGCATCTATGAGACTATTGCTAGCACTTTTTGAGAACCTTGTTGATATTTCACTATACTTCCTAAGCGTCATTCATCTTGTTCATGATTCTTCATAGCACGATTGTTTTGCAATTGATTGTTTGTGGTAAGATTGTTTGATCTCTCTGTGGCTCGATTTAATTTTACTGTGCAGACACCTTAACCCAAGTGAGCTTTTGTGCCTATGAACTGACGTATCCGTGTCAGTTATGTTCTTTCATGTGTAATTAGTTCCTCGGTTGTCAGATTGATCTTAATTTTAACTTGGTACTCTTTGATGTTTGATAGTGTAGAATTTTGATATGATTGATGCATTTTTTCGTGATCTTAGCTCCAAAGTTATTATTGTTTTCATATTATCCTTTGTCTATCCCCATATTGAGCCTTTCTGATAGTGTTTAATTGATATCTACATTATGAACCTTTGACCTCATTTCATTCTTGTCCCAAGCCGTTCTTGGGGGGAGCTAGTATTAGTTTTGGTTTGGTTGTATTGAATGATAAAGCTCGATTTGTGGTCTAGTTGGATGGAAAGTATGTTTAGTGAGCTTGGAAATTGAATTGAAAGTTTGAAAAAAATATAAACAAAAAGAAATCAAAAGAAAGTTTGTGAATAATGAAAAAAAAATGAAAAAAGAGTTGTGAATAAAGTGAAAGAAAAAGGGTTATTCTTGAATTTCTTGAATGAAAAAAGTGTTGGTTATATTTGGAGATTGTTGGTTGTTGCGTGGAGTTTTGGTATTTCTTGCGGGTTTTGACCTGACAACCGCCCGACCGGGCGGGATCCGTCCCGACAACCCGGGCGGGGCGATTTTTATGCGTTTTGATGCGCGTGTTGTGCACTTTATTATTTTTATATAAATGCTTATCCTTTTAGCGTAAAAACACGACGTTTTCCTATTATAATTTCAGTCATTAGTTTTTTAAGCACTTTTACTCTCTCAAGAACCCTAGTTTATTCTACTTTACACATTCATTCAAGATTCAATAGAGTAATCGTTTTCAATATTCGTTCTTCAATTGGTATTGTTTCTCATCCCTTATTATTCTCTTTTCAATTCTTCTTTGTTATCCCATCATGTTGTTTTCTTATTTAATTGTGATATTATTTTCCCCAATTATGTGTGAGTAGTTAATTTTCTAGGGATTTGGGGATCTATGTATGCTTATGAGGGATTGATTGAATGATTATTTAATTCATTGATTTGTTTGATTCTTGCTATTGAGTTATTTAATTTAATCTATAAGTTTGGCCAACTGTGTTGATTTTTGTTGCAATACAAAGTTATAGACCGAGAGGTAGGATTTTGTATAGGGTCTCAATAGTAGGCTTAGCGATCTATGATCATGCGAGAGCGGCTTAGTGAGCTTCGAGGGAGGTAATGTTCGACAGAAATTACATGTGCCCTAGTTAGATTATTTCATTGAGTTTCTTCAATCATTCTTGACATCCTGAATTGCATACATGGTGAACCGTTTCCTAGTCTTTCCCTTAATTGAAATTCGTGATTTGATTATTTGCTTAGTTCAGTAAACCAACCATTTTCATCTGATTTAGTTAGTATAATATTAGAGTTCAGTTACAATAATAATTTAGTTATCTCCTTGTGGATTCGATCCTGACTTTCCTGACTACTAGTTAGTGGACCTTAGGTTATTTTTAATTAGGTGATACGACTTTAGCCTGTCATGGGCCAACATACTTGGCACTTAATTTTTCCTTCTTACCAAATCTCATCACTCCTTTTGTCGATGACACTTTCAAAAATACTTTATCACCAACTGCGAATTCATCTTCTCTTCGCTTTCAAATCACCATAACTTTTCTGCCTATCCTGAGCAGCTTGAATTCTAGCCTGAATCAACTTGACATCCTTAACAGTCTCCTTAATAAACTCAGTCCCCGATACTATATTCTCACTAAAATCATTCCAGCAAATGGGACTTGTACACTTCCTTCCATACAACGCCTCAAAAGAAGCCATCTTGATACTCGCATGTTAACTATTGTTATACGAAAACTCAATCAAATCCAATTGATCTTCCCAACTACCTTGGAAATCAATTGCGTATGCTCTTAACATATCTTCCATAGTCTGATTGGTCCTTTCAGTCTGACCATCGGTCGCAAGATGAAAAGCAGTACTCATCTTCAACGTTGTTCCAAGATTCAACTGGATCTTTTGCCAGAATTTCAAGAGGAATCTCGAAACACGATATGAAATAATGTCCGACGGGACTCCATGCAGTCGCACCACATGCTTGATGTACGTCTTTGCAAGTTGCTTCTTCTTCCATGTCTCTTTGATCGGAATGAACACGGCAGACTTCGTCTGACGGTCCACTATAACCCAAATAGGATCATTGCCATTTCTCGTCTTCGGCAAAGCAGTCACAAAATCCATGGATATATAATCCCACTTCCATCCAGGAACCTCTAAGGATTGAAGCTTCCCCATTGGTCTCTTATGGTCTATCTTTACTTTCTGACAGGTTAGACACATTGACACGAACTCAGCGACTTCACGCTTCATATTCGGCCACCAATAAATCTCATTGAGATCCTTGATGTGACCAAGTTATATGCGATTATAGAGTGTTGAGAAGACTATTTTACTAAGGTTTAAGGTTTAAGAAGGAAAGTTTTACTCATCTAAACCTTAGTGTGGAGAAGAGGGAGTTATGATGAATTTGCGATATTAGAGGAGATTTAAGGATATTTTGTGGTTATATGTGTTTATGATCATGTACAAGTGGATTTCCATCCCGTGTTCGCGATCCATTCAACATAAAAAGATCACAAAGTTCATTGGAGTCTAGAGTTATATGGTTGATGCATCCAAGTTCATCCTCTTTATGGCTCTACAGCATTGATTGCCCACCATGGGCGTTGAAGAGCCCACCTCCGGCGTTGGTTGAAGATTAAGTCCCAAGCAGTGGCGAAGGCCCGACTCGCGCACTGCAAATGCCCGACTCGCGCACTTCGAGCGAAGGCATGAGATTCACCAGCAGCGAAGTGCCCGACTCGCGCACCAGTTGCGCACGACCCGCACACTTCGAGCGGAGGTTAGAATTTGGCAGTAACAAAGGCACGACTCGCGCGCCATACATGCCCGAGTCGCACATATCGAGCGATGGCAAGCATTTGACAGCAGCGAAGGCCCGAGTCGCACTCAATAGCTGCCCGGCTCGCGCACTTCGACGCGGTTATATTTCTTCGGCAGTTTTCAGCTTTTCCATAGGTTTTATTAATTAGAAAAACATTGTTTTATTTTAGGTTAGGTAATCCTGGAGCTAATTAGAGAGAATAGAGAGGAAGAACCCTAATCCCTATTTTCCCTTTTTGAGTTTCGAATCATTAGTTTGAAGATTTCTTGGTTGGATGCTATGTTGATCGTAGCCTAAATCTAGTCTTGAGAACGGTTAATCAAGCTTCGGTCTACTATTGTGAGGTTTCTCTTTGTTGACTTTATCTTAATTATAATTGTGATTCCTTGTTCTTGATTTATGATTATTGTATGTATTGCTAGGAGTACTACTAGTTTATACATCCGATTTGTCTTTTGCTAGGATTTAGAATCGATGCCGAATCATCTGTTCTTCTTTCATGAGTAGCAATCTAGGGTTTGAATAATGAATCTAATTATTCTTGATTAATCACTATAGAAATCACAATTTCCAATTTGAATAAGTTGTGCTAGCAATTTGTTAATTGGCTCATTGTTTCCTTGTTCGTTGACGTTCTATCGATTTGAATTTAATCTCTGATTAGATTAGATTAATCTTTAGTTCAAGTTTTATGATCATCTAATTGATTGTGATTGTTTAACGGTTCTTTTGAGGGAAAGGAATTTGATTTCCAGCTTTGAGTAATTAAGAGTAAAGTTGCACATTTGAGAAACCAATGATCAATAGTATGAATCGAAGTGGCCATTAACCGAACTCAAGATTCTTCTCTTTTTGATTACATTACTTCTTTATTATTCTTTAGTTCTTCATATTTAGTTATTCACTTCTTTAATTACAAAACCCCCATTTGATCTATTATAAGCACGAGTTAGTCCCCAAGTCTCTGTGGATACGACCCTACTTGCCACTTACATTCATTTGTATTGGAAAGAAGGAAAATAACTTTTATCTTTGGTAGCGCGTGCGACCGCGAATCACCAAATTTTGGTGCCGTTGTCGGGGACTTGGCAATTACTAAAACGTGTTTATTGTAGATTGTGTTTTGAAATTTCACATTTTGATTAGTATATGGTTGACACCCGTGCTACTAACTAAGATTGTGTGGAATATGATCCCGAGTTAGAATTGAATCTTTTCAGGTTGCGAAGGGAATTGAGAAGAAATTTTCAAGAACTTCCATTTGCATTGAATTTGGAAGAAGAAATGCCACCTAGGGTGGAGACTCGTACTCTGAGGGAGCTCACCGCTCCTAATCTCGATCAGCAACCACTATGTATCACTTTCCCAACACCGGAGGAAGGTACCACCTTCGAGCTCAAGTCAGGGCTCATTCATCTGTTACCATCTTTTCATGGGCTCAGTGGTGAAGACCCTAACAAGTTCCTATATGAGTTCCATGTTGTGTGCTCAAGCATGAAACCGAGTAGTGCCACTAAAGAGCAGGTTAAGATGAGGGCGTTTCCTTTTTCTCTAAAGGATACGGCCAAAGATTGGCTTTATTATCTTCCACCAGGGTGTATCTCTAGTTGGTCTGAAATGAAGAAGCGGTTCCTTGATAAATATTTTCCCGCTTCAAAGTCATCCACACTCAAGAAAGAGATCAGCAACATAGAGCAACGATATGATGAACCTTTGTATGAATATTGGGAGCGTTTTAAGAGGTTATGTGCAAGCTGTCCGTATCATGGATATAGTGAGGAAGATTTGATCTTATACTTCTATAATGGGCTTTCTGATGATGATGTGCGGATGATTAATGCAGCTAGTGGTGGATCGATCATAAATAAGACTCCAGCGAACGCTAGAGCTTTGATAGAGGAGCTTTCTGAAGGCTCCAGGCACTTTAGTAGGCGATCCACCCACAAGAAGGTGAATGTGAGTAGCTCAAATGTGCAAAATCCCAAACTTGAAGAACAGGTTCAAGCTCTCACCTCACTAGTAAGAGAGCTCACTGTTAAGGGACACACACATCAAGTTAAGGCGTGTGGGATATGTGCTTCAGATCATCCTACTAATTATTGCCCACAACTTCAAGAGGGATCAAGTGAGGAAGTCAAAGCTCTTGGTTTTCAAGGCCCAGAGAATCAAAGGAGGTATGACCCTTATTCCAACACATACAATCCTGGTTGGAGAGATAATCCGAGGTTGAGGTATGGTAATGATCAAGGTGACCAACAACCCACACAGTATCATCAACCACAACAACAGTTCATGAGACCTCAAGCTCCACTTCAGGGTCAACATCAGGGTCAGAATTCGGGTATGAGGCAAAGTTCTACAATGTCTACTGAAGATATGCTTAATGCCTTAACCAAGAATGTGACCACCATGCAAGGGAATATGGTACAGTTCCAAGAGGAAACCCGCTCTAGTATAAAGAATTTGGAAACACAGATGAGCCAGGTTTCGAGTGCAGTGAGCAGGCTAGAGGCTCGTGAGTTTGGGAAATTACCCTCCCAAACAGAAGTAAACCCAAAGAAGAAGGTGAGCGCTATCATGATAAGGGGTGATACACAGCTGACACAGGGAGAAAACATGGTTACAAGAAACAAGGAAGTTACTTTACTTACAAAGCATAGACCTCCCCCACCTTTTTCAGAAGCTTTGCGGGCCGATAAAAGGTATGAAAGCAACAAAGGGATATACGAGGTCGTATGCGAATGTGAGGTAAGTTCCCCTATTTTACCCAAAGTAGAGACAACTAGTGAGCATGTTTATGCTATTTCTCATAATGCACTTCCTCCCAGATATGATGACCCAGGCATGTTTACCATCCCTTGTACTATTAATGACATTGGTATTCCTAAAGCTATGTTGGACTTAGGTGCTTCAATTAATGTGATTCCATTTTCACTATATAAGTCTTTAGCGCTTGGCCCTTTGCATGCAACGAATGTCATAGTGCAATTAGCTGAGGGATCCAACTCTTATCCCAAGGGTAAAGTAGAGGATGTGCTAGTTCATGTTGGTAAACTTCAGTTTCCTACTGAATTTTATGTACTGGACATGGAGTCTGATAGTCATGTTTCTCCTGTTCTTTTAGGGAGGCCGTTTTTGAAAACATCCAGTACAAAAATTGATGTTGGTGCTGGGTCATTAACTGTGGAGTTTGGGGGACATATAGAAGCATTTGGTATTCATGAGTCTAGGAATTCCCTAGCGACTGAACATCCCTCATGCTTTGTGGGTACTATTCAATCCATAGAGTGTGAGACATATGATACCAGTGAGGGACATGAGTCATTGGAGGTAGTGAGGTTGCAAAAACATGAGAGACCACCTGATTTACTGCATAGTTTTACACCGTTATCACTAACGCTAGCTGTGCAGGAAGTTGTCTCATCAGAATTACAAGTACAAGTGTTGGAACAAGGAGTTGAACCATCCCCGGACTGATTGTGGGAGGTATAAGGTCGAGCTAACGACTTTAAACTTAGCGCTACTCGGGAGGCAACCCGAGCCCCTTTTTCTTTTCTTCTTTCTTTTTCTTTTCTATTTTTTTTCCCTCTCTTTTCCTTCTTACTCTTAAACCTCACCATTTTTTATACTCCACCACAACAAATTATTCTTCACCCACCATTACCCCTCTTGTTTCCCGAGCTAAAATTCACAACACTCTTAGCCAATCATTATCCAACTTAAGCCAAAATACATCAAGAGACCTTTGAGAGGTCTCCATTTCAGAGACGTTGGTGAAATTGGAGGGTCGAGATTGATGAAGGAGTTGCATGAGCGATGCTTACGAGCAATAATGCGCATTTACATACTGGATTTGGTTCTACTATAAGGTGCAAATTTCGAAATTATATTCTCCCAATGAATTTAATTTTGGATTAGTCATTTACTTGGGTGTTATAGGGAGTCGGGTTGTGAGATGGTGTGTGCGATTGTCGTCAATGTGTTTTCTTGTGTTGTTGGGGTGTGAATTGTTTTTGATTGGTATTGTTGAGGGAGTGAAAAATTTTGTGATAGTCGATTTTTGAGTGTTCCCCTTTTCGTTTCTTGTGTTTTTCTTGTACTTGCTCTCACATTGAGGACAATGTCTTGATTAAGTAGGGGGGAGGAAATTCTCATTGTTTTATTTGATGTTTATTCGTTTTATTTTTGAAAAAAAAATATATATAAAAAAAGTGATGAAATGAAACCCGCTGAGTTGAAAACCCGCAAGGGCGGGCGACTCAGGCAAAAATGGGGGCCCGGATAGGTTGAAAACCCGAAAGGGCAATCTATGCAAAAAAGTGGCTAATTAGAGCGAGTGAGATGGTGAGTTCGTAAATGAAAAAAAATAATATGTGTGAAGCTAGGATGAAAACCCGAAAGGGCTCCTAGGCAAAATGAGAGATAAAAGAGAGAAAATTTGAAATCATATGCCGGAGTTGGTGTCATAAGGAGGGTTGGTGATATAAGGAGTGCCTCGGATAGGTTAGAGCTCACTCATCATTGGAGGAATAAGGAGTTTGATTGTTGTGATTGTGTTTAGATGGTCCAAGTTCGAGTCCTTTGAGATTTGTCAGGATTCGAACTTGCTTTTATCATTTCTTAACATGAGGATGGTTATGGTGTTGTGCAGATTGGAATGGCTTTGAATCTTTTGAGATCTTTCGGGATTCAAAGTCATACATTTTTATTATCTTGGTGTTGAGTATAGTATGAGAATGCTATTTACATTATTTCAGGAGAGCTTTTAGCTCAAGTGTGGGGGTGACTCTTACCCTTAGACTTGGCTTTGAGCGAATCGGGGGAAATAGCAAACCTTTATCCTACACTAGGATGGAGGGATAAGGGGAGTAGTGAAAGGTGAGCAATGGCTTGGAAAGGATGCCTCATTGACCTTTATTTTGAGTTTACTCGAGGTCGAGTAAAGTTCAAGTGTGGGGGTATTTGATGTGACCAAGTTATATGCGATTATAGAGTGTTGAGAAGGCTATTTTACTAAGGTTTAAGGTTTAAGAAGGAAAGTTTTACTCATCTAAACCTTGGTGTGGAGAAGAGGGAGTTATGATAAATTTGCGATATTAGAGGAGATTTAAGGATATTTTGTGGTTATATGTGTTTATGATCATGTACAGGTGGATTTCCATCCCGTGTTTGGTCCATTCAACATAAAAAGATCATAAAGTTCATTGGAGTCTAGAGTTATATGGTTGATGCATCCAAGTTCATCCTCTTTGTGGCTCTACAGCATTGATTGCCCACCATGGGCGTTGAAGAGCCCACCTCGGGCGTTGGTTGAAGATTAAGTCCCAAGCAGTGGCGAAGGCCCGACTCGCGCACTGTAAATTCCCGACTCGCGCACTTCGAGCGAAGGCATGAGATTCACCAGCAGCGAAGTGCCCGACTCGCGCACCATACATGCCTGAGTCGTGCATATCGAGCGATGGCAAGCATTTGACAGCAGCGAAGGCCCGAGTCGCGCGCAATAGCTGCCCGGCTCGCGCACTTCGACGCGGTTATATTTCTTCGGCAGTTTTCTGCTTTTCCGTAGGTTTTATTAATTAGAAAAACTTTGTTTTGTTTTAGGTTAGGTAATCCCGGAGCTAATTAGAGAGAATAGAGAGGAAGAACCCTAATCCCTATTTTCCCTTTTTGAGTTTCGAATCATTAGTTTGAAGATTTCTTGGTCGGATGCTATGTTGATCGTAGCCTAAATCGAGTCTTGAGAACGGTTAATCAAGCTTCGGTCTACTATTGTGAGGTTTCTCTTTGTTGACTTTATCTTAATTATAATTGTGATTCCTTGTTCTTGATTTATGATTATTGTATGTATTGCTAGGAGTACTACTAGTTTATACATCCGATTTGTCTTTTGCTAGGATTTAGAATCGATGCCGAATCATCTGTTCTTCTTTCATGAGTAGCAATCTAGGGTTTGATTAATGAATCTGATTATTCTTTATTAATCACTATAGAAATCACAATTTCCAATTTGAATAAGTTGTGCTAGCAATTTGTTAATTGGCTCATTGTTTCCTTGTTCGTTGACGTTCTATCGATTTGAATTTAATCTCTGATTAGATTAGATTAATCTTTAGTTCAAGTTTTATGATCATCTAATTAAGAGTAATATTGGGAGCGTTTTAAGAGACTTTGTGCTTCTTGCCCCCAACATCAAATTAGTGACCAACTTCTTATCCAATATTTTTATGAGGGTCTTTTGGATAACGATAAAAATATGATTGATGCGGCTAGTGGGGGTGCTTTAGTTGATAAAACACCTACAAAAGCGAACAATTAATTAGTAACATGAGCCCAAAATGGTCGATAATTTAGCTCACGTAACGATGTGAAAATAGTAAATGAAATTGACATAACTTATGTTAAGAGTCGGTTACAGGAAAATGCGCAACAAATAGCCACCCTCACTACATTGATGTCTAAGTTTGTTGGGAATGAATCTAAGGCTAAAGTTTGTGGTATTTGTTTTGATTTTCTCACAATACAGATGTTTGTCCTACTGTGCAATCTGAACATGTGAATGCATTAGGTGGTTTTTCTGTTCAGCCCCCAAGAAAATATGATCCCTTTTCACCAACTTATAGTGAAGGTTGGAGAGACCATCCAAACTTTAGGTGTGGCCCAAGACCACAAGTACTCCAAAACAACCCCCGACCTTATGTTCAGTCTAACCTCTCAACTCAGCCACCTAGCTCTTCTTTGGAGGACATGGTGAAGCAACTTAGCACCCAAATTGGCCAATTACATAACCAGAATGTCGAGTATCAAAACTGATTCCCATCTCCAACAACTTGACACCCAGATTGGTCAAATATGTACTTCTTTGAGTAATATAGAAAATCATGTGTCAGGCAAACTACCATCTCTACTTTTGCAGAATCCAAGTAAACAAGTTAATGCAGTCTCACTAGAAAGAAGAACCACAATGGATGAGCCTTTAGGACCTTTGAATGAACATGAATATGAAGATAATGAAATGCAGGGAAATAGAATTTCGTTATTAGATGCAATAAAGGTGGTTCCCAATGAATTTCTCACTAACTCTAACAAACAAAAAGGAGATGAAGTTTTGAGACCTCTTAGTATACCACCCCCAAAGTGTGAAGACCCTGGATCATTTTCAATTCCGTGTAGGATAGGTGATACTATTTTTCGACAATGCATGTTAGATTTAGGATCGATCTGCAATAAATGTTTTGCCTCTCTCTTTATATGATATGTATAAGATGGGACCATTAAAGACTTGTACTGAGATAATTACTATGGCTGATGGCTGTAATGTTCCTTCTGTCGGATTATTAGAGAACATTCTCGTTCAAGTCAGGCACATGTGCTTTCTGGTTGATTTTATTGTTGTCAATGTAATGCATAATTCTGAGATTATGTTAGGGCGACCATTCCTAAAGACTTCAAAAGCATTAATTGATGTTGCTCACGATTGTGTCACTCTTGAGAGCAATGGAGAGAAAGTGAATTTGAATGTATTTGAACAGGAAGGTTCTGATATAGAGTCAGGTGCTACTAATTATGTTGTTGATTAATTTGTTGCTACTACTTTGAGTAATAAAGTGCACATCTGAGTGTTGTTGATTAATTTCATGGGTCTGCACCAATGTACCAAAGATCTCGCATAACATGTAGCAAATTGTGAAAATGTCTAAGAAAAGCTACATTGCTGCAACTATGGACGAACATAAACAAAAAAAATACAATAACAAAGCGAGACACCCCAAATAAACACACATAAACCAAACTAAGTCTCTCTTTTCTTTCTTACTTTTTGTTCCATTGAGGACAATGCAACACTTAAGTGTGGGGGGAGACATCCATCTTTGTTAGATTTGCTTGATTTTTAACTGCTTTTGCATGGAGTAAAGTGTGGTGGAAGTGCTGGCAAAATTTTGACTGAATTGTGCTTTAGGCTAGTACGAGTTTGCTTTCTATTGCATTTGCATAGTAGTTTTATTTTTGTTATTTCATGCATACATAAAAAAAGACAATATATATATATATATATATATATATATATATATATATATATATATATATATATATATATATATATGTGTGTGTGTGTGTATATATATATATATATATATATATATATATATATATATATATATATATATATATATATGTTCTATTATTTGCATTAGTCATAGGATTTTTATTTACAATTATGTTTAGAATTCTATTTCTTAATTTCTTAAGGAATGACTATTAGTGAAAATTGACAAGAAACTCTAATCTAACTTGTTTTAAACCACAAAAAAAATTATTTTAAAATAAACATTTTGGGAATGTCTATGTGATTGGAAAGAGAAAGGTCGATCTTGAGAGATTCATAATATCATTGGAAGAATCATATTACTTCTCGTAATTAGTTTGCTAGATAGATAGACCAAAATCCTGTGAGCTTATGAGCATATTTGACTAACAAATCTGCATCAGTCTCTTTTATTTTCTTTCTTGTGTGATAGTTCCTCAATGAAGTGTGGCTCTTGAACTTGATTTGGTACTCTTTGAGGCTTTTGTGACAAATGCTATGAAGAAATGATTTAGGCGTTCTTTTCATATACTTTAGCTTCAGAGATTTTTCTTTCATATAATACTTCCCTTGTTTAGCCCTTTTGAGCCTTAAAATCCTTATTTCTTTGCTGACCATACATTACAAACCTACGGCCTCCTACATGATTTAGCCAAGCTTGGCTAAGGGGAGCTCCTAAATTGAGTTGTTACTTTAAGTTTGTGTTGTAGTGAAGAAATATTTTGAAAACAAAGGAAAGAATAAGAAGAAAAGGAAAAAAAGGATGAAGATCAAAGAAAAACAACAATGTTATGAAAATATGAAATATACATGGAAATGTTACAATTGCATTATTGTGGTTGATATGGAGGATGATATAATATGAAGAAAAGAACAATGTAGTTGGAGTATGACGCTCAATGTTTAAATAGAGTTTGTTGTGACCTAAACATCATAAGTCATGGATTTTGCTCCCTTTAGCTTAGCTTCTTTTAACTCCACATTCTTAAATATTATCCCTACCCTTTAACCTTCGCCACGTTACAACCTTTTAAGATACCTTTTGATCTTTATGCATTATGTCACTATCCAAGTGAAAAATTGAGAAGATAGTCAAGTTTAGAGAAATATACTTCATTTTGAGTCGACTTTGTTGTAGGTTTGAGTGAATAATATTTAACCCTAGACACGTGAGAGTTGAGTGTTTAATTCATATCCGTGAGGGTCTATCTATTGAACTTTATATGAATACTCAAGTGTGGATGCATGCTAATTAATTATGAGTTGTGAAGAGAAATTTAGCATGAAGTGTTATGAGTTTTGATGGTTGGTCGTTCAATAACTAAGAGTATAGCATTCCTACTAACATTTCCTCTAGCGCTTTTCTTATAACTAACATTAAATAAGTTTTAGATTCTTGTCTTATGACTAACTAATTTAGTTCTTTACGATAAATAATTTTGAAGTGGAAGTATTTAGAATATCATAAAGAATAGTTGCATTTAGTTTTTAGGCAAATATAGTTAGTCTTAATAGTATTTTGATCGAGGGCGACCAAAAGCTAAGTAGGGGGGAATTTGATAAGTGCATAATTTAGTATATTTTTATTCCCTTATTTTGATCTTTTATGTCATTATTTGGTCAATGCTTTAGATATTTATATTACTTTTAATAATGCTATATCAAATATTACATTTGCTAAAATCTAGTATAAATTGCACTAATTAGCTCACTTTGTTGACATTAGATCATTTTGGAGTCAAATTGCAGCAAAGGAAAAACAAATTTGTGAAAAAAATAAAAAGAGAAAAGAAAAGAAACCAAGCATCAGCACACTATTATTCATCACGTGGAAGCTAGCAACAAAGACTCCAACATCACGTGAAACCAAATCAAAATGAGAAAAGAAGAAGAGAGAAGAAATGAAGTAAATCTTCTACATCTTCCACCTTCACGAGCAGAGGAAAGATCAAGAGAAGAAAAATGAAACTTTCCTATTCACCTTGTTGTACATCGTAAAAATGTTAGGAGATCAAATTACTCCAATTTTCTTTCTCTCTTTCACAATAAAAATCTTACAAAATTAGTCCCAAATTGTCATTCGACGAATCAAGGGAAGTTTCCCGTTGTCTTTGTTTCGGCGTGAACAATGTATAAATCGGAATCCCTTCTTCCAATTTAGGGTATGCAAGTATAGTCAGAAAATAAGGAGAGTACTACAAAGGGAGTTTGTGAAGCTGTGGTAGCGGAATCGGGAGTTCAATTGAGCGAGAAGACTGCTGTTCACGGAGGGTTGATTCGTTGGCCAATACTCAGTGAGCTTAAGTGATATTCTCCTTATATTATTTCTCTTAATTTTGTTAATAAAATTCTCAATTCAATGAGTTTGTAGTTTGGTTGATTTTTGTATTAGTCGTATTATTTTAGATTAATTATATGAATTCAAGGTTTGGTTTAATATTCGAATTACATTGAATTTCAGTTTACTATCGTAATTTAAGCATGATTTGCTATCTCTTTGTGGTTGGGTTACGATTGAATGCTAAGTGTATAATTTGGCCTAGTTTAAATTATATACTATTAGTAGTACTAATCTTAATTTATTTTTGTGAATGGTCTGAATTAAGGTTAGAGTGTAATTTGATAATATTCATGTTAAACTTCTATGGGATTAATTTGAATATGATTAATTATGTCCTACTCCAAATGCTTCTAGATTTCGCCATTGTAGGTTGCGATCATACTGACGATGTAGAGTCTAGTTTAGAGTTAGCATCGGCCTAGTTCAGTACTAATTATTAATATAAAGGATAGGGAGATTTTACTGTCTTAATCTCTACAATTAATCGATTATACCAATCTTGAGTTTAGTAGTTATGCTGGAAATCATGGCTAGTTGCTTAAGTCTATTGCGGTGGTTATTTTCGGACTTACTTGTCATCACTTGTAGATATTAGATTAGTTTTACTTTTACTTAGTTCTATTAGTTATTACAATCTTAACCCCCCTCTCCAAATCCATGTAAATAAATAAATAGTTGTATAATCTCGCTTATATATGTGAATAGTATTTTTTTTCTTAGTTAAACTTTGAGTTTAGGAATTTAGTAGTCTCTCCGTGGGATAGACCCTTTCTTACCCTTTTCTACTTGTTAATATTTTTGAGGTCTAAGAATAGGTTTTTAATTTTATACGGTAAACGACACGTATCAGGTACCTGGTGAAAAAACCATATGTAATAAGGATAAAAATCTTTAAAGATGGGATAAATAATAAAACCCGACTAGATTGTGCCCAAATGTGTGCGTCTGGCGCGCCAACGGTGCGCACGCGCGATATTGAGTGAACTAAATTCAGAAGCGCATAAGCATATGCATTCCACGCATCGCTAATGCATGATGTGTGTAGGCGTGATATTATTTCGCCTACACGGTGTGAGCGCGTATTTGAGTACCCCATTGTTAAGGTTTTATTGAAAAATGTTTTGAAGTCGCCAACAAGTCTTTAAAGGAAAACTCATAAACCTAATTGATATTGGGAAATCATAGGGACAACTTAGGGACTTATATCCAATGTTGATTTCCCCGTCCCAACTCCATAGATGGTCAATGAACCATAGATTGAGTTCGGGGGTGAAGGTACGAACACAGTCATAATGAACCACATTCGCCCATTGTTGGCCTCTACTAAAGATCGATTCATGTCAATTTTTATGCAATAGAATAACTAAATAATATTTTCATGCACCCTAAAAATAATATAGTCTAGGTTGGTTCAGGAAACACCTAAAAGAGTATTTCTTAGTGGTGTGTTATTAGGCAATCAATATTACAGGGAACCTAACAGGTTGTCCAAATTATCTGATTATTATTAGAACAGTTCTTTAGGTCTTTGATTAGCAACAATAACATACGCGGTGATGAAAGCATAACAGGACAATCAGGCATGCATATAATAATATCTACGGTTTTTTCACCATATACCCCCGACAGATCACGAAATTAACCATATACCCTCAATGTTTCAGATATTCACCATATACCCCTGACTTTTCAAAAACGTTCACCAAATGCCTTTTTTCTAACGGACGTTAACTTGACGTTTGCGTTATTAATAATTTTGCCATTATAAACCCCTAACCCTAAACACTAAACCCTAACACTAATCCTAACCCTAACCCACCACCTTCCCCCCGCCAGTCCAACTCCCCACACTCTCCCCCTCCCCTCCACCCCGGCCCAGCGTCACACCCCCCCACCCTCCCCCTCCACCCCCAGTCCTTTGCCCCCTCTCCTTCACCCCCACCCACTCCCTCCACCACCCCCACAACCCCTCCACAAGCACCACCCCCTTCCCCCACCCCCACCCCCTCCCCTGAGTCCCTCGCGCGACGTCCCATCCCCTTCTCCTTTGATTTCCTTGCCACTGCGTTCCCCTCCTCCTTTGATTGCGTGCCGCTGCGTCCCCCTCCCCGTTTGCGTTAAGGTTTGTGTGGTGGTGGGAAGGCGGGGAAATCGAAGGGGAGGGATGGGGGGCTGGGAATTCGAAGGGGAGGGGTGGGGGGCTGGGGAATTCGAGGCGGAAGGGGTGGGGGAGGCTCTGGGAAATCGAGGGGGGTGGGGAGCCTGGCGGCGGGGGAGAGAGTGGGGGGGTCGCGGCGGTGGAGGGAGGGAGGGGGGAGGGGGTGGGGGGGATGGGGGGGGGTGGAGGGGAGGGGGAGGGGTGGGGTGGAAGGGAGGGGTGGTGGGTTAGGGTTAGGGTTAGGGTTAGGGTTAGGGTTAGGGTTAGGGTTAGGGTTAGGAATTAGGGTTAGGGTTAGGAATTAGGGTTAGGATTAGGGTTAGGGTTAGGCTTTAGGGGGTTAGGGGTTACTAATGGTAAAATAGTAAATAACGCAAACGGTGACTTAACGTCCGTTGCCAAAAAGGGTAGGTGGTGAACTGTTTTGAAAAGTTAGGGGTATATGGTGAATATCTGAAAGATTGAGGGTATATGATGAATTTCGTGATTTGTCAGGGGGTATTTGGTGAAATAACCGTAATATATAAAAATAAATAAATAAAGGAAAAAGGATTAGAATGTACAAAAGAGCACTTTTTATATTAAAGATCTACATCATGAAAGAAATAGTTAGTAACTTCAATATAAAATAATTTATTTAAGGACCCTCAGGATTATACCGTGGCTTGAGTCTAAATGATTGATAACCTTCGGGATGAGCAATCGTGAAGCCTAAAAATATGAACGCGTATGTATATTTGAATGTATTTGTATGAGTTTTATAGAGAATTTTCGTAAAGTGTATAGTTGAAGTATATAAAAGTCGAGTATTAAGTGTATGAAAAAACGTATTTTAATTTGGAAAATCGAAGAGTATTTATAGGGAAAGGAAACTGCGCTTCACACGCCAGCTGCGCCAGGCGCAAGTGGCTGTGTGACGCACAATCACACGTGTCAGGCGCACATTGGTGCGCCTGACGCGGCATGACCAATCAACGGTGCCCACGCTTTAAAAAAGATAGAATTGACAGCATGTGCATCGTAGAGAGGAGTGCGCTCGGCGCACGACTCTGGGTGACACGCAGGTCTACGTGTCAGGCTTGTGCGCTTGGCACACGACTGTGTGCTCGGCGCAGGCTGGTGCGGTAGTTTGTGCGCTCATTGCACCGCCTAATTACTTTTGACACGTTTTGACAGCTTTTTTTTATAAAACACGTTTTGAAGATTTTCTTTTATCTTTTAACTCCGGAAATCTGATTTTTACGGGATAAAATCCGATTTTAACTATAAAAATATCTTTGAAAATATTTATTTTATTTAAATAAATTAATTAATTAATATTAAACAATTAATTGCTTTTTTCAAAGAGTTGGGCTCAAAATACAATTATTTATTATCATGAATAATTAAGTGGTCTTTAAAATACGATTTTATCACTTTAAAAATAGTTTTGGGATGGTTTTGGGACTGCTCTGCCCTTGGGTCAGACCAATTAAGATCGCGGTATGTTTCATCATTGGGCCCTTAAATGGGGAGACACGATTATGTGTCTACACTGTGCAACATGCCTGCTCGCCGCATCTTCAAACTTGTCTGGTTTCTTTTGTTTTCCATATAAATATACCTCGTTTTCAGTCGATTTTTGGCAGACTTTCCTACACTTTTTCCTACGACTTACATACGCTTTCACATCACCAAAATACTCTCCAAATACTTAAAACACATTCCTAAATACTCCAGTTTCCATTAAATCTCCATTCAATCTTCAAGATTGATCATCTTGCGAATCGTTATTCAAGACCTAGACGACAAAGGTATACAAACCTGAGGGTCAATTTCAATTTATTTATGATTATACTAACAATGTACTTTTCATGATATAGATCCTCAAAGAATTAATGCTCTCTTGTATTTTGTTCTCTAATTTTTCATATTCTTTTATATTTCTATATCATATTCATATCCATGCTTGTATGCTTATCGCTTTCATCACCTTCCTATGTTTATTTTTGCTAATCAAAAATCTAAATAAATGTTCCAACATTAAAGTCAGATAATTTGAGTAATTGTATTAGGTTCCTAGTAATTTGATTGCTTAAAGAACATATCACTAAGAAATTAATCTTTTCCTTGTTTAATAAACCAACATAGATTAATTTTGTAGAATGCTTGAACATATTGCTTGGTTATTTATTTACATAAAACTAGACATGAATTATGTGAGGGTTGAGGTGGGTCGTGATTTTTATAGATATGAAGCCCAAACTGATCCGGTTTAGTGAGCCGGATCGGTTAAAAAAATCGCATCAATTTTACAGTAATTGATCCGGTTCACTAAAGAACCGGGTCCAGTAAATTTGCTGCGTTTTGCCTCCCAAAAAATGGACGATTTACGGATCCGGATTTGTTAAAACCGAATCAGATGTGTTGTGACATATAAGGTTTTTCCACTAGTGGAATCATATTAAGTAGAGGCCAACAATGGGTGAATTTGAAACCTGATCATATTCGACCCTCATTCCCGAACTCTATCTTTGGTTCATTGACCAATTATGAAGTCATGATGGGGAAATCTATATTGGATAAGTCCTTAAGTTGTTCCTATGGTTTCTCAATATCCATTAGGTTTATGAGTCTTCCTTTGATGACTTATTGGCGACTTCTTTTACAAAACGAATTTCAAAACTAAAACCTATAGAATGATGTAGTCAAATCTATGCTCATCTCGCGTATGCAATAAAAATCTACCTACAACTATCATTTTAGATTGATAGTCATATGGGGTTTTGTTTGATTCGTCTCGATATGTACTTTTAGAATATCAACTTTTCATAATTATTACAAATACAAATTAGAGATACGAGTACTTAAAGTTTTGCATCGACATGCATAAAAAATGTAAATGTAACTATTATTTAGGAACTGATGTAGTATTTTCTAAAAAACTAACTAACATAAGTAGAAAATCGAACTATCTCATTTTTTTTTTCTTTTTTTAGGGCCCAATCGATATCAGAGCCAGTTTTCAACATTTTCTTTAAGCTTTGAAAAGTCGAGTGATCCAGTTTTTTTTTCAGGGGAAGTTAAATGATAACAATGGACCTAAAAGTAAACCATAGTCATGCAAATCATGTTAATTTGAGTCATGTAGATTAGAAACTAGTCCGAAGAGGCTCATATATTTATATTATTTCCATCACACTGTATAATAGCTAGTTTCATAGTAATAAACTTTGTAAAGTATGATTTTTCCTTTTAATATAAGAGCACTTCCAGGAGACCTGGACATACAAATCTGCATAATAAGGAGCTCAGCAGTGTGTAGCATCGTGGCTTATAGAGTTGGGTTACGCTGACCCAAATCTATTGGCCCAACCTAGTATACTATCTTAGCCATGCCCATCATCTATCATAGCCCATTTACGCTTAACCCATTTCAGTGCTGCTCCACGGCAATAACGTCTTTCTAAGAAAGATTATTATCTAATTAATCAATTGATTATATTACATTATCTAATCTTATAAATTGACTGTAAACCTTAAGCACTCAGAAATATTATTATCTTTTTTGCCCACTAAAAACCATGATCTTAAACAATATAATATAACGACTGTATTGGAAAAGTCCCTATCTTATTGTTATACTTCACCTCAATGATTTCTGACTGAAAGCAAACGGTATCTTGTTAGTGGTCATATATAGTTATCACTAATTTTCTGACAAGAGAACCATAATATCAAAACCCCATCTACTTATAGTCTTGTTATGGCATAACCAAAGCAATAGAGTAGCTAAGTTGTTATTATCTTATAACACATTTAGTAACTCACCGATGACCCAATTGGCTGATGACACATTATCCATTTTCTCTAGTAATATGTCAAATTAATAAAAAAAATTGTTGTATGAATGATTATATATATATAATTACTTTTTTAGGTAAGATGAAATTTCCTGTAAGTTAACGGAAATAGTCCAATAGGAAATTCCTTCGATAAGACGTGAGGATCGTAACCCTTTCACAAGGGTGCAAGGAGGGTCTTAGACTAATAGGACAACGTTGATCCTTGACTTATACCGTGAGAAGGGAAATATACATCTTTTAGTTAATATCAACCCACAATTTACTAGTTAATTATAAAAGTCATTTTTGTCTATATTCAGAATTGTATCACACAAGAATCACTATAAAACTAATTGCCTACCACTTAAATAATCCAAACTAATTGTTCTTGACAAACCTTAACATTATTTAATGATGCATTTAATCAAGTTAGTTCTTATAGGGTATGAAACAACAAACAAGACAAATAATATAATATAATTCCACAAACATATTCTTCTGGGGCACTTCAGTTTGTATAGATAAACTTCTATACGTCATTTATATAAAACTTAAGCTTCATCTCACAGCCGTTGATTTTGGGTTATATAGTTAGGCAAAAGGTCGACCACCCACTATTTGCCCCGTTCAATTAATCAACAAAATGAATTATGAGTTGTCCAAATGGACCAAATATATGATTCCAATTACAAGGCTTGGTGATGTAGTTTTCTTGAATAAAACTTTGGATGTGCTCATTTAACATGATAACATGAACATCCCTAGGTACATTATGTTCTTTTACAAGTTTACGAGTCAAATTCGATCACAAGTTATGACTTATGACTTATGAGTAATGAGTATCCTTCCTAGCAACTTTATCAATTGTGTTACTTAATGTAGGAAAAGACTATCATGTTCTGATGTTCATACCAATGAATGCAAAACTGGCTACTTTTTCAATTTAATATTCACTGTAAATGTCAACATGATTTTCATCACTAATTAACTCCAGAAAAATTAGTTGGAATATTCCATCTTCTACTTAGCTTGTAGTCACTATTCTCTAATTCAAAACCCCAAAACACTATGTATGGGAGGATTAAGATTGGCCTAATGGTTGTAAGCTTCTGCTTCCACTTCTGTAACAGGGGTTCGATACTCACCCTTGTAGAAATGATCCCCAATTTCTCCACCTTTTTACAAGGAAATTCTCTTTACCTTACAAAAAAAACAGCTGTACGCTACGATTAAAGAAAGGAGAATTGTTAATGTAGTTGGGTTTTACATCTATGATCTATCTACAGAAATTGCATGTGGTGGTGTGTGCCACAACTCAAAATCACAAAACCTATAATTGTGTTTTCTGAAATGTTCGAATGAGATTTTCGGGTGATGCTCGAAGCATTAGAATTTGTGAGTAGCTATTTGTTAAAGTATGTGGGTTTTGCACTTTAAATTTGTCTTTTACTTTAACTTTAACTTCTTTTGCAATATAAAGACTTTGTAATGACGTCATTTATCAAGTATTCTTAGATTTAAATAAGCATCACTTATATGTTGGTCCATTGACATAAACTCTATTACTTTAGTAGATTTAACGTGGCGTATCTATTCAGTAACAAGGGGTAGCAGATGCTACCCCTGATTTTTGTCAAAAAAATCATTTCAAAAAGAAAAAAAAAGAAGAAACAGATAAGTATGAACTCAGCAGCTTCTTCCTTGCCTTCTCCTCCTTAGCTCCCTTAATCCTCACTCCTCAAATAATCTCTTATCAATCCTCCAATTGATACAATAATATGCCACAAAATAATGCCTTGATTGTTCTCAATTTAATTCCAATTCCAATTCTCCAACAAATCAAGTAAAATTCTGATACGAATTTCAATAAAAGATTACAACTTTCTGCCAAATAAAGAAGGAGATTAATACATAGGAATTAGGATACAAGAATATAGCTCTAACCTCCTAAAAAAAGTCAATAACTTGGGTGAAAACGAGAGGAACAAAGAAAGAACCGAGAAAAGAAAAGGATTTAAAGTTGTCAAAATTATGGAGGAAGACTCCATCAAGCTTCGAAGTAAGGAGTGAAGAAAATGTAAGAGAGAAGGAGATAAGAGATTAAGAGGAAAGAGAGAGATGCAATGAATGAAAAAAAATTACTGTACAAATATCAACATACATCTAGAAGATCTAAAAGTAATCTGATAGATAGTCATGGAGCTAGAGATAAGCATGCAAAATCTAAGAAAAAGACAATCTTGCCCATTAAATAGAAAAGTGAATTGAACAACCTATCCTTAAATATCATTGTTAATTTTAAAAGGCAATTAATTAAAATCATACTCCCTCCGTCCCAGAAAGATCTGTACACTTGTTGGGACACGTAGTTTAAGGTGATAAGTTGTGGTGTGGTTATCAAATGTTATTTTATTTAAAAAGTAGATATGATAGGAGTTGGTGGGGTATTTTTTATTAGAGGAGAGATAAAGTTGGGTGACTTTTTATTGATAAAAGGTAGAGTGTGGGCCAAAGATGTGTAAAAGAAATAATATATCAATGGTTGGACCATGCCAAGAATGGAAGTGTTCAAACTAATTTGGGATAAACATAAAAGGAAAGTGTTCAGACTATTCTGGGACGGAGGTAGTAGTTAAAAGTATATTAATTTGTTGTTGTGAATTATGAAATTTTTGTGTATTTGTGTTATAGGTATAAATTAGCAATTAGATCATGACAATTTGAACAATGAAGATGAAATTGTTATGTTTATTTAAGACTCTAATTAGATATAATAATCAATATATTTATGAATCATGAAGCAAACAAAAAAGAGGCATATTCAAGCTTTTTAGATTGGACACAAACGAAAGTTGAGATAGTTTTGTAACTTTACAAATTTAGGTATTGTTTAGCCAGCTAAAGAAAACATGGTAAGTGATTTTTCTAATAAGTAGAAGAAGGTATTGTTGTTTGGTTGGCAAAAACATGGAAAAACTTCCTAAAACTGGAGAAATCTACTTACCTAGGTCCCTCTAATTAAGTGGAAATTCCAATGATAAGTTAAAATAAATAAATATATACATTTCCTAGGAAAATACAAATTCTTGTGAAACTAATGTATTAGGAAAAACTACTTCCTATGTTAAACAAACACTTAATCAGTGTAATTTATGGGGGTTTTTTAACCGATACTACAGAGTTATGCTACCCCTCACTCAAAATCCTGTATCCGCCCCTTAGTAAAAGGTTGTGGGTTCAAATCTCATTGAAGTTAAATAATTAATAATAATTATCCATAGGATTTTAAACTTCAAGTACCCAAAGTAAAAGTACTGGCACATAGAGATATCAACAAAAGTTTATTTTTGTCAAACCTCAAACAACCAAAACGAAAACACTCCTATTAAAATTTTGAAATAAGGTTCCTTCATGTCACCACTTCTAGTGGAATCTCTTTATTGTAGTTACAATTTTTATTATACACCCGGGTGTACCATGAGCATGGTAAACCTAATGCTATTTTTTTGCTCATTGCTCATTTAAAACCTCCAAATGAGCATAATCACATAATAAGTAGAGCTCTAAATGAGCAAAAAATAGACATAGAAGTACCATGCACAATACCTGGTACACCCCGAGTATATGATGAATGCACTCTTCGAGTATGTATTGCTTGTTCTCTTGTATCACTATGTTTGTGCTAAATTCCGAAAGCAAATCACTTATATAATTTATTATTATTTTTATGATGATCATCGTCATTATTGTTAATAGTTGTTTAAATTGGAAAATTGTATCATATAAGTAAATTTTCCTTTTAGATACCTACGCAGTAACTTATCAAATCTCCAAGTTTTCTGAGGTGTTTACACAATAACAACTAGTATTCTTTGCACACTATGCGTGCGTGTCATATTAACATTCTTTTTCTCAATTAGTTATTCATAAAAAATTGATTCAAACAAACATTAATAATGATTTTTAATTTTTTTAATATATTTTTCTTAAATCAATGTTACGTTGGTTTTTTTTAGTTATTTGTTCATCATTATTCAAATCTCTATTATATAAGTGAAGGAAATACAAAGCAGAAGAAAGCATGTGTTCAAATAAAGTGGAAGAATTTGTGTATTAGATTCAATCGTTGAATATTAATAAAGTGGAAGAGTTTGATTTATATAATAGAGATTACCAAATAATAATCAACATTTAGGTTTTAAAATATTATCGTTATAATTATTAATATGAAATTAAAGTTTTTATTTTTTGTACATATTGTTTCAATCAAGTTATATTGTCAATTTAATTTTTGATGAGAGTTTTTCACACATATTTAAGAAGAGGAAATCATTCTCCTTAATTTAATATTTAATTGAAATTTAAAATTCAATTCCATTAATAACTTGTTCAACATATATGGCAAATAGGAAGAAGAAAATATTATTTAATATATATGATAATTTAAATCATTAAGGGTATATTAGACTTTTCAGAGGAGGACACCATCTTCCTCCCCCCTTCCCTTATATAATAGAGATAAGTCAATAATAGATTCTTATTAATGACATTTTACAATAACGATAACTAGATTCTTATTAATGAAAATCTTAAAACAAATAAAAACAAGTCTTTTTGCACTTAATTTAACTTATGTAAAGTTTATAAATCAATAACTTCTTCTTAGGATTCAACAAGTCCTTGATTATATATCTTTCATTTAATTGATATTTTAAAAATTCGTTAGTGAAATTGCTGAAAAAATTATACTTATTATTTAACATGTGTATATATATATATATATATATATATATATATATATATATATATATATATATATATATATATATATATATATATATATATATATATATATATATATATATATATATATATATATATATATATATATATATATATATATATACATATATATATAACCTTGAAGACAAAGTTTTCCAAATGACACACCAATTTTACCTATGAAATCTAAGGAGAATGTTTTTATTATATATATGATGTAGATTACCATCAATTGATAGTATGATCATATGATGTAGGCGTTACTTGCCTTATCATTTAGGGGGACCTTGCCTTATTTTTTTACACTTAGGGTTATTACTTATCATATAATTTCAGAGTTACTTAATGGTTAATTGACAACTTATTACATTTTGAAGGGGTTAGTTATCATATTATTTAGAGTTTACTTAGGCCCTGTTCTTTTGGACTTATTTTCAATTCAGTTCACTTCACTTCACTTCACTTCACTTCAGTTCAGTTAATTTCAGGTCAGTTTAGTTTAGTTCAGTTAAGTTTCTCTCTGCAATTCAGTTTCTCTCAGTTCAGTTCAATTCAGTTTCTCTCAGTCCAAAAGAACGGGGCTTACTCGCTATTAGGAGGTTACTTAGGGCATGTTCTCCCCAGCTTATTTTCGCCCGCCGATTCGGTTCAATTCGGTTCAATTCGATTGATTCGGTTCGGTTCGTTCTTCGTTGCATTCGGTTCAATTCAATTCGGTTCGATTCGGTTCCTAAATGATAATCATTACTATTAATTAGTTATAATATAATTCGCCCGGTTCGTGGTTCGGTTGTTTTGTGCCAAGAGAACAGACCCTTAGGCTCTGTTCTTTTGGACTAAATTATTGGAAATTCAGTTCAATTCAGTTCAGTTCAGTTCAATTCAGTTCAGACAAGTTCAGCTCAGTTCAGTTCAGTTCAGACAAATTCAGTTCAGTTCAGTTCATTTCAGTTCAATTCAGTTCAATTTACAACTTCTATTTATATTGTTGTTGTTGTTGTTGTTGTTGTTGTTGTTGTTGTTGTTGTTATTATTATTATTATTATTATTATTATTATTATTATTATTATTATTATTATTATTATTATTATTATTATTATTATTATTATTATTATTATTATTATTATTATTATTATTTCAACAACGAATATGAAAAATTTAAATTCTCCAACAATGTATTAAAACCTTACCAACCAACATCATTCATATTGTAATAAGATTAAAAAACGGATAGTAGAAGTGTCTTTTTATTGAATTCATATTTTTTTAACAACATAAGATATATTATTGAATAAGAATTTGATTATTATACTTATTATACATATTATTATTATTATCCTTCCTATAGGTATTTGATTAATATAATTATTATTAATATTAACGTAATGGAATGATATTTATTTGTATTGATAGATTAGTATAGTTAATTATCATTAATATTCTTAATAATATTATTACTTCTTATCATTATTATTCTACTTGTTATTATTAATATTACTCAATTCATAAGAATATTATTATTATGTATATTATTAGTATTAGTATTAATATTATTAATATTATTATCATTAATATTATTAATTATTATCATTATCAATGATGATAAAAATATTACTCTACTTGTAATTATTAATAATACTCAATTCAGTTCAGTTCAGTTCAGACAAATTAAGTTCAGTTCAGTTAAGTTCAGATAAATTCAGTCCAAAAGAACAGAGCCTTAATACGTTATATATATATGGAGTTACTTATCAGGTTATTATATTATACATGGGTTACTTACCCTATAATATAGAGGTTACCTTATTGTACATCGTTTTGGGATGTCTTTATTACATTAATACATTTGAAAGGGTTACTTTTACGCTATTCAAAGCAAAACTTTGTTCCCGTCAAAAAAAAAAAAAAAACTTTGTTAATGAACACTCATTTTTACTGATGATAACTGATTTTTATTGATTTAAACCAAGTTTTACTAAGATTTTTTGTACGTTTACTTGTTACAACTGATTTTTACCCATTAAAAAATATTTTTGTCGATAAAATGGATTATTACTGATTAATTGAAACTGATTAGTGAAACTTTTAGGTTGATGTGAAGAGGGCTTCATTATCTCTATCATATATGGCAACACATGGGGGGACAGCAAAAAATAAAAAAAGGAAAAAAAAGAAAAAAATATAATAGGTGGATAATTAACGCTTCATCTAAACAAAAAAGGGAGAAAATGGAAAAAATACCACATTTAATATGAACAATAATTTTTTGGAAAAACAAAATGCGAAGAGAGTTGGCACGCATTGTGTGCATAAGGCTAGTAAGTAAATAGGTTAGCCACATTTCAAAAAAATAATAATAATTGTATTCTTCTATAATATAATGACGTGAAATATTTCTCCTAATAGTAATATAATTTACCGTTTCTTGCTTTAACTTCATCCAATGTTTAAGTTCATGGATCCTTTTTCGTGCTTTTTTTTTTTGGTAATAATTGGAGTTTATTGTTAAACATCATGCAATTAGTTGTCAAAACTAACACTTTTACTCTTTTTCATTTAAAAAATGAAAATGCCTTAAAATTATCGTACAACTATTGTGCGAAAAGAGGTCCTGTGGTCCATTAGAACACTAATTCTTTTTGAAACAAATTGATTTTAAAGGCAAGTTATGTCCTCAATTACATCTACCATATGAGTTGTCAATCGCCATTCTATGTATCCTTTGAAAATCTGCAAGAACTCTAAATAGCAAAAAGAAGCTTTACATTACATAGGAAAATTTATTGAAGCCAGCATCATACTCAACTACTCTGTAACAAATTGCATTTAAGGTAACCAAAAAATACAAAAATAAAAATGAATTTGAAATATATGAGCTCATTTGGTTGCAAGTTATGGAGTTCTGCAAAAGCACATAATTAAGGGTTTTTACTGCATACTACTAATATAAGTTTATATTGGAGTGGTTAACATGCAGAATCTGTTGAGTTGAGATCTCCTTCGGGATTTGGAGATAGCTTAATTTGGAATTGTGAGTGAAATACAGAGTAAGTGCTTGAGGGTATAATTTGTTTCTGGATGAAAGTCTCTAGCCCTCTTAAGTGAGGAGAGGTTGGGGAAAAATGAGTGGTTTGGAAATAAATATGCATCAGTGTATTTGTCACAGATAAAATCTACCTCCGTTTCATATTAGTTACACTTTCATTTTTGACACTATTCACAAATTTCCCTTTGACTATCATTTGTGAATTATGGTTAAGAGAAAATATAGTCATGTGGGGTCTTGTTTGATTTGTCTCGATATGTAGTTTTAGAATATCAACTTTTTATATTTTTTTCTAATACAAAATGAGAGATATAAAGGCTCAAAGTAGTGCATCGGCATGCGTGAAAAGTGTAAGTGTGTAGATTAATATGAAACGGAGGTAGTACAATTTACTTGAGTGTGAGGGATAGCTCAGTTGGTTAGAGCTTTCCTCCCGGTTCCAGGTGATTCTGGGATCGATTATCTGTGTACAACTGTTTCTTATCGGTTGTTTTTATTACTACAGCCACTATTTAAAACCACTTATTAATCAACCAATAGATATATAATAACATAAAAGTGGTACACAAAAATATGGGATAGAAGTTTTGATTTCCTTGTGATAACTGTAATATATCTGCCATTCCTGTAAACTATGTATTAGGGATATTTCTCATCGCGCGGAGAGCCTCATAACGTTGTTTTTCTTATCATACCAAAAAAAACTTCATGGTTACAAGCTACATAGTATCCTCATGTTTATTTATATATAACATTATGTTCTGCTCTTGTTTTTTCAAAGTTATACGTTGTACCAATTTTACATGCATGTTATATAATTATACATGTAAAAGGTTTGACTGAACATCACGACCCTTCGATGGGCTAAGGTACCGTGATATCAGATTAGATATTGATTTGATACCCTATCATAACTTGCTGATGTGCTATTTCCCTCTCTTTGAGTAAAATCATAATGTTAACAATAATCTATTTCTAAGTAATTGTGTTTAGTTGACGAGG
Organism: Beta corolliflora; assembly: GCA_947648045.1. Classification (NCBI taxonomy): domain Eukaryota; kingdom Viridiplantae; phylum Streptophyta; class Magnoliopsida; order Caryophyllales; family Amaranthaceae; genus Beta; species Beta corolliflora. Next base: position 292,231 of record CANSZD010002914.1, on the reverse strand, counting down.
TAAGTGTTTAATATCGTGGGTTATGAAATCTTAATCAATTAAGAAACCAACTTTTATCCTCATATAAGAAGTGTCACTCCTACATTTGTTTTTGGGATAAGGGGTCACTTCCTCCGCTGCGAAAGTTTTTGCTAAATCATGTTTCTATTTGACTTGCCATCTGCATGAAACTCAAGTAAGATGTTTTTATCTGAGAGATGATTATTGTAGGAGAAGTTTTTCTTTTACCAGCTTTCAAGTGTACAATAATTAGATAAGATGAGACAATGTACTTAAATATAAATGCATAGGTATTCTATATATGTAATGTTTCTTTCAAGGTTATTGAAGGGTAAGTCAATTGTTGGGAGTTCCTCATAAATCATGGCCTGTGTTTATATTGGCAAGCAAGCAAAGCACAACTACATCGAATAACTAAAAGCAGTACTTCTGTACATAAATAAAAACCGAGGGATTACCCTCTCGAATAAACCTCTCAAGGATAAGAACGTAATCTTCTAGGAAGGTTCTCCCTGCCTAGAGAACCTAATAATAACATCAACTTTTTTTTTTTTCGTATATACTTCAAAGTTTCAATTTATTTTTGTATATACTTCAAATTTGCAACCTTTCGTATTTAAAAAGATACATGTCCGATTAATTTTTTCCCAGTATGGCATGTGTTTTAATTTTTTCATATTAATGTTTTGTGTCTATGATTGATGATTATTCAAAAATGGCTTGGGTGATTATGATGAAGCATAAAAGTGAGGCTTTCAACAATTTCAAGCAGTGGAATGCTTTGGTGGAAAATTAAGTTGGGAAGAAGATCAAAAGGCTATGAACTGAGAATAGTATGAAATTCTTATGGTATGAGTTTAATGAGTTTTACAAGAATGAAGGGATTGCTCGACATCATACTGTCAGGGATACTCCACATCAGAATAGGGGTAGTAGATTGCATGAATCATATGTGTAGGCGTAGGATTTTTGAATTCCTTTAATGCCTACACGCGTTGTGAGCGCGTTTATTTGACTACCACATTGTTAAGGTTTTATTAAAAATACGTTTTGAAGTCGCCAACAATTCTTTAGAGGAAGAATCATAAACCTAATTGGATTGAAACGGAAGGGACATCTTAGGGACTTATCCAATGTAGATTTCCCCGTCATGACTCCATAGAGGGTCAGGAACCAAAAAGTGAGTTCGGGTGTGAGGGTACAAATATGATCATAATGATCCACGTTTGTCCATTGTTGGCCTCTACTAAATACCAATTCACAGCAGATTTTATACAATAGAACAATCAAACAATGTTTTAAAGCACCCTAAAATAGTTAATCTTGATGGATTCAGGAAACACACAAAAGACTAATTATTTAATGATCAGTAATTATACAATCATTTTACAAGGTTCCTAACAGGTTGTCCAAATTATCTGAATTAATTAGAACAGTTCTTTAGGTCTTATTTTAGCATAATAACATGTGGGTGATAAGCAAGCATGCAAGACAATAATACTATGAATATTATATACAAAAAATATAAGAAAAGAGGTTAGAATTTACAAAAGAACCACGGTTATTAATTAAAAATCTACATCATGACAAGAAAAGAGTTAGTAACTTCAATAAAATAAATATGATTATTCAAGAGCCCTCAGGATTATACCTATGCGGTTTAGATCGAAGAGCGTAGTGACTTTCAGTTGAAGCAATCTTGGAACCAGGAATATAGTAGAATCAGGAACAAGAATTAATGTGGAAAATCACAAGTGTTTTGTATGTTTTGTATTCGAAGTGTGTTTCGGAGTTTTTTTGAGAGTATTTGCGTGCGTAAAAATAATAATTCGAAGCTGTCTTTGATTCGGGAAATCAATCCGTATTTATAGGCTAAGAAGCGCGTGCGTCTGACGCACACACTGCGCCTGGCGCAAGCCTACGTGGCAGGCGCGAGGACACGCGTCAGGCGCAGATTGGCCTTCCTGACGTGGTCCGTCCAATTAAAACTTTGCACATGGAAACGCGTTTTCGAAAAGATAAATTTTTATCTTGCGTCTCACACAAGACTTGCGCTAGGCGCAGGACTATGTGTGAGTCACAAGTCTACGTGTCAGGCGCTCATTGGAGTGCCTGACGCAATATAGCCAATGTGCTGGACGCAAGTGGCGCGCTGAGCGCGGCCGCCGCGTCCGGCGCAAAATCCGGAAATTCCAGAATATTCCTTTTTAATGATACGCGTGCTTTCAAGATGCCTTTTTTATCCCTAAAAATCCGGAGATCGAATTTTCCGGGTTAAAAAATCTGTTTTATGGGTAAAAGATTATAATAAAAGCTTTTAGGAAAATATTTATCAAAACAATAAATATTAGAAATAAAAATATTTATGAATAATAAATATTCGGTTGGGCTTTTAAAATGGACTTTTAGAAAGTATTTCACGGGTTGAACTTACAATTAATCATCATGAACGATTAATTGGGCTTTTATATTATTTTAAGACACACATTGCCTGGTTATTCGGACTGCTCCTCCATCGGGCCATGCCAACTAAGACCGCGGTATATTTCATCATTGGACCCTTAAATGGGGAGACACGATTATGTGTCTACAGAAGCCCCCACTTTGACCGAGGTTTGTAAAACCGAAAGTCAAAGTATACGTGTCGGGACGGAGAAAGATCCTAGATGCTCTGCAATCCAAAATCACTCATTTACGCCTGTACCTGCAAAACAAACAAAAGTTTCAGGAACAGACATGCGTGAAACATATTTGCAAAGTAATTGTAAATTTGAAAAAACGAAATGATATATGGGAAAAAGAATCATGAGCTATTGTCCCGCTCCAAGGCTGTTGTAATGAGCTATTGTTCCCCTCCAAGGATGATTGTAATGAGCTATTGTCCCGCTCCAAAGTTGTTGTAATGAGCTATTGTCCCTCTCCAAGGCTGTGGTAATGAGCTATTGTCCCGCTCCAAGGCTGATTGTAATGAGCTATTGTCCCGCTCCAAGGCTGTTGTAGTGAGCTCTTGTCCCGCTCCAAGGCTGTGGTAATGAGCTCTTGTCCCGCTCCAAGGCTGTTGTAGTGAGCTATTGTCCCGCTCCAAGGCTGTTGTAGTGAGCTATTGTTAGCTCCAAGACTGTTGTAGTGAGCTATTGTCCCGCTCCAAGGCTGTGGTACTGAGCTATTGTCCCGCTCCAAGGCTGTTGTAGTGAGCTATTGTCCCACTCCAAGGCTGTGGTAGTGAGCTATTGTCTCGCTCCAAGGCTGTTGTAGTGAGCTATTGTCCCGCTCTAAGGCTGTTGTAGTGAGCTATTGTCCCGCTCCAAGACTGTTGTAGTGAGCTATTGTCCCGCTCCAAGACTTTGTGCTTGAGCTATTGTCCCGCTCAGGCTGTTGTACTGAGCTATTGTCCCGCTCCAAGGCTGTTATACTGAGCTATTGTCCGGCTCCAAGGCTGTTGTAATGAGCTATTGTCCCGCTCCAAGGCTGTTGTAATGAGCTATTGTCCCGCTCCAAGGCCGTTGTAATGAGCTATTGTCCCGCTCCAAGGCTGATTGTAATGAGCTATTGTCCCTCTCCAAGGCTGTTGTAATGAGCTATTGTCCCGCTCCAAGGCTGTTGTAATGTGCTATTGTCCCGCTCCAAGGCTGTTGTTGTAGTTGATTTACAGAGTAGCAAGGTTGCGTTCTAGCCAACTTTTGAAAGTTCGTTTAATTGTCGCGCGCAATGTCATAACGAACATTTGAATGCATTTGGGAATTAGGTGTGTGGGCTCCACATGGCTAAGAAGCCCCCTAGCGTGCTGTACAGGACTGTGCGTCAGACGCACAGACCTGCGCTTGGCGTGGTATGCTGCGCTGGACGCAGATTGTTGTACGTGACACAACGTTGTCGGTGCGCTGGACGCACCATGTATATAGCACTTGTCTTCTGTTGGTAATTTGTAGGGGTCCGCAGACCTTGACGTAATATAGCTTATATAGAGCCGTTTAATGTTGGGTACCTGCGAATACCAATAACACACAGATATACAGACAACAACTAAGGGACATGCATGTGTCCCGTAATGTGGGTGTTAGTGTATGGATAGGAAAAGACCTGACCTATAAAGAGTGACCTCTAGTACTCTAGACTTAAAGGTGCTATCGTGTGTGCATACGTGTGTGTGTATGTGTGACTCGATGATTGACGCTAGAATCCTATGGCTAAGGACGAAGGATGCAATGTTTTGACACAATGTTTGGATGATGCAAATATGTAATGCAAATGTAGAGATATGACACAAATGCAGATGATTTGATCGTTCCATTAGAAGCTTCAAATTTTCGTTTTAGAAAACTGTTTTTGAAATAGGAGAAATGGAAAGACCCAAGGATGATTCATGTCAGTTATGTTTGATTCGAAATGCGTTGTAGTTGTTACGGGTCTAAGTGAGTCCGTGAATAGGTGCAATGTTGCATTTGCGCGGGTTTAAAACCCAAGATTTCACTTATGGACTCGTAATGAAGTCCTTGTCTCAATAGGTCGGGACTCGGAGCCTATAATTTTCTAGGTGGACCAGTGATGAAGCCCCCGGTAAGATGGAGTTTATGAAGTACTCAGCTTGATTGCTTGATTTTGAAGATATCTCGTCACGCTTAGCGGAAGTTTCGACCGAAGATTCCATATAGGGTTCCTAAGGTGAGAAGACAAAAAGGGCCAAGATAAAGGAACACTCAAAAGATGAGGCACGGTCATAGCGCTGAGTGTTGAAAGATTATGCTAAGGTTGGCTTAGAAGCGATAATGCGGCTTAGAAAAAGGAAGTGATTAGAATAAGAAAAGGCAGAGTCATAATGAATCGACTCACGCAATGAGGTAGGCTAATCATGCAGGTTCGAATCCCAGTCTAGTTCTAAGGGTAGGGATGAGCATTGGAAATTCATGATTTGGGAGATTGCTCTTTTCTCATGGGCCTAGGCGAGCCTTAATAATGTGTTTTGAATTAAAATGGCCGGGCCTCAAAAGAGGTTGCCTACGTATCCATGATGGAATCAGGCCAGTCGTAGCTCTTAACATTTTAATGGTGGCCGAGCATTTTGCTTTGGAGCCATTTGCAATGAATTAAGCATTGAATTGGAAGAGGTCTTTGGCAAGGGTAGATAATGATGTAGGTTTTGCTTGGTTTAAAGCGGTCGAACCTCAGGGTGAGGTTTCCTACGTATCTTTAGCAGAATCAGACCATTCGTAGTTCAGGCCAATGAATAAGAAGGTGCACTGACTTTTGCCTAGGTCGCCCTTATGGGTTTTCGACCTAGCGGGCTTCGGTTTGTCTTTTATGGCTTATTGGATGCGACATGGATGATTATGGATTGCTTGAGGGAAGGTTTGTCAGATATATGATTTGGCTTGTAAAGATTTCTGGTTAAAGTTTTGGTTGAAGGTTAAAGGTTTTGAAAGAAATACCTTTGACAAAGCTATTGATGGGTTTGTTTGCAACACTTCTTTTTTTTTTTTTTTTTTATATTTTGCACTTTTTGCATGATTTTTTTTTTTGCTTTTTCTTTGATTTTCGTTTTGTTGCTCTTTTTTTTTTACTTGCCCTTTACATTAAATTGTTGTCAAATGTACTTCCCATGAGGTAGGTTAAAGGGAGAGGGGTGTTATGCATGATAAGGATTGGAGAAATCTTCGCGGGGAAGGGGAGGAATGCCTCTTTTATTATGCCAGTTGTTCATTGCCTTTATTAGAATAGTCATGAGAATTAGAAATTCATTTCTTTTAAGGCGACAATTGTGATTTCCATTGATGCTCATTAGTACAAGGTTAGAAAAGAAACACTCATTTATCAATCGAAATTATGAGTACATGCAATAAAAGGGAAATCCTATATCGAGCTGGGCAAAATGAGAGAAATAAAACAGAAAATGAAATCCTAAGTCTAGACTCCTACGTCACGTGACGAGACAGCTTTGTTGCTACGGTCTTTATGAGGTCTCTTTCTGAATGAAAAGAGAAGAGGTGTATTTTTTGTGTGCTGATTAGACCTAAGCGAGTCCAAATGCTTTAATGAGCGATTGGGCTTATATGTCTATTTCTATGACATTGAGGTCATTGCCTTTGGCATTTTTGCAGCAGTAGAGACTGTAAGCCTCCCATCATCTATATCATATCTTGGATAAGCTCTTTTAACTTGTAGCAGGAAGCAGTCTTATGTCCACTGCTTCTATGGTATTTGCAATAGGCATCTTATTGTATATTTGTATTACAATTCTATTGAATAACAGGATAGTGTGCCTCTAGTCTGACGACACGCGCTACAAGATCTACCAGTATTCCCTTCAACTCATCAATTTGTTCTTGAAGTGTTCTTGACATATTGTGTATTTCCTACAATGGATCATCCAGTAAGAGATTATGGATGGATATGATGGAGAGAGAGAAATGGAATGGGAGAATGTATGTTTGTTTTAAAAGAGTTGAGCTTCTAGGAACGAATCTGAATATCCTAAATGCATGATGATTTTTTTTTGGATTTTTTTTGATGCACCTAGACCTATCTGTGTGCATGACTCTTTTGGATGCACCTAGACCTAATGCATGTATGCATGACTCAATCTATGCGTTCGAACCTGTAAAGGCTGCCTACATATCCCAAAAGAGGGAATCAGATCGCTTGTAGTTCAGAACTACTAAATGCGGGATGCATGAAATAAAATGGAGAGATGGATGCAATGAGACTCCTAAATGTCTAATAACTCTAGTTATGCATGAAATGTGTATGACTGATAGACTATGCAATGCAAAAGGATTCTAGTATGAATGCAGTCCTAATTGACATGAAATTCCAATGACTTCGGAATCCTAGACTTGACAGACTTCTAATGACGTTAGAATTCTAGATTTGACGGACTTTCGAGAATGCTAGACTCCTAATGTGCACGAAACTCTAGTAGACCTAGACTCCTAAAATGAATGGAATTCTAGTGGACCTAGACTCCTAAAATGGATAGAATTCTAATGGATATAATTCTAATGGATTTAGCCTCCTAAGATGAACATAATTCTAATGGGTTTAGACTCCTAAGATGGATGGGCCTGAAGCGAATTAAGACTCCTGACATGAATAGAGTTAGACGAGGTTAAGAACTCTAAATGGAGTGAAACTGGATGAATCTAGACATTTGGGTCATACAGACTTCTAGTGGAGTTAGAATTCCTAAGCGGATGAGACTTTTACAACAAGACGGACACTAAGAGGAATCCCATACGATGTACACAAATGATGGATAATATACATGGAAAGATAGGATAGAGAAAAAGGATGAATTTTCGAAAAAATATATGTGATAGGAAAAAAGATGGACATTTTTTTTGCAAAAAAAAAAGGGTGGAGATTTAATTTTTGAATTAGATAGAAAATGAAGATGGGATGAAATTTTGAAAAAGATGGATTTTTTTTTTATTTTAAGAAAAAGACAGACGATAAATTTTGAAAAAAAAATAATAATACAATAAAATATGGAAGACAAGTTAAGATGGATTTTTAAAAAAAGATATGGATGGAGAAAAAAAACCATGATGATCAATATCGTAAGTTTGGTCACAATACAAGAAAAGACACTGCGTCCCATGCATGGAAGAAAAAAAGAAAAGAAAACCCAAACGCCAAGCGCACGCGGAGCAAAGTATGTGTGGAAGGCTGATGACTGTGCGGGACGCAGAAATGAAAGAGCGTCAAACGCATTAGGCGACGCTGGACGCAATATTGAAGCGTTGGACGCATAACAAAAGCGCTAAACGCAGCTAGAATGCGCGGAGCGCATAAAAGCCGCGCGGAACGCAACTTGGACACGATCTAACTATTTACGTTTTTTCGTATGAATTCATTTAATTGTTTTAGTTCGAAAAATCGTATGACACAAAGCAATTAAAAGCACGGACATAACAAATAATGCACACGTAGGATAATAGTATGCAAAGTTCCAACCTAAAGTCCAGTTCTACATTCAACTATTGGTCAGGCTTAGGTTAAGGCTAAAAAGGGTCCATGACTAAGAGATTGATCTCACGCTTCGTACCCCTGCTTAAAGAGGTGGCCACGTGTAAGACGCACTCCAGTCTCAAGTCAGGAACAAGAGAACAATGTCATGGTTGGGTAGGTTTGCTTATGACTAAGATCCAACACTATCGCTCAGGAAGCTTTTTGGAAGGACAAAGCGCAAACCCCCCGGGGGTGACCTCACACATAGAACATGTGCTAATGAGGCAAGGTAGATTGTCCTTATGGTGGTTGAACAATAGCCATGCACATGCAAAACAGTATATTATTCTAAGGCATAAAAATAAGAATGAATCGTATTTTTCAAGTATCACCCACTCATTTAAAAATTTTTTTTTTTTTTTAAATCCTCCCCAGTGGAGTCGCCAAATTGTAGGCGTAGGATTTTTGAATTCCTTTAATGCCTACACGCGTTGTGAGCGCGTTTATTTGACTACCCCATTATTAAGGTTTTATTAAAAATACGTTTTGAAGTCGCCAATAATTCTTTAGAGGAAAAATCATAAACCTAATTGGATTGAAACGGAAGGGACATCTTAGGGACTTATCCAATGTAGATTTCCCCGTCATGACTCCATAGATGGTCAGGAACCAAAAAGTGAGTTCGGGGGTGAGGGTACAAATATGATCATAATGAACCACGTTTGCCCATTGTTGTCCTCTACTAAATACCAATTCACAGCAGATTTTATACAATAGAACAATCAAACAATGTTTTAAAGCACCCAAAAATAGTTAATCTTGATGGATTCAGGAAACACACAAAAGACTAATTATTTAATGATCAGTTATTATACAATCATTTTACAAGGTTCCTAATAGGTTGTCCAAATTATCTGAATTAATTAGAACAGTTCTTTAGGTCTTATTTTAGCATAATAATATGTGGGTGATAAGCAAGCATGCAAGACAATAATACTATGAATATTATATACAAAAATATAAGAAAAGAGGTTAGAATTTACAAAAGGACCACGGTTATTAATTAAAAATCAACATCATGACAAGAAAAGAGTTAGTAACTTCAATAAAATAAATATGATTAGTCAAGAGCCCTCAGGATTATACCTATGCGGTTTAGATCGAAGAGCGTAGTGACTTTCAGTTGAAGCAATCTTGGAACCAGGAATATAGTAGAATCAGGAACAAAAATTAATGTGGAAAATCAGAAGTGTTTTGTATGTTTTGTATTCGAAGTGTGTTTCGGAGTTTTTTTGAGAGTATTTGCGTGCGTAATAATTAATAATTCGAAGCTGTCTTTGATTCGGGAAATCAATCCGTATTTATAGGCTAAGAAGCGCGTGTGTCTGACGCACACACTGCGCCTGGCGCAAGCCTACGTGGCAGGCGCGAGGACACGCGTCAGGCGCAGATTGGCCTTCCTGACGTGGTCCGTCCAATTAAAACTTTGCACATGGAAACGCGTTTTCGAAAAGATAAATTTTTATCTTGCGTCTCACACAAGACTTGCGCTAGGCGCAGGACTCTGTGTGAGTCACAAGTCTACGTGTCAGGCGCTCATTGGAGTGCCTGACGCAATATAGCCAATGTGCTGGACGCAAGTGGCGCGCTGAGCGCGGCCGCCGTGTCCGGCGCAAAATCCGGAATATTCCAGAATATTCCTTTTTAATGATACGCGTGCTTTCAAGATGCCTTTTTTATCCCTAAAAATCCGGAGATCGAATTTTCCGGGTTAAAAAATCTGTTTTATGGGTAAAAAATAATAATAAAAGCTTTTAGGAAAATATTTATCAAAACAATAAATATTAGAAATAAAAATATTTATGAATAATAAATATTCGATTGGGCTTTTAAAATGGACTTTTAGAAAGTATTTCACGGGTTGAACTTACAATTAATCATCATGAACGATTAATTGGGCTTTTATATTATTTTAAAACACACATTGCCTGGTTATTCGGACTGCTCCTCCATCGGGCCATGCCAACTAAGACCGCGGTATATTTCATCATTGGACCCTTAAATGGGGAGACACGATTATGTGTCCACAATATGTTGTTGAAGAGAGCGATGTGCATGCTCTCGCGCTCTAATATTGGATTAGCTAGGATATTTTGGGCAGAAACTGTAAGTACAACTTGTTATCTGATTAACCATGGACCTCACACATATATTGCATTGATTGTAAAACACCTTATAAGGTGTGATATAGTAAGCTTGCATACTTCCTCCATTTATTTTTAAATGCAACCGTTTCTTTTTTTGGCAGTTTCAAATTAAACGCAACAAATTCTTCTTTCCATTTATGGTATGATTTTTTGACATGAAATTACCAAAATCCCCCTCATTAAAAATTAAAAACTCACATTATATACCCTAATTGATTATTAACAAAATTAATCAAATCTTTATTACACTAACATCCTCCACCAATCACACACACACTCTCCTCTTCTACCACCTACCCCATCCTTTATATCATCTTCTACCACCACCATTTTCACCCGACAGTTTACAACACTATTAACTTCCGTCACCAACCACCACCTCCTCCACCCTTAACAACCGAACCACCGCCACGAGCCTTGCAACCACCGACAAACTTCACCTCCAAACTTCCCGAATATGACCGCCTCGACCACCAAACCCGAGATCTCGTTCTCTTCGGTCTCTTCACTACTAACCACCAAACCCCAAATTCACCACTAACAGATCTCGTCACACCAAATAACCGCCTCGACCAAATTCACCACCGCCACCACGAATAGATCTCACTTCTTCATCTCCCTCTCTTCCGTCTCTTCACCATTATCACATCTGTTCTTCTTCACTTTTTTGGGTTGATTTGGGGTTTTGAATTTTGGTGGTTGGGGTTGTGGTGCGACTTGTGGTGTTGTTTTTAGGGTTATTTGGTGGATTTCGGTGGTGTTAGTGGTGAATTTAGGACTTAGTGGTGGATTTTGGTGGTGTTGGTGGTAAATTTGGGGTTATTTGGTGGACTTTGGTGGTGTAAGTGGTGAAATTGGGGTTCGGTGGTGGATCTCGGTGGTGTTGGTTGTGCCTTGGTGGTGGTGGCAGTGTTTAACTTTTGATAATTAACCCTAAAGAAATTTTGCCTAGGAGTCGATGCCGACCAAATTGTTGCATTTAAAAAGAAACGGAGGAAGTATTATTCTTTGTTGAAAGTTTTTGGATGTACTTATTACTATCATGTAAGTGTGGGTAAATTAGAATCGGGACCTAGAAAAAGGTGTATTGGTGGGTCTTGAGGATAGTGTTAAGGGTTATAGAATCTGTTCACCATCTAAAAATAGAGTTATACTTAGCAGAAGTGTAATCTTTGATGAAAATTTTATGCTTAACTCTATTTTGAAGTCTACTACATCAGATGAAAGTGGTAATGTCAATAAACAGGTGGAGTTGCAAAATACTTTTGATGAAAGTGACTTACAACACCAAGGTGGAGAAGACAACATGTTGCTACAGAAGTTGATATGTCAGAATCTTCTAGTCATCAATCTCAATCATCAAAAGCACATCAGCAGAGTATAGCTCTTGATAGAGCTAGAAGAGTTAGTGTACGTCGGGCCTCCAAGGAGGTATGGTTTTGAGGATATGGTGGGTTTTGCACTGCAGGTCGTTGAAGAGGTGGATACTCATAAGCATTGATACGCTCAAGTTATACGTAGTATTTACGTTACTTTGGGTGCACTTTGCTAAGGGTTTGATTGTAATTGTTAACATTCGTGTTTTATTTAACTCTTAGCGGAAGTTCGGAGTTTTGCGAGATAAGTTGTGTTAATGTCATGTATTCCGAGCTTCCAAGGTGAAGTGCATTTGAGCCGAGCAAAGCCCAAGCATCACCGCAAGCCCAAGCATCACCGCAAGCCTAAGCATCACGACAAGCTCGCCAAGCCAGGCTCTCGTGAGCATCGCATGCCCAGCAGCCTCGCCCAAACAGCACCGCAAGGCCCAGCCGCATCATCACCCAGCAGGCTCGATGCCCAGCTCTCGCGCATGCTCGCAGCAAGCAGGACCGAGGCAGCTCGCACCTCGCGAGCTAGGTCGCACCTCGCGACCTGCCTGCTCGCGACTCGCGAGGTCCTTCGCACCTCGCGACCTCTTGGCCTGCCCCAGCTCTTCAGCTCGTGTTGGAGGCAGCAACTCTTCGCACGGTGCGACCTACTTCGCACCTCGCGACCCCTAGGTCGGTGTAATTGTCGGCTGATTTTTGAGCTTTAGTATAAATACTAAACTTGTTTTTGGACCTAGGGGGCAGCGACCACAAGGAGAGGGAGTCTCCAAAACTCCACTCCTCTCTTGTTGTCTTCTCTTTTTAGTTTTTATTTTCTAGTTTAGTTTTTGTAGATTTCAATTATGGGATTGGCTTATGCTATGCCGATTGTAGCTTGAACCGTTCTTGAACGAGATTAATATGGAGCTTCAAGCATTATTGTGAGATCTTTCCTCTCTATTTAGTTTCTTTGATTATGGTTTAATTTCTATGCTTGCTTTCTATGATTTTTGCATAATTATGCTAGGAACGTTCCTAGTTTGATTGTGTAATTAATCTAATGCTAGATTTAAGAATAGAATCAGATTGTTTTATTCTTTTATCAATTGGTAGCAAACTAGGGAGTAACTTAGATGCAGATCGTCTTGGTTATTTCTTGGGGAAATTGAATCAACCGTTGAATGTTTATCGCTTGTATGACGTTAGCGTGTCCGGTTGATTCTCTCGTGTTTATTCTTTGCTATTGGATTGAACTTAGACGCGATCGGACTAGGTTATCCTTTAGTTAGGGTTTTATAGTCATGCTGATTGTGCTATTCAACTAAGAATAAGGAGAATGCGAGATTAGTTCTCGACAATTGATAATTATGGAAATAATTAGAGTGGAGGTTCAAGGATCGATAATGAATTGAAGTGGATGTTAATCGGATTCAAGATCTTCCCATATTGATTTCTCATCTTGTTTATATATATGCTAGTTAGTTGTAGTTTAGTTATAATCTACTTGAAACCCCCCTTTGTTATTATTATTAGGTTTCTCGGTCCTTTGCTTAATCTAGGTTTTGAATCCCGCTAAGTATTAAACTCGTCCCTGTTTCCCTGTGGATACGACCCCTACTTCCATTATACTAGCTTAGTGTAAAAGAGAGTAGGAGAAATTTTATCTTTGGCCGGGTGCGGTGCACAACGACACATCCGCGCCCGCCAAATTTTTGGCGCCGTTCTTGGGGAAACGGTGTTACTTGTTTGTATTTAGCGTGATTTTTGGATGGTATTGCTTGTGCTCTTTGTTTTTGGTTGGCCACTCATATAAAGAATTCCCTTTTTGTTTGAGTTTCTAGTTTTCATCTTCCATTGAGCTCTATGTATTTCACTTTTGTATTTTGGACAAGAAGCATGGAACTTGTTGCTTAAACTCTCTTGGGAATGGTTGATTGAAGCTTTTGACGGTTTATTGTAAGATTTACTCTATATCTTGGTTATTGTCTAGCTTTAAATATTTATATTAATGGTCATGACTTGGATTAGCTAGGAGTACTACTAGTTGATGTTTGTTGTTGACTTAATGCTAGGTTTTGGATATAATCTGATGTTATATGCTCAACCATGTTGTAGTAAGCTAGGTATTAACGATGCATTGCAAGAGTTCTTCTCAATCAATTTTGCAGGTACTTGAAGTGGAGATTGACATGGAACCACCATTGTCACACATGGAGCACAACCCAATGATTAAGCTTAAGGTACTAAGTCGAGCTAACGACTTTAAAAAACAGCGCTTCTCAGGAGGCAACCCGAGATCCCTTTTATTTTCTTTCTTTTCCTTTATTTCTCATCAAATTTCCACCACCACAACAAATTTTATTTCACCCACCGCCCACCCACTAAAAAAAAAAAGATCCACAACCAATCTTAATCCACTTGGAACCAAAATCCACAAAAGAAAACCCGTTGGGAGGAGTTCAATAGCTAGGAGTTGGTACAACTAGAGGGTTGAGATCGTTAATGTATCTTTTCGATCTCTTAAGCTAGGTGCAAATCTCAAAAATTTAAAAATTTAAATTTGTCATTTGTTTGAGTGATTCGAGGGAGAGGGTTGTGAGTTGAGTTATGAGATTTGAGTTGGTGTTGCTAAGAAATTTGAGTTTGACGGATTGCTTTTCATGAGTTTTGAGCATTCGATCTTCGATTTACCCGATTGTCGGTTTCCCCCCCATTTTCAGTTTACTTTTTCTTTTAATTGTCGACACATTGAGGACAATGTGTAGTTTAAGTAGGGGGGAGGGTATTCTCATTCTCATGTATCAATGTTGTATATATTACTTTTAATTTGAAATTGAAATGAAAAATGAAAAAAAAATTAAATAAAAAAAAAATATTAAAAAAAAAGAAATGATGATGAAGTGAATCCCGCTGAGTTGAAAACCCGCATGGGCGGGCGACTCGGGCAAAATTGGGGGCTCGGATAGGTCGAAAACCCGAAAGGGCGGCCTATGCAAAAAAAAGAGCTAGTTGAGCGGGTGAGTTTTGTGAGCCGGAAAAAGAAGAGAGATGAAAAAAAATGTGAGAAGCTAGGATGAAAACCCGAAAGGGCTCCTAGGCAAAATGAGAGATGAAAGAGAGAATTATATACTTTGAAAACTCATTTGCCGGAGATGGTGTCATAAGGTGGAAAGCGTTTTCGGGTTGGGTTGGTTATTTCATCCTTGATTTTGTGAAGATTTATTTTGGCTTTCACATTCTTTTGGTTGATTGTTTGTTTTTGGGAGTAAGCATGGAATTTATCCCTTTTTGTCTTTGTTCCATGGCTTGCTATTTTAAGTTAGTTGTTGTAGTAGTAGGTCATCTTTTGAGGTTTGGGAGAGCTGATAGTTTAGTGTGTCATGAGCTGACATTTTGAAACTTGTTGGTGTCGCTGGTTATTATTGTTGTCGCGTCTTTGTATATTTCAGGTGAGCTTGAATCTAAGTGTGGGGGAATCATCATCCCTTACGTTTAGGTTTTGAGCGGATGTTGTTAAGATGTGATGATGATGATGTAGTTAATGGGGAGTGTAGGTTGGTGTCGTTAGCTTGGGTGATGATTTATTTGGTGATCCTCATTTTGAGTTTACTCGAGGTCGAGTAAAGTTCAAGTGTGGGGGTATTTGATACGCTCAAGTTATACGTAGTATTTACGTTACTTTGGGTGCACTTTGCTAAGGGTTTGATTGTAATTGTTAACATTCGTGTTTTATTTAACTCTTAGCGAAAGTTCGGAGTTTTGCGAGATAAGTTGTGTTAATGTCATGTATTCCGAGCTTCCAAGGTGAAGTGCATTTGAGCCGAGCAAAGCCCAAGCATCACCGCAAGCCCAAGCATCACCGCAAGCCTAAGCATCACCACAAGCTCGCCAAGCCAGGCTCTCGTGAGCATCGCATGCCCAGCAGCCTCGCCCAAACAACACCGCAAGGCCCGGCCCGCATCATCGCCCGACGAGGCTCGATGCCCGGCTCTCGCTCATGCTCGCGAAAGCGGGGACCGAGGCGGCTCGCACCTCGCGAGCTAGGGTCGCACCTCGCGACCTCCGCTTGCTCGCGACTCGCGAGGTCCTTCGCACCTCGCGACCTCTTGGCCTCGCCCCGCCTCTTCGGCTCGTGTTGGAGGCGGCAACTCTTCGCACGGTGCGACCTACTTCGCACCTCGCGACCCCTAGGTCGGTGTAATTGTCGGCTGATTTTTGAGCTTTAGTATAAATACGAAACTTGTTTTTGGACCTAGGGGGGCAGCAGCTACAAGGAGAGGGAGTCTCCAAAACTCCACTCCTCTCTTGTTGTCTTCTCATTTTAGTTTTTATTTTCTAGTTTAGTTTTGTAGATTTCAATTATGGGATTGGCTTATGCTATGCCGATTGTAGCTTGAACCGTTCTTGAAAGAGATTAATATGGAGCTTCAAGCATTATTGTGAGATCTTTCCTCTCTATTTAGTTTCTTTGATTATGGTTTAATTTCTATGCTTGCTTTCTATGATTTTTGCATAATTATGCTAGGAACGTTACTAGTTTGATTGTGTAATTAATCTAATGCTAGATTTAACACTAGTGGAAAAAAACGCAAGGGCTGCGTTTTTAAAAAAACGCAGCCCTTAATAGTGAAGGGCTGCGGTTAGCCCAAAAACCGCAGCCCTTTAGAATAAGGGCTGCGGTTTTTGGGCTGACCGCAGCCCTTGATGGGCCCAAATATAAAATAAACGACCCTTACCACACGCACAAAAGCCACTTACCTAAATTTCTCAATCGTCTCCCTCTCTCACCTCTCCCTCCCTAACCTCTCTCTCACTGCCGCCTCTCTCCTATTCAGCGCCAAATTCCCACTCGAATTCCCCGGCGACGCTCACTCTCTCCAACTCCGGCGACACCTGCGAAGATTTCCCTCACTCTTTATCTCCTCAACCGCGCCTCCTTCCCTCACTCTTCTCCTCCTTTCATCTTCGTCGCGCGACCACCGGTTGATGCTCTCATCAATGACCTCGCCGGCGCCGGTATCATCGCTCAACTCATCTATGGCCTCTCTTCTCTAATTTTAACTCTTTTTTGTCATTGTTGGTTTGAAATTAGGTTAACACTCAGCAGCAAACGGATCGAAATCCTAACAAGGCGAAGACCAAAATTGGAACTCTTGAACAATTTTGGAGCTTTTCTTCCAAATTCCAATCCTCTATGCATTTTAAACCCCAAATTGCTGCTGAAGTTATTCAATTTCACGTTCTTCGATGGGTCGTCCTCGTGCAGTTTTTTCGCTCCAGTGATGATGATCCCGCCCAAAGGTCTGTCTATTCTCACTCCTAATTTTTCAAGCAAGCCTTTTTTTTTGTGTGGTGAAAAATAACTAATTATATCTTAGGTTTTTTATAAAAAAAAATTATTGTGATGAGATTTGGTGATGGTTTAGGTTGTGAAACATGAAGGATGGGGAAGGCTGTATGGAGGGATTAACTCCATCTTTAGTTGGTACTACCGCTTCTCAGGTGATTTTTTTTGTTGTTTTGTTGGTGATTTCTGTTGGTAGTAGTTACTGGTACTGTGAGATAGTGAAATTGTGTTCTTATATTGTTTTGATGCAATAGTGATACAAATTTGGGTTGGTTGAAGAACGAAATTGTTTGTGTTACTTGAAAAATCTATGCACAACAATTATGTATTACTATTATGTATGAGCCAGAGGTTCATGAGCTAGGGTATGATTTTGCAATTTTGGTTCTCAAATAGGATGGAATTGAAGGCCGTTGATCACATAGCATAGTATACAACAAATAACAGCACAACAAGTGTACTATGGTAAATCCTTTATATATTTTAAATCTTTTTTTCTTTTAAAATAAACTGTAATTTCTATTGATGGCTTCTGATTGAGCCATTGATGTGTAGCCTAAAGTCCCAAGACTAGGTTGTGATTGAAAAATGATTATACATGTAGTTTTCGATAATGAAATAAGGTTCTTCAGTTTTAGGACTCAGGTAATAACTTCTGCTGTGTTCGAGTCATAATAAAACTTACCTTGGTTGCGTTTAGTCCAAATATCATTTATAAAATTCAACTTATGGAATGTGTTAGGCATTTAGATTTTTCTATTCTTGTTTCCTTGGTATGTCTTGTCTTAGTCTTGTATATACATGTCTGTAGAGGCTTAGCAGGTTCCTATGCTTGGGAGTAACCCATAGTTTGTTGTTTGAACTTTGGAGGTTGATGATGCTAAAGAGTTATTGTGGCTGAGAAACTCTTTAACTTTTTTATGGACAGAGTTCAGTGCAACCTTGTTAAGTGAAACCTTTTTTATTGTCGTTGTTGTATTGTTCTTGTTTGTTTTGTAGGGGAAAGTTGTAGCTCATGGTAAAACTTTGGATGTTATTTGAGTTGTAATATGTGAAACTAATACATTGAATGCGATATCATCACATAACTTCTCACTGAGCTAGAAATGTTATTTCTATTTGAGTAGGAGTATTTTGTTTCACAATGAGCATTGCATATTTGTATTTCTAGATGAGTAAAACATTTCGAAACAAATTAACAATGTGGAGGGGTGGGGAAGAATTCCTTAGATTATTACTTGTTGCCATGGTTCTCTCTCTCTCTCTCTCTCTCTCTCTCTCTCTTTTTTTGTTTGATTTCGTCTTGTTGGTTTCTATGGGATTCAACATCTCCACTAAACTTACGATGGTCCCCGTACGCTTTCTCTTTCATTAACTAATACTATGCCTATCTCCCTATATCTATCTATATTAATTCTCAACAGTGACGTCCTAGTATTTTTGTAAGCTATTACTCCTAATTATACTAATTTCTTGAGTATTTCGTAAGTATTCATGAGACACTGGATTTTGTTGTGATGCAGCGTCACTAGTATTGGGGAGGATTTCAGTTGGATCTCGTAAACCGCCTCCTGTTGCTAGGAATGGATTGGATGATCTTTTGGCATCTGCTGATCGCGGAAAGCATGATTATGACTGGTATGCACCCTCGCATCTTTCTATCTTCATTCTAATTTCCTTCCTCAATCTCTTACTAAATGCTACAATAATCCAACATTAACACCTTTCAATAAATATGTACCTAGAATGGACAAGTTGAGTGCATCCCCGGGAGATATCATCGGCCCTCTTTAGCCTTATGTTTAATCAATAAATGTTTTTGGTGCAGCTCAACAAGACAGACACTAGTGCCAAGCATATACATTTCGAAACATCTACTGTGTCATAGTCGGAACGCTTGGACTCCTTTTCTTGGCATCACTCATTACAAATATGCAAGTTAGTTCTAGTAAATTAAGGCTTATTGCAGAATATAAGGCTTGTATTTCTTTATCAAGGTCTCTCATTTTGTAGTTGTTCCCTGTTTCTACTTCGTTCTTACTTGTTTTAGAGGAACTTGCTATCTACCACTGCAAGACTAGAAGAGTGGCGACTCAAAAGAAATGACATTGAAGAAGAAGTCAAACGCCATTTGTGTCTCAACCTTGTCCGTCAAGTAAGATTTCGGTCTTTTCTCTTTAGAAAATCCTCATCCAAACTTATATGAACTTATTCGTCCTCATTTATACTTCATATAACTCGTAATTTACCAATCGCTACTATTATGACATTTCCTCCACTTCACTTAAAAAAAAATAGAATTAAGATCGGTAATTATCGGTTTTAATTAGTTAAAATCAATTTAATCGATACGAATGATTTCGGTTATGCAAAAATCAGGTGACGTGAACATGACCTTTGCAATAGCTTCTTGCACTTCAGCTACCATATTGATTCAAATATATACCTTCTACTAAGATCAAAATTTTGTTTGCAGACGAGTTGACACTAGACGTGATATGTGAAAGATTAGTGCCTGCCCATTATACTGAAGGCACATTCCTTGTACGTGAAGGTGACCCTGTGGGTGAAATATCTTTCATCATTCGCGGTCAACTTGATTCCTATACCACAGATGGTGGCCGAACTGGGTTCTTCAGTTCTTCTCAAATCGATCATGGTGGTTTTACGTGGTGAGGAACTCGCTCATATGGGTACTTGATTCATGTCCTCATGACACACTACCACCCTCAACTCGAACAATCACCATCTCTAATGTTGAAATATTCTGCCATACAGCAAAGGATCTAAAATTTGTAGCTTCACAGTTTCCTACACTGCACAGTAGAAACCTGAGACACAAGTTGAAGTTGTACTCACAACAATGGCGTATGTGGGCTGCATGCTACATACAAGCTGCTTGGCTACGTTACAAGAGACTTCATTATATTTTCTCTATATTTGTGTAAAAAAACATAGTTTGTAATGGAGAATGATATTTTTATATATATATAATTGTTTGGGAAACTTAAGTGCAAAAAAATGCAAAAAAAAAAAAAATTTTATTTTTTATTTTTTTTGGGCCATAAGGGCTGCGGTTAAAAACCGCAGCCCTTCCCAAATGCCAAGGGCTGCTAGTCCAATGGCTGCGGTCAAAAAACGCAGCCCTTAGGCCCCTTTTGACCGCAGCCCTTGGGCTTTTTTCCTCTAGTGTAAGAATAGAATCGGATTGTTTTATTCTTTTATCAATTGGTAGCAAACTAGGGAGTAACTTAGATGCAGATCGTCTTGGTTATTTCTTGGGGAAATTGAATCAACTGTTGAATGTTTATCGCTTGTATGACGTTAGCAGGTCTGTTGATTCTCTGTGTTTATTGCTGCTATTGGATTGAACTTAAACGCGATCGGACTAGGTTATCCTTTAGTTAGGGTTTTATAGTCACGCTGATCGTGCTATTCAACTAAGAATAAGGAGAATGGGAGATTAGTTCTCGACAATAGATAATTATGGAAATAATTAGAGTGGAGGTTCAAGGATCGATAATGAATTGAAGTGGATGTTAATCGGATTCAAGATCTTCCCATATTGATTTCTCATCTTCTTTATATATATGCTAGTTAGTTGTAGTTTAGTTATAATCTACTTGAAACCCCCCTTTGTTATTATTATTAGGTTTCTCGGTCCTTAGCTTAATCTAGGTTTTGAATCCCGCTAAGTATTAAACTCGTCCCTGTTTCCCTGTGGATACGACCCCTACTTCCATTATACTAGCTTAGTGTAAAAGAGAGTAGGAGAAATTTTATCTTTGGCCGGGTGCGGTGCACAACTACACATCCGCGCCCGCCAGCCATCCACCTGCAAGGAAGTTGTTTCATGTAGTGAGTTTGCACAATGGCTCGCTGCAATGGGAGATGAGATGGAGTCACTTCAGAAGAATCATACTTGGGATATAGTCAAACAACCTAAGGAGATGAAAACTGTTATTGTAAGTGGGTCTTCTAGAAAGGATGGATTTTCAATTGCAGAGGGTATTAATAAAGCCCGGTCTATTGCAAGAGGGTTCACGCAGAGAGAAGGGGTTGACTATAGCGAGAATTTATCACTAGTAGTCAGACATACTTCCAACAGAGTGGTACTAGCAATAGTTGCACATCCAAACATAGAACTTGAGCACCTAGATGTGAAGACAACTTTCTTGCATGAGAGTTGGAAAAGGAGATTTATGTGACTAAAGTAGATGGGTTCCAAGTACCTGGCAAAGAAGACTTTGATTGCAAGCTGAAGAAGTCCTTATATGGACTAAAGTAATGTTTGAGACAACGGTAAAAGAGGTTTACAATTACATGATTGAGCTAGGCTGCACCAGGAGTCCATATGATTGTTGTATTTATCATATAACAAGCTTAGAGATGATTTGATGACCTATGAGATTTTGTATGTAGATTATATGTTCATAGTTGCAAAATCTAAGTCTGATTCAAATGTTAAAGGTCTTCTTAGTGCTAAGTTTGAAATGAAGGATTTGGCTGCTCCACAGAAAATATTAGGTACGGAAATCTATAAGGAGAAAAGTCAGAAGAAGCTTTTCTTGTCATAGAAAAGCTACATCTAGAAGATATTATCCAGTTTGGGATGTCATTAGCTAAACCTATAAATACTCTTAGGGCTGCTAATATTCATTTGTCTTTTGCTTTTGTACCTCAATCTCGAGCTGAGAAGGAGTATATATGTCTAGAGTCCCATAAACTAGTGCAGTAGGAAGTCTTATGTATGTTGTGGTCTACACTAGGTATGATCTTGAATATGTTGTTAGTGTTGTTAGTAGGTTCATGGGGAAACCTGGAAAGGAGCATTGGCAGGCTATGAAGATGAGTTTTTTGTTACCTTGAAGGTATGTATGATGGTCTTATTAATGGGAATGATACACCATGTTTAGTAATTGGTTATTCTGATTATGATTATGTTGTAGATATTGACGATATGAGGTCTGTAATTGGTTATGTATTTATTGTTGGTGGTTTTGTTGTTAGTTGGAACACAATTTTGCAGGTTGGAACACAATTTTGCAGGCTACAATTACTTTGTCTACTACTGAAGTAGAGTACATGGCGTTGACAGAAGCTGCTAAAGAGGGAATATGGTTAAAAGGACTAGTTAGCTAGTGATCTTAGTCTACATCACGATCAGGCTATTGTGTATTGTGACAGTTTGAGTGCAATATCCCTAGCCAAGGATCAAATCCATCATAAGAGGACTAAGCTCATAGATGTGAGATATCAATTTCTAAGAGGTGAGAAAAGAATTAAGGTGATATAAGTAGGTATTGCTGATAATCCTGATGATATGTTCACCAATACAAGCCGGTTCTGCATAGCAAGTTCCATCATTATTCAGACTTGCTCAATGTTTTAAGCTCTAAATTTGTCCCTTAAAAGCATTTTGAGGAAAGGGGAAAACCTGGGTACATTAGGCAATTTTTTTTGCATTTGGTACATTTGTTATCTATGAGAGAATCCAAGTCAAGGTGGAGATTTATTGAAATATGACTTAAATTATCTGGCGTTAGGTTTAACCAAGCACGAGGGTCTTGTTGTTTTGGTTAGCGAGTCAGGGTGCAAAGCTGAAATACCCTGGTAAGGGCATGGAGGCAACGTCGCTGAAGTTTTCGGTGTATGTGGTTTAGTAAACATAATTTGTTTTGGTTTCTCCTCTGTGGACGTAACTAACACATTGTTAGTGAACCACGTTAAATTCGTGTGTCGATTGTTCTTTAATTCTTCATAGCTTTATTTGTTTCGTTATAATACACCATTTATATATCAGATCGAGATTTTGCTTCTTTAACTTCTTCGCGGAAATCTTTTATCAATACAAGATTATACAAATGAAACTTTTGAAAGAAAATGCGGGGTGTGGTGAGTAGTTATATAGGACATTGTTACTTGTGTAACATCGTCTCCAAAATTGTTAGCTCAATTAGATTTTACAAGTTGGGGGGTTACTTGAGATAGGGGTACAAACTTGAGGGTCATTCCGAAAAATAGCCTAAAAAACAGGATTAACTCATAATTTCTTGAGCATAATTATATCAAAACTCAATCCACTAAAGTGGGAATTCTTTTTTACAATTATCTTTGAGCCAGTCCAAGGTTAAAAAAATTACATAAGACAGTAAATGGGATTTACATCTTCCTAATTGCAATAATTTGTGGGCATGAACCAATGTAACATCAAATAAGAGAAACATGCCAACTATTCGCCATCTCTCAATCTCTGTCATGAAGTTATTACATCTAGTAGGCTACTTTCATGATCAACTTATACCTAAATATGTAAAATACAAGGGATTCAACTATACCTGTTCATGAAGTAGAGGCAGTGAAAATGATGTTCGCTTCTTTCTCTCTCGTTACTCCCACCAATGTCGATTCACTTTAAATATAGGAATGTTTTCCAGCAACAACTTCTCCGTATTCTTAGTGCAATAGCAAATATATATTCTCACTGACCTAATTAACTGTCACCCCTTATGAATATATATTTAATATGCATTGTGAATTCTAGGACTTCAATTAATGAAGAGGGTGAAAATTGCCTATTTTTGAATTAAATTATACGTTAATTTGAATGTATACCTGAACTTTTTTATGTTACATTACTATAGTTTTAGGTCCCGTTTAAAAGGGTGTACTTACCTAACAAAAAAATTTATTGACATATTGATGTTTACATTTGAAAGGATTCCTGCAAGCGAAAGAAACTTCATACTAACCAACATAAAAACGGACGTATAAAGTGTATACATGCCTTTAACTATATGTTATTAATTTTTTAGTAATTGAATTCAATTCTAGGAGTTATGATTGAAAATTTTTTTTTTTCCTTTTTTTTTTTTTTTTTTTTATTTTTTTTTTTTTTTTTTATTTTTAATTTTAAATTTAAAAAATTTTTTTTTTTTTTTTTTTTTTTTTTTTTTTTTTTTTTTTTTTTTTTTTTTTTTTTTTTTTTTTTTTTTTTTTTTTTTTTTTTTTTTTTTTTTTTTTTTTTTTTTTTTATTTTTTTTTTTTTTTTTTATTTTTTTTTTTTTTTTTTTTTTTTTTTTTTTTTTTTTTTTTTTTTTTTTTTTTTTTTTTTTTTTTTTTTTTTTTTTTTTTTTTATTTTTTTTTTTTTTTTTTTTTATTAATTTTTTTTTTATTTTTTTTTTTTTTTTTTTTTTTTTTTTTTTTTTTTTTTTTTTTTTTTTTTTTTTTTTTTTTTTATTTAAATTTTTTTTTTTTTTTTTTTTTTTTTTTTTTTCTTTTAAAATTTTTTTTTTTTTTTTTTTTTTTTTTTTTTTTTTTTTTTTTTTTAACCCTTTTTTTTTTATTTATTATTTTTTTTTTTTTTTGGGGGGGGGGGGGGAGTGGGCATTACCTTTTTTTTTCTCCGTTTTTAATATATATATAGATAAACAAAGATTCATGTCTGAGTGTCATTTAGATTTATTGTCATTTGCGCGTCATTATAAGTTAATTAATACAGATGTTATGCCTAAGTAATGGCGTACGAACCTATTCCCTTTTTTACAAGGATTGTTAAGAAATCAATATAAACAACTAACTCTCAATATAGCCAATTTACAAAATAGAGAGCTAGATAAATCATACGAATTCAGCAAAACAAGAAAGGGCCTCCTCTCCCCTATTTTCTCTCTTCTTTCTCCTCACCCACAAAACCCTAATTTTCCACCTAGGGGCTACCGCCACCCTTTTGGGCGGTGGTAAGCCCCTTTTTCTCCTTTTGTTACTAGTTTTTTATGTTAATGTTTCTAATAAACTTCAGTCTTTCTCTAATGGAGAGTTTTTCTACCCATTTATTGGGTTATATCTACCCATATATTGGGTTTTATCTCTCTCCATGTGAGAGTTTGGAGACTTTGTTTTTGGGTTTTTATGTAATTCAAGAGGTTGATTTGTTGATTGAAATTTGTGCGGGGTTGCAACAGATGTCAGTACTTCGTTTACAATCACTTGAATTGAATCCAGTTCTACTTCAAAACTACAAAAGATCGATAGACCCCCTTGCAGAAGGCTGCATCAGACAGCGATGTGAAAGACAAGGGTTTTCAGAAGTGTTAGATCTACTCAACGATCATGGTTTTGTCATATTAGAATTGTATTTATTTCACTTTGATATGTATTTGTTTAGTTTTGGCTTCTATTGTAGATGTCGTATGACTTTGAATCAATGAATTAATTTTTAATTTCAAAAAAAAATATATATAAACAACTCGTGCCCAATCTATATATATATCTAAAACCCAAAGCAAGCAAATGCCACATGTTCGCCCCCCCTCCCAAACAAATGATATAAATTGTAATCAACAAAAATGTATGTGTGAAGACTCGAACCCGCAACCTCTCATTTGAAATACGAAGACACTAACCAACGATTCTACAATAGCTTTTTGGTTTCTATTGGAAAAACAAATCTATATACATCTAAGATTAGGAATAGACCACCAACAACGATGAGACCAAGGAGCCAAAATACTGGCCGACACCCATTCCCAATCAACAAAACAGCCATGTCCAAAATGTTGGCCAGCTTCCATCACCCCCTATGAATTGGATTAATAGACCAGAGGCAGGAAATAACATGCATTTTTGGCAGCATCATATGTCATCGCAAAAGCAGCTCAGGCCATGGTACCAAGCTAAGACACCACCTCCACTTTTCATTCAATTTAGTAACTGCTGCACAATTAAAAGCCCCACAATTACAACTTTTCAAACTTTTTAAAAAAAAAAAAGCTTTTCAAATTTTTATAACCTGCGTAATTAACACTACTACACCGTTTCATTGCATCGGTTGTATTCTTACACATCAACCTACGTCAAAAAAGATTGTATTATATTTTTTATAAGTAATTATATATCTATATATATGTACTCTCTTGACACCGAGGTTACACTGATGAATAATTCATGTTATAATTTATTATGTAGAAAATTTAAAAAGAACTCGAAGATCATCTAATTTCCTAAGCACAATCCAATGTCTATAACTGTTTTTTTTCCACTTTTCTCAAGTGTTTGATTTAACACTTCAAATTCACATTGATAAATGATTAGGGGCATCGCCCGAGCCAACAACTAGTTATTGATCTATAATTCGACCTATTGGCTATACTCAAGATTTCCATAGAATCGGACCTCAATGAAATTGGCCTGCACCATGATGATATGTTCCAAAATTATTGCGAGTAATATTGATTTTCATAATGATAATAACTTATATGATAATTGGCACAACTACGACCCAACCAATTTATGAAATGAACAATCACGAAATCGAAATGAAAGACTATCACCAAGATATAATCCAAAACATATGGCCCATTCTTCACCGTCTCTAATAACAATATAAGAAACCCCTTCTAGAAGCAAAAGGATGTGCTAATAAAAAACACTATATTCATAGAACTATATGTAACGGTTGTGAAGTGTAGTCAAAACAAGACAGCCTTTAGACAAGTAATTTCTTTACTTTTCAAAATGGAAAATGTAAGTTAAATAAGAATAGAGTTGACAATGAATATGATAAATTAAACTCATAAAATGTTTTGTAATACAGTTAGGAATGCAATCAAGTTAATTAGTTTACCATGAAAACAAGCTAAGTCACACATGATTGCCAACGAGAAGTTATTGTTAGTTAATATATTGTACAGCATGTTTGGATAAAAATTTAGGAGTGAAGGGGGAGGGAATGGAAGAAGACATTAATAAGCACTTTTTTGTTTGGAAAATGCATAAAAGGAGGAAGAGGAAGGGGGGAGAACTTATTATGATTCGCTAGCTCACATTCCACCGGTTCATTTCTCATTTCACCTTGCTAGAGATCGACAAACTTGTGCGTAAGTTATGCATGGACCAATTGATACATTGTCGAAGAGCATTTGAAGCAGTAACCCCCATAGTCTTTTCCTATACATGATCTTCCAATTTGTGCAGAATTAAATTGAGTGACTATTTGTTTCTATTCTCTTTCCAAATTCTCCCGATTTGGAGATATTTGTTTTTAGTTTTTAAGATTGAAAAACAATGAGTCCCTCCATTTCATTCTCGTTGATCTCCTTCCCTCCAAACTTCTATTTAACTTAGATGATACTTTTTAACAGTCCTCATCTAATGTCAACATATTATATGAAACGAACTTACAAGAACTTATTGTAAGACCATTGAAATTTATAAAAATTTTAAAGGTGAATTATTATTTATTTTCCAAAGGGATAACCTTATAAATGTCTAACAATAAGTTTTTTGTTGAATAATAATATATAATTCGTCAATAAAAGTTCATACGACATCTATAAAAGAATATGAAACTAACAAATACGTAATATACATATTGAATCGAATAAGGTTTCCTTCATCAAAGCTACATTGATTGAGTAAATCTTGCAATAATGCGGAATAATATATCTCGTTTAGATTGCTCAAGCATACAACCTTTTTCAAAGAGATGGTCTGACAAATTGTCGTAGTGGCAAGGACGATTGGATATGATCATCTGAGTGAATCTGCGATTACAAATAATTCTTTATTAACAAACCAAACGGAATTCAATCAAGGAATAATAAACTACTAGACAAACAAACAACGACTCCACCATAAGCAAACTAAGGATACTTAAGAAAGACAATCCACCATATTTATATACAAATGAACAATGAGGAATTACATGCATTATGTGTACATTTATTGAACTTAAAAGAGAATAACTGAATTAAAACTAAGGGAAAAGGTCATAAATTATACTATTTGTAGCTTGAAAGGACCAATGAAAGAGGAAACCTAAAGAGAGAGAAGAGAGGATAGCGGCTAGGATGTCGTGCATCATTTGACAAGTCTATCTCGATCTTTATGAAAGTTAAGTACACCTCAACTTAAATTGATTCTTATATAATACTCCAACCATTTCTTTTTAATTTACTCACCTCACTTTTGGGGAGAACCAAGGAGGAAGTACAAAAGTATGAGAGAGAAATTGAAAAGATGGAGAGGGAAACTGAAAAGTGAGAGAGATAAAATATTAAAAAGTGGATGACATGGGTGGAAAAAGAGGAGAAAGTAGAAGAGACATGTTACTAATAATAGAAAAAGTAACAGTGTGTAGATTAAAAAGAAACAGACCAAATAGAAAAGTGTATAGATTAAAAAGAAAACGGATGGAGTAGCAACAAATATATAGTTTAGTTATGTTACACTTATTTAGTACAAGATACAACAGGGTGTGAAAATCTTTGATGTTAAAGACTTTGGAGATGAAGGTGTTATTTTAGCCCAAAGACATGGATTAGTTGAAAAAATTGACGATAAGGAAACCTAACTAATATAAATGACTTGGGTAACACAGTAAAAAAATCGTTGGTTGACGTGATAAATATGGAAGTTAAATACGTACATTATTACATACCAAGATCACCAACAAAGATGAAAAACTTTTCTACCATAATATCTAAAGATAGAAAAAATAAGGATGGTAAAAAAAAATAAAAGATAGAAAAAAAATGTGTCGTGAGAAACCAACAAAAGTGACTGCCCATCCACAACCCTAAAACCCAACCTACTAACTTTCTTATTCTGTTAACCCTTTTCTTCTCCCTCCTTTTATACCTTGCCCTATACTTCTCTTTGGTGCACTTAAATTTTCTCCCCAAATAACTTCTTATTCTCTAGTTTAATTTAAAAGTCAAAAGAAACAATCATAACATAACATAGCATAACATAACATATTTTCTTATCACCAACCAAAACAATAATCTCTAAAATTAATTAAAAGCAGATCAAGCACACTAATGGAGGATTCTGGTGGAAATTCAAGTGATAATGAGATGAAATCGTCCAGTAGCTGCCCAAGAGGCCACTGGAGACCAGCTGAAGATGAAAAGCTTCGGAAACTCGTCGAGCAATACGGTCCACAGAATTGGAACTCCATAGCTGAAAAGCTCCAAGGAAGATCAGGTATACATATATATGTTCATGATCAACTTATTCAACTGCTTAATATTTCCCACCCTTATTAATTTTTTTTAAACACCTCTTTGTTTTTTTTTTCATGTTTTGAGACTATTAATTTGATTTTGGGAGTTTGATCTTTATCAAGGAATCTCATGATACTGTTGTCTTGCTTATTACTTTTTTTCTTTTCACATAGATGTACATATTCATTTCTAACGTATGAAATGGACACAACATCAGTTTGTTTGGGATTTTCTTTTTTTATGAAGTTAATCTGTAGGATTACTAAATATGCATGGGGTTGATGTAAATTTTAAGCATCCTAGCTAGGTTTTTAAAATACAATAATTTTGGAGAGATAATAATCCTTTTCCCTATAACTGCTAAAGATGAAGACAGGTATTTATTTCCAAATAATCCACTTAAATAGAGGAGTTAAACATGTCTTGATAAAAAACCCTATATAATTTTTTTCTATCTAATTAAACAGGTAAGAGTTGTAGGTTGAGATGGTTCAATCAATTAGACCCAAGAATCAACAGAAAGCCTTTCACAGAAGAGGAAGAAGAAAGGCTTTTGACCGCCCACCGGATCCATGGGAATAAGTGGGCCCTCATATCGCGGCTATTCCCTGGGAGGACTGATAATGCCGTCAAGAACCACTGGCATGTCATCATGGCTAGGATGCAAAGGGAACGCTCGAAGCAACAATCGAGTAAGAGAGGCCTAATTACCTCTAGTATTTCGTCTACCACCTCATCAACTCATCATGATTTTCTCTCTAAAGCTCAAAAATCTCAAAACAATAATTATGGTAGCCTAAAGAGTGATAATCAAAGAATGTTCAAATTCCAACAACATTCAAACAAGGAGAGGAAGCTTATTACTAGTAGTAATGGTAATACTAGTACAATGGCATGTTGGAGTTTTTCGCCACCAATTATGAGTATGGAGAAATATAGGGCATCTTCATCAACTTCAACACAACCACAATGTTTACTAGGAAATTGGCTAGGAAATAGTACAAGTAGCTCAATATTTGAGCACTCAAATGGTTTTACTACTTCAAGATTTTGTGGCTCTTCTAGTATATTATTGGATGGGAGTCAATGTGGAGGGTTTAGCTCATATGGGGTTAATTATTATTCGGACCAAAACAAGGTTGTACCTTCTTCTGGTTATGTTCCATTACACGGCCAGAGCCAGACAACGACGACAACAACAAACACAATGAGAAGATCGTCATTACTTGAAAGATTGGAGAAAAAGGAGGAAGAAGAAGGAGAACGAGTGGATGGAGGTCGTGCAATGGTGACTACGACAAAGGAGATTAACTTCATTGATTTTCTTGGGGTGGGCATTTCTTCTTGATCAACCAATTCTCATATTTATTTAGTTTAACTTGAATTATATCCTTTGATCTATAAATTAAAAACCGGCTTATATGTAATAGCTGCCTTTCTGATATCCTCTCTTCTCTTTTGTTTTCCTTTTGCGTATGTGCAAATGCATGTAGATAGAGAGGGGTTAGTTAATCACTTAATTTATATAATTATGAGCTAGCTATGGCTAAATTAGATTATAGAAATGGTTTACTTGTTTGTTACACTAGTCAATCAAAACATTACAGCATTTACTTATATGATAATATAATGATGAGTTGGTTGATGATTTCTTTATGTATATTTATTCTTGTTCAGATAGCTAAAATTGAGTCTTAATACGTTTCTTTCTTGGCAATGAGATCAGAATAATAGGAAAATATACAAAACAGTTACACCATGATTTTCATCAACAAATATACTGTATTTGTTCACCTAAGTTTGATTGAAGTATGTTCAGTTTCACGTATACGTGTATATCCCAGTACAATAGCGGAATTATATTGTGAGCTACGTACATATAGCTGGTACGTACATGTCATATACATATCGATTTAGCCTGATCATTATACTAGTAGATGAAAACATTACCCTGTTTGTTGGTGTGTTGGTTGTTGATGTCATTTTCAATATACTTATGGGATCATTTAAATTGAAAAAATGGGGAAGCAATATATAAGTTGAAGACTTTTTTTCTTTTGATTAAAAATTTAACTATATTTATTTTCATTCCCGTTGTGATTTTGGTAGTACAAAAGTGAAAAAAATGTTTACCGCCCTTGAAAAATTATCTAAAACTAACCCGATTTTTTTTTGGTAATGTAGCTGATTTTTATTAAAATGGGGATGCAGATATTTCAATACTAAACTTGATAAATCTTTTTAGTACTATGTTTCTTGTAAGTTTGCATTTTACAAAAGGTTTTGAGAGCATTCATTCCACCTCTCAAATAAACACACAGTGCAACTATTATATAAGAGAGTTGTTCATCTCTAGAAGTAGTTTAGGTTTAGGGTACAAAAAAAGAATATCACAGGGTTAATAACGTAAAAATATGTTTTACTTGTTTTCTTGTAGTAAACTAGCAATGCATTACAATATTTTGCGTTTGTGTTTATGAGTTTGTTGAATGAGGTCACTTCATCTAGGTTACTAAATTTGAGTTGTATTGTGTTTGTTTCTTAGGGAAGTAATGAGAGAGAGAGAGAGAGAGAGAGAGAAGAAGAAGAAGAAAATGCTATGTTTTTCACTTTATATATTGGGTTACTAAGTAACTGAACATGGTTTGAACCCACTATTAGAAAAGCTAAGCTGGACCATTTCTACTTGTGTGCATGTCTCTGAGCACAAAGCAAAGACAAAGAAAGAGATGCTTAGCTGTCTTGAAGAAGAAGAATTAAATGGGTTACTATTTTAAGGCTTCGTTTGGCAATGTTTCGATGAGTGCATGCTTTGAATTCTCCTAAAACATACATCTTACTTTAAGGGGGGTCGGTAGAACCAATTTGAAGTTTTTGGCCTCGAATGAATTAATGATGTTTCACAACAATGGAGACAAAATTAATAAAGATCCTCACTTAATCACTCTGCTACTATCAAATTCATTATCAGTACGTAATATATACGAATAACCTTTTCATATTCATAATGATAGTTTTGTAAGTGAAATGAGTACATGATAGATCTTTGGATAGCATACACTCTTAAGATGAATAGGCATGTATCTGTACTAAATGCATGCTATAAGATTTGATCCCATGACATCAAACTTATATATTGTAGTCCTAACCCCTAAACCAAGTAATGTTTGGTGTCATAATTTTAAAGTAAAATATTAATAAAGAAAACTTATAATTACCCGGGGCGTTGCCCAGACCTAAAAACTAGTTAATATATTAAAAGTTTAAATTTTAGTCATTATTTTCTCTAAAAATATATTGTATTATTAAAATATTAAAAAAAAATTGCTTTGGGTGTATCCTAAAAAATTTCTTCCCTAAGCAAATAAAAAGAACTTATTACTTTTTATTAACTTTATAAAGATAAATTACAAACTTAAGAAATGACATAGAGTTTTCTAAGAAGGATCTCCTAACTATTTCAAATTTATCGTCAACTAAAGGGGAAAAAAACTATTCCCCCTAAAAATAAAAGATAACGAAAGAAGACAATAACCATTTTAAATTTATAAGTAACATCCCTCATCAAAGGCCTAGTCACATAAGACTTGGAACGAATAAAATCATGTCTTTATCATTATTAATGTTTTTGTACGTATGATACCCCTAAGCCCGATGTTACATTTTACATCTTTAGTATACTTGTTAAGATGAAACTCATATGCGAGTTTGATTCACATAGAAGGAGGGAGAGTAGTACCAATGATGGATATTGAAAAACTTTAGTAATATTTGAAACCATCTCTTTAGTTTTTTTTTGAGGGACTTATTCAGATTTCTATTATTTTTTGAGTAGTACCAAGAAATATAGATTGCAAAAAGTAATTATTACATTATTTTAGACAAATCAAGTAAATTACTGAATTAATTCCACGTATAGTTTGTAATTTGAAGAATTTCTTAAATTGAAGAATAAATCACTTTTAAATAAACCAAGTATATTACTTAATTAATGTACTTTATTGTTATAACCAAATTTTATGCCAACTTTGACTAAGAGGAGCCAAAAATTTAAATAATAGTACAATAAATAAAATTTTAATCTCAAACGGCAAACGACTAAATTTAATCTCTAAAACACATTTAATAAAACTTATATTTCAATTAAATAATCAAAATTAAAATATCAAATTACATTCAGTATCCGTCCCATTGCCTGATAAGAAAGCTAATTTGACCTCAAGATTTTTGATTTTTAAATGATACCCAAAATAAAATAATAATATCAAATTACATGGAATGATTATTACCTAGCGTATATTATCTTACCAAGCAAAATCATTATTTAAGTATGTGATTTTTGAATAAAGATATTTTGTCCCACTTTTTTGTGTATTATTTATGTGTCACTTGATTGTATTAGTTTATAATATCACTATGGCCTACTAATTTTAATTTTAATTTCAGCATACATTATAAACAACCAACAAAAAGAAGTGGCACATAAAGAATACAAAAAACGTGAGATAGAAGATTTGAATGGGTGATTTTTATATTAAAACTAGGGGCATTTTGGACGTTGGCACGTTGCTGCGAAGGACTAACCTTTAGCTGCTAGTGAACTTGAATTAGTTGAAATCTATTTCAAGAGTAGTAGTCAAAGTTGTCAGAGAAATCAATAACCGTGCCTGTACTTTTGGTGTTAGAACTCGACCTTTTTATCGTTTGACGGTTAAGAACTCGACATTTTGATATAGGAATCTAGGCATATTGTTATAATGTAGTGGCGCCGCCTAAGACGATGATTATGATGGAAACATTTTCATCTTTTGCGTGGTTTGCTGTTTTGTGCACCTAAGCAAGTAAATGATGAGTACATCAATTTGGAGCATTGCTTGATTGAAGTGTACAATTAAATATGACACTGATTTAATACCCACCAAGAAAAGTTGGATGCTTTATTTTGATTTATCATAATAAAATGATGATGTTAATGGATAAACTATTTGTAAATACCATGTTTAGTTGTCAAGATAAGTGTTTTGGTTTCGTGGGGTGATGAATCCCGATCAGTTAAGAAACCAACTTTTATACTTATTCAATTGATCACTTGCACATATGCACTTAAGTCACTTGCACGTATACACCGAGAAAAGCTTTTGGCCAAGCATCTATATGTTGACTTATCCGCCATCTGCATGAAATGGTCCAGAGCAACTTATCTAGAAGTTTACTTGTTCTTGCATAAAAGTTATTAGTAACAAACACTCTTTGTTTTATAAATAAGCAAACTTTAATTTCTCAATTTGATATTCAACGGAAAAATATAATTAATGACAAATAACATATAATAATTCGATAAAATAGACATGACTCATTGGCTCATTATTGCATTTAGAGGAAGTTTGGTTCATGAAATTTAGATATTGAGTTTGGAAATATGTAATGAATAAACCCCAACCCTTTAGGATTTAGGCATCCCGAAAAAAAAGAAAGGGGAGAAAAGGGAGGAGGGAATTTTTAAAAGGATTATCATCAAGTAAACATCTTTTTCTCATTCAAGCGTTACGTTGTCGACAACTGTTGTTGTTATTGAGTAACCTATAATACCCATTTTTGAATGGGGAATGGAAAATTATCATTAATATAACACCACACGACATCTACAACAATAACAACCCTTACATGAAAGATAATCTAAATCATTAATCTGAAAGTTTTCATCCATGCTACTAATATAAACGCTAGCTTCACGTCCGCTGTTGTGATATGGTAATATTTCAACCATAATCGATTTTAGATGGCTCAACATCGTTAAAGCCTACTGTAATAGTAACCCGTAATCTGACCTTCATCTTGATATTCTTGATTTTCAGCCATAGAGTACAATTTCCTATATCTTCAAAACAACGCTTCATCAGTTCCACAAAACTGCAAGACGAAACTTCCAAATATATATTCCTGGATCTAGACACAAAAAAACAGAACTAACAAACCCACTATGGAAGGGTGACTACAAAACCTAAGAAGGGGGAAAAAGTCATCACATAAATGAGACTTATTAAAACCACAAACCTACGGAAAGAAAGAATAAAGAAAGAAGAAAGGGGAGAGGAAGAGGGCTCAACAACCACCACCGAGGCGGTAGCTGTCGACCTCCCTGGCCGCTGCTTAGGGTTTTGAGCAACCTATAATACCTAACATAAGTATGATCATTTCTTTTTTACAAATTACATCTTCTACATAAGGTATTGAGGTTGTCGATCTTAGAAAATAAGGAGAAAAAATGGCGCATCACGTTCATAAATATAATAAGAGAATACAATAGAAGTTAAAGAAAAAGTTCTGGCCGGGCCGAACTACATACGAGATTGGTATAAAAAAAGACGGGGTTTTGACAAATTAGTATAGAATAATTTACCGGCGACAAAGGTTCCTCAACTTGTTGACCAGGATTCTTTCTTCGCGCCTAATTTTCTCTCGGCGTAGGATAAGGAAACTCATTTCTTATCCTACACCGTCGCCATGGCAGGAAAATCCAAGGTAAAATTGAAGAAATCCAGCGGCAAGAATAGAAATCAAGGGAGAAAGCAAGGACATACGAGTCCAATCTCTGGTCAAAAACACAAATCAGTTGCAGAACTTCATGGAATTGCATCAATGAATTCAAACCTCTGAGTTTGAAGAACCTTTATCTCCTCGAAGTTCATTGATTGAGTTGCAGAATCAATCAAAAGAAAAGGCGCAGCTATTTGAATGGTTGACAATAATGAAGAAGACACAAAGCCGATTAGAGGCGATTGATAAAGGTAACACTCAATCTCGTAATCTTGTTCAAGAATTCGAGAATGTTCAAACAATTACTGTAGATGATAATATTGCTAAGGACGTAGAAATTGAACCGAAATCATCCACAATTAAAATTGATTTTGATGATATTAAGGATGAAATTGAATATTGGGAGAATGCAATTGTATGCTATGTTATTGGAGCCAATCCACCTTTTCTTGTAATAGAGGGATTTATAAGACGAATTTGGGGAAAATATGGCATCGATAAAGTTGCAGCCATAGGTAAAGGGTTGTTTCTTGTCCGATTGAAAACAATGGAGCAAAGAGATGCAATTATTATTGGAGGTTTTCAATTCTTTGACAAAAAACCTGTCGTGGTTAAAGCATGGAGCCCATACATGGATTTGCATAAGGAGGAAATTAAGAGGATGCCTATTTGGATTCAATTACCTAAATTGGATCTTAAATATTGGGGAGAGAAGTGTTTGTTCAAGCTTGTTTCAAGAATAGGCAAACCAGTGAAATTAGATCAGGCCACTTTGAACAAGAATAGATTGAATTTTGCAAGAATTCTTGTAGAAGTGACTGTGGATCAAAATTTTCCTAAGTCTATATGCTTTGAAAATG
The DNA here is from genome assembly GCA_947648045.1 of Beta corolliflora. Taxonomy (NCBI): domain Eukaryota; kingdom Viridiplantae; phylum Streptophyta; class Magnoliopsida; order Caryophyllales; family Amaranthaceae; genus Beta; species Beta corolliflora. The sequence continues at coordinate 255,981 of CANSZD010002914.1, read as the reverse complement.
AGAAAGGATACATGATGGAGCAACATGTAGCTTATGAATGGCTGCCTATCACCTGTGAGAATTGTCATGGACTTGGTCGTAGATATGATGAGTGCCACCAAGAGAAAAAGAAGAAGAAGCAGGTGTGGGCTGTTAAAAAGAAACCAGAAATAGGGGAAGATGGTTTTCAAGTGGTGCATAAGGGGGGTGGTCAACAGCAGGCTGTAACAACAATAGTTGAAACTAGCAACTCCTTTGCAGTACAAAATCAAGAGGGGGAACAAAGGTTATATAGGAGACATTGGGCACTATGGAGGTCAATGATGGAATGAATGATGATGAGGCAGCAATGGTCACTTTGGGCATTGTGGATGTAACACCCCAGAATTTCAAAGCGGAAAAGAAAGAAATAATAATAGTATTATAGGATGATGGCGGAAACATTGTATTATGGGAATGTCACTACTACAAGAAATGCGTTTAAATAACTAAGTGATAAAACCAACATAAATAAATAGTATAAATAAATTAAATTAATTAGATTAATATCCAAAAGAGAAAACTGACTCTTAAACTAATTAAAAGTCTAGGCCTAAAACATCTAACATTTTAATGCTAACATTTCAACCCGAGCCCAAAACCAAAGAAGATTCCCATCAACATAACATGCAAAATATATAACAAACATCCACAATCAGTGGGGAGTAACTAGCAGTTCTCCCCGAACAAAAGAAATCAAAGTCTATTCCAGACATTGATTAGTAAGAAAGGAAAGAATAAAGTCAAGCTACTATAACATGCATCCATATCCATAAAGCTCACCAGTAATACAAATAAAAAGTAAATAACAAGTAAATAAGATAAAATAAATAAATCATCTCAAGAGTACTTAAATAATAATAAAAGCATAGGTAAAACAAGTTATTGAGTCAGGAGCCGAACGCCAGTGAATCACAATTCACTTCCTAAGGTTTGTCAGATCGCAATCTCCAGATCAGTCTATGGGCTTACGTTCCCCACTGCCTGTGTCTAAGAATGGCCAAACTCCCGATGCAATGTAGAACACGCGGAACTCCCTGACCTCTCGGACGACAACAATTAACCCAGGTTTACCCCTAGTTCGCGAACCAGGTGGTTGGCATGTTCTTCACCGGGGACTACATCAATCCCACCGGATGTTCTTATCTCAAAATAAAATCATAAATATCAATAAAGTATCATTCATCTCAAAAATAGTCATCAAAGGGATGCCACCCGGCCTTATACCCACAATTCATCAATAGTTATCTCTTTAAAATTCCTCAAAATAGTAACTTACAAATTACTACATATACTTTAAACAACAAATACTTTGTACACAATTAAGCACAAATAATGATATAAAAAGAGTTTTACAAAGACCAACAAAGATCAACCGTAAAATGAATCACATCATACAAGATCACCAACTCCATGTAAAACATACGTTCAAGCACATACGAAAATCATGCAACACAAAACTGTGCGCTCAGCGCCAACCTGTGCGTCTAGCGCACGAACCACCCTGCGTCTGACGCATCTGTGTGCGTCTGACGCTACCAAATAACAGTACTAATTACCCCAAAACTCATTAATTCAGCAAAACGTGCACAATTAATCATTCTTACTCTAACTAAACGTAAATATAATAACACCCAATCATGACAACAGTAACATAAAAGTCATCAGCCTTCAAAGAATGCAAAAAGTTTCATTTTAATCCTGATTATTAATCTCTTAATAACTAAAAAGAATAAACTCTAATCATTAACAAAATCACAATAAAATTATTTAACAAATAAAAATGAACCGTAAATTCTCACAAAAATTGACATACAACCATCATAGCTCGATAAAAAATTTTATTTATAATTTTAGGACTCTAAAAGTAATTTTTAAAAATAATTTACAGATTACTCAATAAAACCAATAAAGTACTTAAAATTAAAAATAGACGCCCAAAAATTACCAAAAATTCACATAACATGCATAAACCCACGCTAATACAGATTATGTAAATAAATTGATTTTTCGGCCTTAAAATATAACATTCACGAATTAATTACTAACAATCACGAAAATGCAAAAATAGAGAATTTAATTAATTAAATACGAAACTAGTAAGCAAAAATTATTCTAAGGCATGAAAACCATACCACACACATAACATGCTTCAATAAAAATATATTCGGTAATCATCAAACTCATTCACTAATTATTTGATAATTAACCCATAAATACGTAAATTACCAATTTAATTAATAAAATAGGAAAATTCAAATGACAATTATTTTGCTGCACATAATATACACACAACATACATAATGTACACTCACGTAAATTTTCATCAATTCATATAAAAAGTAATTAAAACAATTTTCTACGAAATAATCTACTACCGAAATATACTCTAATCTCTAGCGTTCTAAGATAACTACTAGTTACCTGGACCATCGGGAGGAGAGCTGAGTCTAAAGAGATTCGAAAAATATGCGTGCAATCCAAGTCCTCCACGAACGATAATTGTAGCAACAAATCACTAGGCGTTTTCTTCTTGAACATTGAAAAATCTCATTTCGTGCGATTCTGTTCCGACCATGATTCCCGATGAAATAAATCTCATATTCACAATCGATTTGGTAAACGTGAATACCAAGATGTCCCCAACATACTATCCAAATTTCACGATGATCCAACGGTTAGATCTCCAGCTATGGTTATTTTTGTGAAGCTGTGACAGGAAAAATAGGGGTGAACTTTTCTCTTCTTTTTCTCTTCCTTTCCTCTCTTCCATTTCTTGAAAATGGCGTGGGTTAAATGAGAATGATGCTGAATTTCTCTGATTAAAAATCAAAATTTATTGGCAAGGAAAAATGAAGGGTTTAAGAGAGTGTTAATTATGGATTAAATGGGGGGTTACAAGAGATCCAAAGGTTAGCTTAATAAGCACCAAAACTCTTCATCATCCACTCCATAATTGCTGATTTTTGGCCAGCATGACACGCCACATGTGATGCAACATTTCAACACCATGTCGGTCCATGAATGTTACAAAAACGCTACGCGACAAAACCGCATCCTAAACGCCTAAATAAATAACGAAACTAATATAACATTTAAAATAAATAACTAACCTTTAAAAATAAATAAATATAAATATACACAACATATAAAAATATATACACATTTTCTCAACATGTTCCAAAATAATTTAAATAATAAATTATTTTATTTTTACGAAAAATATCATTTTAATGTAAACAAACGCCAAAAATAATTGGTGAAATTTATGGGGTGTTACAGTGGAGGTTGAGGATGACATGGATGATGCTGAGTTAGCTCCGGAGGGGGAGCCTCCTGATGGCCATGGATAATATCCTCTCATGGAATGTGAAAGGGCAAAATAGCAAAGCAAAGCAAATTGAGGTAAAGAATTTTATTCTTTCCCCATAAAATTAGACTATTTAGCCTTCTTGAAACAAAGGTCAAGTCATATAACCTAGGTGATTTGTACCTGAATTTGTGTCCCAATTGGTGTTTTTCAAGCAATTCTGCTTGGCATAATAATGGTAGAATAGTTATAGTTTGGTATCCTACTGCTTTTAATGTCAATATATTGTATTGTTCTGCTCAAATAATACATACTGAGGTATGTGTGGTGAATGGTGGGAAGAGATTTTACTGTACATTTGTATATGGTTATAATGAGAGGAAAGATAAAAAGGAAATGTGGGATAGACTAATTGAGTTTTCTGCTTCCATTTCTAGTGCTTGGGTGATTATGGGAGATTTTAACTCAATCATGGGGTTGGAGGAGAGAATTGGGCAACTTGTGTGTGAGAGAGAGTTGATTAATATGAAGAATTGTATGGAAGTTTGTCATATGAATGATGTGAAAGCTAGTGGGCAGTTCTTTACATGGAGCAATAAGCAAGAGGGGGAAAAAGAGTGTATTGTGAGTTGGATAGAGTGGTAGGAAATGATGGGTGGATGGAAGAGTTTGGTATGTCTGAATTCCTTTTTTTACCAGAGGGTGACTTTGATCATTGTCTTGCCATTTTGAAGTCCTACCAGTTTGAGCAGAGAAGAAAACCATTCAACTTCTTTAATATGTGGAGCAAGTCACAATTTTTTTTGAATATAGTAAGAAGAGGCTGGGAGGAACAAATTAGGGGAACAAAAATGTTACACTAGTGGAAAAACAAGGAAGGGCTGCGGTCAAAACAGCCCTAAGGGCTGCGTTTTTGGCCAGCAGCCCTTTCCATAGCAGCCCTTCAATAAATAAGAAGGGCTACGGTTTAAAACCGCAGCCCTTCACAACGAAGGGCTGCGTTCCAGGCCAAAAACGCAGCCCTTCTAAGCTGGAAGGGCTGCTGGGCGGGCGCGGATGTGTCGTTGGGCACCGCACCCGGCCAAAGATAAAATTTCTCCTACTCTCTTTTACACTAAGATAGTATAATGGAAGTAGGGGTCGTATCCACAGGGAAACAGGGACGAGTTTAATACTCAGCGTGATTCGAAACCTAGATTAAGCTAAGGGCCGAGAAACCTAATAATAATTACAAAGGGGGGGTTTCAAGTAGATTTACGAACAAATTAAACTACAACTAACATATAAACAAAATGAGAAATCAATATGGGAAGATCTTGAATCCGATTAACATCCACTTCAATTCATTATTGATCCTTGAACCTCCACTCTAATTATTTCCATAATTATCTATTGTCGAGAACTAATCTCGTGTTCTCCTTATTCTTAGTTGAATAGCACGATCAGCGTGACTATAAAACCCTAACTAAAGGATAACCTAGTCCGATCGCGTCTAAGTTCAATCCAATAGCAGAAATAAACACGAGAGAACCAACAGACACCGCTAACGTCATACAAGCGATAAACATTCAACAGTTGATTCAATTTCCCCAAGAAATAACCAAGACGATCTGCATCTAAGATACTCCCTAGTTTGCTACCAATTGATAAAAGAATAAAACAATCCGATTCTATTCTTAAATCTAGCATTAGATTAATTACACAATCAAACTAGTAACATTCCTAGCATAATCATGCAAAAATCATAGAAAGCAAGCATAGAAATTAAACCATAATCAAAGAAAATAGAAAGAGAGGAAAGATCTCACAATAATGCTTGAAGCTTCATATTAATCTCGTTCAAGAACGGTTCAAGCTACAATTGGCATAGCATAAGCCAATCCCATAATTGAAATCTACAAAAACTAAACTAGAAAATAAAAACTAAAAGAGAAGACAACAAGAGAGGAGTGGAGTTTTGGAGACTCCCTCTCCTTGTGGCTGCTGCCCCCCTAGGTCCAAAATCAAGTTTAGTATTTATACTAAAGCTCAAAAATCAGCCGACATTTAGACCGACCTAGGGGGTCGCGAGGTGCGAGTCCGGGTCGCACCGTGCGAGTGATCTCTGCCTCCAACACGAGCTGAAGAACTGGGCCAAGCCAACAGGGCGCACCGTGCGAGGAATCTCGCGAGGTGCGAGCAAGCAGGTCGCGAGGTGCGACCATGCTCGCGAGGTGCGAGCTCTTGCGCTGGGCTGGCGATGCTTCGCGCGAGGCTGCTGGGCGATGAGCGATGCTTGCTGGGCAGCTTGCTTCGAGCATGCGATGCGGCTGGCTTACGATGATGGAGCGCTGGGCGACTTGGCTTGCGGTAATGCTTGTGGTGATGCTTAGCTTGCGGTGATGCTTGGGCTTTGCTCGCTCAAATGCACTTCACCTTGGAAGCTCGGAATACATGACGTTAACACAAATTATCTCGCAAAACTCCGAACTTCCGCTAAGAGTTAAATAAAACACGAATGTTAACAATTACAATCAAACCCTTAGCAAAGTGCACCCAAAGTTACGTAAATACTACGTGTAACTTGAGCGTATCAGCTGCGTTTTTGGCTTAAACCGCAGCCCTTCTCTAAATGAAGGGCTGCGGTTTTAAGCCTAAACCGCAGCCCTATTTAAGTGAAGGGCTACGGTTTAGGCTTAAAACCGCAGCCCTTCACATTCAAATTTTTTTTTTTAAATAAATTGCACCCCCCACCCCCTGCCAGCCCCAAAGATACCCCACCCCCCGCCCACCCCAAAGACCTCCCACCCCCCGCCCACCCCCCGCCGGCCCCAAAGACACCCCACCCCCCGCCTACCCCAAAGACCCCCCACCCCCGCCCACCCCCGCGCCCAAGACACCCCACCCCCCCACCCCCGCTAGCCCCCTGTCACCCCAAAGACACCCCACCCCCACCCCACACCTCGCCCACCCCCTGCACTCCCCGCCCCCGCCCCTCACCCCACCCCACCCCCTTTACTCCCCCGCACCCCCACCCCACCCCCACCCTCTCGCCACCTCCTCCACCCATTGCTACCACCCACCCCCAAGACCCAACCAACCCCATAGCCCAGCCCAAAGACCCCACCATGGCAGCCCCACCCCACCCCCCCACCCAAAACCTCCCTTCGACACAAAAAAAACCCGATCAAATTGCAATAATAATATATGACAAGTTTTTGAACGTAATATAATAATTAACTTTAAATATTTATATATTTAATAATGTAAAAAGTGTACATAGAATTGATACAAACTAGTAGATGTATCATAAGCAATCATCGCAAATGTGGGACGCCAACTTATCCCGAACTTCATGTAATTCGTCTGTGGTGAAGGCTCTCAAACGTGGTGTGTTATTCATATAAACCTTGCAAAACAACCAAGGAATAAACACATAATATAAGAATTCAATCATTTACCGTAGTTAGTAGTTCTAAAAATGACATATACCTTCCCGAAATTCAATCAAAAATAAATGCAAGCCTAAAACTCTACACACTAGTTATATTATACCTTATATTATCATATTGAAAAAGAAAATGGAGTTAAATGACTCGATAAGTACGATTTGGAAGCGAAAAGGTAAAATTAGGCCTAAAATGACCTTTTCGTTCCCAAAATTCAACCTACAACAATTGCAAACCTAAACATCTACACAATAGTTACATTATACCTCATATAATCATGTTCAAAAAGAATTTGGGGTTAAATTACTTGATAAGTACGATTTGGAAGCGAAAAGGTAAAATTAGGCCTAAAATGACCTTTTCGTTCCCGAAATGCAACAAACAACAAATGCAAGCCTAAAACTCTACACAATAGTTACATTATACCTCATATAATAATGTTCAAAAAGACTTTGGGGTTAAATGACTCGATAAGTACGATTTGGAAGCGAAAAGGCAAAATTAGGCCTAAAATGACCTTTTCGTTCCCGAAATGCAACAAACAACAAATGCAAGCCTAAAACTCTACACAATAGTTACATTATACCTCATATAATTATGTTCAAAAAGAATTTGGGGTTAAATGACTCGATAAGTACGATTTGGAAGCGAAAAGGCAAAATTAGGCCTAAAATGACCTTTTCGTTCCCGAAATGCAACAAACAACAAATGCAAGCCTAAAACTCTACACAATAGTTACATTATACCTCATATAATCATGTTCAAAAATAATTTGGGGTTAAATGACTCGGTAAGTACGATTTGGAAGCGAAAAGGCTAAAATCTACATAGTTACATTATAAAACAAAAAAGAAAATGAAAGATAGTAGTGATACCAAACATGTGTTACAACTTACAACAATGCCTTCACATATTATCACTAGTAATTTGATTATAGAGGTTGTAGCTTATCTTTATAGAAAGTTGAACTACTAGCTAGTAGCTTACAATCATCGAAGATCAACATGCCTCAAATTAGGGAAAAAGAACAGCAGGAAGTAAGCATTGTTGAATATTAGTCCATAGCTCCATGTCAATTCATTGTTCAGTCATCATTCACAATGTGGCTCCAAATTCGTGCGTGCATCAACAAACACAGGTACAATCACATTTTACCCCCCGTCGCCCCACCCCCACCCGCCGCGCCCCCTCCCCACCCCCCCGCCCCCTCCCCCACCCCTATCCACCCTCCCCGGCCCCCCCCACCTCCCGTCCAAAGATCCCCCGCCCTCCCCCACCCCATGCCCAGCCTCCCCAGCCCTCCCCCACCCCCTTTCCAAAGATCCCCAATCATCCCCCATCCCCTCGCCCAAGACCCCCCACCCCTACCACCCTCCACAAGCCCTCCCCCACCCCCTACAATCACATTTTACAACACAAAATAGAAGAGAAATTAAATAAAACAAAGAGGAGAGAGAGAGTGAGAGGGGAATTACCGACAATGCAGTAGTGGTGTTGGACTTAGAGGGTGTCAAGGTGCGCCGAGAGAAGAGAAGAAGAAGGAGCTCGAGGCAACGTTAATGAGTGTGCACCGGTGATGGGACGGCGCTCCGGCGATGTGTCTGTGCTCCTGATGGCCGTTAGGGCGGTGCGAGTGAAGTGTAAGGGAGAGGAGTGAGTGTGCTAGTGAGTGTGAGGGAGAGGGGTGAGTGTGCGAGGGAAATTTGCAAGTGAGTGTCTACTGTGTGTTGCGCGCAAAACTATAGGTTGAATTGGGCGGGATAGGAAGGGCTGCGCTTATCCTAGAAAACGCAGCCCTTCTTGTATGAAGGGTCACGGGTTTCTAGGATAAGCGCAGCTCTTCACTTAAAGGGTCAGTTAGCCTTAAAACCGCAGCCCTTCATACGATTTGAAGGGTCAGCGTTTCCTAGGTAACCGCAGCCCTTCACTAAAAGGGCTGCGGTTTTCAAGGAAACCGCAGCCCTTCATACACGAAGGGCAGCGTTTTTCAAAAAACGCAGCCCTTCCAGCGCAGCCCATCCTTTTTTGCCCTAGTGAATTATGTGTTGTTCAAAAGTTAAAGCTGTTGAAAAAGGAGTTTAAAAACTTTGAATGCTGAGGAGTTTGGAGATGTATCAATTCAAAATACAAAGTGGCATCATTTGCTACTTGAAGTTCAACAACAGCTCCAGTCTGACCCTTCTAACATTGACCTTATTGAGAAAGAGATATAATACAAGCAAGAGTATAGAAGTGCTCACAAAAATTATCTATCTTTTATGAGTCAAAAAGCAAAGATCACATGGAGGAGATCTTGATTGGTTTAAACTTCCCTACTCATTTCATAACGAGTATAATGGAGTGTATTACAACGCCTAGATTCACTTTGATGCTGAATGGAAATACTTAAGGGTTTTTTCAAGCTAAAAGAGGCCTGAGGCAGGGAGACCCAATGTCTCCCCTGCTATTTGTGTTGTGTATGGACTATTTGTCCAGAATCTTGGCATACGTAGGGGATATGGAGGTGTTTAAGTTTTTCAAAGGCTGTGGTCATATGAAGCTCAATCATCTTTGCTTTGTTGATGATTTGTTGTTATTTAGCAAAGGTGATGTTATGTCTGCTTATCTTATGCTGCAAGGTCTTAAGCTATTTTCTGAAACAACCGATCTTCAAGCAAACAACACAAAGTCTGCTCTGTATTGCTCAGGGATGAAGGTGTAGGAAACCAACATAATTCAACAATTTTCTGGATTCATGCTTGAGAAGTTGCCATTTAGGTACCTAGGTGTGCCTTCAAACAAAGAAACTCAAGGTAGTTGATTGTGAGTTGCTAGTTGAAAAAATGACAATAAAAATAAATATGTGGAGCACCAGGAACCTTTCATTTGCAGGAGAGCTCAGTTGGTCCAATATGTGCTCATGAGTATTCACTGTTACTGGTCTCAGATTTCTTTTATTCCCAGGTGTTGTGCTTAAAAAAGTCAATAATGTGTGAAGAATGTTTCTTTGGCATGGCAAAGCTAGTGATGATAAAGCTGGATATATCAAGTGGAGCAAGGTCAGTAATCCAAAGAAGTAGGGGAGACTTGGTTTTAGAGACATCATAATCTGGAATAAAGCTGCTGTTGGCAAGTTAGTCTGGCACATTGGTGTGAAAAAAGATGATCGTTGGGTAAAATGGATGCATACTATTTACATCAAAGACCAGAATTGGTGGGATTTTCAGGCCACACCACAGTCGAGTTGGGTGGTTAAGTATTTATGTCAGGTAAAGGAGGAGCTCAAAAGAATTCAGATTCATTTGTGGGATAATAATACCGAGTATATCATCAGTAAGGTGTATAGGTTGATGACTGATGGAATGCCAAGTGTTACATGGGCTGATGGTGTTTGGAGCAGAATAGCTTTGCCCAAGCATAAGTTTATAATGTGGCTTTGTGTCCAGAACAAGCTGAGAACAAAAGAGAAGCTGTACAGATTTGGGGTAAGTAGAGATAACAGATGCTGCATATGTGACCAGGAGGAGGAAACACACACTCATCTCTTCTTTAAGTGTCTGTATAGTAAGCAAATCATATAAGCGTTGCTTAGATGGATTGGTATTGAGCCCAGGAATAGATCACTTCCTCAGTGGATTTCCTGGACTTACATATCTTACAAATGGTCCAGAACAAGAAGACAAATTTTAAGTGCAGTTCTTGCAGCTGCTACTTATCAGATTTGACGGATCAGAAATGAACCTTTTTGGGAATTAAAAGTGCAGAGTGTAGATAAATGTATAGATTAAACAAAATTCTTTGTCAAACATAGAATTCTTTACTGCTTACCAAAGAAATGTAGTAGTAGGGATAGAACAATTACGATTGTTTGGGGTTTCTTTAGGCCTCTTGTGGCCTGTGAGTAGTGTCTCTGCTTCTTAGTGCTGTGATAAGATGTAAAGATTAATATAAACGCTAGCTTCACGTCCGCTGTTGTGATATGGTAATATTTCAACCATAATCGATTTTAGATGGCTCAACATCGTTAAAGCCTACTGTAATAGTAACCCGGAATCTGACCTTCATCTTGATATTCTTGATTTTCAGCCATAGAGTACAATTTCCTATATCTTCAAAACAACGCTTCATCAGTTCCACAAAACTGCAAGACGAAACTTCCAAATATATATTCCTGGATCTAGACACAAAAAAACAGAACTAACAAACCCACTATGGAAGGGTGACTACAAAACCTAAGAAGGGGGAAAAAGTCATCACATAAATGAGACTTATTAAAACCACAAACCTACGGAAAGAAAGAATAAAGAAAGAAGAAAGGGGAAAGGAAGAGGGCTCAACAACCACCGGCGAGGCGGTAGCCGTCGACCCCCCCCGGCCGCCGCTAGGGTTGTGAGCAACCTATATTACCTAACATAAGTATGATCATTTCTTTTTTACAAATTACATCATCTACATAAGGTATTGAGGTTGTCGATCTTTGAAAATAAGGAGAAAAAATGGCCCATCACGTTCATAAATATAATAAGAGAATACAATAGAAGTTAAAGAAAAAGTTCTGGCCGGGCCGAACTACATACGAGATTGGTATAAAAAAAGACGGGGTTTTGACAAATTAGTATAGAATTATTTACCTAGCGACAAAGGTTCCTCAACTTGTTGACTAGATTCTTTCTTCGCGCCTAATTTTCTCTCGGCGTAGGATAAGGAAACTCATTTCTTATCCTACTCCGTCGCCATGGCAGGAAAATCCAAGGTAAAATTGAAGAAATCCAGCAGCAAGAATAGAAATCAAGGGAGAAAGCAAAGACCTACGAGTTCAATCTCTGGTAAAAAACACAAATCAGTTGCAGAACTTCATGGAATTGCATCAATGAAGATTCAAACCCTTGAGTTTGAAGAACCTTTATCTCCTCGAAGTTCATTGATTGAGTTGCAGAATCAATCAAAAGGAAAGGCGCAGCTATTTGAATGGTTGACAATAATGAAGAAGACGCAAAGCCGATTAGAGGCGATTGATAATGGTAACACTCAATCTCGTAATCTTGTTCAAGAATTCGAGAATGTTCAAACAATTACTGTAGATGATAATATTGCTAAGGACGTAGAAATTGAACCGAAATCATCCATAATTAAAATTGATTTTGATGATATTAAGGATGAAGTTGAATATTGGGAGAATGCAATTGTATGCTATGTTATTGGAGCCAATCCACCTTTTCTTGTAATGGAGGGATTTATAAGACGAATTTGGGGAAAACATGGCATCGATAAAGTTGCAGCCACAGGTAAAGGGTTGTTTCTTGTCCGATTGAAAACAATGGAGCAACGAGATGCAATTATTATTGGAGGTTTTCAATTCTTTGACAAAAAACCTGTCGTGGTTAAAGCATGGAGCCCATACATGGATTTGCATAAGGAGGAAATTAAGAGGATGCCTATTTGGATTCAATTACCTAAATTGGATCTTAAATATTGGGGAGAGAAGTGTTTGTTCAAGCTTGTTTCAAGAATAGGCAAACCAGTGAAATTAGATCAGGCCACTTTGAACAAGAATAGATTGAATTTTGCAAGAATTCTTGTAGAAGTGACTGTGGATCAAAATTTTCCTAAGTCTATATGCTTTGAAAATGAGAAAGGATACATGATGGAGCAACATGTAGCTTATGAATGACTGCCTATCACCTGTGAGAATTGTCATGGACTTGGTCGTAGATATGATGAGTGCCACCAAGAGAAAAAGAAGAAGAAGCAGGTGTGGGCTGTTAAAAAGAAACCAGAAATAGGGGAAGATGGTTTTCAAGTGGTGCATAAGGGGGTGGTCAACAAAGAGTCGTAACAACAATAGTTGAAACTAGCAACTCCTTTGCAGTACTAAATCAAGAGGGGGAACAAAGGTAGGAGACATTGGGCACTATGGAGGTCAATGATGGAATGAATGATGATGAGGCAGCAATGGTCACTTTGGGCATTGTGGATGTAACACCCCAGAATTTCAAAGCGGAAAAGAAAGAAATAATAATAGTATTATAGGATGATGGCGGAAACATTGTATTATGGGAATGTCACTACTACAAGAAATGCGTTTAAATAACTAAGTGATAAAACCAACATAAATAAATAGTATAAATAAATTAAATTAATTAGATTAATATCCAAAAGAGAAAACTGACTCTTAAACTAATTAAAAGTCTAGGCCTAAAACATCTAACATTTTCATGCTTACATTTCAACCCGAGCCCAAAACCAAAGAAGATTCCCATCAACATAACATGCAAAATATATAACAAACATCCACAATCAGTGGGGAGTAACTAGCAGTTCTCCCCGAACAAAAGAAATCAAAGTCTATTCCAGACATTGATTAGTAAGAAAGGAAAGAATAAAGTCAAGCTACTATAACATGCATCCATATCCATAAAGCTCACCAAAGAATACAAATAAAAAGTAAATAACAAGTAAATAAGATAAAATAAATAAATCATCTCAAGAGTACTTAAATAATAATAAAAGCATAGGTAAAACAAGTTATTGAGTCGGGAGCCGAACGCCGCGTGAATCACAATTCACTTCCTAAGGTTTGTCGATCGCAATCTCCGGGATCGCCTATGGGCTTACGTTCCCCACTGCCTGTGTCTAAGAATGGCCAAACTCCCGATGCAATGTAGAACACGCGGAACTCCCTGACCTCTCGGACGACAACAATTAACCCAGGTTTGCCCCTAGTTCGCGAACCAGGTGGTTGGCATGTTCTTCACCGGGGACTACATCAATTCCACCGGATGTTCTTATCTCAAAATAAAATCATAAATATCATAAAAGTATCATTCATCTCAAAAATATTCATCAAAGGGATGCCACCCGACCTTATACCCACAATTCATCAATAGTTATCTCTTCAAAATTCCTCAAAATAGTAACTTACAAATTACTACATATACTTTAAACAACAAATACTTTGTACACAATTAAGCACAAATAATGATATAAAAAGAGTTTTACAAGACCAACAAAAGATCAACCGAAAATGAATCACATCATACAAGATCACCAACTCCATGTAAAACATACGTTCAAGCACATACGAAAATCATGCAACACAAAACTGTGCGCTCAGCGCCAACCTGTGCGTCTAGCGCACAAACCACCCTGCGTCTGACACATCTGTGTGCGTCTGACGCTACCAAATAACAGTACTAATTAACCCCAAAACTCATTAATTCAGCAAAACGTACATAATTAATCATTCTTACTCTAACTAAACGTAAATATAATAACACCCAATCATGACAACGGTAACATAAAATTCATCAGCCTTCAAAGAATGCAAAAAGTTTCATTTTAATCCTGATTATTAATCTCTTAATAACTAAAAATAATAAACTCTAATCATTAACAAAATCACAATAAAATTATTTAACAAATAAAAATGAACCGTAAATTCTCACAAAAATTGACATACAACCATCATAGGTCGATAAAAAATTTTATTTATAATTTTAGGACTCTAAAAGTAATTTTTAAAAATAATTTACAGATTACTCAATAAAACCAATAAAGTACTTAAAATTATAAATAGACGCTCAAAAATTACCAAAAATTCACATAATATGCATAAACCCACGTTAATACAGATTATGTAAATAAATTGATTTTCGGCCTTAAAATATAACATTCACGAATTAATTACTAACAATCACGAAAATGCAAAAATATAGAATTTAATTAATTAAATACGAAACTAGTAAGCAAAAATTATTTTAAGGCATGAAAACCATACCACACACATAACATGCTTCAATAAAAATATATTCGGTAATCATCAAACTCATTCACTAATTATTTGATAATTAAACCATAAATGCGCAAATTACAAATTTAATTAATAAAATAGGAAAATTCAAATGACAATTATTTTGCTGCACATAATATACACACATCATACATAATGTACACTCACGTAAATTTTCATCAATTCATATAAAAAGTAATTAAAACAATTTTCTACGAAATAATCTACTACCGAAATATACTCTAATCTCTAGCGTTCTAAGATAACTACTAGTTACCTGGACCGTCGGGAGGAGAGCTGAGTCTAAAGAGATTCGAAAAATATGCGTGCAATCTAAGTCCTCCACGAACGATAATTGTAGCAACAAGTCACTAGACGTTTTCTTCTTGAACATTGAAAAATCTCATTTCGTGCTGTTATGTTCCGACCATGATTCCCGATGAAATAAATCTCAGATTCACAATTGCTCTGGTAAACGTGAAGACCAAGATGTCCTGAACATACTATCCACATTTCACGATGATCCAACGGTTAGATCTCCGGCTATAGTCATTTTCGTCAAGCTGTGACAGGAAAAATAGGGATGAACTTTTCTCTTCTTTTTCTCTTCCTTTCCTCTCTTCCTTTTCTTGAAAATGGCGTGGGTTAAATGAGAATGATGCCGAATTTCTCTGATTAAAAATCGAAATTTATTGGCAAGGAAAAATGAAGGGTTTACGAGAGTGTTATTTATGGATTAAATGGGGGGTTACAAGAGATCCAAAGGTTAGCTTAATAAGCACCAATACTCTTCATCATCCACTCCATAATTGCTGATTTTTGGCCAGTATGACACGCCACATGTGATGCAACATTTCAACACCATGTCGGTCCATGAATGTTACAAAAACGCTACGCGACAAAACCGCATCCTAAACGCCTAAATAAATAACGAAACTAATATAACATTTAAAATAAATAACTAACCTTTAAAAATAAATAAATATAAATATACACAACATATAAAAATATATACACATTTTCTCAACATGTTCCAAAATAATTTAAATAATAAATTATTTTATTTTAACGAAAAATATCATTTTAATGTTAACAAACGCCAAAAATAATTGGTGAAATTTATGGGGTGTTACTGTGGAGGTAGAGGATGACATGGATGATGCTGAGTTAGCTCCGGAGGGGGAGCCTCCTAATGGCCATGGATAATATCCTCTCATGGAATCTGAGAGGGCTAAATATCAAAGCAAAGCAAATTGAGGTAAAGAATTTTATTCTTTCCCATAAAATTAGACTATTTAGCCTTCTTGAAACAAAGGTCAAGTCACATAACCTAGGTGATTTGTACCTGAATTTGTGTCCTAATTGGTGTTTTTCAAGCAATTCTACTTGGCATAATAATGGTAGAATAGTTATAGCTTGGTATCCTACTGCTTTTAATGTCAATATATTGTATTGTTCTGCTAAAATAATACATACTGAGGTATGTGTGGTGAATGGTGGGAAGAGATTTTACTGTACATTTGTATATGGTTATAATGAGAGGAAAGATAGAAAGGAAATGTGGGATAGACTAATTGAGTTTTCTGCTTCCATTTCTAGTGCTTGGGTGATTATAGGGGATTTTAACTCAATCATGGGGTTGGAGGAGAGAATTGGGCAACTTGTGTGTGAGAGAGAGTTGATTAATATGAAGAATTGTATGGAAGTTTGTCATATGAATGATGTGAAAGCTAGTGGGCAGTTCTTTACATGGAGCAATAAGCAAGAGGGGGAAAAAGAGTGTATTGTGAGTTGGATAGAGTGGTAGGAAATGATGGGTGGATGGAAGAGTTTGGTATGTCTGAAGTCCTTTTTTTACCAGAGGGTGACTTTGATCATTGTTTTGCCATTTTGAAGTCCTACCAGTTTGAGCAGAGAAGAAAACCATTCAACTTCTTTAATATGTGGAGCAAGTCCCAGAATTTTTTGAATATAGTAAGAAGAGGCTGGGAGGAACAAATTAGGGGAACAAAAATGTTATGTGTTGTTCAAAAGTTAAAGCTGTTGAAAAAGGAGTTTAAAAACTTTGAATGCTGAGGAGTTTGGAGATGTATCAATTCAAAATACAAAGTGGCATCATTTGCTACTTGAAGTTCAACAACAGCTCCAGTCTGACCCTTCTAACATTGACCTTATTGAGAAAGAGATATAATACAAGCAAGAGTATAGAAGTGCTCACAAAAATTATCTATCTTTTATGAGTCAAAAAGCAAAGATCACATGGAGGAGATCTTGATTGGTTTAAACTTCCCTACTCATTTCATAACGAGTATAATGGAGTGTATTACAACTCCTAGATTCACTTTGATGCTGAATGGAAATACTGAAGGGTTTTTTCAAGCTAAAAAAGGCCTGAGGTAGGGAGACCCAATGTCTCCCCTGCTATTTGTGTTGTGTATGGACTATTTGTCTAGAATCTTGGCATACATAGGGGATATGGAGGTGTTCAAGTTTTTCAAAGGCTGTGGTCATATGAAGCTCAATCATCTTTGCTTTGTTGATGATTTGTTGTTATTTAGCAAAGGTGATGCTATGTCTGCTTATCTTATGCTGCAAGGTCTTAAGCTTTTTTCTGAAACAACCGATCTTCAAGCAAACAACACAAAGTCTGCTCTGTATTGCTCAGGGATGAAGGTGTAGGAAACTAACATAATTCAACAATTTTCTGGATTCATGCTTGAGAAGTTGCCATTTCGGTACCTAGGTGTGCCAATTCAAACAAAGAAACTCAAGGTAGCTGATTGTGAGTTGCTAGTTGAAAAATGACAACAAAAATAAATATGTGGAGCACAAGGAACCTTTCATTTGCAGGAGAGCTCAGTTGGTCCAATATGTGCTCATGAGTATTCACTGTTACTGGTCTCAGATTGTTTTTATTAATTCCCAGGTGTTGTGCTTAAAAAAGTCAATAATGCGTGTAGAATGTTTCTTTGGCATGGCAAAGCTAGTGATGATAAAGCTTGATATATCAAGTGGAGCAAGGTCAGTAATCCAAAGAAGCAGGGGAGACTTGGTTTTAGAGACATCATAATCTGGAATAAAGCTGCTATTGGCAAGTTGGTCTGGCACATTGGTGTGAAAAAAGATGATAGTTGGGTAAAAAAAAATGCATACTGTTTACATCAAAGACCAGAATTGGTGGGATTTTCAGGCCACACCACAGTCGAGTTGGGTGGTTAAGTATTTGTGTCAGGTAAAGGAGGAGCTCAAAAGAATTCAGATTCATACATGGGATAATAATACTGAGTATGTCATCAGTAAGGTGTATAAGTTGATGACTGATGGAATGCCAAGTGTTACATGGGCTGATGGTGTTTGGAGCAGAATAGCTTTGCCCAAGCATAAGTTTATAATGTGGCTTTGTGTCCAGAACAAGCTGAGAACAAAAGAGAAGCTGTACAGATTTGGGGTAAGTAGAGATAACAGATGCTGCATATGTGACCAGGAGGAGGAAACACACACTCATCTCTTCTTTAAGTGTCTGTATATTAAGCAAATCATACAAGCGTTGCTTAGATGGATTGGTATTGAGCCCAGGAATAGATCACTTCCTCAGTGGATTTCCTGGACTTACATATCTTACAAACGGTCCAAAACAAGAAGACAAATTTTAAGTGCGGTTCTTGCATGCTACTTATCGATTTGGCGGATCGAAAATGAAGCTTTTTGGGAATTAAAAGTGCAGAGTGTAGATAAATGTATAGATTAAACAACATTCATTGTCAAACATAGAATTCTTTACTGCTTACCAAAGAAATGTAGTAGTAGGGATAGAACAATTACGATTGTTTGGGGTTTCTTTAGGCCTCTTGTGGCCTGTGAGTAGTGTCTCTGCTTCTTAGTGCTGTGATAAGATGTAAAGACTAGTTTGTAATTGTTGGCGTTTTTGGTGAATATAAACTTACTTACCAAAAAATAATAAAAAAATTACCGGCGACATATTAGTATTCAAAATAGGATCACTTTGACAAATTGTTATAATGGCATTCAATTCTGCTGAGCTGGTCATACCAGAAGATTGTCTAGGTAATGGCAATGACAAGAGTGGCAACACAGTAGCTTATGCTCGTACAATCTCAGGCCGACTGAACTTAAATTAGATCAGGGTATGATCTTTCTCTACTGCTCATTTGAAATAATGTTGCTCATTACTTCTTTTTCTTGTGTCATGTTGGTCTATTTTATTTGTTAACACATTATAAAAAATGAAATTAGCCGTTGTACAAATATATTTTGGCTTTAAAGATATATTACTAATGCGTAAAAGCATATAGTTCCTCTGTTTTTATATAACGACTTTCACGATTGACAACATACATATTTGACCATTAATATCTCTAATTATGTATTTGTGAAATTTATGATAAGGTGTGTGATATGTGAATTGTACAAAGTCAAAGTGGTGTAATTAAAAAGAAACAAAGGAGAGGTATGTGTTTACTATACTACTCATTTGAAACAATATTCCTCCTTTATAAATCATATTCTTCAACATGTTAAATCATACTCCATACATATCTACTTGACGAGAATAAGAAAAAACCATCGCTGCTCGTTAACTAAATTAGAGCTTCATGTCTTCATCATCATTATTCATAGTCCTTAGCTTTACTCGGTAAATCAAATACACATGCCAGTTAAGGGCATGATCAACTAGCGAGCTAGACTGAACTTACATAGGCAGTTGCTAAAAGTCTAATATAATGTTCATTAGACAAAGTACATAAAAAAGCTAGCTTGTTGAAGGTTGAATAAGATTAATTAACCACGGTACCAAACAAGATCATGAAACTGAAGAAAATGGCAAACATGAGTCCCTGGCTTAACTCCAAGAATCTTGAACCCAACATACTCAGGACTCCATTCCGAAGTTTGGCTATGACAAACAGCATAAGCATCTGATTTAACACCATTCATAACATCAACAAGAGAAACAGTATACGCGGTTGTACCCTTAGGCTGGTGACAGTAGTACACTGCGTAGGGAAATCCCAACCTATGACATGCCACCATGTTCTTCTCCGTCCCCACTTCACGTACCGCAACCACCTTGTATGGTAGGAGTGCATCACGGTGGGGAGACCCGCTCGGAGAAGCCGAGATTGTCTTCACATCATGAGACCCTCCAAGAGTTGAAGAAACATAGGAGACTAGTTTCTCCAAGGAAGTGGCGCAGTATTGCTTCTTTCCGTTGATGGGGTTGGGGTGCTCGCATGTGTTAAGTGTGAGGTTCATGAACATGGCTGCGTCTGAATCGAGTTCCGCATTAAAAAAGCGGAGGTTGTTCGAGAGGCTGCTGCTTTTGAAGGGTGGCATTGCTTGAGCCAAGCGAGGGGATGGAAACCGGGTGTCGACGCTGCCAACATTGTCTCTAAAATGCACACTTAGCTTAGCTCCCATGGTTAAGTCCTTCTCGAGGAAGAATGTTGATGTTATAAAGTCGGTGTTTATCATAGCATCAGTATGACAATGGCCACCCCCTTCGTATCCCTTGAGCATAACTTCATAAGAATGAGTCCAGTTATGAGCTTTGTTATGTATAGATAGCCACACATCATCATTATCTGCGCACATATGTACACTTTATTTTTTAGAGGAGATTAAACACTGAAAATATGGCAATAAAATTTTTAATGAGTAGTTGGTAACACAACGTAAGATATACAACAATTACATAGGATATTTGCAGTGGCAATAGGTCGAGTCCAAGTCGAGCCTGGTCCAGAATTGTGAGCTAAACTCGAGCTTAGTCAGTTTTGGCTCGATAGACTCAGTATTATAGTGATTCTAATTTATATGAATTAAGGTAAAAAGGACCAGAAAATTATGTTTGACATTACCTTCGGTAGCTAGAGAATCCATTACTGATTTTGGCATTGGGGTCAACGGAAGGTTTGCTTTCCAGTAGAACTTAGTAGCCGAGTTTGCTGATGCAAGTCCAACCTGCATCAAATCAGCATCAATTTAGCTTTCATACAGGGAATTAGATTTGCATGGAATGGTATAACACTTGCTCCTTTCTTATGTTATTGTAACATTTTGACTTTCATACTTGTCAATACATACCTTTAATTACTTATATATTTAACATTCAGTAAGTAAAAATTATAGTATAAGTTACATTTTGAAACTTTACATTGCAACTAATCCAACCACATTTTATATATATGCCATAATTATTTGGTCAAAATTAGTATTTCAAAACTATTAGAGCTCAAAATGTCGCAATTACAAAATTACAGAAAGTAAAATGGTAAATTTCTTTGACTAACTAGGTTGAGAAATACTCACGGAGAAAAGCAGCACAGCGAGTAGGAAGGTAGATTGCAAGAATGAACCCATTGCTATTGCGAGATTGATATAGAACTAGAAGTACTTGTGAAGGTGGCTAAGTGTGAGTTGTGAGTGAAGTAGTGTGATAATGGAAGTATTTATACAGTTCTTGTCCTCACTAAACGACAGACCAACTCGTCAAAGCAGGCGGCTAGCAGCGAACGTAGCTAGCCATCGCTTATTCTAGATAAGTTGTCCAAGCGGGCGGCTTAGCCTTTAGACATAATTCACATAAACAATAACGCAAGGCTAAAAAGCTGCGGACACTTTAGTTACTTGGCCAAGTAGATATAAAAAAAAGGGGGATATATATATATATATATATATTTTTTTTTTTTGGCTCCCTTCTGAAGCCGTGGTAAGATTGAATTTCCTCTCGGCCGCCTTTCGCAGGCCACTCACCCAGAGGTCCAACAAGCCCCAAACCCCCCTTCCCCCTAACAATATTGAAATTTTGCTTCCACCAAGATTTGAACCTTGGTCTCCCATGTGGGAGATAGGAAGCTATACCATTGGCCCCAAGGGTCCTTGGTAAAAAGGGGGATATATGCTCTAGGTCTCAAGTTGAGATACAGTAGTCATGTCTTTACTTTCTATTTTCTAACAAGAGAAGTACTATTTTATTAGATATAAAAATAGAAAAAATAGAAAAAATAGTTAAAATTACCACTAATAGAAAGTTGCGACATAAAATGTGTCTCAACTTGAGATCCATAGAATTTTTGTAAGAGTATACGGTATTCTAATTAAAAATGTGATAATAACATATATATGAAGTGAAGTATAAGTTGTCTAAATCTGTATTATTTTTTTAGAAGTGTTGTAAATTTACAAGAGAAATAGCAAATCAGCTAAAATATAGAAGACGAAGGCTATGTTCTCCGCATCTTATTTTTGCTGATTTTAACTTATTTTTGCGTAACTTAACTTATTTTTCTGAACTTAACTTATTTTTGCTAAACTTAACTTATTTTTGCTGAACTTAACTCATTTTTACTGAACTTATTTTTGCTGACTTAACTTATTTTTGCTGAACTTAACTTATTTCTGATGTACTAATTTTCTTCTTATCTAAATACATGCCAATTTTAAAAATTATCCTTAATTTTGACTCAATTTCCTCTGTCTCATATTCCCTCATACTGTTGAAATATATTCAAATATAAAAGAATCTCTGATTTTAAAATGTGTTACTGGTGTAAGGGATTAGTAGGGTTTGAAATTGTTTGGTGATTGGGCGGGCGCGGGTGTGTCGTCGTTGGGCACCGCACCCGACCAAAGATAAAATTTCTCCTACTCTCTTCTACACTAAGGTAGTATAGTGGAAGTAGGGGTCGTATCCACAGGGAAACAGGGACGAGTTTAGTACTTAGCGTGATTCGAAACCTAGATTAAGCTAAGGGCCGAGAAACCTAATTACAAAGGGGGGTTTCAAGTAGATTATAAACAAACTACAACTAACTAACATATAAACAAAACGAGAAATCAATTATGGAAAGATCTTGAATCCGATTAACATCCACTTCAATTCATTATCGATCCTTGAACATCCACTCTAATTATTTCCATAATTATCTATTGTCGAGAATTAATCTCGTGTTCTCCTTATTCTTAGTTGAATAGCACGATCAGCGTGACTATAAAACCCTAACTAAAGGATAACCTAGTCCGATCTGCGTCTAAGTTCAATCCAATAGCAGCAATAAACACAGAGAACCAATAGACCTGCTAATGTCATACACGCGATAAACATTCAACAGTTGATTCAATTTCCCTAAGAAATAACCAAGATGATCAGCATCTAAATTACTCCCTAGTTTGCTACCAATTGATAAAAGAATAAAACAATCCGATTCTATTCTTAAATCTAGCATTAGATTAATCACACAATCAAACTAGTAACGTTCCTAGCATAATTATGCAATAATCATAAATCACAAGCATAGAAATTGAACCATAATCAAGGAAAAGAGAAAGAGAGGAAAGATCTCACAATAACGGTTGAAGCTTCATGTTAATTGATCCAAGAACAGTTCAAGCTACAATCCGATAGCAAAACCAAATCCAACATTGAAATCCCTAAAAACTAAACTAAGAAATGAGAACTAAAACTAGGAAATGAAAAACAAAGAAATGGAAATGAAGAACAAAGAGGAACGAAGAAGGAAAGATGAAAAGAGAATCATGAAGAAGGAAGGATGAGGAGAGGAGCTCTCCCCTCAAGCTTGCCACTCCAAGGTCTACATTTCAGCTCTCCTCTTCGTACTTCTCTTCATCCCCCCTCAAAAGTTAGGTTTTAGGAGCTTTTAAACCCCGCACAAAATCGTGGCCCCAAACCGACTTAAGAGTCGCGAGTCGCGCAACCGATCGCGAGTCGCGAAGGAGGCTCTGCCATCCCGCACACAAAATGGGTGGCACGCAGTGTCGCGAGCCGCGACAGTGCATCGCGAGTCGCGAGGGCGAGGGGTCGCGAGTCGCGACATACCTCGCGAGTCGCGAACGGCTTGCTGGGCAGGCTGCTTGCTGCGATGAGCGCCGGGCCGTGCGAAGCCGCTTTGTCTGCCGAGATGCCTGGGCTTGCGATGTTGCTTGGATGGGCGATGCTGCTGGGAAGCTTTGCTTGGTTGGTGATGACGCTGGGCTCGCTTAGGCTTGCGGTGGAGTTTGGTTGTGTGTTGCTTGGCTTGGGCTTGCGGTGGAGTTTGGCTTGCGATGCTCGGCTCAAATGCATTTCACCTTGAAAGCTTGGAATGCATGACATTAACACAACTTATCTCGCACAACTCCGAACTTCCGCTAAGGGTTAAATAAAACACGAATGTTAACAATTACAATCAAACCCTTAGCAAAGTGCACCCAAAATAACGTATATACAACGTATAACTTGGGCGTATCAAATACCCCCCACACTTGAACTTTACTCGACCTCGAGTAAACTCAAAATGAGGATCACCAAATAAATCTTCACCCAAATTATCAACACCAACCTCTCTCTCCACCAACTACATCATCATCACATCTTAACGAAATACACTCAAAACCTAAACGTAAGGGACGATGATTCCCCCACACTTAGATTCAAGCTACTATCATAAATACAGACGCGACAACAATAATCACCAAACGACAACCAAAATGTGAGCTCAAATCCTGAAGGATCTCAAAGGAATTGAACTCACTCCAACGCCACAATCAAAATGACAGCTCGCCTAAAACCTCAAAAGATAAACAACTAATACTACTACGACCAACCTAGATAAGCAAGCCATGGAACAAAGACAAAAAGGGATAAATTCCATGCTTACTCCCAAAAACAATCAACCAAAAGAAAGTGAAAGCCAAAACAAATCTCCGGCAAATGAGTCTTCAAAATACATAATTCTCTCTTAATCTCTCATTTTGCCTAGGAGCCCTTTCGGGTTTTCATCCTAGCTTCACACATTTCTTTTTTTCATCTCACCATCTTACCCGCTCAATATAAGCCACTTTTTTGCATAGGTTGCCCTTTCGGGCTTTCAACCTATCCGGGCCCCCAATTTTTGCCTGAGTCGCCCACCCTTGTGGGTTTTCAACTCAGCGGGTTTCATTTCATCACTTTTTTTTTTTATTCTTTTTCATTTTTTTTTTCATTTTTTTTTTTCAAATTGAAAGTAATATATACAACATAGATACATGAGAATGAGAATACCCTCCCCCCTACTTAAACTACACATTGTCCTTAATGTGTCGACAATGAGAAGAAAAAGTAAACTGAAAATGGGGGGGAATAGAAAATCGAGCAAATCGAAGATCAAATGCTCAAGACTCATGACCAAACAATCCGTCAAATTCAAATTTCTTAACAACACCATCTCAAATCTCCGAAATCAACTCACAACCCTCTCCCTCAAATCACTCAAACAAATGGCAAATTCAAAAGTTTTAAATTTTTGAGATTGACACCTAGCTCAAGAGATCGAAAAGATACAACAATCTCCTTGTTCCAATTTAGCCAACTCCTAGCGGTTGAACTCTTCCCAACGGGTTTTCTTTTGTGGACTTGGGCTCAAAGTGGATTATGATTTGTTGTGGTTCTTTTGAGTGGGTGGGCGGTGGGTGAAAGAAAATTTATTGTGGTGGTGGAAATTTGATGACAAAATAAAGGAAAAGAAAGAAAAGAAAAAGGGTCTCGGGTTGCCTCCCGAGAAGCGCTGTTGTTTAAAGTCGTTAGCTCGACTTAATACCTTAAGCTTAATCAGTGGGATTGTGCTCCATGTGTGACAATGGTGGTTCCATGTCAATCTCCACTTCAAGTACCTGCAAAATTGATTGAGAGAAACTCTTGCAATGCATTGTTAGTGCCTAGCTTACTACATCATGGTTGAGCATATAACATCAGATTATATCCAAAACCTAGCATTAAGTCAACAACAAACATCAACTAGTAGTACTCCTAGCTAATCCAAGTCATGACCATTAACATAAATGTTTAAAGCTAGACAATAACCAAGATATAAAGTATGAGTCAATCAACCATTCCCAAGAGAGTGGCCAACCAAAAACAAAGAGCACAAGCAATACCATCCAAAAAATCACGCTAAATACAAACAAGTAACACCGTTTCCCCGGCAACGACGCCAAAATTTGGGCGGGCGCGGGTGTGTCGTCGTTGGGCACCGCACCCGACCAAAGATAAAATTTCTCCTACTCTCTTCTACACTAAGGTAGTATAGTGGAAGTAGGGGTCGTATCCACAGGGAAACAGGGACGAGTTTAGTACTTAGCGTGATTCGAAACCTAGATTAAGCTAAGGGCCGAGAAACCTAATTACAAAGGGGGTTTTAAGTAGATTATAAACAAACTACAACTAACTAACATATAAACAAAACGAGAAATCAATTATGGAAAGATCTTGAATCCGATTAACATCCACTTCAATTCATTATCGATCCTTGAACATCCACTCTAATTATTTCCATAATTATCTATTGTCGAGAATTAATCTCGTGTTCTCCTTATTCTTAGTTGAATAGCACGATCAGCGTGACTATAAAACCCTAACTAAAGGATAACCTAGTCCGATCTGCGTCTAAGTTCAATCCAATAGCAGCAATAAACACAGAGAACCAATAGACCTGCTAATGTCATACACGCGATAAACATTCAACAGTTGATTCAATTTCCCTAAGAAATAACCAAGATGATCAGCATCTAAATTACTCCCTAGTTTGCTACCAATTGATAAAAGAATAAAACAATCCGATTCTATTCTTAAATCTAGCATTAGATTAATCACACAATCAAACTAGTAACGTTCCTAGCATAATTATGCAATAATCATAAATCACAAGCATAGAAATTGAACCATAATCAAGGAAAAGAGAAAGAGAGGAAAGATCTCACAATAACGGTTGAAGCTTCATGTTAATTGATCCAAGAACAGTTCAAGCTACAATCCGATAGCAAAAACCAAATCCAACATTGAAATCCCTAAAAACTAAACTAAGAAATGAGAACTAAAACTAGGAAATGAAAAACAAAGAAATGGAAATGAAGAACAAAGAGGAACGAAGAAGGAAAGATGAAAAGAGAATCATGAAGAAGGAAGGATGAGGAGAGGAGCTCTCCCCTCAAGCTTGCCACTCCAAGGTCTACATTTCAGCTCTCCTCTTCGTACTTCTCTTCATCCCCCCTCAAAAGTTAGGTTTTAGGAGCTTTTAAACCCCGCACAAAATCGTGGCCCCAAACCGACTTAAGAGTCGCGAGTCGCGCAACTGATCGCGAGTCGCGAAGGAGGCTCTGCCATCCCGCACACAAAATGGCTGGCACGCAGGTCGCGAGCCGCGACAGGCATCGCGAGTCGCGAGGGGCAGGGGGTCGCGAGTCGCGAACGGCTTGCTGGGCAGGCTGCTTGCTGCGATGAGCGCTGGGCTGTGCGAAGCTGCTGTGCTGCCGAGCTGCTGGGCTTGCGATGTTGCTTGGATGGGCGATGCTGCTGGGAAGCTTTGCTTGGTTGGTGATGACGCTGGGCTCGCTTAGGCTTGCGGTGGAGTTTGGTTGTGTGTTGCTTGGCTTGGGCTTGCGGTGGAGTTTGGCTTGCGATGCTCGGCTCAAATGCATTTCACCTTGAAAGCTTGGAATGCATGACATTAACACAACTTATCTCGCACAACTCCGAACTTCCGCTAAGGGTTAAATAAAACACGAATGTTAACAATTACAATCAAACCCTTAGCAAAGTGCACCCAAAATAACGTATATACAACGTATAACTTGGGCGTATCAGTGATTAAGGAGCAAAACTTGGAAAAGAAAAGAAAAAAATAGAGGAAAGAGTTATGACCATTTTACTGTATTTGGGTTGAGCTTTCTTATTAACCCCTTCAAAAAGAACCAATCCCCCTGCCATTATTCTAGGGCAATTGTATAAACGAGTTTGTCATAATTTATCACGGTGATTTAAAATTGTAGCATATCAATGGAGCATTTAATTTGTATAATTTTAGAAAAAATTACGAGTATCATAGGGAGCTCGAATCAACATAGGTGGCGTGTTTTAGAAAGTTTGAATTTTTTTCTTATATATAAATCACAAAAAAGTCATTGTGATATGTGTAACAGCATGCAAAATTAGCAGCTTAGCCAAAGACTAAATATCGCTAATTACAAAATTAGGCTCCTAACCAAGGTACCTGTTACCCAAACGCCTATGCCCAGGGGAGAAGCAATAGAGGGGCCTAAGAGGGCCATGACCCCTCCTAAATGCCCAACAATACCTATAAAATATATAAGGGCCCAGAAAGAAAATTTAAAAAGCTAATAAAGAGCCCCACTAGCCCCTCAAAAATGTTTTACCTTACGTCCAATTAAAGATGAGAGAGAGTAAAGACCTTTAGACTTCCCAAGTTACAACCACTCTAGCTGTAGTAATTTACTTTACCCTCTAGTAGTCTAATCTAGCTATACTAATTTACTGTTCATCCGTTTCCTTTCATCTTCTCTGCTTCTCAAGGTCGTCTCACCTCTCTGTCAATGATTAGTAAATTTTCCTACTAGCTACATCCCTCATCCCTGCGTGCACAGGTACTCTTCTTTCTTTTTTTCTTGTTATTATTTCTCACTTACTCAAACATTTATTTGTGAATCAGTGAATTTTTATAATTTAATTTTAATTTGGTTGTGAAAAGATTTATATTTTGAATTTTGATTGTAGTTGTTTGTTGTCAAGCAATTGTTGGGATGGGAGAACAAACTAAAATTGACTTCATATTCAAACGAAAAAGCACTACAAGTTTTGAAAACAATGGGAATGAAGACTTGTTTACTGGAACAGTTAAAAATCCATTGCCAAAATATAGACCTTCAAAATCACAAAGGGTAGAAAGGGAAGAAATGGGTACTCATCTTGTTGAACGTGATCCTGGAAAGAGAAAACAAATTTGGGAATATCCTATTGAGAAACGAGATGCTATTCGACGAACTTATTTATGCTTAGGTACCTACCAGCCTATACTTTCTGAGTATAAGAAGTCTGGACCATTATCTCACCAACGTCGATTTCAATCTTCATGGTTTGACTTATATTGGTCTTGGTTAGAGTACTCACCTGAATTTGATGCAGCGTTTTGTCTTCCCTGTTTTCTTTTTAATAAGCCGAATGGCCATCCAGGACAGAGGGCCTTCACAATTGATGGATTTCGAAATTGGAAAAAAAGTTAAAGATGGGAAAATATGTCCTTTCTTAAATCATGTGGGTAAAGATCCAAATTCCTCTCATAAACTTTGTGAAAAGGCTTGTGAAGATTTGCTGAACCAAGCTCTACATATGCCACAAGTACTTATGAGACAAACATCAAAGCAAATTGCAGAAAATCAACTACGACTAAAAGCTTCTATTATTGATGGATGATGAGTTTCTTGAGAATTGTTTGGTCATCTACATTGAAAGAGATTTAGCTAAAAAGTTGTCAGTGGATGCTATTATTGATGGATTTCGAGACATGAAGGAGCGTCAAGCACTACTATGACTTTATTACTTAAAATTTGTGATGAGCGAATTTAACTGTAGTTGATGACATTTTTTTGTAAGGATTTGAAAACATTGTTCAATCCTCTTTTTGTTAGGAACTTAACTTGATATGCAATGTGAAGTTAACTGACTTTTCTCTTATTTTGGTTATTTTTTACTTAAGCTTTATGGTTATTTTTATTAATGTTAGAAATTTTTATTAGACTTGGCCCTCCTCCTTAATCAAGTCTGGCTTCGCCCCAGCCTGTGCCTAGGGGTGTAAGTTATTTCGTTAAAAACCGAAAACCAAACCAAACCAAACCGAATTAATAATTTGGTTTGGTTTTTTTCAAAATTCGGTTTGGTTTGGATTGGAAATTTTTATTTTTTCGGTTTTCGGTTTGGTTCGGTTTTTATTTTAAAAAACGGAAAAAACCAAACCAAACCGAAGTTTGCCTATCCTATATGGGTTTTGATGTTTTTATCAATTATCTTTAGTTCTAGTACTTCAATTTTAAGCTTTAGTTGAAATTTCAAGCAATTCTTCTATGTTTGGTGATTTGAAACTTGATAATTTTTGTATTATTTGTAAGATTTGGAAAAAAAAAATTTGCATCATAAAGAATTTCGGTTTTTTGGTTTGGTTTGGTTTGGTTTTGGTTTTGGTTTTGGTTTTGTAATTTCGATTTGGTTTGGTTTGGTTTGGTTTAGGACGAATTTTGGTTTGGATTTGGACTTGATATATGAAAACCGAATTTATTTTGGTTTGGTTTGGTTTTGCCCCAAACCCAAACCAAAAACCGAACTTACACCCCTACCTGTGCCTTTTCTCTAAGTAGAGAAAATCTAGGAAGTTTGGATGTACCCATGCATAATATAAGTAAAACTAAGTTTACCAAATGGCATTACATCATTAACTAACTACTTAGCTAGCCAAATTCAAAATACTAAGTGCTTCCAACTCACTATTTATTACAATTACATTTATGTATATCCATATATATATAAGTGCATGACAAAAGCACTACATACCCTAGTTCATAACAAAAGCTAATTTATAACCTTCACTTAGCGGAAACCTGCAAAAACAGAGGAGCCTGCTCCTACCAGGACATGTTTCAAAGAACAAAACAAATCAACATAGCTAGTATATAAGTCCCATCGTTCATTAACATAGTAAGGTGACTGAAAGTACATTTTATTTCCTCTAACGTAACGTAAATATGACTTAACGTAAATACTCATTTCAACAATATTGTAACATCCAACCCATACGAATTCGAGTCTATCGTCACCAATGTGCATATAGGGCTAACAACTGTCGTCAATAACCAACATAAGTTCTTATGCCATATTTTTTCCTTATTCATGTGCACCCTAAGAAGCTTCCAGGAGGTCACCCGTCCATGGACTACTCCCAATTAAACACCCTTAATTATATTGTGGAGTAAGTATAGAAATAAGCTCCCTAAAAGAAAGATATATATTGCTGTGATGAGTACGTAGCCAGCTAAATCTCTTTAAAGCAATCATGAGGGTTATTACACACACCCCCCACTTGAGGACAGAAGCGCCCTCGTTGCGCCTAAGGACTCCACATATTCGGCTACAACGACCTGTGGGACGCCCCAACTTGGAAACAATCACATATCCGACCGCAACCGGTGATATAGTCCCATAATCCTGCCCTCCAGGCGTCTAACCTTGGATTAATTAGCCACACTGTAACACCCCCAAATTACTCACTTTTAAATAAATAATAGATAAATAAATTTGAGTAATTTAGGAGTATTACCGCCACGTGACTATCACGCTTTTGGCAACCAACTACTAACTGACCAAAAACTTGCGGAGGACTTTAACCAAAAATAATAATACTTCTTTATTATTAAAAATATATATTGTCTCAAACTTAAAACAAATAAAACATCCTTATACTAGGTGAAGATCCCCTCCCTAGTATGCTCCCATGCACATCCAAAGTTCACCTGTAAAACTGCATACCAAAAAGGTAAACAGGGCAAAGCCAAATAGGAAAAAGGAAATACGTGTCAGTATAAAACTGAGTACGAAATGCACTAGATAAGTAACACATTTGCTAGTTCGTAATAATTTACATTTGAAATCTCCATTACTAGTAATTCACGAATAACTTTTTCATAATAAACTCTTTCCAAACACTTTTACTAATAATTCGAGAGTAACCTTTAAAAACAAACTCTTTCCAAATAACTTGGATTAAAATAATCTTGAAAACAATTCCTCTTCTTATCTCCCCTTCCTTTTCCTAAGTGTGCACACCCCCCAAGCTAGTCATCCCTTCACGGATCTATATCAAGGGGTAACAACAATTGCCAACAAGTGGACTTTGAAGCATAAACCCTTCTTGATGTTAATCAAGCGGTAATAATAATAATAATAATATGACTTGTAAGTCATGAATAAATCTCCTTTTCTCATAAATAAATTTTTGAACATTCAAAGTTCATAAAAAACAATAAAACTATTCCTTGTAATAATAATTTAATTTTTCAAAAAGGATAACAAAACCTTCATATGAAAATGATTGATAAAATAATTTCTTCCTTTCACTTCCAAGAGTGAATAATAAAATTTGTAACTATTTTAAACCAAATTTCTAAATCCATTCAACCATTAAACCAATAGACAACTTTAACACATAAAACCACATTTCAAAAGATCTATAGCTACATAACGTACCTTGATCTTGCACAAAGAGTATACTAGTATCTTCACTTAGTCTTATGCTTGAGCGATCTCCTTGAAGTAAGAGAGTTTGGATTATTCAAAGTTTTTGTGTGGAAAAGATGGCTTAAGGTATGGGGTATTTATAGGAGTAGAATAGGTAGTACTTAATTTCTAAAATAAATAGTTTGTAACCTTCACCATAAATTCGGAGATTAAACCAAGATTTGTAACCTCTATCATAAATTTGGAAGTTGAAAAAAAAAAACAAAACCCCCACCCCATCAATAGGGTGGCCGACCATAAGGCCTATTTTTTTTTTTTTTTTTTCTGGTTTTAAAAACTGCATCATTTAAATGTTTTAAAAAACATAGTTTAATAAAATTTTGAATTGGCTTTAATTTCAAAAGTTTGACAAATTCTAGTTTGGCGCCATCTGCCGCCAAAATAATTTCAAACCAGTGAAAAAAATGAAATGCCCTTTGCTTAAAATATTTATCTTAGAAAATAAATATTTAATTATTTAAATAAATACTCAAAAATATGGAGTATTACACACATGATCAGCACGCAGTTGCAGGGTTTCTCTCATACCATTTGTAACACCCGATTGACAAAGGAAAAACTAGGTCGTTACTAATCTCCTAAAGCAAACAAAACCTAACTAGACCACTAAACTAAGTAAAGTGGCAAGCAAGGGTCATTCTTCCACAAGGACTAAGGAACACCGAAATGTGTTAATAAAACAATAAGCTAGGCCGAAAAAGAGTCGGAAGGTGTCAACTACCAACTAAAGTCTATTAAATTAAACTAACTACCAAAGAACAAATAGGATTAGGGAAAGGGATCCAACACCAACCAAATCATGATTTAGGCAATTAGAAGGGTGAAACATGTAGGAAAGAAAACCAAGTAACTAATTGAGGTTATTGACTCTTAACTAGCTCTAAGCCCTCTCTCAAGGGTGCATAAAACTACATAGATCACATAACTAAGCCACTCTCATGGTCTCAAAAATGCAACCAAGGGATAAGCACAATGTCAATCCACAAAACGCTCACTCAAATATCATTCTCATGAGCAATTAAGCAAGATAATAGCATAAATGTCAACCTTAAACTCCTCTTTCGATTTGATTAAGGCATCAATAAAACAAACATCCAAGTGGCCAACTAGAATGCAAGCAATATAGTAATCATGCTATTAATCAATTAAGAAGCCTAATCAAACCCCTAATTTCATATTCAAACACCCAAATCAATCATGGTTGGGTTATCACCCCAACTCCCAACTAATTAACTACTCACTAATAATCATAGTAATACTAATAAAAGGGGAAAATAAATCAAACATGAACAAATAAAGCAACCAACAGAAGATTTAACACGAGATTAAGCTCAAAAACTAAAATCTAAACATGGATTAAACTAAGTAAACAAAAGTTAACTAAACAAAAAAAAGTATAAAAGGTAGAGAGAAGAAGAGATATTACTTAAACCGTGAAGAAGAAATGAAGATCTTGCATAAAAACCACAAATTTTGCCATAATCCAAGCTACAAAACTTTGAACATCTACTTTCTCTCTCTAGGGTTTCACTTTCTCTCACTAGATTAAGCTAAAAACTCTCTAAAAATGATTTTCTGGAATAAAAGTTAATCTGTCATTAAGTGGACATATTATTTATATTATTACATAAACGTGCTAAAAACAGCGTTTAAACAAGAAAAAGTCGAGAAAATAACAAGGAGCTCCCGCTCCTTGTTAATTAAGTGCCCCCGCTCCTTGTTAATTAAGTGCCCCCGCTCCTAACAAAAGTAGGCGATGGAGCGAGTGCTCATGGAGAGCTCCTGGGTCGCTCCATGAGTACTGCCAACACGTTGGCTGCTCAGCTCATGAGGAGCGCCGGCTCCTCTGTAAAACGGAGCGCCCACTCCTAGCAAAGGCGCGCTAGGAGCGCTTGCTCAATGGGAGCTTCTGGGTAGCTCCAAGCTACTGCTTCCCTTGGTGTCCTTCAGCACATATAGGAGCGCCCGATCCTCTCTTCTCCATGATAAGAAGCGCCAGCTCCAGGGTAGCTCCCTCCTCGCTCCAAACTTCCTGCCTCATTCTGCCATGGTTTAGAACATGTAGGAGCGCCCGCCCCTCCCCTGTTTTGTTCTTTTCTTCTCAAAAATCAACACTAAACAAGATGTTAGTGATCAAAGGGGAGGGGGAGAAGTCAAGGAATCCTAAATACTTAGCATGCACTGCTAGAGGATGAAAATGAGGAAATTGGAGAGAGCAATAGTAGAAATATGTTGATTTGCGTCTCATCAATTGCGTCGTACAATAGGAAAACCAACGCAGAAGGCTAGGGGCGTATCATTTGCGTCGGATGCGGGATCAACGCGACGCAAATCATGGTTCATGTGCGTTGGATTTGAGGAGCATCCGACGCAAATAATTAAAGCAAATGGGTGGGAGAATCATATGAGTCGGATGCTGTTATATGTTCGGCGCAGATGAAGAGGGCCCAAAGCTTTTTAAAAATCATGATTTGCGTCGGACTCAATCCCAGAACTGACGTAAATGGTTCAATTTTCCTGATATAAAGTTCCCCAAAGGCCCAAACTCTCCTCCAAACCCTAAAAAATAAGCGCCCCTTCTACTTTGATTCTTCTCTCTCCCCACCCGATTCCTCACCGCCTTTCCTCGACTCTAAAAGTCTGAACCAAAAAAATGAATATCATGATCCAATAGCAACAAAATTCACTACTGATGAGAAGAAGGGATATTACTTAGACCGTGAAGAAAATATAAAGATCTTGAATAAAAAACACAATTTTTGCCACAATCCAAGCTACAAAACTTTAAACATCTACTTTCTCTCTCTAGGGTTTCACTTTCTCTCACTAGATCAAGCTAATAACTCTGTAAAAATGATTTTCTGGAATAAAAGTTAATCTGTTATTAAGTGGACAGAGTATTTATATTATTACATAAACGTGCTAAAAACAGCGTTTAAAAAAGGAAAAGTCTAGAAAATAACAAGGAGCGCCCGCTCCTAACAAAAGTAGGCAATGGAGCGAGTGCTTATGGAGAGCTATTGAGTCGCTCCATCCCTACTGCCAACCGGTTGGTTGCTCAGATCATGAGGAGCGCCCGATCCTCTGTAAAATGGAGCGCCCGCTCCTAGCAAAGGCGCGCCAGGAGCGCTTGCTCAATGGGAGCTCCTGGGTAGCTCCAAGCTACTACTTCCCTTGGTGTCCTTCAGCACATATAGGAGCACCCACTCCTATTTCCTATGGAGCGCCCGCTCCTCTCTCCTCCATGCTAGGAGCGCCAGCTCCTGGGTAGCTCCCTCCTCGCTCCAAACTTCCTGCCTCATTCTACCATGGTTTAGAACTTGTAGGAGTGTCGGTTCCTATTTTACAAGGAGAGCTCGCTCCTCCCTTGTTTTACTGTTTTCTTCTCAAAAATCAACACTAAACATGATGTTAGTGATCAAAGGGGAACGGGAAAAGTCAAGGAATCCTAAATACTTAGCATGCACCGCTAGAGGATGAAAATGAGGAGATTGGAGGGAGAAAGTGCACTTAAATGCAAAAATTTCATGCAAAAACTATCAAAATATGTACATGAGTGAGACTAAATTCTCACTCATCACCGACCCATACTGAGTCGAGTCTATCATCACCAATGCGCATCTAGGTTGAACAACCGTCCTCAATAACCAACATAAGTTCTTCCGGTGCACTTTTTCCTTACTCATGCGCACCCGGAGAAACTTCCCAGGAGGTCACTGATCCCTAGGCTACTCCTAGCCAAGCATGCTTAACTGTGGAGTAACTAAGGATAAAAGCTCCCTAAAAGAAAGATGCATCTTGTTGGAATGAGTAGTCTGCTAAATCCCTTTAAAGCAATCATGAGAGTTATTACAAATATTCCCAAAGAGATTTCGTAACACAACTTCTACACAAGTTGCAAAAGCTTTTTCACAATTCAGTTACACAAATTTGGGGAAGAGAACACGAATCGTGAGGGGTAAGCCATGTGACTAGACTTTTGAGGACGTCTCCGTAACTTTGCAGGACTTCTAGGACATGTCCCCACAATATATACACAATACAAAAATGTTGTTCATCACTATTTATGCAGCTTCTTCCCCCATAAAACAAAGTTAACTCATTTCACAATCTTATATTCTAAAATACATATTCCAAAGATGAAGTTTATAACCTAAACACAAGAAGCTAAAGCTTAAATAAACCTGAAACCATGTTTGCCATGCCATGTTCCCACAACAACTTGATAATACACTTATTCAATATTCTTGTGCAATATAAGGTAGTGAGGTGTCTAACACTTGTTGATTTTATGAATCGATCACTTATTCATTAAACTTATTTTGAAATCGAAGAACTAAATTTAGCTACTGCATAATGATTGTTCCAAAATTGAGTTCTGTAAGAGTTCCCACTAAGATAGATTTTTATTGAAAATAATTACTAGTGAAAATAACGGTTACAAGCTAGGTAAGTTCTATGAATTCACTATTCAAATAAGTCATAATTCGTTTAGGAATAAAAAAATATTGAATCTAGGTTCGTCAATACTTCAGAACTTCGTAAAATTCATACTTATAAAATAGAGTGGCTAATTAAAGAAACAATGAGGAAATTAGTGAGTTTTACTTGTTGAAACTAGGTTTTCATCCATAAACTTCACATTTAACTTAGTTCTAAATTTTTTAATGATGTCCTGAGAAGAATTCAGAGAGAAAAATGAGAGAAGAAGAAAATTAGGCTTCTCATTCTTGTGTAACTGTCTGAATCACCATAGATTACAGCAATTAAGGATTTTAGAGACCTTGGAGAAAAGAGATAAGATGCCACATAGGAAAGATCCACAAATTCTCCTACAAATAAATATTTAACTACTAACTCCCTAGATTTCAGGAAGGTTGGTTAGTAATCCATGCCAAAAGCTGGAGCTCGAGTAGTAATAGCCTGGTGATGAGCTGTAGCTGCTGTGTGATTAGCTGGAGTGGAAGTTGTAGCTTCAATACCCACCCCTCTCAAGCTAGTGGTGGAAGTAAGAGACATCCCTAGCTTGGTCATTAGCTTAGTAAGCTGTGGTGAGGGCAAGTTTTTGGTGAAAAGATCAGCCAATTGATCGCCAGTGGGAACATAAGTAAGTCCAAGTAGGCCTTGTCGCACTTTTTCTCTGGTAAAGTGTATGTCAATCTCAGTATGCTTAGTTCTCTCATGCTAAACTCGATTTTTTGCCTATGTGAATGGCAGACTAATTATCACAACTAAGCTTGACTGATGTTAAGTTTATGACACCAAGTTCGGCGAGCAATCTTACCAATAAGGTGAGCTCTAAGGCAACAGTAGCCATGACTCTGTATTCTTCCTCAGAGGAAGGTTTGGAGAGAACAAATTGCTTCTTAGATTTCCAAGAGATGGTACTATTATCCAAGAGCATGACATATATCTAGTAACTGATCTCTTGGAGTTGGGACAAGCTTCCTAGTCAGAGTCTAAATATCCTTGCAAAGTAAGCTGAGCGGAAGCTTGTAGCATAATGCCTTGACCAATAGTACAAGCAACATATCTCAATAGATGACGTAAGGCTTAAAAATGATGAGATTGGGGAGCATGAAGGAACTGGTTAAGTGTTTGAATATCAAACGAGAGATCAGACCTAATAGGAGTCAAGAAATTCACATTGCCCACTAGGCATCTATACTGAGAAGGATTGGAACAAAAATCGCCATCTTCTATCAAGAGCTTCAAGTTCAAGAGTAATGGTGTCTTAGCTGGTTTGGAAAGATCCAAGGAACAATCTGCTAATATAAAATCTCTTTGGTGAACTTTCTTTGGCCGAGAATGATGCCATTAGTCAATCTAGAGACTTCAATGCCAAGAAAATAACTTAGGAAACCCAGGTCATTGATGCTGAACACATGATGTCAAATGCTATCTGAGTGAAACAATAAGGGGAAAATTAGGACCTGTTAGGATGATATCATCCACATACACAACATCAATGCACATATCCTGACTAGACTTGTTTAATGAAGAGTGAATAATCATTTTTGCTTTGAACAAATCCTTGTTGCTCCAGCTCTGAATTCAACCTAGCAAACCATTGTATGCTGGCCTATTCTAACCCATACAAAGACTCAACCAGCTTGCACACGTTGTTATTATGCACTCCTTCAGGCATCCTCGTGTACACCTCTTCATCCAATCTGCTATGTAAAAAGGCATTAATAATGTCAAGTTGATGTATTTCCCACTGATTACTTACTGCAAGAGCTAGGATACACCTAATGGTGGCCATTTTCACAGCAGGTGAAAAGGTCTCAACATAATCAAGACCATACCTTTGGGTAAAACCCTTAGTCATAAGTCTGGTTTTGTACCTTTCCAAGCTTCCATCCTTCTTGAGTTTTACCTTGAAAACCCACTTACATTCAATTGCTTTCTTCCCTTTAGGAAGATCAATCACCAACCAAGTGTGGTTAGAAGCTAATGCCTCTAACTCTTTGTTGATAGCAGCCACCCACTTTTGGTGTTGAGATGCTTCAAGATAGCTGACATGTTCAGTAAGGGTGGAAATTTTAGAAATAAGAACCTTGGAAGAAGATGGCATATCTTCATATTTCACTAGATTACACCAGTGTGTTGGTATATAGGTGACTATACACATGTAATCTTGCATCCAGGCTAGTTGATTATGTGAGATCTAGCAGGTCTTCTATAAAGATATATATGATGAATCATGTGATTCAAGGGAAGAATGTGTATCAATTGGTTTTAGGTAAAGGAGTGTAAGAATGTGTTTCAGGTGAAGAAATGTGAAAGTGCATTTCGAGTGAGGAATCATTTGTAGAAAGATCAACAGTATGAAGGAAAACATAAGGTAAATCAATAGGCTCCAAAAGGTCTAGATCGAAATGTGTTTGATGGAATAAAAATGGAAGAAGATGGCTGGTCTAGTGAATTAGATAGGTGAAAGGGAAGATATTTTTCATGGAAGGTAACATCTTTAGAAACAAACACTTTGTTAGTTTCTAGATTAAGTTGCATGTAAGCCTTTTGACCAATTGGATACCCAAGAAGAATACAAGGAACATCTATAGGATCAAACCGATTTCTATGTGTTTTGATAGTGGAAGCAATTCCAAGGCACCCAAACACCCTCAAGTGTGTTAGGATTATGACCATGCAACTTCTCATAAGGTGACACAAAACCAAGCGAACTCACGGGCGTCCTATTGATTAAATGAGTAGCTATAAGGAAGCACTCCTCCCAATACTTAGGTGGAATCTTGGATTTGAAGAAAAGTGCTATGGCAGTCTCAAAGAGATGCCTATGTTTCCTTTCAACCAGACCATTATGTTGTGGTGTATCTGTGTAACTTTTCTTGTGCAAAATGCCATAAGTATGGTAGATAGAAAGAATTTTACCTTCACACAATTCTTTAAAATTATATGTTCTCATGCATTTGACATAATCATTGAATTGAGTGTAATCATAGTCACCAAGTACTCCAAAATCTCAATTGCATTAGTTTTATTCTTCATGAGAAAAGTTCACGTATGCCTAGACATGCCATCAACAACATTGAGAAAATATGTACAATCATCATATGTATTGACCCTTGTAAGGTCCCCACACATCCACATGAAGTAAGTCAAAGCACATAGAACTAGTGCTGGTGCTGGTAGGAAAAGATTTCCTAGTCTACTTAGCTCGACGACATACTTGACAGATGTTGTCATGGCAACAACTATTAACAAGAAACATAGAATTCACATGATGCAACTTATTGAATGGCAAATGACAAAGTCTGAAGGTGCTAGAGATTGGCTTCTTCTTAAATTGCTAAGCTAATAGAACACTGAATGGAAGATGCACCAGTGTCAACAGCATAAAGTCCATCATCCAATTTACTAAAAACTAGAGAATTTATCTGTGAAGGTCTCTGAAGTATGCACTTATCATGTGAGAAGATAATATAACACAAATCATATATGCACATAG
Source organism: Beta corolliflora (assembly GCA_947648045.1). Taxonomy (NCBI): domain Eukaryota; kingdom Viridiplantae; phylum Streptophyta; class Magnoliopsida; order Caryophyllales; family Amaranthaceae; genus Beta; species Beta corolliflora. Next base: position 216,354 of record CANSZD010002914.1, on the reverse strand, counting down.
CCTGTGTGTAGATATTAAATTGAGTGTAGGCCTGGAACATGTAATACTTTATTGAACAATACACCATTCTCCAATTTCATAATGCTTATGTGTTTTACTTCCACACTTCTACCATCAGTAACAATGATTGTGTTAGGCTCTTTATCAAATGAATGATAGTAATCAAATAAATCAAGACTTGAGCTAGCATATATGATAGGTAGCTCCGCTGTCTATGATCCATTTTGAATTTAAACAGGTGATGAGATAAGTACCTGCCACAATAGCAACGGAAGCAGGTTGAATGTTGGAGGTGGTGTTAACAGTATTGTTTCACCAGAGACATCAAGTGCTGATATTGCTCTTTGGTAAGATAAGTAGTATCAGCTTCATTGTGATTAAAATCATCGGAGTCATCACCATGGACTACAACTGCAATCTTCTTTCCTCTTCCCTACCTTATATTGGTGAACCTAGAATCAAGGATTTACATGGATTTCCCAGCATCTATCCATAGTATGACCTAGAAATCTTGCAATGATCTCAATAGAAAGAAGAAGTAAAATAAATTCTTGTGTTTCCTCCAGCAAAGATGCCTAGTCCATTGCAAGTATATTGTAGAATTGGACTTTGGAGGGATGCTTTGATCCCAAATCATTTTGATTTTAGTAAAATACTCAACAATATAGAAGATGATCCTTGTTCAATATGTCTAAGAGATTGTTGAACTAAATATAATTGTGGACTTGAAATGATAGAATATCTATCATCAAGATCCTTCCAGATCTCACTTGTTGTTGAGAAGTACAACACTCTCTTAAGTCTTACCAAGAGTAGTATCCAAAGATCTCATAATGTAAGGTATAATCATGTTATTACTCCTTTCCCAAACAGTGTAAAGAGGATCGGTGATCTCTTGTTTCTTGAGGCTTCCATCTACAAAAAAGATTTTGTTCTTCATTAACAATGCTAAAATCATGCCTCTCTTCTAATCAGCAAAGTTCTCACCATTAAACTTATCAGTAACTAGAGGAAGATTAGGCTTTTTAGAAGGATGTATGTAGTAGATAGCAGGGGTGTGCATTATCGGATATCCGAATTTTTGGATTGCCAAAAATCCAATCCGAATCCGATCCGAAAATTTCGGATTGGATCAGATCGGATTCGATATCCGATCTGAATATTCGAAAATTGATTTGACTCTTTATTTTTATTTGATCCAAAGCCCACTGATAACATACATAATATTGCAAAGTGTTGGGCGCTAGCAGCCTACATCACATTGTAATATTGCATTAGTGCTGGCAGGTGGCAGCCCACTCATTACATACATAATATTGCAATTTAGTGCTGGCAGGTGGCAGCCCACTTTGGCCCATGAATTATAAGTGGCTGTTGGGCCACTTGGCAGAATGCTCCCATACATTCATCTCTTCCATTTCAGCCGGTGCGAAGAGTTGAGCAGAGCCGCATAAGAGAGACGTAAGCAGAGAGTGGAGTCTGGACTGAGAGACGGCGTGCGTGAGGTGTAACGACCCGCCCCAAAGAGCAGCTTAATTAAGACCTATTACTGCTAATTACGGAGTTAAGCTACTAATTACGGAGACTGTTACGACGGACTTCCGCACCTTCCATGATAGGTAAAGTTAGGAAATCACATAGTATCCAAGCATATTAAGAAGATAAGTTGTAGTAAAATAGTTATTACATCATTTCTCGAATACTTAAATTATAAATCGGAAGTACATGTTTAACTTGCTAAAAATCACCGTGTACAATTGATTATCTTATAGCAGCGGAAATAAACACACTAATCACAACTTCACATTTGCACACAGGAGCTAATCCCGACACTTCCTCTAATCCTGCAAAACAGATGAATCTGCCCCCACCAAGACAGGTTCAAAGAACAAAACGGGTCAGCTTACGCTGGTACACAAGTCCCACCAATTTTAAAATAATAAGGTGGCTCAAAATAGCATTTACTTCAACATAAACAACATAACTGATTTTTCAAATACTTTCACTTTATTAAATCATAAAGATATTATTCTGTATTAAATATTGTTGAAGCAACAATGATATCATGAGTATATCGAGTAATTTCCAATAAAAACTATCCATGAATATCCATTGCATCATTCTCAACAATCATTTAAACTCTTTTCATACTCAAACTTAAAAATATTTTTAACTCTGGGAAGGAACACGAATGGAGGGCTAATCCACAACTCCAGACTTTTGAGGGACGTCTACACACCTTTCTTATTTCCTACTTGCAAGAATTCTAGGTCATGACCCTACACAAAGGAGCAATACCCGCTCCATAACACATAAAGAGAAACTCGCTCCACAAATGTTGTTCACTTCCCCATAAAATAAAAACTAAATCATAATACTTATACTTTATTCATGTTATTCAAATACTTATGCTTAATTAATAAAATTCAAATGTTTATTCTCACATACTTGTATTCCAATACTTTACTTAAAGGAAAAATTGTCATAAATAAGTCAACCTTTAAGCCATCCACTGTAAATAAGTCATTCATTTGATTATCTCTGAATAAGTCTAACTTTAGCACTCTTTAATTTTAAACAAGTTAAATTACTTGAGACCGGTTTAACTAGTAAAAAAATATAATTTTTTTATATGTTTTAAATTCTTTTTCTTTTCTCTCTCTTCTCTCCTCCCCTCCCTTGTATGACAGCCACCTGACTCCAACTACATCCAATATTATACACAAGCATCAAACCCCACCGGAAACCACCTTACCAACACCAAACCACATCTGACACGACCTCACCAGCACGAGACCCCACCCGAAAGCACCACACCACCACCAGACCCCACCCAAAAGCACCTCACCACCTCTAAAACCCACAAACCCCAACTCAAAAACATGGAGTTTGTGTAGTAATAACCTGATGATGAGTCAGTAGCCGCTATGTGGCCGAAGTCGAATGGAGGCTGTAGCTTCAATATTTCTAAATATGAACTACAACTATAAACTTTTCTTATCCAAATTCTTAAAGCAATAATAGCAAATTATACACCAAAGATTACTCTTTTATGCGAAAATTTACATATATAAGGTCATATTTCATACTTATCTTTTGTAGGAACTTGCATTCAAACATTTTATCCACTTATACACATAATTTACTTATTTTAAGAATAAACATACACGTACATGCAAAACCATAAGGGCGTTCCATATATTTTTCATAATGAAATACTTTCCAAAAAGCAGCTTAAAGTTTACTTAAAATATTGTTCTTGGTATTTTAATCTTTATGATCCTGAAGTTTGTGTTAGATGGATTATGGCTAGTGTAAGAGGTGTTTCATACTTTATACTTTTGAATGGGATTCTCTCCTGTGGTATCCGATTTTTGACTGTCTTAATTAACGGTCTGAATCCCACGGAAGTCTCTCATTAGACTATGAGTTTTAAAAAGCTTTGAAGTCGCCACCCTATTAATTTCTGAATATGGACAGATTTATTTAATAAATCGTTTTAAAATCAATTTTAAGAAATATCATTTAAAAAGATGATGACTTCATATGGATAAGGCTTTTTTGAAAATTGGTCTTTCATACCATGAGATAGGGTTCGGGGTTTAGGTTAAGAGGTGCGAACGTCTGGAACTCGTCTCCTTTTCTGTACTACAGAACGGGCTCTTACTAAATGCATTATTTTCCATTTTAAAGTAATCATGGCTATTCAAAAGAAAGAAAAATCACATAGCTTGCACATATACACATCAACCATTTTTATTTAGGACCAATATATCATTTGTACATGGTAGGTTTGAGTACTGCAGTTGCACTACGTACCAATCATTGCGGGATTGGAATCCACTCATGGATCAAAACTGTCATAGTCCGAGCTTATGTCTCACCCTAAATGGCCAATTCCACTAGGGAAAGAAGAGGAGGGAATAGATTATGAATAACTCACCTTTAGAATTAAACAAATCTATATGAATAACTCACCCTAAATGAGTGATTGAAATGGGATTGAGATAATCACTTAATTAGTGATAAAATATGAAGGATTAAGATAATCACCTTAATTAGTGATTAAAAATGGAGGTTAAGATAATTACCCTAATTAGTAATTAAACTTAAAAGGAAAGATAATCACCTTGATTAGTGACTAACAATGAAGGTTAGGAAGTAATCACCCTAATTGATGGTTATTTGAATTTTAGGATAATCACTCCAATTAGTGATTAAATGAGAAAATATAATCGTCCTAATTAACGATTACTAAGGTTAAGATAATCACTCTAATTAGTAATTAAATAAGAAGAATAACTGTCCTAATTAACGATTATTAAGGTTTAAGATAATCACTCTAATTAGTGATTAAATAAGAAGAATAATCGTCCTAATTAACGATTATTAGGGTTTAAGATAACCACCTTAATTAGTGATTAAATGAAAAGTTTAAATTAACCGCTCTAATTAGCGATTAATCGAGGATTGAAATAACCACCTTAACTAGTGATTAAGTTTATGATTTTCAAGATGTCTTAGAAGTTTGCTTCCGTATTTGAAGGCTTTTGAGAAATAATCTTAATTGAAGATTATTAAGTCATTAGAGAGAAATGATCAATTTGAGATCAAACTTTGAGAGATTGTGTTTGGCTAATTGGATTTTGGCCATTTAAAGCGAGACACGTGAAACGGCCTAAAATCAATTTGGAGATCATAATTACCAATCTAATTATGTCAAATTATATGATTAATCCATTTGAATATGGAGAACACATTTTTAAAATGTAAGATGGATCATCATACAATTTAACTTAGTTAGATTTGCAATTTTTCCTCTTAATTGAGATTGGGTCATTGAATTCATATACTATGACATATTGGCCCAACATGCAAAATTTGTAACATTGGTTGCTCATTTTATTAAAAGAATTGTGGAATTATTTATGAAAATTATGCATAAACATCTCCATGTTTTTTTTATTAATTGAGTGATGTAATAACTATTTACAAAGAAACTATTATTACAACAAAAATATACAAATCTATGATCTATACAAATATTCAATCTTGATCTTCACCATGATGCTCCTTGATCTTCATCTCCTTGAATGGGCTTTGGAATTCATGTTTATTTGTAAACTTGTGAAAATTAGAGATTAATTAACCTCTTTGATTTTGATTTTTTTTATGAAAATTTTTATTTATTTTTACTTACATGATAAAAATGAGTCATTTCAAGATAAACTTAAAATTTCATGATTTTTAATTAACATTTTCGTATGAAGAAAACATTTTTTTTATGAATGTTGAGTTAATTACTTTATTTCATTTTCCAGATTGCACTTTTGTTCTTGTACTGACTTACAAAAATCATAATTGAGAATGTGATACATATATGGATAGATCAATGAGTTCTTTATGTTGTGTAAAACATTCATAAACGTTTAGTGATAACTCAAATTATGGTCAATTTTATGCCAAACCTGGTCAAAACGGGACCTTTTTTGAAGTTGTTCTTTGAGATCTAACTTATTGAACTTATTTTGAAGTAAATTTTGGTACGAACATTCTAGACACTTTTAATAACTAGATTGGAAATTTTCACTTGAATTGGACACTTTTAAGACCTTTATTTATTTATTTCCTTAACTGAAAGGAAAATCAATTTTCTGGAATTTAGTGATTTACATGAATGGTTTTGTAAAAATGATGTAAACTTGTATAAAATTCATATGAACATGATTTTTATATTTATGAAAAGCTACTGATGTTTTCTTCAAACTTGATGTTTTTAGTTTTATTTAAATGATTTTATTTTAAACTTTATTGACAAAACAAGATTAGATGGTACTGGACAAAATATGTTTTGCACAACAAAGTTGTATGATTTTTAATTATTTATTAGAAATTCCAAAACCCTGTTGCTGGAAACATCTTGCCCTTCATAGGAAAAATATTAAATCCTACAAACTATTTTGATAATACAGACGAAAATTGAAATGTAGTACGAAATTAAAACTGATTATAATTACAGCATCACATTTTTTTTTTTTTTGGAAATGTTGATGCACAACTTATCTTGAATTTTTTTATGAAAACATTTTTGGTGATGAATAACAACTTGATTAAGGAAAATCACATAATCACATTATTTCCTAAGAGTCACCCCATTAGAGGTGACTATTCTAGGTGGGGTGATTTAAGATTGGGAACCTATTAGGATTTCCACATACCCAAATCACTCCAAAGATTAAAAAAATGATAAGAAGAAAATAAGGAAGAAATTAGTAGATGATTAAGAAGATAATCAAAAATAAACAAGAGTTTTAACTTTACCTTGCTAGCTCAATGATGCACTTCCTTTTTGCAAATTTTTCTACCTTTTTTTTGTGATTTTCTTAATTTCTAAGTGAGTTTCTAAATCCACTTATTTACTAACTTAAACTCTTTTTTGTGTTTTTTCCTTTTGATGAACTTCTTTTACTTACTTATTAATACTTTTGCTTAGATGGAAAGATTAAGGAGGAGAAGAGTAATAGAGAAGATGAGAGTGAAGTTGAATTGTGTTTTTTTCAACTTGGTTTTTGAAGTGAAAAAAGGAAGGTATTTATAGAGAAATGAGGGAGGTGAACTAGGGTTTCAAAGAGGTAGAAAATCAGATTTTTTACCTCTAAAATCTGATTTTCTTCATCCTTAATCACCCCTAATGACCTCACCCTAATGACATCATCAAATCTCTTTGGAAACACAAATATTCTTATTCCTTTTTGGATTTTCTCACAAATGAAGCAGGATCAGATTTTCAGAAAATATTCTTCCCTAAACATCCTAATATGTAAAAAAAATGCATCGAAAAACATGCAAATAAAACTGATTAGGATGCTGCGCCTAGCGCAACGTCCTGCACTAGACACAGCACCGTGTGCTAGGAGCCTGGCGCACAGTTCGAATCTTCCGAAAAAAATCGGATCCTTGGCTCTTACACTTTGGATTTGATTCTTATTCTTATTTTTTTTCATGATTTTTAATCTCTAACTAATGGATAAAGGATGTGTTTAGTGGATAAAGAATATATTTTTATTCTTTATCCAATGAACAATGACTTGACCATCAAGAAAACTGATTAATGCCGGTTTTGGGATACTACTAAAATCCCGACGCCTAATCGCAACTCGTTTTTCGTTTTTCCGAAAGACTAAATTAAGATAATTAACGAAAATTCGTCAAATTAGTGAAAACGAGCATGATTATACTACGAATCATTTTATTAACACGGTGATTGTAGCTATTGACTACGACTCACGAAAAATTTCGTTTCTAAGCCAAGACTGCACGACTAATACGCAAAAAACGGAAAACCATACAACGGAATGAAACTCGCGCTCCGGGGGTGAAACACGCATTAGACGGGGCGCACGCTCCACAATGCATGATGGTTTTCGCTATTTTTTTTTCTTTTCAAAATATTTATTTACCCGAAAAAGTGGTGCAAAATTTGGGGTCTACAGAATGCCCCACATTGGTCGAATTTTGGAGGAAATGATGACCAATGTTTGAAAAAGACACAAAATTTTAACAGAAAATTTCTTTTGAGATAACATATTCTCCATAGAAAATAGTTATCATCAGTGCTATTTTGAAAACATGATTCGCGACTTCTGTTGACGCTTTAAGTAGAAAATCCCAGTTAATTTTCTAAAAATGGAAACGCGACTTTATCGTCGTCTTAGATAGAAAATCACAATTCATTTTCTAAAATTGAAAATGCGACTTTATCCTCGTCTTAAGTAGAAAATCCTTATTAATTTTCTGAAGTTTTGAATGCGACTTTAACGTCGTCTTAGATAGAAAATCCCAATTAATTTTCTAAAATTTGAAACACGACTTTATCGTCGTCTTAAGTAGAAAATCCCTATTAATTTTCTAAATTTTGAAAATGCGACTTTAACGTCGTCTTACATAGAAAATCCCAATTAATTTTCTAAACATTGACAACACGACTTTATTGTCGTCTTTTTTCAGTCTTATGAATTTCTCTTTTGTTAATGTGAGAAATTCCAACAATTAACAGGTCGACCCCAGTTTTTACAGTTTTTCATGGCTTTGATGACAAACAAGTTGTCAAGTCACCATTACTTACTTTTTATGACTCCATGTGTCAGGTCATTGTCAGGTCATGTCACCTTAAATTAGGACATTGTCAGGTCATGTCACCTTAGAGTGATGCATTGTTAAGTCATGTCACCTTAAAGGGTGGACCAAAGGTTATTACCCTCTAGATAATCTATGGTGGACCAAATCATCATGTGACAAAATTTTTTATCTGTTTTTCTGAAATCTTTCAGAAAAATTTTCATGCATAATTCTTATTCGCTTTATTGGAAAATGATGATCACTGTATAAAATAGATTGATCATGGTCATTATTTTGGATGATCATTAGGAAAAAGGATTGTATCTACGTTCTTGATTCATCATTGACACTATTTTTGTTTATGTTCGGCTTCAACAAAAATTGCCATACTACAAATGCTTGGTCATTAACCATGGTGAAGGATGCTCCTAATTATCCTATGGACAATACTCAAACTTATTATCCATGGCATGAATCATGGATGATCATATTTTCCATCTATAAAAGGGGCATGGCTCTTCATTTCCCAATGCACCACTTCCACTACTCCAATCTTCTTTCTAAATTTTTTTCACAAAATGGTTCTTACTTATGAAGAAGCTAATGAAATGCGGAGTCGGGAGGAAAAACAACTCTCGGGGGTCACAAAGAATTTGGAGCAACCAAGGCAATCTTTTTCTTCTTCCCACTTCACTAAGGCTCTTATGCCTTTGCTTTCTCTTTCCATCTGTTATGACATGATTCATGCTGCTTCCCAATTTTGGGACGAAACTCGTCATGTCTTCCGCTTTGGAGACCGGGAGATTGTGCCTCTTGTTGAAGAGGTCGAAGGTTTGCTAGGGTTATCATCCAATGGTCCAGTTATTACACCTAGATCTCCTACAAGGATCTCGGGAGATTCATTAACGTTTTTATATCTTCTCGAAAATCTTCATGGCAACTACCTATAATATGGTGAGGTATTTCTTCTCAACTTATTGCTGACTTTTCAATTTGGCACTTGGCAATTCTCTAACAATGCCAACTATAGGATTGCTAGAGAAAATGCTTGCATTCTTATGATTTTGGGAAGTACCCTCACTAAATGGTCTTTAAACACATGTCATGTTCGGTGTCTTTTACTTATTCCTCAATTTGATAGTGGGGGTCGTCTTGGACCACTTATTTTGGGGGAAATGTTTCTTGGCTTAGATAAACTCAAAAGGAAACCCCAAAGTTTCGTGAAGGGATGTCCATTAGCCCTTCATTTATGGTTATTGGAAAAATTTTCTCTCATGAAACCCCACAAGAGTCTTACTTAGTAAACTAGTCATGTCCGGGAGAGAGGTCTTCTTCCTTTCTTCTATCAGCTTAGCAAAAATGGTGGGTCGGAGGATTTTTTTCTGCAGCAAGACATAAAGTGGGTCACAAGACACCTTGGCATTAGTGCAATTGTATATTGCAATTCTGGTCGTAGAGGTGTACAACTACTGGGGCTTTGCCTGGTCACTTTCTACCTTCCATGGAGGTGTCTAAGGCAAATTGGTTGGAGGCAACATCACATTCCTGCCCTCCAGGTTCTTCCACCTTGTACCACTTATGAGGCTGATATGAGTGGTATTCAGAGAATGCCTACTATATGGCAGGGAGCTAAAATTATATCAGTGCTACCTGAACCTCACCCTCCACTGATTAATGAAGATTACCTTCAATGGCTTTTGGCAGATATTGGTCAAGACAATGATTCAGACGGGCCTACCATGAAGAGGATAAGAGTTTGAGAGAAATATCACGTTACTTTTTTTTCATGTTGTTTTTTCTTTTTATTTTAGTTTTGTTTTTTTTTTTTTTTTTTGGGTTTTTCTATGATATACCCCTGTGTTTTTTAAAATTCTATAATGTACCCCTAATGTTTTTTTATTCTACACTGTACCCCTGTGTTTTTTAAGTTTTCTACATAGTACCCCTAGTGTGTATTAATGAAAACGGATGTTAAACATTTTTGAATTCCCATCCAAACCTCCCCATCCCCCCACCCTAGCCCCTCCCCCCTCCCCTCCCCTCCCATCCCCTCCATTGTCGCAGCCTCCCAACCCCCCCCCCGCCAGCCCCTGCACCCCCTCCCCATCTCCTCCACCGCAGTCCCCCCCACCCCCCCCCTTCGATTTCCCGCAGCCCCCCAACCCCTCCCCCTTCGTTTTCCCCGCAGCCCCCACCCCTCCCCTTCGATTTCCCGCAGCCCCCCACCCCCGTCCCCTTCGATTTCCCGTTGCCCCAACCCCTCCCCTTCGATTTCCCGCATCCCCCTACCCCCTCCCCTTCGATTTCCCGTTGCCCCCCACCCCCCTCCCCCGTTGAATCCGGGTTGATTTTTATAACAACATTGGTGGTTGCGGCGGTCATGGTGGTTACGGGGGTGGAGGACTAGGTCTGGCGAGGTCATGGTGGTCATGGGGTGGAGGGAGGGGGGGGGTGGGCCGGCGGCAGTGGGAGGGTTGAGAGAGAATCCCGTAAATGCAAAGAGATAACGGTAAACGTTACGTTCAATTAACGTAGGGGTACTATGTAGAAAACTTAAAAAACACAGGGGTACAGTGTAGAATAAAAAAACATTAGGGATACATTATAGAATTTTAAAAAACACAGGGGTATATCATGAAAAAACCCTTTTTTTTTGAATTTGTAGGAAATGAAGGCTTTATGTCTTTTTATGTATAAAATGAAGTAACCCAGTTGGGATGAATAAAAAGATCTGTTGGTGAGAATTATCTGCTTTGTGGGAAATTCAATGCGAACACAATTCTAAACACGTGCACATTTTAACATTAAATATGACATGCAAATCATAATTAATCAATCATATGACATATAAAAACATAACATATAGACCTTAAATAAAACACAAACATCCTTGCATGTTTCATCCTTTTTCTTTTTCTTTTTTTTTTCTTCTTTGTTCCTTTTTTTCGTTTTTTTCCGTTTTTTTTTCTTTCTTTCTTTTTTTTTCTTTTTCTTTCTTTTTTTAACTATTTTTTTTTGGCTTTTTGCATACATCATATGAATATCAAGAAACACATGACTTGTTTATTAAGAACAAACAGATACAATACAAGATCCTCAAATTGCTTGGTTACTTGACCATGGCAATTGCAATTACTTTGATGCCTAAGCGTAATATTTCTTCAACTGATCAATATTAGTGAAATGGGTGAATTCATTCCCATCAAAATCCATTAGCTTTACTGCTCCAGCCGTGGTGACATGCTTTACTAGGAATGGCCCAGACCAGTTAGGCTTCAATTTTCCTCGAGGATCATGCAACGAAGCTCTATTTTCCTTTAAGACTAGATCACTTTCCTGAATGTCTCTATCTCGAACCCTTTTGTTAAATGCACGAGCAATTCTCCGCTGATAGAGTTGAATGTTATGCAATGCTTGTAGTCGGTGCTCATCTGCAAATGCAAGCTCATCATAACGAGTTTTGTACCATTGGTCTTATGAGATTTCACTTTCTGCTATGACCCTGAGATATTGTATCTCCACCTCAACCGGTAGGACCGGCTTCATCCCATAAACCAAAGAATATGGAGTTGTTCCTTTTGGAGTCCTATTTAATATCCTATATCCCTAGAGGGCATATGGGAGTTTGTCATGCCATTCCCTAGTCTGGCAACAATAGTCTTGATTATCTTATTGGCTGCTTCCACCGCTCCATTTTTTTGGGGACGATAAGGTGAGGACTGATGATGCTTGATTGCATATTTTGCGAGAGTGGTCTTCAGTTGACCCTCAAATTGTGATCCATTATCTGATATGATTTCAAAAGGCATGCCATACCAACAGATAATGTTGTTAATCAAAAATTTCGAGACTTGCTTTGTCCCTGGCTTTGAAAATGATGCAGCTTCAACCCACTTCGAAAAGTAATCAATCGCTACAAGAATATATTGATGCCCATTTGAACCATTCGGATGAATTTGTCCGATTATGTCTACGCTCCAACTAGAAAATGGCCAAGGAGAGGTCATATTATGTAGTGACACAGGTGGCATATAATTAAGATTAGCAAATATCTGACATTGCTTGCAGGCACAGACAAAGCTAATGCAATTACCCTCTAGAGTACTCCAATAGAAACTTGCTCGTAAAATTTTACGAGCCAACATTCTTCCGTTCATATGGGGTCCATATTCTCCTCCATGAACTTCTTTCATGATGGCTTGCTTTTCGCTGTCATTCACACAGAGTTGTAGAGTACCATCAAACCCCTTGTGATATAGCCTGCCTTTTAGAATGAGAAACTGAGCAACTAGCCTTCTGATGGCTATGTGGTCCTTCTTGCCACTTCCCTCTGGATATTGCATTGTTTCCAGAAAATTCTTGATATCCTTATACCAGACATCATCGTCATCTTGTTGAGCCAGTGTGGAGACAACTTGTGCTATCGTCACTCTAGGCCCCTTCCTTTCTTCAATTAAGACTGACTGGATCTTTGTACCATTTTCCCATGTTAAATTAATAGCGAGATTGGCTAAAGCATCGGTGAAACTATTTTATTCCCTAGGACGATGTTTGAAGCTGATGTCATCAAAATAAGGGATCAATTCTTGAAGTTACTCTGTGTAGAGCTGAAGTCTCTCATCTTTAACCCTCCAAATTCCTATTGTTTGAGATATGATGAGATTAAAATCTCCATATACAATGAGATGTCTTGCCCCTGCTACCAAAGCGACCTTTACTCCATATATACAGGCTTCATACTCAATTTGTATTGTTTGTTGTTGGGAAATCCAATTGACAAAGAAATGGAATATGAACTCCATCAGGATCTACTAACAAAACCCCTGCTCCATTACCTCTCCGATTAGAAGCTCCATCGAAATACATGCACCATTGTGGATTGTCAATGAATAATAAGTACTCATCAGGGAATGCATCATCATATTCATCTTCTGACACTGGTCCTTCTGCTAGGGCTTCAGATATGGCTCTTCCTTTAACAGACTTATGGCTGACACATCGAATATCAAACTCAGAAAGCATAGCATGCCATCTCGCCAATCTTTCACTAAGAATGGGTTTCTCAAACTGATACTTGATTGGATCAAGTCTTGAGATCAGATAGGTGGTATGAGCTTGGAGGTGATGCCTCAACTTCTTTGTGGCATAGACCAAGGAAACATATGCTTTTTCCAGTCGGGTATATCTTGTCTCATACTCCAAGAATTTCTTACTGAGATAGTATATGGCCACTTACTTCTTTGTTCCTTCTTGATATTGGGCTAAGAGAGCTCCCATAGTTATTTCTGTAATAGTGAGGTACAAAATCAGAGGTTCCCCTGGTCTAGGCGGCATTAGAACAGGTGGATTTGAAAGATACTCTTTCATGGAATCAAAAGCTTCCTGACATTCCTCGTTCCACTCATGGGATGCCCCTTTTTATGGGCAGCTTAAATATGGGTTCACAACTCATAGTGAGTTATGAGATGAAGCTGCTGATTGATAAGGCTATATTTTATATATTTTTTGGGCTATTATATTGCTTTTTGGTATAAGTTATGAGACATATAATTGGTTTTCTTTTCATATTTTAACGTTTTTAGAGTTAAGTTACTTAAGTAATAAAGTTGTAATAAAATATGAAAAATACGCCAAATAAATTACTTGCTTGATTCTAGTATTTTTTATACATGATAATTTGATTTAATTAATATTTATAACAGTGGTATGTGTTTATTATACAAATATTTTATTTTTAGAGTCCATTTATTCATTATCCTATTGGTTTGTTTTGTAGGAAAATTAGAAGGAGAAACAAAAGAAAGAAAGAAAAAAAAAAAACAGGAGTCATACAATTGGAGCCCATTAGAAGAAAACAAAGAAGAAATAAAAGAAATAAAGTTTAGGGGAGTGTTTCATTGAAGCCCACGAAATAAATAAGCTATCAGTAGAGGGAATTTTGGGTTTTCCTTTGTGTACTCACAACTCACCCAACATTTGCAATAAGTGGGCAAGCCCAATACTGCCAAGTTCACGCAGCAATTGAAAAAAAAAACAAAAACCTAAAAGACTAAAGGAGAGATAAAAAGAGAAGAGAAGTATAAGAAGGAAACATACGCAGAACAACGGAGAGAGAGAGCACGAGACTGGAGACGCAAAACGAAGAAGACTGACCGCCAGATTCATCTATATGAAGTTTTCTTTCTCTACTCTTGATTTATGCTATTAGATACTAGTTTTATTATGTCAATTATGAGATTTTCGTTTTTAATTAGTTGTTTAATTTCAGATTCAATGACTAGCTAAATTTTCATGTTCTAGGACTAGATGTAGTCTTTTATTTTCTGTCAATGATTTCAATTAAGTTGTTTGGATTGATTTATTATAATTTTAATTTGATAATCTTGGTTTCTTTTCATATAATTGATTTAGCCAATTGATTGTATGTTTAAGGTATTGAATTATTAGCGGAAGTGAAAGTTCAATATTAGCTCATGGGGTTATCAAACGTCAAGTAGTATAATTTTAGGAATAGTTATACATTGGGGGTGGTCTTTTATATGAATTTCTTGTTCGTAATGGGTTTATAATTATATTAATTTTTATTACCACGGAAGTAGGCGTAAGATTATTATAAATACACGTTTTCTACCTTGGAAGAGGAGATAATATATCATAGGAAGTTCGATCATTGCAATACAATAATTTTGAATCCGACAACTAGTTTAATTTCATTGTAGAAAGTAATTGGCGAAATCTAAGTCCTAGAACTACCTCTCTCATATTTCGTTATACTTATTATCCGATCCTTTTAGAGTTAGAATTAGTTTAGTTCTTATTTTTAGTAGTTTAGTTTATCACCACCATTCACTATTTTCGGATTGTATAAATAATATTAGCGTCTCTTAATTTGGTAGTTGATTATAACTCCTTGTGGGAAACGATATCTTGCTTACCCTATATTTACTTTAATTGACCCGTATACTTGCGGTATTTTAAGGTACATTTAGGACATACCAAGTTTTTGGCGCCGTTGCCGGGGAGGCAATAGTTCAATATCATACTAGAGGGATTTTAATATTAGTTTAGACTTTATTTTCTTGTTAGCACTTGTTTTATTTTTCATTACAATTTTTCCCCCCTTCATAAACGTTTTGTTAGTGATATCTTTGTGTTCTTGAGTTAGTAGTTTTAAAATTTTTTAATAATTAGTTTCTTTTCCTAATCACTAGTAGTTGTGTTTCTTAATTATTTAACGTAGAAGTTGATGCACTTTTGGTGATTTTCCTTTTGCTCACAGAATTATTAATTTGAGTTCAAACTTTCTGATATTTATCAGTGTATGCCACGTACTAATCGTTCTTTGGTTTCATTTGATCCAGAGATTGAAAGAACAGCTCGTGCACTAAGGAAAAAAAGAGGTTGGAGCAAATACAAAAGCTGCCCAATTTTGATTTGGAGTACATCTTTTCTGAAGATTCTGACGCTAAACCAGTAGCGATGGGGGATGACAACAATGAAAAGCCTCTACGTGACTACGCAATGCCGAATGCTAGTGGAGCCCCTTCAAGTATTGTAAGACCAATTTGGTGGAGCCCCTTCAAGTACTGCAAATAATTTTGAAATTAGTCATGCTTTAATTCGTATAATTCAACAAGAACAATTTAGTGGACTAGATAATGAAGATCCTAATGACCATATAGGTAATTTTCTAGAAAAATGTGATACTCTTAAGCTGAATGGAGTAACCAATGATGCCATTAGATTAGGACTTTTCCCCTTCTCGCTAAAAGATAAAGCAAAAATATGGTTAAAATCTAATCCTGCTAATTCTTTTACTACTTGGGAAGATTTATCTGGAGCTTTTCTTAGAAAGTACTTTCCCCCTGGTAAAACTGCTAAACTAAGAAATGATATAACTAGCTTCATACAGAATAATGGGGAGTCTTTATATGAGGCTTGGGAAAGGTTTAAACATTTACAACGTCAATGCCCTCACCATGGTGTCCCATTGGTTACTTGTGCAAACTTTTTATAATGGTCTGAATGAATCTGTTAGAATCACTATAGATGCTGCTGCAGGAGGTGCTATAATGGGTAAAACAACTAAGGTAGCCAATAAATTATTAGAAGAAATGGCTTCAAATAATTATCACTGGTCTAATGATCGAAATAAACCAAAAAGAACTGGTGGTAAGTATGAAGTAGAAGGAATAAACATGTTAAATGCAAAAGTGGACAACTTAGTAAATTTGTGGTGATAATATATGTGGTGGTGGCCATTTACCTACGTAATGTGCTAATATGGAACAAGCTCAATATGTTTCTAATTTTGATAGGCCACCACAAAATGATCCTTACTCTAATACTTATAACCCAAAGTTGGAGAAATCACCCTAATTTCTCTTGGAGAGACCAAGGACACCAAAATGCCAACTTTAGACCACCAAACCCACCTGGCTTTCACCCAAAACAACCACAACAAGAAAGTAAATCATCATGGGAGTTGGCTATTGAAAAATTGGCTAATGCTACTTCTGAAAGAATTGAAAAATTGGAAACTACAGTTGATCAGATAGCTATTTATAATAGAAATGTGGAAATGCAACTTGGACAATTAGCTAATGCAATTAACTCTAGAAACCAGGGAGCCCTACCTAGTAAAACAGAAGTCAATCCTAAGGAGCAAATTAAAGCCATAACTTTAAGGAGTGGTACAAAGTTATCTGAAGTAAATGACAAGTCTAAGGAGAATATGGAGTTAAAAGAAAATGAGCAAAACAATGAAGAATCAGTTGAAAAAGATCTAGAATCACCCTCTTTTTCTCCTGTTAAACCTTATGTACCTCCTATTCCTTTTTCTCAAAGACTTAAAAAGAATAAGTTGGATAATCAATTTGAGAAATTTCTGAAAATGTTTAAAGAATTACAAATTAATATTCCTTTTGCTGATGCTTTAATGCAAATTCCTTCTTATTCTAAATTCCTTAAAGAAATCATGTCTAAGAAAAGAAAACTTAAAGATTACGAAACCATTGCTTTAAGTGAGGAATGTAGTGCTGTTATTCAGAATAAGCTTCCGCCTAAATTAAAAGATCCAGGGAGTTTTTCTATTCCTTGTACTATTGGTGATATTAATTTTTCTAAGGCTCTTTGTGATTTAGGTGCGAGTGTGTCACTTATGACATTGTCTATATGCAAGAAGCTAGGACTAATTGATTTAAAACGCACTACTGTCTCATTACAACTTGCTGACAGATCTATTAAATATCTTCTAGGAGTAGTCGAAAATGTATTAATGAAGGTCGATAAATTTATCATTCATGTTGATTTCATTATTCTTGATATGGATGAGGATGTTGATGTACCTATAATTTTGGGTAGACCATTTTTAGCTACGGCTGGTGCTATAATTGATGTTAAAAATGGTAAGTTAACCTTTAAAATTGGTGTAGAAGAGGTGCGCTTCAATTTATTCCAATCTTCTAAATATCCTTCTTTTACTGATCATGTATTTCGAGTTGATTTGCATGATGAATTAGATGCAGAAGAGTTTAACAAGATTACTTTTAACGATCCTCTTGAGACATGTTTAGTAGGTGAACATTATGGAAATGATGCAGAGGTAAGTGAGGCGGCTCATGCATTAGAGGCATGTCCTCCATGGAAGAAAAAAGGTAATTATTTCGAAGAACTCGGTAAAGGTAATCTTCTTCCCCCTCCTTCTTTAGTGCAAGCTCTTGTTCTTGAGCTAAAGCCTTTACCTGCACATCTGAAATATGCATATTTAGGTGATAAAAATACACTGCCTGTTATTGTGAATGCTTCATTAACTGATGAACAATTGAATAAGCTACTGCGTGTTTTAAGAGAAAGAAAAAGAGCATTAGGTTGGAGTATTTCAGATTTAAAAGGAATTAGCCCTTCTGTTTGCATGCGTAAAATATTAATGGAGGATGATTTTAAACCTTCTGTCCAAAATCAAAGACGCTTAAATCCCAATATGCAAGAAGTAGTTAAGAAATAAATTCTTAAATGGTTAGATGCTGGAATTGTTTATCCTATATCTGATAGTTCGTGGATTAGTCCTGTTCAAGTTGTACCTAAAAAGGGTGGAATCACATTAGTGCCTAATGATAATAATGAACTAATTCCCACTAGGACAATCACTGGTTGGAGAGTATGTATTGACTACAGAAAACTTAATAGTACCACTCGTAAAGATCATTTTCCACTACCCTTCTTAGATCAAATGTTAGAAAGAGTAGCCGGATTTGAATACTATTGTTTCCTTGATGGTTACTCTGGGTTTAACCAAATTCGGTGGCTCCCAAGATCGGGAGAAAACCACATTTATTTGCCCCTATGGTACCTATGCGTTTCGTAAAATGCCTTTTGGATTATGTAATGCACCTGCTACCTTCCAACGTTGTATGATGTCTATATTTTCATATTATATTGAAAAAATCATGGAAGTTTTTATGGATGATTTCTCTGTTTTTGGATCTTCTTTTGATAATTGCCTAGCTAATCTGTCTCTTGTCTTGCAACGTTGTGAAGAAACTAATTTGGTTTTAAATTGGGAAAAATGTCATTTTATGGTACAAGAAGGGATTGTACTCGGGCATTAAATATCTAAGAGTGGTATTGAGGTGGACCTTGCAAAAATAGAAGTAATTGAAAAACTTCCTCCACCTCTTAATGTTAAGGGAATTCGAAATTTTCTAGGACATGCTGGTTTCTATAGGCGTTTTATTAAATATTTTTCTAAAACTTCTAAACCCCTATGTGATTTATTGAACAAAGACACCCCCTTTGATTTTAATGTTGATTGTTTGCATGCTTTTAACAAGTTAAAACATGAGTTAATTTCAGCACCTATTGTAATAACCCCTGATTGGAATTTACCTTTTGAATTGATGTGCGATGTGAGCGATTATGCTCTTAGTGCTGTACTAGGACAAAGAAAAGATAAAAAGTTGCATGTGATTTATTATGCTAGTAAAATGCTTAATGATGCTCAATTAAATTATGCAACTACTGAAAAAGAATTACTTGTTGTGGTTTTTGCAATGGATAAGTTTAGATCATATCTTATAGGGTCTAAAGTAATTGTTTACACAGATCACTCTGCCTTAAAATACTTGTTAGATAAAAAGGATGCTAAACCTAGACTTATTCGATGGATGCTTCTACTACAAGAATTTAATTTAGAAATTAAAGATAGAAAAGGTGTTGAGAATCTAGTGGCAGACCACTTATTTAGACTGCAAATTCATGAAAAAGGTAATGCAATACCCATTAACGATAGCTTCCCTGATGAGCGTTTGCTGGTAGTTTCTAACCCCCCTTGGTACGCTGATTTGGTGAACTATTTGGTGCGTGGTATTATTCCCCCTGATTCTAGTTATCAACAGAAGAAGAAATTTATGTGGGATGTTAAGCATTATTTTTGGGAAGAACCTTTGTTATACAAGTTTTGTGCTGATGGTATAATTAGACGTTGTATTCCTGAAGAAGATCATATAGAAAGAATATTGCTTCATTGTCATTCTTTAGAGTGTGGTGGTCATTTTAGTACTAACAAGACAGTAGTTAAAGTTTGGCAATCTGAATTTTATTGCCCAACTATGTATAAAGATGCAAGAAATTTTGTTGCTAAATGTGATAGATGTCAAAGAGTTGGTAATATATCTAAGAGAAATGAAATGCCTATGAATATTATTCTTGAAGTTGAACCTGTTTGATCTTTGGGGAATCGATTTTATGGGTCCTTTTCCTCCTTCTCTAAACAATAGATACATATTACTATGTATCTAAGTGGGTTGAAGCTATAGCCATTCAAACTGATGATTCAAAGGTTGTTATGAATTTTATCAAAAAGAACATATTTTCTAGATTTGGTGTTCCTAGAGCAATATTAAGTGATGGAGGCTCTCATTTCTGTAATAAGCCACTTGATAGTCTTTTAAGAAAATACGGGGTAACTCATAAAGTAGCTTTTGCTTATCACCCCTCAAACAAATGGTCAAGTAGAGCTTGCTAATAGGGGAGTTAAAGCAAATTCTTGAGAAAACAGATTAATAACTCTAGAAAAGATTGGTCTAGTAAGATAGATGATTCCCTTTTGGGCCTATAGGACAGACCTTTAAGACACCTTTAGGCATGTCTCCTTATAGGCTAGTGTATGGAAAATCTTGCCATCTCCCTGTCGAAATAGAACATAAAGCTTATTGGGCTATTAGAGAGTTAAATATGGACCTTAAAGCTGCTGGAGCTAAGAGACAGTTACAACTAAGTGAATTAGAAGAATTCAGACTAGATGCCTATGAGAATGCTAAATTATATAAAGAAAAAACAAAAATTTGGCATGATAAACACATCAAACCTAAAGAATTTGAAGTAGGTCAGCAAGTTTTACTTTTTAATTCGCGACTTAAACTGTTCCCTGGAAAGTTACGATCTAGATGGTCCCGCCCCTTCACTATTGTTAAAGTTTACCCTTATGGTTCGGTTGAATTACAAGGTCAAAATGATATTTTTAAGGTAAATGGTCACCGTCTTAAACCATATATTGCAGGTGAATTATTACCTAAAGGAGTGACTTACACTTTAGAAGATTCTACTGCAACATGAATTTCAAGATAGTCAAGCTCGTGACTTTAAACACGCGCTACTTGGGAGGCAACCAAAATTACTCTTTGTTTACTTTTTATTTTATTTCTTTTATCAGCATTATTATCTTATATCTATTTTGTTTTTCCATTTACAAATGCAGGTACATAGCTAGTTAAAAAGCCATAAGTCAGTTTCGCCTTGTGTGTTCTGTCATGTTCAACCACTTATAGTGACTGGACTAGAAAACAACTAATTAGCGGAGAACATTTATGTACTCTACATTCACCAGGAACTGCTGCTATGTCCTTCTACTCCTTCTACTATGTGTTGCTGCTGTTGTGTTGTGCTACTGTGTCTGTCACCATTATCACAAGAGTTGACATAGAGTAGCTAGCTTGTTGCCGCTCTCTTACTACGTTGCACGAGAGAAGTCGTCTTACACCCAGGTTGTTTCTCTCCAAGTCTTTTATATTGCCATGGTTATTGCTACAATTTCCCCTTTCTCATATAGTCTGAGTATATTCAAACATTGAGGAAAATGTTTATTATAAGTGTGGGGGAGAGGCTTAAGCCTTGGATTGCTGGATTTAGTGTATTGCTTTAATGCTGGAATCAATTTGTAAGAAGGAACTGGTCTAGAAAAGGAGGAAATCTAATTGGATATAGGGGAGGTGCTGTCAAAATTTGCGCAGAATTTTATAATTTTCATGTCTAATATTGATTTGAAGGCAAATTCCGTTAGCTTAATTTGACTGGAAAATAAAATCATTGAATTTTTAAAAAAAAAGTTTTTCTTGTTTTGTTGCAAGTTAATGGTGTTTTTTATGTTGACTGATTTGGAGAATTGCATAGCATCATTGTCTAAGTGCTTGGCAAGTGGTAAGAATGGTTATTTATGATTTGATTTGTGATTGACTTGGTGAACATCTATAGCCATTGTGAGACTCTTGAGCCTTTTAATAGACTAAAACATCTATATTAGTCTCAATATTATTTTTTTCATGAGAATGTGTGTTAGTTCCTGGTGAAGTATAGACTCTTAAATTTGCATTGGTTTCTTCGAGACTACATTGAAGCATGAGCATGCATAAAAATGATTAAGGCGTTCATTTTTGTTGAACCACATTTAGCCTAAGCCACCTACATTATCATATCTCTTTCTAAAGCCCCTCTGAGTCTTAAGCCTATTTCTTTTGTTTAAACCACATTACAAGCTTATTTCCTAAACACATGACTTTTACCAAAGCTTTGAGCTAGTGGAATATAATTTGGTGTTTGGAGTATTGTTTGTGAAGGGTATAAAAAAACAGTAATTGTTATGGAGGTGGTGTTTTATATTCTATATCAATGATTATTATGAGATTGTGAAAAATACAATAAAGCAGACTGTTTAAAAAAAAAAAGAAGAAGATGAAGAAAGTGCATATTTTTATTGGTGTTTGCTATCCAATGATATTATTATGGTGAAGAAGTTAGTATATATTTGAGTAGTTGGAGTTTTGATAGCGGCCATTACTTTTGGCCTTGTTATAATTATTTTTTCACTCCACTAGTTCTTAAAGCTTTTGAGCACCAAATCCCGAATACTTCCTACCCTCTCACCTTAGCCTTACATTACAACCTTACTAAGTCCTTTTTTATTTTTGTATGTTCTATGTCTTACTAAGTAGTGGAGGATTGAACGATATGCAAATTTAAAGACGACATATTTCATTTCGAGTCGACTTCTTAGGTTTTGAGTGATAATTGTTACACCCTAAACACATGAGTGATTATAAATTTGTTTTTATTTGCACAACTAAAGTGAGGGTTCACCAAGTTTATTTACATTACTCAAATCTTGAATATGGTTGTGGTAAGATGTGTTGAAAACGCTAATACATGAATTACTATGCGATTTGAAGAGTTGGTTAATCTTTTGCCTGCTTGCTTGCGACGCATGAATACCGTTTTCGAACTAAAACTGTTTCAATAAATGACATTAGAATTTACCTGAAAAGTCAGTCAGTTAGGAAGTTGAATTTATAATGACACATAGATCCTGCTATTATAGTCCTAGTTTGCTCGAGGACTAGTAAACCTTAAGTGTGGGGGAGTTGATAAGGCTATATTTTATATATATTTTGGGCTGTTATATTACTTTTTGGTATAAGTTATGAGATTTATAATAGGTTTTCTTTTCATATTTTAACGTTTTAAGAGTTAAGTTACTTAAGTAATAAAGTTGTAATAAAATATGAAAAATACGCCAAATAAATTACTTGCTTGATTCTAGTATTTTTTATACATGATAATTTGGTTTAATTAATATTTATAATAGTGGTATGTGTTTATTATACAAATATTTTATTTTTAGAGTCCATTTATTCATTACCCTATTGGTTTGTTTTATAGGAAAATTAGAAGGAGAAACAAAAGAAAGAAAGTAAAAAAAAACAAGAGTCATACAATTGGAGCCCATTAGAGGAAAACAAAGAAGAAATAAAAGAAAGAAAGTTTAGGGGAGTGTTTCATTGAAGCCCAAGAAATAAATCAGCAATCAGTAGAGGAAATTTTAGGTTTTCCTTTGTGTACTCACAACTCACCCAACGTTTGCAATAAGTGGGCAAGCCCAATACTGCCAAGTTCATGCAGCAATTAAAAAAAAAACAAAAACCTAAAAGACTAAAGGAGAGATAAAAAGAGAAGAGAAGTATAAGAAGGAAACATACGCAGAACAACGGAGAGAGAGAGCACGAGACTGGAGACGCAAGACGAAGAAGACTGACCGCCAGATTCATCTATATGAAGTTTTCTTTCTCTACTCTTGATTTATGCTATTAGATACTAGTTTTATTATGTCAATTATGAGATTTTCATTTTTAATTAGTTGTTTAATTTCAGATTCAATGACTAGCTAAATTTTCATGTTCTAGGACTAGATGTAGTCTTTTATTTTCTGTCAATGATTTGAATTAAGTTGTTTGGATTGATTTATTATAATTGCAGTTTGATAATCATGGTTTGTTTTCATATAATTTATTTGGCCAATTGATTGTATGTTTAAGGTATTGAATTATTAGCGGAAGTGAAAGTTCAATATTAGTTCATGGGGTTATCAAACGTCAAGTAGTATAATTTTAGGAATAGTTATACACTTAGGGTGGTATTTTATATGAATTTCTTGTTCGTAGTGGGTTTATAATTATATTAATTGTTATGACCACGGAAGTAGGCGTAAGATTATTATAAATACACGTTTTCTACCTTGGAAGAGGAGATAATATATCATAGGAAGTTCGATCATTGCAATACAATGATTTTGAATCCGACAACTAGTTTAATTTTATTGTAGAAAGTAATTGGCGAAATCTAAGTCCTAGAACTATCTCTCTCATATTTCGTTATACTTATTATCTGACCCTTTTAGAGTTAGAATTAGTTTAGTTCTTATTTTTAGTAGTTTAGTTTATCACCACCATTCACTATTTTCGGATCGTCTAAATAATATTAGTGTCTCTTAATTTGGTAGTTGATTATACCTCCTTGTGGGAAACGATATCTTGCTTACCCTATATTTACTTTAATTGACCCGTACACTTGTGGTATTTTAAGGTACATTTAGGACCGACCACTGATATCCTCTTACTTCTTTTTCTGTTTTTGGAGGAGGTAGCCCTTGAATAGCTTTTACCTTTTCAGAGTCCACTTTGATGCCGCCTTGACTAACAATGAATCCCAACAACTTCCCTGAAGTGACGCCAAATACACACTTTTGAGGGTTTAGCCTTAGATTGTACTTCCTGATTCTTTCAAAGAAGGACCTTAGTGCAGGAATATGCCCCTCACGATCTTCACTTTTCACAATAATGTCATCTACATAGACCTCCACAATGTCGTGGATGAGGTCATGAAGGATAGTGGTTGCAGCCCTTTGATATGTGACTCCAGCATTCTAGAGACCGAAATGCATAACTCGGTAACAGAAGGTGCCCCACAGAGTGATGAAAGATGTTTTTGACATGTCTTCTTGGGCCATGAGTATTTGATTATACCCTGAGAATCCATCCATGAAGGAAAACATTGCATGACCGGCTGTACTATCCATGAGAACATCGATGTGGGGTTAGGGGAAAGCAATCTTTTGGTGATGCAGCATTCAAATCTCGA
The DNA here is from genome assembly GCA_947648045.1 of Beta corolliflora. Lineage (NCBI taxonomy): Eukaryota > Viridiplantae > Streptophyta > Magnoliopsida > Caryophyllales > Amaranthaceae > Beta > Beta corolliflora. Next base: position 191,490 of record CANSZD010002914.1, on the reverse strand, counting down.
AAATCAATGCACACACGAACTCTCCCATCCTTTTTGGGTACAACCACTATATTAGCAAGCCAACTCGGATGCTTTACAGCTTGAATGAATTTGGCATCAAGCTGGATCTGGATATCTTCTTTTACTTTAAGGCTAACCTCTGGCTTCATTCGGCGAAGCTTTTGCTGCTTAGGCTTGCTTTCAGGATGTAACGGAATGTGATGTTCCGCAATTTCTCTATTAACACCAGGCATATTAGCATAAGACCATGTAAACACATCTACATACTCTTTTAACAATGTAGTAAACACAAATTGTTCAATTGGGGAGAGGGATGACCCTATTTTGACTTCTTTTACAGCATTTTCTGTACCAATATTAATTACAATGGACTCTTCCATGGGTTTTATATGTGTTTCAGTTGTATCAAGTGATTCATCATTATTAAATTCACTGTCAGAGATAACATCTTGCATGCAAATGTACTTAGATAAAGGTTCACATTCAATTTCCTCACTATCAGAGTTTTCTGACTGGGTATGCAAGGTAGATTGGCTGGAAGATGAGCTATCAGTATGATATCCATCTGAAAGAGGTGAAAAGGTATTTTCATGAGATAGATGTGGGGGATGGTTTCCTAAAAACATTTTAAATTCTATAAGCCCGTCTTTTGCCTGACACTCAATACTCCACTTATGTTCAATGCTTTCACCAAAAGGTATCATCAAAGACACCGGGTCAAAATCCCCTTCCTCAGAGGACTCAGAAGTGAAAAGCTTCTTAAGGACTCCATGTTCCAGATTATCCACCCAGTCATTTTCTTTTTTCATTTTTTATTTTTGGACAAACCAACTTTTGATTAAGTCCAGATTTCTACCCTCATTGAAGAATATCTCCAATCCCGGTAAAGTCTTCTGTTCCTTCCTACTAATCCAAGGTTCTGGAAATTCATAGTACATCTCAGTATCTCCTTGCAGGAGAAACAGACCGTTGAGTGTAAAAGAAGATTTTTGATGTTGTGAGAAGTGATGCCCGGATTATATCCTAATCCATGTCGGTTTTGCTTGTCTACTATGGGGATTGGTTGCTTTATCCCCCTACCATCACGCCCTAATCCGGTTCCTTGAGTATAACCCATCTTCATCATGATTTGAAATCCTTTGGACAGAGGTTGTATGGCAAACCCTACAGGCTCTTTGACCGCATTTGTGGATATGGCTGAGGTGTTTGTTTTCTGATGGTAATTGGTCATCCTTAGAGAAGGGACAAATTTCTTCTTTTTGGACCTAAAGGTAGAGAAAAAATAATTAAAAGAAAAGAGAAGAAAGCTACAAATTGCAGAATGCATTGCAGAATAAGGAAAATTCCGAAAACGATTTCGCCATATTTTGACTGGAATGGTCCACCTTTTCAATTTTGGTTTTTTTTCCTTTTTTTTTAATTTTGATTCCCTTAAATGCTTTTACTATCATTGGGGTTGAAATTTTAATTTATTTTTTTTATTCTTCCATTCCCTGTTTAAGTGTTGAACAAAGACAGAAAATATAGAGATTAGGGCCTGTATCCCCATTGATGTGTCAATTCAGCACTCTGAAATTGCTCCTATATATGATGACTGGCATCTTGAGTTCTGATCACATTGCCTGAAATACAATGGTTAATACATTTGAGTCGAACTCGAAGGCTGCCTACATATCCCCACTGCTCTAGGTGCATTTTATGGGGAATCAGACTCAGCGTAGTTCATTATCTTAGAAAGAATTAAAGTTTTTTATTTAATAAAGCAGCTGCACTCATATTGAGCTACCTATGTACCCCCAGGTGTTACATAGGTGGAGTGATCTCACAGTGCAAGTGTACGTGATAATGGGGATTCAAGCTGCACGTAGTTCTCTGATACGAACGAGCTGAAAGATTTTTTTTTCTCTTTTTTTTTATTGATGGGCTAACCCCTTACAGGACGTTTTACCGAAGATTTTTCTCCTTCTGTGAGACGATCAAGTAGCCTTGCGGTAGACAAGAGCTATGTTGGTGATTTACTTGATGAGATAGCTGATAGCGTGACATTGGTTTGTGCCGTGATCATTCAACTGATGATATTGGCAGTACTACTTATGAAGATCTGATCCTACGGGACTTGCGCCTGGGCGTCTTGAAAGTGGATGTATCCGACCCTGCTCAACTAATTTGTGGAAAATATCAACTTGGGATTGAGGTTGAGGGCGCGCCGATACTTTCCTTGTGGGCACTTCCTTATGCGTTGTACTAATGATGCCTCGGTCAACCAAGTTTGGAACTTTGTAGTAAATATCATGGCATCGATCAGTTTCATGCCCAAATTGACGACAATAAGCGCAGAGATTGCTCATGTCTGTTCCAAGAAGGGGTAAACAGTGCACATGTGCTGAAATTTGAAGTATACCTTGCCTCCGAAGACGATCATACACCGTACTCAATGGTTCATCTATCTTAGCATATACCCTTGGATTTGTGTTGGGAATTTCATGATCTTCCCGTGGTCGTTTTTATTGCAATTTCAGAGCATCGATATCAAATCCATGTTGTTCCATGTGGCTGAGGGAGGTGTACTTGATAATAACCATGTGACGATAATAGAAATCGTTCAGATTCCGCAGCAATATGAGCATGAACTCTCGATCGGTAATATGGAAACGAAGCTGTGTGCGGATATGAGTGCATCTCGAACAAAAGTGCGAAAAAGTTTCAAAGGCCCTCCGACGCAAAGTGACTAGCTTCAACTTCTTGACATCAGTCTGTTTATGCTTGAGAGCCCAATTAACAAAGGCTTGGCTAGCATTTTCCCAACTAGCTTTATCTACACAATATGAAGAATAGTACCAATCCAGAGCTGGTCCTTCTAAACTCTTGTCAAAGAGCATGGGGTAATCTTCCTCTGGTATGCCCCATGGATGCAAGGCATTCACAAATCCAACTAAGTGGACGAAAGGATCACCGTTCCCGTCAAATTTCCAGAACTGTGGTAACTGACGATAATGATCTTCGTGTTGATATCCTGGGAAGAGAATCAGTGATTCAGTGTGAACTTCTCGGATAGGACCTACTACATTAAAGTCTAGGTCAAAATCATCAGTCCTAGATCTATTCTTCGAATCATTATCATCATCTTGAGGATTGCCGACACAGGATTCCTACGGTGCTTCGACTGATGTATCATGAGTGCCGATGCTTGGAACTCCTATTTCTTCCTCGTCATCCTCACTATACTCTGGTTTTATTTCTTCAGTACTTACATATGGTGTGGCTGCTGGAACCTCATTGATCCATGAATTTTTAGGTGCTGCTAGAATACAGTGGATAGTGTAACCATCTAACCTAGTGCCCTCTACTTCGTTCAAATACAATACCGATTTTCCGGTGTTAGAGATGGTCATAATTTCTGGATCACCAGAAATAGTCACAGCACCCTGATCAGTAAGAAGCTTTACCTTTTGGTGTAAAGTAGAAGCCCCTTCTCTATTCTCATGCAGCCACGACCTTCCTAATAAAAGGTTGAAACAGGCTTGAATGTCAATGACCATGAATTCCACATTCCTTGCCACGGGACCACATTCAATGAGGAGGCTGATTAAACCCAGTACTTCTCTCTTGACATTATCATATGGTCTGACCACCTGGTTAGATGGTACCAGATCTTCTTTTGAATACCCAAGTCTCGTTAACACACACAGAGGGTAAACATTAATTGCGGAACCATTGTCGATCAACACCCTAGGCATCTCCCATCCATTACAACGTATAGTGATGTGCAATGAATTGTTGTGGTTGATATTGTCAGGGAGATCATTGTCTATGAACAGGAGAGTTCGATCTATGCCATGAATGAGCCCCACCATATGGTCAGGTGTTATGGAATAGCTTACAGAGGCTTCATTGAGATGCTTTAGAACAGTTGCCCTATGAGGCTGGGAATGCATTAACAATTTCCAGATGGAAATATTAGCATTTACTTCTTTCATGCGCTTGACAACATCATCTTCCTTTTTACTATCCTCTGTCATTGGTTCCTTGCCCTTTTCTTTCCTCCTCAGTATCTCCAAAGGATTTTCATCCTCCAAATGGGATGGTTTAAAATGGCGGCCTGCTCTAGTCAAATGAGAGATATCCATATACTCCTCATCACTAAGATCATCGAGGCAGATGGGGCGCCGGTATGTATTTGGAGTGGTGGAATGTCCTCCAGTGTTTTTATCCACGATTGTCAAGACTGAAGAGGCATCTTCATCAGCATCAGCGTCCGAAATGAAGAAGGCACCGTCATAATCCAAAGTTCCACACATGTCAGAGAATGGATCTTTGTTGAGAGTGAAACTGGGGTCTTTATAAGGCATCATTTTGACTTTTTCTTGAGTGGAATAGTCATAGACCAGGCACTTGTAATCTGCGGCTATTGGCATTTCGTATATTTGAGGAACTATTTTGCGGATTAACTGGATTGGATCACATCCATCTGAAGCACCAGAGGTGGCATTAATGGTAAATGATGTCTTATGATTAGGAAGGGGTTTTTTTGTGATGTTGGGCTGAGAGTCATTTGGTTTACTGGAAATGGATCATAACGAGAGCTTTCCATCATGCACAAGGTTTTGAATTTGATGCTTTAGAGCCGTGCAGCTTTCAGTATTATGCCCCGGACTTTGGTGATACTCACAGTTTTGGTTTGGGTCATAACTAGGGTAAGGATTTTTAGGAGGTGGACGTGGATTCAAGGGTTGAATGAGATTGACCTTTTTTAGCTTGGAGAGAGCTTGGGAATAAGTCATGTTGAAGGGGGTAAAGTTCCTTTGTGGCGTAACTGGAATGCAGGATATGCGCCAATGGCATGGATCGCATTAGTGGTCTTAGGAGCTGCTGAATCATTATTTAGGGATCTTTTGTTATTTCCAAACTTTGCATTATAAGTTGCGTTGCCAGTAGGTTCATATTTCTTGATGTCTCCCTTTTCACAGTGTCCTCAACTAGAGTTCCCGTAGCAATCAAAGCTTTGAATGTCGGGAAATATTGGTAGGCCATATGCTTCTGATAGACAGGAAGAAGGTTCTTCACAACCATTTGCAGCTGTTCCTCTTCATTAGGCCTACTCATCATTTTGGAAGCCTTATTTCTCCACCGAGTGATGAATGAAGAAAATGTCTCATTAAGGTTTTGAGAAGTGGTCTCCAGATCCCTTCTAGTAACATCAATTTCTTCATTATATTTTTACTGGTTTGAGAACTCTCTTACTATGTGAGTCCAAGTGGATTTCTTTGTGTTTTCAAGGTTGACGAACCAATGTGCTGCAACACCATCTAAATACTGTTGAAAGAGTTGAGCCATTAGAGACTCTTCCACTCCCTAGGGACTCATTGCCCCTACATACATTTTCAGGAAATTGGTGGGGCTACCGGTCCCATCAAACTCTGTCAGATTAGGCATCTTGAAACCATGGGGTAATCGTGCCTTCGGGAAAAGAGTTAACCCATGAATGTCCATCCATGGTTCAGCCTTAGTCATGCCTTTAAGACTTATTTGAGCTTGACTACTTCTTCCACAAGCTTAGTGGGAATTTCTCTCTCATTGTTCAGAGGCTCAAGGTGAAAAGGTGAGGCTACCTCCGACTCCGGAGGAGGAGAAGGAGGAGGCATCTGGGCGCTTTGGCGCATTATGCCCAACACTGTTTGTTCAATATTATCCTGTCGGTCAAGCATAGCCTGGACAAATCATCGGAGCTCAGTCATTGGATCGGGTGGAGGGGTAGAGTTCTGTTGGTGCTCGTTGTTCGGAATTTCAGACATGTTGCTGAGACGCGTAGCAGAGAATACAATTGGTGTAGACAAGAATGATAGTATTACTGACAAAGAACGTTCACTATGGTCAGAACTTCGGTGAATTAGCCTAGATCCTAAGCGGGCCCAGGCAGAGTTCCTGTGAAATGAGATAAAGAGTTAACACATTTGTCCAGACTTTGTTTTTTCCTTTTTTTTTCTCTCTTTCTTTTTTTTTCGGTGCAGGGAACGAAAGAAATGATATCTTTGAAAATTATTTTTTCTTTTAACCCCAATTTCAGTTATCATTTATTAAAAGGCGTAAAACCTTGACTTTATCATTTGTTTTGGATTTTTCATTACATTTTTTGATTTGTTATTATTATTATTTTTTACTTGGACCTTTTTATTTACATTTTACACTTCCACTTTTTTGGCTTATATTATTTCGGGATAATACACAAACATTTTTCAAAATCAATTTGATAATATCCTTCCATTTCCTGCTACTATAGAAATAAGAGAAAAGAGGTATAACGAGGCATGTGTCCTCATTTCGGCAAATTATAATGCCCCAGATATCGTTCTTCTTTGTAGTGATCTGCATGCATTGATTACTTCTATGCGCTGAAACCATAAAAGAAAATATTAAATGCAAAAGGGGCCGCACCCGAAGGTTGCCTACGTATCTCCATGAGTATATTTGGATTTGAGGAAGAAATTTTTCTTGCTATGATTTTCTTTTTGAATGGAGAATCAGGCCCAACATAGTTCTGACATTTTAGAAATGAAATTTTACGTTCTTTTTTTTCTTTTTTTTTTTTGCAGCTGCACTCAGAAAATGAGTTGCCTACGTACCCCTTTTAGTACATTACATAGTAGAGAAAGCTAAGATAGATGCATTACAACATTGAATTTTTTATTTTTTATTTTTTATTTTTTAGGGGATCAAGCCACACGTAGCTCTACCTACAAAGTATACTCTAAAAGCAATAACTGATTCAGGTACTTCTCAAACTTTTTTAGAATTCAATCTGCTGGGCGTCAAGCCATGTATTCTCCTGTTTGAATACGTCTGTTCCACCTCTTAGGATTAGACTAATGTGAAGTACTCGGGTTCTTCTCAACCTTTTTCCGAGTTCAGTTTCTTAGGCGTCATGCCATGTATTCTCCTGTTTGAATACGTCTGTTCCACCTCTTAGGATTAGACTAATTTGAAGTACCTGAAATGTACACACTAACAATGTTAGTCAACGACTGATGAATTTGTCTTTATATGTGTTTTTAGCAGGAAATGGAAGAATTCTCTTCTTTTTTCGAAAACAATTATCCCTTTTGACACAATTTTATTTTTTTTTGTTTTTTTAGACTAGACTTCTCGTGTTTTGAGCCACGTTTTATTTAGATTCTAATTCCTAAACATGACACGTTTTGAACTCGTGATTACGAATCTTTTTATTTTTCAATTTTTTTTTTGTTTTGGGATCATATTTTCAAAATAGGATTTTTTTCTTTTTTAAAAATCAATTTTGTTTTTTGTAAAACCAATTTGAATGAAAAGGAATTATGAAGTAAATGTGAATTTTTTTTTGAAAATGGGTGAGCACACATTTTTTTTACATGATACTTATGATAAATAAACAAGAATACTCTTAATATTTCAATAATCATTTCACCAGCAATTGAGCTACTGTTAATGATTACTGAAATATTGACTGACTGAAAACGGACTGAGGATTTTTTTGAAAATTTTTCACATTATTCTATAATTGAAATAAATAAAGGGCATTTGTGCATTGATCCTTGTGTCCTAAAAGTCAACTAAAAGGTGATTCATTTAGGGAGAGATTATGTTAAAGTGGCCTCGAGTCACTTCCATTGTGTCCATCGAGGGTGGACGCTCTCGATGAGCCGGTCGCAATAGCTCGCGGATGCAGGTTTTACGCCCTTAATTCATTAATTTGTCATTCTAGAATATTGACCCTTGCCAATAGACAGAGGTATCAGACCTAATAAGAAAATGGTTAAAAAAATGCACGTGTATGGATCGATAAAATACCAAGCACACGTAATTTTCACATAAGCATGCTATATACAAAAATTAAATTGCGAATAGCCATGATTAACTTTTTTATTATGTATACATATGGAATGGAAAATAACGCATTGCTCAGGTTTAAACCTCTTATACCTCAAGTGGAGGTAGATCCCCAGTGAAGTCGCCAGGCTGTGGTATCCGATTTTTTACTGTCTTAATTAACGGTCTGAATCCCACGAAAGTCTCTCATTGGACTATGAGTTTTAGAAAACTTTGAAGTCGTCACCCTATTAATTTCTAAATAGGGACAAAATTATTTAATAAATCGTTTTAAAATCAATTTCATGAAATATCATTTAAAACGATGATGACTTCATATGGATAAGGCTTTTTTGAAAATTGGTCTTACATACCATGAGATAGGGTTCGGGGTTTAGGCTAAGAGGTGTGAACGTCTGGAACTCGTCTCCTCTTCCGTTCTACAGAACGGGCTCTTACTAAATGCGTTATTTTGTATTTTAAAGTAATAATTGCTATTCAAAAGAAAGAAAAATCACATAGCTTGCACATTTTTATTTAGGACCAATATATTATTTGTACATGGTAGGTTTGAGCACTGAAGTTGCACTACGTACCAATCATTGCGGGATTGGAATCTACTCATGGATCAAAACCGTCGTAGTTCGAGCTTATGTCTCACCCTAAATGGCCAATTCCACTAGGGAAAGAAGAGGAGGGAATAGATTATGAATAACTCACCTTTAGAATTAAACAAATTAAATCTATCTGAAATGAGGTAATCACTTCAATTAGTGATTGAAATGGGATTGAGATAATCACTTTAATTAGTGATAAAATATGAAGGATTAAGATAATCACCTTAATTAGTGATTAAAAATGGAGATTAAGATAATCACCCTAATTAGTGATTAAACTTAAAAGGAAAGATAATCACCTTGATTAGTGACTAACAATGAAGGTTAGGAAGTAATCACCCTAATTGATGATTATTCAAAGTTTAGGATAATCACTCCCATTAGTGATTAAATGAGAAAAATAATCGTCCTAATTAACGATTATTAAGGTTAAGATAATCACTCTAATTAGTGATTAAATAAGAAGAATAACCGTCCTAATTAACGATTATTAAGGTTTAAGATAATCACTCTAATTAGTGATTAAATAAGAAGAATAATCGTCATAATTAACGATTATTAAGGTTTAAGATAATCACTCTAATTAGTGATTAAATAAGAAGAATAATCGTCCTAATTAACGATTATTAAGGTTTAAGATAACCACCTTAATTAGTGATTAAATGAAAAGTTTGAATTAACCGCTCTAATTAGCGATTAATCGAGGATTGAAATAACCACCTTAATTAGTGATTACGTTTATGATTTTCAAGACGTCTTAGAAGTTTGCTTCCTAATTTGAAGGCTTTTGAGAAATAATCTTAATTGAAGATTATTAAGTCATTTAGAGAGAAATGATCAATTTGAGATCAAACTTTGAGAGATTGTGTTTGGCTAATTGGAATTTGGCCATTTAAAGCGAGACACGTGAAACGGCCTAAAATCAATTCGAAGATCATAATTACCAATCTAATTATGTCAAATTATATGATTAATCCATTTGAATATGGAGAACACATTTTTAAAATCTAAGATGGATCATCATACAATTTAACTTTGTTAGATTTGCAATTTTTCCTCTTAATTGTGATTGGGTCATTTAATACATATACTATGACATATTGGCCCAACATGCAAAATTTGTAACATTGGTTGCTCATTTTATTAAAAGAATTGTGGAATTATTTATGAAAATTATGCATAAACATCTCCATGTTTTTTTTATTAATTGAGTGATGTAATAACTATTTACAAAGAAACTATTATTACAACAAAAATATACAAATCTATGATCTATACAAATCCTCAATCTTGATCTTCACCATGATGTTCCTTGATCTTCATCTCCTTGAATGGGCTTTGGAATTCATGTTTATTTGTAAACTTGTGAAAATTAGAGATTAATTAACCTCTTTGATTTTGATTTTTTTTTATGACAATTTTTATTGATTTTTACTTACATGATAAAAATGAGTCATTTCAAGAGAAACATAAAATTTCATGATTTTTAATTAACATTTTCGTATGAAGAAAGTATATTTTTTTTATGAAAGTTGAGTTAATTACTTTATTTTATTTTTCCAGATTGCTCTTTTATTCTTGTACAGACTTACAAAAATCATAACTTTCTGTATAAAGAATTAAATTGAGAATGTGAGTTCGTTATGTTGTTTAAAAATTTCATAAACTTTTAGTGACAACTCAAATTATGGTCAATTTTATGCCAAAACTGGTGAAACGGGACCTTTATTGAAGTTGTTCTTTGAGATCCAACTTATTGAACTTATTTTGAAGTAAAAATTTTGGTATGAACATTCAAGACACTTTGAAGAACTAGAATAGAAATTTTAACTTGAATTGCACACATTTAAGACACTTTTTTATTTATTTCCTTAACTGAAAGGAAAATCAATTTTATGGAATTTAGTGATTTACATGAATAGTTTTGTAAAAATGATGTAAAATTGTATAAAATTCATATGAAGATGATTTTTAAATTTTTGAAAATCTACTGATGTTTTATTGAAATTTGATGTTTTTAGTTTTATCTAAATGATTTTATTTAACACTTTACTGACAGAACAAGTTTAGGTGGTACTGGACAAAATCAGTTTTGCACAACAAAGTTTTATGATTTTTAATTATTTATCCAAAATTTGTTTTTTAGAAATTCTAAAGCCCAGTTTCTGGAAACATCTTGCACTTCATAGGAAAAATATTAAATCCTACAAACTATTCTGATAATACAGACGAAAAATGAAATGTAGTACGAAATTAAAACTGATTATAATTACAGCATCACATTTTCTTTTTATAATGGAGATGTTGATGCACAACTTGTCTTAAATTTTTTTATGAAAATATTTTTGGTGATGAATAACAACTTGATTAAGGAAAATCACATAATCACATTGTTTCCTAAGAGTCACCCCATTAGAGGTGACTATTCTAAGTGGGGTGATTTAAGGTTGGGAACCTATTAGGACTTCCACATACCCAAATCACTCCAAAGATTAAAAAAATGATAAGAAGAAAACAAGGAAGAAGTTAGTAGATAATTAAGAAGATAATCAAAAATAAACAAGAGTTTCCACTTTACCTTGCTAGCTCAATGATGCACTTCCTTTTTGCAAATTTTTCTACCTTTTTTGTGATTTTTTTAATTTCTAAGTGAGTTTCTAAATCCACTTAATTACTAACTTAAACTATTTTTTGTGTTTTTTCCTTTTGATGAACTTCTTTTACTTACTTATTAAGACTTTTACTTAGATGGAAAGATTAAGGAGGAGAAGAGTAATAGAGAAGATGAGAGTGAAGTTGACTTGTGTTTTTTTCAACTTGGTTTTTAAAGTGAAAAAAGGAAGGTATTTATAGAGAAATGAGGGAGGTGAACTAGGGTTTCAAAGAGGTAGAAAATCAGATTTTTCACCCAAAAAATCTAATTTTCTTCATCCTTAATCACCCTAATAACATCACTCTAATGGCCTCACCCTAATTACATAATCAAATTTCTTTGGAAACACAAATATTCTTATTCCTTTTTGGATTTTCTCATAAATGAAGCAAGATCGGATTTTCAGAAAATATTCTTCCCTAAACATCCTAATACGTAAAAAAAATGCATCGAAAAACGTGCAAATAAAACTGATTAGGATGTTGCGCCTAGCGCAACGTCCTGCGCTAGACACAGCACCGTGCGCTAGGCGCACAGGCCCGCGTCTAGCGCAAGAGCCTGTTGTGCATTAGGCGCATGGTCATGCGTCTGGCGCATGGTCATGCGTCTGGCGCATGGTCATGTGCCTGGCGCACAGTTCGAATCATCCGAAAAAAATCAGATCCTTGGCTCTTACACTTTGGATTTGATTCTTATTCTTATTCTTTTTTAGTGGATAAATAATGACTTATATTCTTATTCTTTATCCAATGAACAATGACTTGACCATCAAGAAAACTGATTAATGCCGATTTTAGGATACGACTAAAATCCCGACGCCTAATCGCGACTAGTTTTTCGTTTTTCCGAATGACTAACTTAAGATAATTAACGAAAATTCGTAAAATTAGTGAAAACGAGCATGATTATACTACAAATAATTTTATTAACACGGTGATTGTAGCTATTGACAACGACTCACGGAAAATTACGTTTCTAAGCCGAGACTGCACGACTAATACGCATAAAACGAAAAACCATACAACGGAATGAAACTCGCGCTCCGGGGGCGAAACACGCATTAGACGGGGCGCGCGCTCCACAATGCATGATGGTTTTTGTTATTTTTATTTCTTTTTAAAATCTTTATTTACCCGAAAAAGGGGTGTAAAATTTGGTGTCTACACCTCCCCACCTTTTCAAGCTAAGAAAGCGCTAAGGCAAGGAGACCCCCTATCTCCTTTCCTTTTTGCTTTAAGTATGGAATATTTGAGTAGATGCCTTGGTGGGCTGAAGCAGATCCTTGATTTTAATTTTCATCCTAAGTGTGAAAGGATCTATCTTACTCACCTAATGTTTGCTGATAATTTATTGCTTTTTGCTAGGGCTGATCTTAGTTATGTTACTAAGATAATGGCAGGCTTAGAAGCAAGTATTGAAAAGAGTAACATTTATATTGCTGGTGTTATAGGTACCGAAGCAGCTAAATAATCTTGTTGATGCTGTGAACTTACCTATGGGCGAGTTCCCCTTTAAATACCTGGGAGTGCCTTTATCTTCCAAAAAGTTAAATTTCTCTCAATGCAAAGTGCTGATTGACAAGATAACAGAAATAGCTCAGGGGTGGATTGCCAAAAAACTTTCTTATGCTAAAAGATTACAACTGGTTTGGAGCATTTTGAGTAGTATGCAGAATTATTGGGCTCAGATTTTCCCTTTGTTAAAAAAAGTAATTAAAGTTGTTGAAGCTGTATGTAGGAAGTTCTTATGGACTAGTAAGACTTTAGATTCAAAGAAGGCTCCAATTGCTTGGAATAATTTCTATAATCCTAGGGTGGCAGGAGGGTGGGGCTTGATTCTTGATAAACATGGAATCATGGAATAAAGCTGCTATTCTTAAGCTAATATGGGCTGTAGCTTTTAAAACTGATAAGCTGTAGGTTAAGTGTATTCATGTTTATTACTTGAGAAGGCAAACTATTTATAATGTTACTATCAGCAATAACATATCGTGACATCTCAGGAAAATTGTGAAAAGTAGAGATATATTACAAGAGATTGGAAGTTGGGATTCTGTGATGATTAATGGTAAATTCGGTATAAAAAAGGCTTACTCTTTGTTACTGGGGAGTTTTCAGAAGGTTTATTGGAGGAGACTTGCTTGTAATAACATGGCAAGTCCTCGAAGTAAGTTTGTTCTGTGGATGGCTATTCAGAACCGGCTAGCCACAATTGATAGAGTCGGCAAGTGGAACGTGAATTGTAGTTTATTGTGTCCACTTTGTCAGTAGGATAATGAAAGCACTCAACACTTGCTTTTTCAATGTTCATATGCCTCTGAAGTCTGGGAGAGCATTCATGTCAATTTCAAGCTTACTTATCAGAAGAAAGCTTTCTCTGGAGAGTGTAGGAAAGCTTGTATAAAAGCTCATGGGAAAAGCATGTTCTCTAGGTTGTATGTGATGATGTTCACTGAAACAGTTCATGCTGTTTGGATTTAAAGGAACAACAAGGTGTTCAATGATAGTTGTGTCCCTCCACATAATCTAGTGAAGGAGATAATTTTTAGAGTAGCTTGTAACTGTAAAGAAGCAGATAGGCATTTACTTGTTTATTGATGCTTGGTTTTTGCCTCTGTGTTAGGCTTTTATTTTGCCTCTTTGTAAACTTTGGTGTTTAGCCTCTGTGTAGGCTGGTTGTGTTGTTGGTGCTTTTTTAATTTGCTCCTCGGAATATTATTTTTTTGGCCATCAATAACAATTTTGAATTGACAAAAAAAATCTTTAGGATGGATAACCAACAATTTCCTTTTCTAAAGTTATCTCCTTCCACTTGAATGACCGCCTCCTTAACCCGCATAAACCACATGTTAATAACTTTAGAGAAAACCCTAAAAAGGTTAGTTAATTAACCCAAAACTTAATTATTAGGTTATGTTCAATATTAATTACTTTAACCGGTTGCTTTCCTTCTCTCTTGCTGCCTTCTACAGCTTTTTGCTCGAAATAACTTCTTCCTTATATGCAACTTTACCTCTATAATAAGCTAAGGTATCAAATTGCATGCAAATATTTATAGGCTAAGGACGAAAATAGGAGAGAACCTCCACCATAGAGTAGAGCCAGAAAATGGCATGCATAAGGGCAGAGTGTAACATCCCTCCCAATTAGCTAGCTATTTAAAACCTAATTAGTCTAATCCCCAAACTTAAACAACTAATTAGAAAGTTGTTCCTAGTGTACACCGACCTCATCCACTTAAGATAAGGGCAAATGTACCTAAGAGTATCAAAACCATTCACAATCATTAAATCATAAAAACATATAAATTACATATATATTTCCGATGGATTCTCAACCCATTAATAAAATAATTTAGTTGTTCAAATTACGTCCTCGCCAAATAAGTACACCCTAGCTACCATAGTTACATTAATCCACTTCACGTATAAGGCATACAATCTTCTACCAGCTTAACCAACAAAACAAGTGAAGTTGCCCTCACCAGGATTGGTTCACAGAGCAAACCTGATTAGTAAAGCAAGTACACAAGTCCCAACATTTTCGAATATAGTAAGGTGGCAGAAATTAACATTAATTACTTTCTGATAAGAACATTATTAAGGATCTAAGAAATATAAGTTAATCTTATTCTCATTCCCATTATTTCCTCAAATAAATTTTGAAATCACAATTGATACACAAGTTCAAAAAAGTAACTTATTTGTACACAAAATCCATTAGGAATACCTAAAACTTTTCATAGAAATTCCTGTGTTGATCTCCTTGTTTTATCTGAAACCATTTCTTCATTACGTAATATGGAACACATCTTTTGAACAACACTACACATGAACTTGAATCATAATAGTAGTTTTTTAACAAAATCCGACCCAATGGGGAAGAAAAGACGAGTAGAGAGGGGTCTTGGCCATGTCTCTAAACCATTTGAGGGACGTCTCCCCACCTTTTCATACTTTGCTTGCAACACTATTAGGTCATGATCCTACATAAATGACCTTACGCTCCATAACTACATAATGAAAACTCGCTCCATAAATATTGTTCATCAATGCTCCCGCGGCTAGTTCCCACATAAAACCAAACTTATACTTATACTTAAATACTTACACTCAAATACTTATACTTAATTACTTATGGTAAAATACTTATACTTAAATCATTATACTCAAATACTTAAACACAATAACCTAAACTGAGTTATCTTCTAAAACCATGCTTGCCATGCTAAGTTCCCACCTTAACTTAAAAGAGATATATTTCAAAAAAAAATCGACCAAACGAAAAATGTAACACTCAATTCTTGTCATTTCTCTAAACAATCGCTTATTTTCTTAAGATAATAATTGAAATCAATAAAAAGTAATTTAGTTGTTTCCTTATGACGGTTTTTAAAAGTAGAAGTGCAAAAATTTTGATACTCCCTCCGTTTTTTTTCGATGTAACATATTGACTTTGGGCACTATTCATCCAATACACTTTGACCATTAATTGTTATTTATACATAAGAAAAAATATAGTCATGTGGGATCTTGTTTGATTCGTCACGGTATACACTTTTCAAATATATATTTTTTATAATTTTTACTTTTATACAATTAGAGATATTATCGGTCAAAATTGAGACTCGACAAATGTGAAAAGTCCAATGTCACATCTAAAAAAACGGAGGGAGTATTATAGAAGCTTCTCTCAAAATAATGCTTAGTGAGTTAGTGGAATTGGTCTACGGTGTTTAGGAAATATCTAGCTAAAATAAAAGGGTGAAACTTAATATTAAAATACTTTCCCTAAACCTTATCTACTGCCCAAATATAGTATTATCATAGTGTTTTTTTATATTTACAAAAGATTTTACAATACAAATCACAATTATGAGAAGATTACATTGTTTTTACCAATAAAACTAGGCGTAGTTCTTTTACTACATCTTGGATTTAAATCTCATAACTTGGACTAAGGGAAAAACGTGAAATTACAGTTTCAAAACAAGTAAATTCAAAAATAAAACATTAGAAACATTCTTCATAAGAATTACATCACAAGATACATCATAAAGATTTAGTTTTTAGTCAAAGTTAGGTAATCTAAAGTTCATTTCATATATTCTAAGGTAGGAACCTTGCATGCAAGCTCTTTACTGCTTATAAATACAGAGTATTACGCATTCAATGAGTCTTTAAACACATGCAAACACACATAATCGAAAGAACAAATTTGTATACTAAAAACTTCTTAAAATCGCTCCAAAAATCGCACTAAGATGGTGGTTCTGGTGTACCTTAACTCCAAAGCTTATAACTTGATTAATTCCTTCTCCTCAAACTGCTTTCTTTGGCTCCTTAGTATCCCCAATCATGCATTAACATTCACACAAATTTTCATAAGATATCCCCTAAGATAAAAGGCTTAATTAACCCAAAAATTTGACGAAATTTACTGTTTTCCTTATTGAGGAAGATGACTCTTTTTATTCAAGTTCCTTAGCCTTTAAGCATAAAATAAAGCTTGTACATTATGCACTCGGATGTGTAGAACAATATTCAAGACTTTCATGCAGGAAATTTCAAGAGGAAATGGAAGAAGAAGCGGAGACGAACTCCTGCTACGCTTGCTGGAATGGCGAGAGAGGAAGGAAGAAATGGTTCACTTCTAGGCAATGGGTTTTAGGAGAGATTTAGAATGAAAATTTTAATGAGTAATGGTGAATATTAGGAAGGTTAGAGTAGCTTTATCTCGTGGATTTTGTTCCTCTAATGAGGTTGTTTTGGTCATTTCATCTCAAGTGGTCAATGAGCAAATATTCTGATATTCTCTTTGTGTTTAATCAATCTTAGTTATACAATTCTCCTTCTTATTAATGGTTTAGGGCCCCCACATGGTCTACCACCTTAAGTGAGGATAGATTCTCTTGCTTACTTAAACTTAAGTCCTTATCCCCTTCAAAGGTTCCTTAAATGACAATCTTCATATAAGTATATAAAATTCCCTTTTAACAATTAACTACTCTTATTTCTAATAATTTTTCAAATATTTATTTTCTTTAAATCACACATAACTAATACATGAAGGCACTTAATACTACGTTACACAACTTCCGTTGGCTACTTAATCACATACTTTTTATCGCTCACAAATACGCAGACCAAACAACATGATCTACTCGTATTTTATTGAACTTATAGTATAAGGAAAATATTTTATAACACATTCCTTAATACTCCCTAATTAACACATTAATCACGTGAGTTATACTTTATCATTCACATTTTACTTTCTAATCTTTTCCAATATATTAAAAAATATATATAATTTCTTCATAAGCCACTTAATCACAGAAAGAAGCTTTATTAACAGCGTAGACATATCTCGTTCCATCACAGAACATTAAAGAAATCTCATAGCACAAGTTTCACAAATTCATATATGACATACCACCAAATAATATAATATTTTAGTTGTTATATTTTCTAACATGCTTTATTAGAGACTTTTTAGTAATACACATAATTATCATGCCAATTAATCGAAATCACTCGTCCTTAATTCCTACCTAATAGCAGGGCTATTACAAAGAGGGCCTGGAAAAAGCTTCTAGGTAGCGAGGCTTTTATTTTCTTTTAGGTGATAAGAACTATAATCCTCAAGCATTTAGTATATAGAAAGCCATGTGTGCATAATTGTAGAGTTTAGATTAATTAGGATAATTAAAATGGTAATTTCCCATTGTTGGTCTAATCAGAAAATTTTGATCCTTATTTAGATATACTTTTCACCTCTTAACCCTTTCTTAAAAAATAATTAACCCAAAATCTAATCTCTCAAGCTTAATCAACCACACATTGGAGAAATAAATCAAGTAAATATCTCTTTATCCTTTTCCAATAAACGCCATAGCCTATCCCAAATATCTCATTTTTTAACACCTTATTTCTCTAAAAATTCTTAGCATTTCCTCTTCAAAATTCCATATTCTACTATCAATGGTATAAAATATTCTTACTATAATCCCTCCATGTCATAAGCTCTAGTAACAGGGATATTAGTCTTTCAATAAGTACAAATATAATTAGACACAAAAAATTTGTACAAGAAGCAGTTTTTACTATACTCTTAATTAACATAATTCGTATCAATCGAAAACCTAGCTGAATTATTAAGTTAACTAGTCATAGATAATTATAGTAAAATTGACATTAAAAGTTAAGGCAATCTATATATATATATATCTAAAATCCAAAGCAAAAACATGACATGTTGCCAAATGTACTCCCCCCTACCCCACACAATCAAATGAGACATATTAAATAATATAAATGTGTGTCTTAAGACTCGAAACCATGACCACTCATTTGAGATAAAGATGCACTAACAAACTATTCTACAATCTCATGTTGGTCTTTGTGAGAGAAAAAAAATCATTTAAAGACAAGATAATATTTCTATTTTTAAAATAATTAAATACAAATGTATATATTAATACTCATTAAGCTAATGTTAATAATAGCATTTCCTACCTTTTAGTACTCTTATATTTAAAAAAAACTCTTCAAATTTTATAACCTTCGTATTTAACACTACTACATAATTGAATTGCATCGGTTATATTCTTAAACATTAACCTAAATTTCAAAAACTAGATAGTATTATATTCTTTGTAAGTAATTATATATTTATATATATGTACTCTCGTGACGTCGAGGGTTATATTGATGAATAATTCATATTATAATTTGCTATATAGAAAATTAAAAAGAGTTGCAAGATCATTTTCTGAGCACAATCAATACCTGCAACTCTTTTTTTCCATTTCTCTCAAGTTTTTGATTTAAAACTTCAAATGTACATTAGTAAATAATCTCGGACATCTCCCGGGACTAGAACTAGCTTACAATATAAACTTGTTAACACTTGTGGAATTTTTGTGGCACACAAAAATATCATCCTTCCGAGGGGTAGAACGTATATTTCTGCACGTCGCTAGTTGATCAAAGTAACTAGTGCCTTTAAAAAAAAAAGTAACTAGTGGTTATCTCATTTAGGTTTATTTAGAAAACTGAAGTGGTAAACTGGTAGGATAAGATAATAAAATTATAATACTCTGATGGAAAATTATGTTCTTAGGGCCATCTATGAGGAAGTGCAAAGAGACCTATAACATCAGACCTCTCTTTTAAAGAGGGTTATAGGACCCAAAATTTTTAAATTTATTATTTGTTTTAGTCACAATATAACATCCTTATCCTCATACTTTAGGTACTTTTGTTTTGTAAATAATTAGTGTAGGCGTGTTTTTATTTCGCCTACGCGGTGTGAGCGCGTATTAGATTTGACTACCCCACTGTAAAGGTTTTATTGAAAATTATTTTGAAAGAAGTCGCCAATAATTCTTTTAGGAAGAATCATAAACCTAATTGGATATGGGAAAATCATAGGGACAAATTATCCAATGTAGATTTCCCCGTCCTGACTCCATAGATGGTCAAAATGAACCAAAGATTGAGTTTGGGGGTGAGGGTACGAATATAGTCATAATGAACCGCATTCGCCCAGAGTTGGCCTCTACTAAATATCGATTCATTGCAAATTTTATGCCAAAGAATAATCATATAACGTTTTAAACACCCTAAAAATATTTAGTCTAAAGTTGTTTCAGGAAACACATAAAAAGACTATTTTTTAGTGATATGTTAATATGCAATCAAAATTACAGGGAACCTAATAGGTTGTCCAAATTATCTGATTAATATTAGAACAGTTCTTTAGGTCTTTGATTAGTAAAAATAACATGTGGGTGATAAAAGCAATAAAACAGGATAATCACATAATATGCATAAAATGATCAGGCAGGCATATAATATACAAAGGCATGAATAATAATAAAATAAAATAAAAGAAAGTATAGAAAAATGGTTAGAATATACAGTATAGCGATTTTACATTAAAGATCTACATCAGGAAAGAAAACTGTTAGTAACTTCAATATAAAAATAATTTATTTAAGGACCCTCAGGATTATACCGTGGCTTGGGTCTACAAGATTGACAACCTTCGAAACGAGCAATCGTGAAGCCTAAAAATCTGAATGTATGTAGATTGAATGTATTTGTGTTTGAAAGGTATGAGTTTTGTAGGGAGATTTTGTATTTCGTAGAGAGAATTCGTAAAGTATTCGTCGACTGTCATGTGAAAAATCCTTTGTAAAATCAGTACGGAAATCAAGCCTATTTATAGGAAAAGCGACACTGCGCCTCACGCGCCAGCTGCGCCTGGCGCAGCTGACGTGTCAATCGCATGACGCAGCATGACCAGTAAAATACATACA
This sequence comes from Beta corolliflora, assembly GCA_947648045.1. Lineage (NCBI taxonomy): Eukaryota > Viridiplantae > Streptophyta > Magnoliopsida > Caryophyllales > Amaranthaceae > Beta > Beta corolliflora. The sequence goes on along the minus strand of CANSZD010002914.1, from coordinate 171,057 downwards.
CGTGGTACGCGCTTTGAAAAAGATACGAAAGAAAATTTGCGTCTCAAGCAGAGAACTTTGCTTGACGCAGGACTCTACATGAAACAGAAATCTACGTGGCAGTTCTGGTGCGCTTGACACAGGCTTTGCGCTAGGTGCGGCGTACGTGGAAGCCCACGTGTCAGGACATGTGCGCTAGGCGCAGGAAGCAGCGCTTAGCGCAGAGCTTGTTTTTGACACGTTTTGACAGTTTTTTGATAAAAAGGCGTTCTAAAAGATATTCTTTTATCTTTTAACTACGGATATCTGATTTTACGGGACAAAATCTGATCTTAACTTATAAAAAATATGTTCTGAAAATATTTATTTATTAAAATAAATCAATTAATTATCAATTAATTGGGCTTTTCAAAGAATTGGGGTCAAATACAATTAATTATCATGAATAATTAATTGGGCTTTAAAATAGGACTTTAACACTTTTCGAAATGGTTTTGAATGGCTTTTCAAACTTCTCTGCATTCGGGTCGGGCCAATTAAGACCACGATATGTTTCATCATCTGATCCTTAAATGGGGAGACACGATTATGTGTCTATGAAGCCCCCACTTTGACTGAGGTTCAGGAAATCAAAAGTCAAAGTATACGGTGTCAGGACGGAGAACGATTCTAAACGCTCTGCAGTTTAGAACTGGTCTATATACGTCGGTCTCTGCAAAATAAAGTTAGTATGCAGGACAATAACTACAAGCAATCTGATTACCTGCAGAAGAAGATGTTAGCAGATAGGTGCAAACAACTCACATAAAGCACATAATGATGCAATAATGCAAACTTAGATTCTCTAAGGATGCATGAGACGCTATGCAAGGATTAAGGTTATGCAAAGCTAAGGGACAACACGTCATGCAAGGTGAGGGTTATACAAGACTAGAATGTATGAAATGCAATGCAAGGTGAGGGTTTTGCAAGGCTGCAATGCAAGGTCAAGATTCTGCAAGGCTAGAGGATGTGGATATGTAGAATGATAGAATGAAATGAATAGAACGATTTTCGAAAACTGTTTTTTAGTAAACAATCGGGGTCCGTAAACGAGGTCCTTAGATTGCAACTTCTCGGGAGTTTGATTTGGATCGGAGTAACCACCACACATTGGAAGCCCCCACTTTGGGTGAGCTTGCCTGAATTGGGCATCTTGAGCCTTGATTGAAATGTAGTTGATCTGATATTGTTGTTGATCTGATATTGAAAGTTATCAGTGGGGATTCTTCATTGGGAAGTCTATACAGGCAAAGTCAAATATCGCCAGAAACCATGGAATTGTCAGAGAGTCGTTGAGGGAAAAGGAGAGCTTGGATTGAATAATAAAAAGGTTTAATTTATGACTCAAATAAATGTAGGTGGGAAAAGGCTTTGATGTAGGTAGGTTCAGACTCGAGTCAATGTCGGGATCTAGAAAGAATATGCTCCTGAACTCTTGAAAATCAATCATTAGATCTTGACTAATTTATTTTTATTGAAGCGGTCGGACCTTGAGATGAGAATTCCTACGTATCCTTGCGGAACCAGACCATTCGTAGTTCTGGATCAGATTTTTTTTTTGTACCCTAACTTTTGCCTAGGCCGCCCTTTCGGGTTTTCAGCCTAGTAGGCTTGGACATACCTTGTAAAACGAGTTAAGGTTGAATATGAAGGTGGAAAGGTTGAAGGCTTTAGGCTTCGGTGAATGTCTAATTGGTTTGGAATAAGGTAAGGATCATGGATTATATGGGATAAGGATTAAAGGTTTGATGAATCGAAGGGATTTGAATGAGGGAAAGAACTTGTGTGCAAGCCCCCGTGGTATCCGATTTTTGACTGTCTTAATTAACAGTCTGAATCCCACGAAAGTCTCTCATTAGACTATGAATTTTAGAAAACTTTGAAGTCGCCACCCTATTAATATTTGAATAGGGACAGATTTATTTAATAAATCATTTTAAAATCAATTTCAAGAAATATCATTTAAAAGGATGATGACTTCCTTTAGATAAGGCTTTTTTGAAAATTGGTCTTTCATACCATGAGATAGGGTTCGGGGTTTAGGTTAAGAGGTGCGAACGTTTGGAACTCGTCTCCTCTTCCGTTCTACAGAACGGGCTCTAACTAAATGCGTTATTTTCCATTTTAAAGTAATCATGGCAATTAAAAAGAAAGAAAATCACATAGTTTGCACATATACACATCAACCATTTTTATTTAGGACTAATATATCATTTGTACATGATAGGTTTGAGCACTGAAGTTGCACTACGTACCAAACATTGCGGGATTGGAATCCACTCATGGATCAAAACCATCGTAGTTCAATCTGGTGTCTCACCCTTAATGGCCAATTCCATTGGGGAAGAAAAGGAAATAGATTATGAATAACTCACCTTTAGAATTAAACAAATCTATTAGGATTAAGGTAATCACACCAATTAGTGATTGAAATGAGGTTAAGATAATCACCTTAATTAGTGATTAAATATGAAGGATTAAGATAACCACCTCAATTAGTGATTAGAAATGGAGGTTAAGATAATCACCTAAATTATTGACTAAAATTTAAGAGGGAAGATAATCACCTTGATTAGTGATTAACAATGTAGGTTAGGAAATAATCACCCTAATTGGTAATTATTCAAGGTTTAGGATAATCACTTCAATTAGTGATTAAATGAGAAAAATAATCGTCTTAATTAATGATTATTAAGGTTTAAGATAATCACTCTAATTAGTGATTAAATAAGAAGAATAATCGTCCTAATTAACGACTATTAAGGTTTAGGATAATCACTTCAATTAGTGATTATGTGTCTACAGAAGCCCCCACTTTGACTGAGGTTCAGGAAACCGAAAGTCAAAGTATACGGTGTCGGGACGGAGAACGATTCTAAGCGCTCTGCAGTTTACAACTGGTCTATATACGTCGGTCTCTACAAAACAAAGTAATTATGCAGGACAATAACTACAAGCGATCTGATTACTTGCAGAAGAAAATGTTAGCAGATAGGTGCAAACAACTCACATAAAGCACATAATGATGCAATAATGCAAACTTAGACTCTCTAAGGATGCATGAGAAGCTATCCAAGGATTAAGGTTATGCAAAGCTAAGGGACAACACGTCATGCAAGGTCAGGGTTATACAAGACTAGAATGTATGAAATGCAATGCAAGGTGATGGTTTTACAAGGCTGCAATGCAAGGTCAGGATTCTGCAAGGCTAGAGGATGTGGATATGTAGAATGATAGAATGAAATGAATAGAACGATTTTCGAAAACTATTTTTTAGTAAACAATCGGGGTCCGTAACAAGGTCCTTAGATTTTAACTTCTCGGGAGTTTGATTTGGATCGAAGTAACCACCACACATTGGAAGCCCCCACTTTGGGTGAGCTTGCCTGAATTGGGGCATCTTGAGCCTTGATTGAAATGTAGTTGATCCGATATTGTTGTTGATCGATATTGAAAGTTATCGGTGGGGATTCCGCTTTGGGAAGTTTATACATGCAAAGTCAAATATCGCCAGAAACCATGGAATTGTCAGAGAGTCATTGAGGGAAAAGGAGAGCTTGGATTGAATAATAAAAAGGTTTAATTTATGACTCAAATAAATGTAGGTGGGAAAAGGCTTTGATGTAGGTAGGTTCAGACTCGAGTCAATGTCGGGATCTAGAATGAATATGCTCCTGAACTCTTGAAAATCAATCATTAGACCTGGACTAATTTATTTTTATTGAAGCGGTCGGACCTTGAGATGAGAATTCCTACGTATCCTTGCGGAACCAGACCATTCGTAGTTCTGGATCAGATTTTTTTTTGTACCCTAACTTTTGCCTAGGCCGCCCTTTCGGGTTTTCAGCCTAGTGGGCTTGGACATACCTTGTAAAACGAGTTAAGGTTGAATAGGAAGGTGGAAAGGTTGAAGGCTTTAGGCTTCGGTGAATGTCTAATTGGTTTGGAATAAGGTAAGGATCATGGATTATATGGGATAAGGATTAAAGGTTTGATGAATCGAAGGGATTTGAATGAGGGAAGAACTTGTGTGCAAGCACCTGTGGTATCCGATTTTTTACTGTCTTAATTAACAGTCTGAATCCCACAAAAGTCTCTCATTAGACTATGAGTTTTAGAAAACTTTGAAGTCGCCATCCTATTAATATTTGAATAGGGACAGATTTATTTAATAAATCATTTTAAAATTAATTTCAAGAAATATCATTTAAAACGATGATGACTTCATATAGATAAGACTTTTTTGAAAATTGGTCTTTCATACCATGAGATAGGGTTCGGGGTTTAGGTTAAGAGCTGCGAACGTTTGGAACTCCTCTCCTCTTCCGTTCTACAGAACGGGCTCTTACTAAATGCGTTATTTTCCATTTTAAAGTAATCATGGCAATTAAAAAGAAATAAAATCACATAGTTTGCACATATACACATCAACCATTTTTATTTACGACTAATATATCATTTGTACATGATAGGTTTGAGCACTGAAGTTGCACTACGTACCAATCTTTGCGGGATTGGAATCCACTCATGGATAAAAACCATCGTAGTTCGATCTGGTGTCTCACCCTTAATGGCCAATTCCATTGGGGAAGAAAAGGAAATAGATTATGAATAACTCACCTTTAGAATTAAACAAATCTATTAGGATTAAGGTAATCACACCAATTAGTGATTGAAATGAGGTTAAGATAATCACCTTAATTAGTGATTAAATATGAAGGATTAAGATAACCACCTCAATTAGTGATTAGAAATGGAGGTTAAGATAATCACCCTAATTAGTGACTAAAATTTAAGAGGGAAGATAATCACCTTGATTAGTGATTAACAATGAAGGTTAGGAAGTAATCACCCTAATTGGTAATTATTCAAGGTTTAGGATAATCACTTCAATTAGTGATTAAATGAGAAAAATAATCGTCTTAATTAACAATTATTAAGGTTTATGATAATCACTCTAATTAGTGATTAAATAAGAAGAATAATCGTCCTAATTAACGACTATTAAGGTTTAGGAAAATCACTTCAATTAGTGATTATGTGTCTACAGAAGCCCCCACCTTGGGCGAGGTTCAGGAACCGAAAGTCAAAGTATACGGTGTCGGGACGGAGAACGATTCTAAGCGCTCTGCAGTTTAGAACCGGGTCTATATACGTCGGTCTCTGCAAAATAAAGTAATTATGCAGGACAATAACTACAAGCGATCTGATTACCTGCAGAAGAAGAAGTTAGCAGATAGGTGCAAACAACTCACATAAAGCACATAATGATGCAATAATGCAAACTTAGACTCTCTAAGGATGCATGAGAAGCTATGCAAGGATTAAGGTTATGCAAAGCTAAGGGACAACACGTCATGCAAGGTCAGGGTTATACAAGACTAGAATGTATGAAATGCAATGCAAGGTGAGGGTTTTGCAAGGCTGCAATGCAAGGTCAGGATTCTGCAAGGCTAAAGGATGTGGATATGTAGAATGATAGAATGAAATGAATAGAACGATTTTCGAAAACTGTTTTTTTGTAAACAATCGGGGTCCGTAAACGAGGTCCTTAGATTTTAACTTCTCGGGAGTTTGATTTGGATCGGAGTAACCACCACACATTGGAAGCCCCAACTTAGGGTGAGCTTGCCTGAATTGGGCATCTTGAGCCTTGATTGAAATGTAGTTGATCTGATATTGTTGTTGATCTGATATTGAAAGTTATCAGTGGGGATTCCGCTTTGGGAAGTTTATACATGCAAAGTCAAATATCGCCGAAACCATGGAATTGTCGAGAGAGTCGTTGAGGGAAAAGGAGAGCTTGGATTGAATAATAAAAAGGCTTAATTTATGACTCAAATAAATGTAGGTGGTAAAAGGCTTTGATGTAGGTAGGTTCAGTCTCGAGTCAATGTCGGGATCTAGAAAGAATATGCTCCTGAACTCTTGAAAATCAATCATTAGACCTTGACTAATTTATTTTTATTGAAGCGGTCGGACCTTGAGATGAGAATTCCTACATATCCTTGCGGAACCAGACCATTCGTAGTTCTGGATCAGATTTTTTTTTTGTACCCTAACTTTTGCCTAGGCCGCCCTTTCGGGTTTTCAGCCTAGTAGGCCTGGACATACCTTGTAAAACGAGTTAAGGTTGAATATGAAGGTGGAAAGGTTGAAGGCTTTAGGCTTCGGTGAATGTCTAATTGGTTTGGAATAAGGTAAGGATCATGGATTATATGGGATAAGGATTAAAGGTTTGATGAATCGAAGGGATTTGAATGAGGGGTAGAACTTGTGTGCAAGCCCCTGTGGTATCCGATTTTTTACTGTCTTAATTAACAGTCTGAATCCCACGAAAGTCTCTCATTAGACTATGAGTTTTAGAAAACTTTGAAGTCGCCACCCTATTAATATTTGAATAGGGACTGATTTATTTAATAAATCATTTTAAAATCAATTTCAAGAAATATCATTTAAAACGATGATGACTTCATATAGATAAGGCTTTTTTGAAAATTGGTCTTTCATTCCATGATATAGGGTTCGGGGTTTAGGTTAAGAGGTGCGAACGTTTGGAACTCGTCTCCTCTTCCGTTCTACAGAACGGGCTCTTACTAAATGCGTTATTTTGCATTTTAAAGTAATCATGGCAATTAAAAAGAAAGAAAATCACATAGTTTGCACATATACACATCAACCATTTTTATTTAGGACTAATATATCATTTGTACATGATAGGTTTGAGCACTGAAGTTGCACTACGTACCAATCATTGCGGGATTGGAATCCACTCATGGATCAAAACCATCGTAGTTCGATCTGGTGTCTCACCCTTAATGGCCAATTCCATTGGGGAAGAAAAGGAAATAGATTATGAATAACTCACCTTTAGAATTAAACAAATCTATTAGGATTAAGGTAATCACACCAATTAGTGATTGAAATGAGGTTAAGATAATCACCTTAATTAGTGATTAAATATGAAGGATTAAGATAACCACCTCAATTAGTGATTAGAAATGGAGGTTAAGATAATCACCCTAATTAGTGACTAAAATTTAAGAGGGAAGATAATCACCTTGATTAGTGATTAACAATGAAGGTTAGGAAGTAATCACCCTAATTGGTAATTATTCAAGGTTTAGGATAATCACTTCAATTAGTGATTAAATGAGAAAAATAATCGTCTTAATTAACGATTATTAAGGTTTAAGATAATCACTCTAATTAGTGATTAAATAAGAAGAATAATCGTCCTAATTAACGACTATTAAGGTTTAGGATAATCACTTCAATTAGTGATTATGTGTCTACAGAAGTCCCCACTTTGACTGAGGTTCAGGAAACCGAAAGTCAAAGTATACTGATGTCGGGACGGAGAACGATTCTAAGCGCTCTGCAGTTTAGAACCGGGTCTATATACGTCGGTCTCTGCAAAATAAAGTAATTATGCAGGACAATAACTACAAGCGATCTGATTACCTGCAGAAGAAGATGTTAGCAGATAGGTGCAAACAACTCACATAAAGCACATAATGATGCAATAATGCAAACTTAGACTCTCTAAGGATGCATGAGAAGCTATGCAAGGATTCAGGTTATGCAAAGCTAAGGGACAACACGTCATGCAAGGTCAGGGTTATACAAGACTAGAATGTATGAAATGCAATGCAAGGTGAGGGTTTTGCAAGGCTGTAATGCAAGGTCAGGAGTCTTCAAGGCTAGAGGATGTGGTTATGTAGAATGATAGAATGAAATGAATTGAACGATTTTCGAAAACTGTTTTTTAGTAAACAATCGGGGTCCGTAAACGAGGTCCTTAGATTTTAACTTCTCGGGAGTTTGATTTGGATCGGAGTAACCACCACACATTGGAAGCCCCCACTTTGGGTGAGCTTGCACAATTGGGCATCTTCAGCCTTGATTGAAATGTAGTTGATCTGATATTGTTGTTGATCTGATATTGAAAGTTATCAGTGGGGATTCTTCTTTGGGAAGTTTATACAGGCAAAGTCAAATATCGCTAGAAACCATGGAATTGTCAAAGAGTCGTTGAGGGAAAAGGAGAGCTTGGATTGAATAATAAAAAGGTTTAATTTATGACTCAAATAAATGTAGGTGGGAAAAGGCTTTGATGTAGGTAGGTTCAGACTCGAGTCAATGTCGGGATCTAGAAAGAATATGCTCCTGAACTCTGGAAAATCAATCATTAGACCTTGACTAATTTATTTTTATTGAAGCGGTCGGACCTTGAGATAAGAATTCCTACGTATCCTTGCGGAACCAGACCATTCGTAGTTCTGTATCAGCTTTTTTTTTTGTACCCTAACTTTTGCCTAGGCCGCCCTTTCGGGTTTTCAGCCTAGTGGGCTTGGACATACCTTGTAAAACGAGTTAAGGTTGAATATGAAGGTGGAAAGGTTGAAGGCTTTAGGCTTCGGTGAATGTCTAATTGGTTTGGAATAAGGTAAGGATCATGGATTATATGGGATAAGGATTAAAGGTTTGATGAATCGAAGGGATTTGAATGAGGGGTAGAACTTGTGTGCAAGCCCCTGTGGTATCCGATTTTTGACTGTCTTAATTAACAGTCTGAATCCCACGAAAGTCTCTCATTAGACTATGAGTTTTAGAAAACTTTGAAGTCGCCACCCTAATAATATTTGAATAGGGACTGATTTATTTAATAAATCATTTTAAAATCAATTTCAAGAAATATCATTAAAAACGATGATGACTTCATATAGATAAGGCTTTTTTGAAAATTGGTCTTTCATACCATGAGATAGGGTTCGGGGTTTAGGTTAAGAGGTGCGGACGTTTGGAACTCGTCTCCTCTTCCGTTCTACAGAACAGGTTCTTACTAAATGCGTTATTTTCAATTTTGAAGTAATCATGGCAATTAAAAAGAAAGAAAATCACATAGTTTGCACATATACACATTAACCATTTTTATTTAGGACTAATATATCATTTGTACATGATAGGTTTGAGCACTGAAGTTGCACTACGTACCAATCATTGCGGGATTGGAATCCACTCATGGATCAAAACCGTCGTAGTTCGATCTGGTGTCTCACCCTTAATGGCCAATTCCATTGGGGAATAAAAGGAAATATATTATGAATAACTCACCTTTAGAATTAAACAAATCAATTAGGATTAAGGTAATCACACCAATTAGTGATTGAAATGAGGTTAAGATAATCACCTTAATTAGTGATTAAATATGAAGGATTAAGATAACCACCTCAATTAGTGATTAGAAATGGAGGTTAAGATAATCACCCTAATTAGTGACTAAAATTTAAGAGGGAAGATAATCACCTTGATTAGTGATTAACAATGAAGGTTAGGAAGTAATCACCCTAATTGGTAATTATTCAAGGTTTAGGATAATCACTTCAATTAGTGATTAAATGAGAAAAATAATCGTCTTAATTAACGATTATTAAGGTTTAAGATAATCACTCTAATTAGTGATTAAATAAGAAGAATAATCGTCCTAATTAACGACTATTAAGGTTTAGGATAATCACTTCAATTAGTGATTATGTGTCTCTGAAGCCCCCCACTTTGACGCGAGGTTCGGAAACCGAAAGTCAAAGTATACGGTGTCCGGGACGGAGAACGATTCTAAGCGCTCTGCAGTTTAGAACGGGGTCTATATACGTCGGTCTCTCGCAAAATAAAGTAATTATGCGGGACAATAACTACAAGCGATACGATTACTGCGGGAAGAAGATGTTAGCGAGATAGGTGCAAACAACTCACATAAAGCACATAATGATGCAATAATGCAAACTTAGACTCTCTAAGGATGCATGAGAAGCTATGCAAGGATTCAGGTTATGCAAAGCTAAGGGACAACACGTCATGCAAGGTCAGGGTTATACAAGACTAGAATGTATGAAATGCAATGCAAGGTAAGGGTTTTGCAAGGCTGTAATGCAAGGTCAGGAGTCTTGAGGCTAGAGGATGTGGTTATGTAGAATGATCGAATGAAATGAATTGAACGATTTTCGAAAACTGTTTTTTAGTAAACAATCGGGGTCCGTAAACGAGGTCCTTAGATTTTAACTTCTCGGGAGTTTGATTTGGATAAGAGTAACCACCACACATTGGAAGCCCTCGCTTTGGGTGAGCTTGCCTGAATTGGGCATCTTCAGCCTTGATTGAAATGTAGTTGATCTGATATTGTTGTTGATCTGATATTGAAAGTTATCAGTGGGGATTCTGCTTTGGGAAGTTTATACATGCAAAGTCAAATATCGCCAGAAACCATGGAATTGTCAGAGAGTCGTTGAGGGAAAAGGAGAGCTTGGATTGAATAATAAAAAGGCTTAATTTATGACTCGAATAAATGTAGGTGGGAAAAGGCTTTGATGTAGGTAGCTTCGGACTCGAGTCAATGTCGGGATCTAGAAAGAATATGCTCTGAACTCTTGAAAATCAATCATTAGACCTTGACTAATTTATTTTTATTGAAGCGGTCGGACCTTGAGATGAGAATTCCTACGTATCCTTGCGGAACCGGACCATTCGTAGTTACGGATCGAGATTTTTTTTGTACCCTAACTTTTGCCTAGGCCGCCCTTTCGGGTTTTCAGCCTAGTGGGCTTGGACATACCTTGTAAAACGAGTTAAGGTTGAATATGAAGGTGGAAAGGTTGAAGGCTTTAGGCTTCGGTGAATGTCTAATTGGTTTGGAATAAGGTAAGGATCATGGATTATATGGGATAAGGATTAAAGGTTTGATGAATCGAAGGGATTTGAATGAGGGGAAGAACTTGTGTGCAAGCCCCTGTGGTATCCGATTTTTTGACTGTCTTAATTAACGGTGAATCCCACGAAAGTCTCTCATTAGACTATGAGTTTTAGAAAACTTTGAAGTCGCCTCCCTATTAATATTTGAATAGAGACAGATTTATTTAATAAATCATTTTAAAATCAATTTCAAGAAATATCATTTAAAACGATGATGACTTCATATAGATAAGGCTTTTTTTGAAAATTGGTCTTTCATACCATGATATAGGGTTCGGGGTTTAGGTTAAGAGGTGCGAACGTTTGGAACTCGTCTCCTCTTCCGTTCTACAGAACGGGCTCTTACTAAATGCGTTATTTTCCATTTTAAAGTAATCATGGCAATTAAAAAGAAAGAAAATCACATAGTTTGCACATATACACATCAACCATTTTTATTTAGGACTAATATATCATTTGTACATGATAGGTTTGAGCACTGAAGTTGCACTACGTACCAATCATTGCGGGATTGGAATCCACTCATGGATCAAAACCATCGTAGTTCGATCTGGTGTCTCACCCTTAATGGCCAATTCCATTGGGGAAGAAAAGGAAATAGATTATGAATAACTCACCTTTAGAATTAAACAAATCTATTAGGATTAAGGTAATCACACCAATTAGTGATTGAAATGAGGTTAAGATAATCACCTTAATTAGTGATTAAATATGAAGGATTAAGATAACCACCTCAATTAGTGATTAGAAATGGAGGTTAAGATAATCACCCTAATTAGTGACTAAAATTTAAGAGGGAAGATAATCACCTTGATTAGTGATTAACAATGAAGGTTAGAAAGTAATCACCCTAATTGGTAATTATTCAAGGTTTAGGATAATCACTTCAATTAGTGATTAAATGAGAAAAATAATCGTCTTAATTAACGATTATTAAGGTTTAAGATAATCACTCTAATTAGTGATTAAATAAGAAGAATAATCGTCCTAATTAACGACTATTAAGGTTTAGGATAATCACTTCAATTAGTGATTATGTGTCTCTGAGAAGCCCCCACTTTGGCTGAGGTTCGGGAAACCGAAAGTCAAAGTATACGTGTCGGGACGGAGAACGATTCTAAGCGCTCTGCGGTTTAGAACTGGTCTATATACGTCGGTCTCTGCAAAATAAAGTAATTATGCGGGACAATAACTACAAGCGATACGATTACCTGCGGAAGAAGAAGTTAGCGAGATAGGGTGCAAACAACTCACATAAAAGCACATAATGATGCAATAATGCAAACTTAGACTCTCTAAGGTTGCATGAGAAGCTATGTAAGGATTAAGGTTATGCAAAGCTAAGGGACAACACGTCATGCAAGGTCAGGGTTATACAAGACTAGAATGTATGAAATGCAATGCAAGGTGAGGGTTTTGCAAGGCTGCAATGCAAGGTCAGGATTCTGCAAGGCTAGAGGATGTGGATATGTAGAATGATAGAATGAAATGAATAGAACGATTTTCGAAAACTGTTTTTTTGTAAACAATCGGGGTCCGTAAACGAGGTCCTTAGATTTTAACTTCTCGGGAGTTTGATTTGGATCGGAGTAACCACCACACATTGGAAGCCCCCACTTTGGGTGAGCTTGCCTGAATTGTGCATCTTGAGCCTTGATTGAAATGTAGTTGATCGATATTGTTGTTGATCGATATTGAAAGTTATCGAGTGGGGATTCTGCTTTGGGAAGTTTATACATGCAAAGTCAAATATCGCCAGAAACCATGGAATTGTCAGAGAGTCGTTGAGGGAAAAGGAGAGCTTGGATTGAATAATAAAAAGGCTTAATTTATGACTCAAATAAATGTAGGTGGTAAAAGGCTTTGATGTAGGTAGGTTCAGACTCGAGTCAATGTCGGGATCTAGAAAGAATATATGCTCCTGAACTCTTGAAAATCAATCATTAGACCTTGACTAATTTATTTTTATTGAAGCGGTCGGACCTTGAGATGAGAATTCCTACGTATCCTTGCGGAACCAGACCATTCGTAGTTCTGGATCAGATTTTTTTTTGTACCCTAACTTTTGCCTAGGCCGCCCTTTCGGGTTTTCAGCCTAGTGGGCTTGGACATACCTTGTAAAACGAGTTAAGGTTGAATATGAAGGTGGAAAGGTTGAAGGCTTTAGGCTTCGGTGAATGTCTAATTGGTTTGGAATAAGGTAAGGATCATGGATTATATGGGATAAGGATTAAAGGTTTGATGAATCGAAGGGATTTGAATGAGGGGAAGAACTTGTGTGCAAGCCCCGTGGTATCCGATTTTTGACCGTCTTAATTAACAAATGAATCCCACGAAAGTCTCTCATTAGACTATGAGTTTTAGAAAACTTTGAAGTCGCCTCCCTATTAATATTTGAATAGAGACAGATTTATTTAATAAATCATTTTAAAATCAATTTCAAGAAATATCATTTAAAACGATGATGACCTCATATAGATAAGGCTTTTTTGAAAATTGGTCTTTCATACCATGATATAGGGTTCGGGGTTTAGGTTAAGAGGTGCGAACGTTTGGAACTCGTCTCCTCTTCCGGTTCTACGAACGGGCTCTTACTAAATGCGTTATTTTGCATTTTAAAGTAATCATGGCAATTAAAAAGAAAGAAAATCACATAGTTTGCACATATACACATCAACCATTTTTAATTAGGACTAATATATCATTTGTACATGATAGGTTTGAGCACTGAAGTTGCACTACGTACCAATCATTGCGGGATTGGAATCCACGCATGGATCAAAACCATCGTAGTTCGATCTGGTGTCTCACCCTTAATGGCCAATTCCATTGGGGAAGAAAAGGAAATAGATTATGAATAACTCACCTTTAGAATTAAACAAATCTATTAGGATTAAGGTAATCACACCAATTAGTGATTGAAATGAGGTTAAGATAATCACCTTAATTAGTGATTAAATATGAAGGATTAAGATAACCACCTCAATTAGTGATTAGAAATGGAGGTTAAGATAATCACCCTAATTAGTGACTAAAATTTAAGAGGGAAGATAATCACCTTGATTAGTGATTAACAATGAAGGTTAGGAAGTAATCACCCTAATTGGTAATTATTCAAGGTTTAGGATAATCACTTCAATTAGTGATTAAATGAGAAAAATAATCGTCTTAATTAACGATTATAAAGGTTTAAGATAATCACTCTAATTAGTGATTAAATAAGAAGAATAATCGTCCTAATTAACGACTATTAAGGTTTAGGATAATCACTTCAATTAGTGATTATGTGTCTACAGAAGGCCCCCACTTTGACTGAGGTTCAGGAAACGGAAATTCAAGGTATACGTGTCGGGACGGAGAACGATTCTAAGCGCTCTGCGGTTTAGAACCGGGTCTATATACGTCGTTCTCTCGCAAAAAAAGTAATTATGCAGGACAATAACTACAAGCGATCTGATTACCTGCAGAAGAAGATGTTAGCAGATAGGTGCAAACAACTCACATAAAGCACATAATGATGCAATAATGCAAACTTAGACTCTCTAAGGATGCATGTGAAGCTATGCAAGGATTCAGGTTATGCAAAGCTAAGGGACAACACGTCATGCAAGGTCAGGGTTATACAAGACTAGAATGTATGAAATGCAATGCAAGGTGAGGGTTTTGCAAGGCTGTAATGCAAGGTCAGGAGTCTTCAAGGCTAGAGGATGTGGATATGTAGAATGATAGAATGAAATGAATAGAACGATTTTCGAAAACTGTTTTTTAGTAAACAATCGGGGTCCGTAAACGAGGTCCTTAGATTTTAACTTCTCGGGAGTTTGATTTGGATCGGAGTAACCACCACACATTGGAAGCCCCCACTTTGGGTGAGCTTGCCTGAATTGGGCATCTTCAGCCTTGATTGAAATGTAGTTGATCTGATATTGTTGTTGATCTGATATTGAAAGTTATCAGTGGGGATTCTTCTTTGGGAAGTTTATACAGGCAAAGTCAAATATCGCTAGAAACCATGGAATTGTCAAAGAGTCGTTGAGGGAAAAGGAGAGCTTGGATTGAATAATAAAAAGGTTTAATTTATGACTCAAATAAATGTAGGTGGGAAAAGGCTTTGATGTAGGTAGGTTCAGACTCGAGTCAATGTCGGGATCTAGAAAGAATATGCTCCTGAACTCTTGAAAATCAATCATTAGACCTTGACTAATTTATTTTTATTGAAGCGGTCGGACCTTGAGATCAGAATTCCTACGTATCCTTGCGGAATCAGACCATTCGTAGTTCTGTATCATCTTTTTTTTTTGTACCCTAACTTTTGCCTAGGCCGCCCTTTCGGGTTTTCAGCCTAGTGGGCTTGGACATACCTTGTAAAACGAGTTAAGGTTGAATATGAAGGTGGAAAGGTTGAAGGCTTTAGGCTTCGGTGAATGTCTAATTGGTTTGGAATAAGGTAAGGATCATGGATTATATGGGATAAGGATTAAAGGTTTGATGAATCGAAGGGATTTGAATGAGGGGTAGAACTTATGTGCAAGCCCCTGTGGTATCCGATTTTTGACTGTCTTAATTAACAGTCTGAATCCCACGAAAGTCTCTCATTAGACTATGAGTTTTAGAAAACTTTGAAGTCGCCACCCTATTAATATTTGAATAGGGACTGATTTATTTAATAAATCATTTTAAAATCAATTTCAAGAAATATCATTTAAAACGATGATGACTTCATATAGATAAGGCTTTTTTGAAAATTGGTCTTTCATACCATGAGATAGGGTTCGAGGTTTAGGTTAAGAGGTGCGAACGTTTGGAACTCGTCTCCTCTTCCGTTCTACAGAACGGGCTCTTACTAAATGCGTTATTTTCCATTTTGAAGTAATCATGGCAATTAAAAAGAAAGAAAATCACATAGTTTGCACATATACACATCAACCATTTTTATTTAGGACTAATATATCATTTGTACATGATAGGTTGGAGCACTGAAGTTGCACTACGTACCAATCATTGCGGGATTGGAATCCACTCATGGATCAAAACCGTCGTAGTTCGATCTGGTGTCTCACCCTTAATGGCCAATTCCATTGGGGAATAAAAGGAAATATATTATGAATAACTCACCTTTAGAATTAAACAAATCTATTAGGATTAAGGTAATCACACCAATTAGTGATTGAAATGATTATGTGTCTACAGAAGCCCCCACTTTGACTGAGGTTCAGGAAACCGAAAGTCAAAGTATACGTTGTCGGGACGGAGAACGATCTAAAGCGCTGCGGTTTAGACCGGTCTATATACGTCGGTCTCGCAAAATAAAGTAATTATGCGGGACAATAACTACAAGCGATCTGATTACCTGCAGAAGAAGAGTTTGCCAGATAGGTGCAAACAACTCACATAAAGCACATAATGATGCAATAATGCAAACTTAGACTCTCTAAGGATGCATGAGAAGCTATGCAAGGATTAAGGTTATGCAAAGCTAAGGGACAACACGTCATGCAAGGTCAGGGTTATACAAGACTAGAATGTATGAAATGCAATGCAAGGTGAGGGTTTTGCAAGGCTGCAATGCAAGGTCAGGATTCTGCAAGGCTAGAGGATGTGGATATGTAGAATGATAGAATGAAATGAATAGAACGATTTTCGAAAACTGTTTTTTGTAAACAATCGGGTCCGTAAACGAGGTCCTTAGATTTTAACTTCTCGGGAGTTTGATTTGGATCGGAGTAACCACCACACATTGGAAGCCCCCACTTTGGGTGAGCTTGCTCGAATTGGGCATCTTGAGCCTTGATTGAAATGTAGTTGATCTGATATTGTTGTTGATCTGATATTGAAAGTTATCAGTGGGGATTCTGCTTTGGGAAGTTTATACATGCAAAGTCAAATATCGCCAGAAACCATGGAATTGTCAGAGAGTCGTTGAGGGAAAAGGAGAGCTTGGATTGAATAATAAAAAGGCTTAATTTATGACTCAAATAAATGTAGGTGGTAAAAGGCTTTGATGTAGGTAGCTTCAGACTCGAGTCAATGTCGGGATCTAGAAAGAATATGCTCCTGAACTCTTGAAAATCAATCATTAGACCTTGACTAATTTATTTTTATTGAAGCGGTCGGACCTTGAGATGAGAATTCCTACGTATCCTTGCGGAACCGAGACCATTCGTAGTTACGGATCGATTTTTTTTGTACCCTAACTTTTGCCTAGGCGCCCTTTCGGGTTTTCGGCCTAGTGGGCTTGGACATACCTTGTAAAACGAGTTAAGGTTGAATATGAAGGTGGAAAGGTTGAAGGCTTTAGGCTTCGGTGAATGTCTAATTGGTTTGGAATAAGGTAAGGATCATGGATTATATGGGATAAGGATTAAAGGTTTGATGAATCGAAGGGATTTGAATGAGGGGAAGAACTTGTGTGCAAGCCCCTGTGGTATCCGATTTTTGACTGTCTTAATTAACAGACTGAATCCCACGAAAGTCTCTCATTAGACTATGAGTTTTAGAAAACTTTGAAGTCGCCTCCCTATTAATATTTGAATAGAGACAGATTTATTTAATAAATCATTTTAAAATCAATTTCAAGAAATATCATTTAAAACGATGATGACCTCATATAGATAAGGCTTTTTTGAAAATTGGTCTTTCATACCATGATATAGGGTTCGGGGTTTAGGTTAAGAGGTGCGAACGTTTGGAACTCGTCTCCTCTTCCGTTCTACAGAACGGGCTCTTACTAAATGCGTTATTTTCCATTTTAAAGTAATCATGGCAATTAAAAAGAAAGAAAATCACATAGTTTGCACATATACACATCAACCATTTTTATTTAGGACTAATATATCATTTGTACATGATAGGTTTGAGCACTGAAGTTGCACTACGTACCAATCATTGCGGGATTGGAATCCACTCATGGATCAAAACCATCGTAGTTCGATCTGGTGTCTCACCCTTAATGGCCAATTCCATTGGGGAAGAAAAGGAAATAGATTATGAATAACTCACCTTTAGAATTAAACAAATCTATTAGGATTAAGGTAATCACACCAATTAGTGATTGAAATGAGGTTAAGATAATCACCTTAATTAGTGATTAAATATGAAGGATTAAGATAACCACCTCAATTAGTGATTAGAAATGGAGGTTAAGATAATCACCCTAATTAGTGACTAAAATTTAAGAGGGAAGATAATCACCTTGATTAGTGATTAACAATGAAGGTTAGGAAGTAATCACCCTAATTGGTAATTATTCAAGGTTTAGGATAATCACTTCAATTAGTGATTAAATGAGAAAAATAATCGTCTTAATTAACGATTATTAAGGTTTAAGATAATCACTCTAATTAGTGATTAAATAAGAAGAATAATCGTCCTAATTAACGACTATTAAGGTTTAGGATAATCACTTCAATTAGTGATTATGTGTCTACAGAAGCCCCCACTTTGACTGAGGTTCGGGAAACCGAAAGTCAAAGTATACTGTGTCGGGACGGGAGAACGATTCTAAGCGCTCGCGGTTTAGAACTGGTCTATATACGTCGGTCTCCGCAAAATAAAGTAATTATGCGGGACAATAACTACAAGCGATCCGATTACTGCGAGAAGAAGAAGTTAGCGAGATAGGTGCAAACAACTCACATAAAGCACATAATGATGCAATAATGCAAACTTAGACTCTCTAAGGATGCATGAGAAGCTATGCAAGGATTAAGGTTATGCAAAGCTAAGGGACAACACGTCATGCAAGGTCAGGGTTATACAAGACTAGAATGTATGAAATGCAATGCAAGGTGAGGGTTTTGCAAGGCCGCAATGCAAGGTCGGGATTCTACGCAAGGCTAGAGGATGTGGATATGTAGAATGATAGAATGAAATGAATAGAACGATTTTCGAAAGCTTGTTTTTGTAAACAATCGGGGTCCGTAAACGAGGTCCTTAGATTTTAACTTCTCGGGAGTTTGATTTGGATCGGAGTAACCACCACACATTGGAAGCCCCCACTTTGGGTGAGCTTGCCTGAATTGGGCATCTTGAGCCTTGATTGAAATGTAGTTGATCCGATATTGTTGTTGATCTGATATGAAAGTTATCGGTGGGGATTCCGCTTTGGTAAGTTTATACATGCAAAGTCAAATATCGCTAGAAACCATGGAATTGTCGAGAGAGTCGTTGAGGGAAAAGGAGAGCTTGGATTGAATAATAAAAAGGCTTAATTTATGACTCAAATAAATGTAGGTGGTAAAAGGCTTTGATGTAGGTAGGTTCAGTCTCGAGTCAATGTCGGGATCTAGAAAGAATATGCTCCTGAACTCTTGAAAATCAATCATTAGACCTTGACTAATTTATTTTTATTGAAGCGGTCGGACCTTGAGATGAGAATTCCTACGTATCCTTGCGGAACCAGACCATTCGTAGTTCTGGATCAGATTTTTTTTTTGTACCCTAACTTTTACCTAGGCCGCCCTTTCGGGTTTTCAGCCTAGTGGGCTTGGACATACCTTGTAAAACGAGTTAAGGTTGAATATGAAGGTGGAAAGGTTGAAGGCTTTAGGCTTCGGTGAATGTCTAATTGGTTTGGAATAAGGTAAGGATCATGGATTATATGGGATAAGGATTAAAGGTTTGATGAATCGAAGGGATTTGAATGAGGGGAAGAACTTGTGTGCAAGCCCCTGTGGTATCCGATTTTTGACTGTCTTAATTAACAGACTGAATCCCACGAAAGTCTCTCATTAGACTATGAGTTTTAGAAAACTTTGAAGTCGCCTCCCTATTAATATTTGAATAGAGACAGATTTATTTAATAAATCATTTTAAAATCAATTTCAAGAAATATCATTTAAAATGATGATGACCTCATATAGATAAGGCTTTTTTGAAAATTGGTCTTTCATACCATGATATAGGGTTCGGGGTTTAGGTTAAGAGGTGCGAACGTTTGGAACTCGTCTCCTCTTCCGTTCTACAGAACGGGCTCTTACTAAATGCGTTATTTTCCATTTTAAAGTAATCATGGCAATTAAAAAGAAAGAAAATCACATAGTTTGCACATATACACATCAACCATTTTTATTTAGGACTAATATATCATTTGTACATGATAGGTTTGAGCACTGAAGTTGCACTACGTACCAATCATTGCGGGATTGGAATCCACTCATGGATCAAAACCATCGTAGTTCGATCTGGTGTCTCACCCTTAATGGCCAATTCCATTGGGGAAGAAAAGGAAATAGATTATGAATAACTCACCTTTAGAATTAAACAAATCTATTAGGATTAAGGTAATCACACCAATTAGTGATTGAAATGAGGTTAAGATAATCACCTTAATTAGTGATTAAATATGAAGGATTAAGATAACCACCTCAATTAGTGATTAGAAATGGAGGTTAAGATAATCACCCTAATTAGTGACTAAAATTTAAGAGGGAAGATAATCACCTTGATTAGTGATTAACAATGAAGGTTAGGAAGTAATCACCCTAATTGGTAATTATTCAAGGTTTAGGATAATCACTTCAATTAGTGATTAAATGAGAAAAATAATCGTCTTAATTAACGATTATTAAGGTTTAAGATAATCACTCTAATTAGTGATTAAATAAGAAGAATAATCGTCCTAATTAACGACTATTAAGGTTTAGGATAATCACTTCAATTAGTGATTATGTGTCTACAGAAGCCCCCACTTTGACTGAGGTTCAGGAAACCGAAAGTCAAAGTATACGGTGTCGGGACGGAGAACGATTCTAAGCGCTCTGCGGTTTAGAACTGGTCTATATACGTCGGTCTCTGCAAAATAAAGTAATTATGCAGGACAATAACTACAAGCGATCTGATTACCTGCAGAAGAAGAAGTTAGCAGATAGGTGCAAACAACTCACATAAAGCACATAATGATGCAATAATGCAAACTTAGACTCTCTAAGGATGCATGAGAAGCTATGCAAGGATTAAGGTTATGCAAAGCTAAGGGACAACACGTCATGCAAGGTCAGGGTTATACAAGACTAGAATGTATGAAATGCAATGCAAGGTGAGGGTTTTGCAAGGCTGCAATGCAAGGTCAGGATTCTGCAAGGCTAGAGGATGTGGATATGTAGAATGATAGAATGAAATGAATAGAACGATTTTCGAAAACTGTTTTTTTGTAAACAATCGGGGTCCGTAAACGAGGTCCATAGATTTTAACTTCTCGGGAGTTTGATTTGGATCGGAGTAACCACCACACATTGGAAGCCCCCACTTTGGGTGAGCTTGCCTGAATTGGGCATCTTGAGCCTTGATTGAAATGTAGTTGATCTGATATTGTTGTTGATCTGATATGAAAGTTATCAGTGGGGATTCTGCTTTGGTAAGTTTATACATGCAAAGTCAAATATCGCCAGAAACCATGGAATTGTCAGAGAGTCGTTGAGGGAAAAGGAGAGCTTGGATTGAATAATAAAAAGGCTTAATTTATGACTCAAATAAATGTAGGTGGTAAAAGGCTTTGATGTAGGTAGGTTCAGTCTCGAGTCAATGTCGGGATCTAGAAAGAATATGCTCTCGAACTCTTGAAAATCAATCATTAGACCTTGACTAATTTATTTTTATTGAAGCGGTCGGACCTTGAGATGAGAATTCCCTACGTATCCTTGCGGAACCAGACCATTCGTAGTTCTGGATCAGATTTTTTTTTTGTACCCTAACTTTTACCTAGGCCGCCCTTTCGGGTTTTCAGCCTAGTGGGCTTGGACATACCTTGTAAAACGAGTTAAGGTTGAATATGAAGGTGGAAAGGTTGAAGGCTTTAGGCTTCGGTGAATGTCTAATTGGTTTGGAATAAGGTAAGGATCATGGATTATATGGGATAAGGATTAAAGGTTTGATGAATCGAAGGGATTTGAATGAGGGGAAGAACTTGTGTGCAAGCCCCTGTGGTATCCGATTTTTGACTTGTCTTAATTAACGATCGAATCCCACGAAAGTCTCTCATTAGACTATGAGTTTTAGAAAACTTTGAAGTCGCCTCCCTATTAATATTTGAATAGAGACAGATTTATTTAATAAATCATTTTAAAATCAATTTCAAGAAATATCATTTAAAACGATGATGACTTCATATAGATAAGGCTTTTTTTTAAAATTGGTCTTTCATACCATGATATAGGGTTCGGGGTTTAGGTTAAGAGGTGCGAACGTTTGGAACTCGTCTCCTCTTACGTTCTACGAAACGGGCTCTTACTAAATGCGTTATTTTCCATTTTAAAGTAATCATGGCAATTAAAAAAAAAGAAAATCACATAGTTTGCACATATACACATCAACCATTTTTATTTAGGACTAATATATCATTTGTACATGATAGGTTTGAGCACTGAAGTTGCACTACGTACCAATCATTGCGGGATTGGAATCCACTCATGGATCAAAACCATCGTAGTTCGATCTGGTGTCTCACCCTTAATGGCCAATTCCATTGGGGAAGAAAAGGAAATAGATTATGAATAACTCACCTTTAGAATTAAACAAATCTATTAGGATTAAGGTAATCACACCAATTAGTGATTGAAATGAGGTTAAGATAATCACCTTAATTAGTGATTAAATATGAAGGATTAAGATAACCACCTCAATTAGTGATTAGAAATGGAGGTTAAGATAATCACCCTAATTAGTGACTAAAATTTAAGAGGGAAGATAATCACCTTGATTAGTGATTAACAATGAAGGTTAGGAAGTAATCACCCTAATTGGTAATTATTCAAGGTTTAGGATAATCACTTCAATTAGTGATTAAATGAGAAAAATAATCGTCTTAATTAACGATTATTAAGGTTTAAGATAATCACTCTAATTAGTGATTAAATAAGAAGAATAATCGTCCAAATTAACGACTATTAAGGTTTAGGATAATCACTTCAATTAGTGATTATGTGTCTACAGAAGCCCCCACTTTGGCGAGGTTCGGAAACCGAAAGTCAAAGTATACGTGTCGGGACGGAGAACGATTCTAAGCGCTCGCAGTTTAGAACCGGGTCTATATACGTCGGTCTCGCAAAATAAAGTAATTATGCGGGATAATAACTACAAGCGATCGATTACTGCAAGAAGAAGAAGTTAGCGAGATAGGTGCAAACAACTCACATAAAGCACATAATGATGCAATAATGCAAACTTAGACTCTCTAAGGATGCATGAGAAGCTATGCAAGGATTAAGGTTATGCAAAGCTAAGGGACAACACGTCATGCAAGGTCAGGGTTATACAAGACTAGAATGTATGAAATGCAATGCAAGGTGAGGGTTTTGCAAGGCCGCAATGCAAGGTCGGGATTCGCAAGGCTAGAGGATGTGGATATGTAGAATGATAGAATGAAATGAATAGAACGATTTTCAAAACTGTTTTTTTGTAAACAATCGGGGTCCGTAAACGAGGTCCTTAGATTTTAACTTCTCGGGAGTTTGATTTGGATCGGAGTAACCACCACACAGTGGAAGCCCCCACTTTGGGTGAGCTTGCCTGAATTGGGCATCTTGAGCCTTGATTGAAATGTAGTTGATCTGATATTGTTGTTGATCTGATATTGAAAGTTATCAGTGGGGATTCTGCTTTGGGAAGTTTATACATGCAAAGTCAAATATCGCCAGAAACCATGGAATTGTCAAAGAGTCGTTGAGGGAAAAGGAGAGCTTGGATTGAATAATAAAAAGGCTTAATTTATGACTCAAATAAATGTAGGTGGTAAAAGGCTTTGATGTAGGTAGGTTCAGACTCGAGTCAATGTCGGGATCTAGAAAGAATATGCTCCTGAACTCTTGAAAATCAATCATTAGACCTTGACTAATTTATTTTTATTGAAGCGGTCGGACCTTGAGATGAGAATTCCTACGTATCCTTGCGGAACCAGACCATTCGTAGTTCTGGATCAGATTTTTTTTTTGTACCCTAACTTTTGCCTAGGCCGCCCTTTCGGGTTTTCAGCCTAGTGGGCTTGGACATACCTTGTAAAACGAGTTAAGGTTGAATATGAAGGTGGAAAGGTTGAAGGCTTTAGGCTTCGGTGAATGTCTAATTGGTTTGGAATAAGGTAAGGATCATGGATTATATGGGATAAGGATTAAAGGTTTGATGAATCGAAGGGATTTGAATGAGGGGAAGAACTTGTGTGCAAGCCCCTGTGGTATCCGATTTTTGACTGTCTTAATTAACAGACTGAATCCCACGAAAGTCTCTCATTAGACTATGAGTTTTAGAAAACTTTGAAGTCGCCTCCCTATTAATATTTGAATAGAGACAGATTTATTTAATAAATCATTTTAAAATCAATTTCAAGAAATATCATTTAAAAACGATGATGACTTCATATAGATAAGGCTTTTTTTGAAAATTGGTCTTTCATACCATGATATAGGGTTCGGGGTTTAGGTTAAGAGGTGCGAACGTTTGGAACTCGTCTCCTCTTCCGTTCTCCGAACGGGCTCTTACTAAATGCGTTATTTTCCATTTTAAAGTAATCATGGCAATTAAAAAAAAGAAAATCACATAGTTTGCACATATACACATCAACCATTTTTATTTAGGACTAATATATCATTTGTACATGATAGGTTTGAGCACTTAAGTTGCACTACGTACCAATCATTGCGGGATCGGAATCCACTCATGGATCAAAACCATCGTAGTTCGATGCGGTGTCTCACCCTTAATGGCCAATTCCATTGGGGAAGAAAAGGAAATAGATTATGAATAACTCACCTTTAGAATTAAACAAATCTATTAGGATTAAGGTAATCACACCAATTAGTGATTGAAATGAGGTTAAGATAAGCACCTTAATTAGTGATTAAATATGAAGGATTAAGATAACCACCTCAATTAGTGATTAGAAATGGAGGTTAAGATAATCACCCTAATTAGTGACTAAAATTTAAGAGGGAAGATAATCACCTTGATTAGTGATTAACAATGAAGGTTAGGAAGTAATCACCCTAATTGGTAATTATTCAAGGTTTAGGATAATCACTTCAATTAGTGATTAAATGAGAAAAATAATCGTCTTAATTAACGATTATTAAGGTTTATGATAATAACTCTAATTAGTGATTAAATAAGAAGAATAATCGTCCTAATTAACGACTATTAAGGTTTAGGATAATCACTTCAATTAGTGATTATGTGTCTCTGAAGCCCCCACTTTGAGCGAGGTTCGAGAAACCGAAAGTCAAAGTATACTGTTGTCGGGACGGAGAACGATTCTAAGCGCTGCGGTTTAGAAGCGGGTCTATATACGTCGGTCTCTGCAAAATAAAGTAATTATGCGGGACAATAACTACAAGCGATCGATTACTGCGAAGAAGAAGAAGTTAGCGAGATAGGTGCAAACAACTCACATAAAGCACATAATGATGCAATAATGCAAACTTAGACTCTCTAAGGTTGCATGAGAAGCTATGTAAGGATTAAGGTTATGCAAAGCTAAGGGACAACACGTCATGCAAGGTCAGGGTTATACAAGACTAGAATGTATGAAATGCAATGCAAGGTGAGGGTTTTGCAAGGCTGCAATGCAAGGTCGAGGATCTCGCAAGGCTAGAGGATGTGGATATGTAGAATGATAGAATGAAATGAATAGAACGATTTTCAAAACTGTTTTTAGTAAACAAACGGGGTCCGTAAACGAGGTCCTTAGATTTTAACTTCTCGGGAGTTTGATTTGGATCGGAGTAACCACCACACATTGGAAGCCCCCACTTTGGGTGAGCTTGCTCGAATTGGGCATCTTGAGCCTTGATTGAAATGTAGTTGATCCGATATTGTTGTTGATCGATATTGAAAGTTATCGAGTGGGGATTCTTCTTTGGGAAGTTTATACATGCAAAGTCAAATATCGCTAGAAACCATGGAATTGTCGAGAGAGTCGTTGAGGGAAAAGGAGAGCTTGGATTGAATAATAAAAAGGTTTAATTTATGACTCAAATAAATGTAGGTGGTAAAAGGCTTTGATGTAGGTAGGTTCAGACTCGAGTCAATGTCGGGATCTAGAAAGAATATATGCTCCTGAACTCTTGAAAATCAATCATTAGACCTTGACTAATTTATTTTTATTGAAGCGGTCGGACCTTGAGATGAGAATTCCCTACGTATCCTTGCGGAACCGGACCATTCGTAGTTACGGATCGAGTTTTTTTGTACCCTAACTTTTTGCCTAGGCCGCCCTTTCGGGTTTTCGGCCTAGTGGGCTTGGACATACCTTGTAAAGCGAGTTAAGGTTGAATATGAAGGTGGAAAGGTTGAAGGCTTTGAGGCTTCAGTGAATGTCTAATTGGTTTGGAATAAGGTAAGGATCATGGATTATATGGGATAAGGATTAAAGGTTTGATGAATCGAAGGGATTTGAATGAGGGGAAGAACTTGTGTGCAAGCCCCTGTGGTATCCGATTTTTAGTGCCTTAATTAACGCATCGAATCCCACGAAAGTCTCTCATTAGACTATGAGTTTTAGAAAACTTTGAAGTCGCCTCCCTATTAATATTTGAATAGAGAGATGATTTATTTAATAAATCATTTTAAAATCAATTTCAAGAAATATCATTTAAAACGATGATGACTTCATATAGATAAGGCTTTTTGAAAATTGGTCTTTCATACCATGATATAGGGTTCGGGGTTTAGGTTAAGAGGTGCGAACGTTTGGAACTCGTCTCCTCTTCCGTTCTACAGAACGGGCTCTTACTAAATGCGTTATTTTCCATTTTAAAGTAATCATGGCAATTAAAAAAAAGAAAATCACATAGTTTGCACATATACACATCAACCATTTTTATTTAGGACTAATATATCATTTGTACATGATAGGTTTGAGCACGAAGTTGCACTACGTACCAATCATTGCGGGATTGGAATCCGGGCTCATGGATCAAACCATCGTAGTTCGATCTCGTGTCTCACCCTTAATGGCCAATTCCATTGGGGAAGAAAAGGAAATAGATTATGAATAACTCACCTTTAGAATTAAACAAATCTATTAGGATTAAGGTAATCACACCAATTAGTGATTGAAATGAGGTTAAGATAATCACCTTAATTAGTGATTAAATATGAAGGATTAAGATAACCACCTCAATTAGTGATTAGAAATGGAGGTTAAGATAATCACCCTAATTAGTGACTAAAATTTAAGAGGGAAGATAATCACCTTGATTAGTGATTAACAATGAAGGTTAGGAAGTAATCACCTAATTGGTAATTATTCAAGGTTTAGGATAATCACTTCAATTAGTGATTAAATGAGAAAAATAATCGTCTTAATTAACGATTATTAAGGTTTAAGATAATCACTCTAATTAGTGATTAAATAAGAAGAATAATCGTCCTAATTAACGACTATTAAGGTTTAGGATAATCACTTCAATTAGTGATTATGTGTCTCTGAAGCCCCCACTTTGAGCGGGGTTCGGGAAACCCGAAAGTCAAAGTATACGATGTCGGGACGGAGAACGATTCTAAGCGCTCTGCTGAGTTTAGAAGCGGGTCTATATACGTCGGTCTCCGCAAAATAAAGTAATTATGCGGGACAATAACTACAAGCGATCCGATTACTGCGAAGAAGAAGTTAGCGAGATAGGTGCAAACAACTCACATAAAGCACATAATGATGCAATAATGCAAACTTAGACTCTCTAAGGATGCATGAGAAGCTATGCAAGGATTAAGGTTATGCAAAGCTAAGGGACAACACGTCATGCAAGGTCGGGGTTATACAAGACTAGAATGTATGAAATGCAATGCAAGGTGAGGGTTTTGCAAGGTCCGCAATGCAAGGTCGGGATTCTCAAGGCTAGAGGATGTGGATATGTAGAATGATAGAATGAAATGAATAGAACGATTTTCGACTGTTTTTTGTAAACAATCGGGGTGTAAACGAGGTCCTTAGATTTTAACTTCTCGGGAGTTTGATTTGGATCGGAGTAACCACCACACATTGGAAGCCCCCACTTTGGGTGAGCTTTCGGAATTGGGCATCTTGAGCCTTGATTGAAATGTAGTTGATCTGATATTGTTGTTGATCCGATATTGAAAGTTATCGGTGGGGATTACGCTTTGGGAAGTTTATACATGCAAAGTCAAATATCGCCGAAACCATGGAATTGTCGAGAGAGTCGTTGAGGGAAAGGAGAGCTTGGATTGAATAATAAAAAGGCTTAATTTATGACTCAAATAAATGTAGGTGGTAAAAGGCTTTGATGTAGGTAGGTTCGGACTCGAGTCAATGTCGGGATCTAGAAAGAATATATGCTCTGAACTCTTGAAAATCAATCATTAGACCTTGACTAATTTATTTTTATTGAAGCGGTCGGACCTTGAGATGAGAATTCCCTACGTATCCTTGCGGAACCGAGACCATTCGTAGTTACGGATCGAGTTTTTTTTTGTACCCTAACTTTTGCCTAGGCCGCCCTTTCGGGTTTTCGGCCTAGTGGGCTTGGACATACCTTGTAAAAGCTAGTTAAGGTTGAATATGAAGGTGGAAAGGTTGAAGGCTTTGAAGCCTGGTGAATGTCTAATTGGTTTGGAATAAGGTAAGGATCATGGATTATATGGGATAAGGATTAAAGGTTTGATGAATCGAAGGGATTTGAATGAGGGAAGAACTTGTGTGCAAGCCCCGTGGTATCCGATTTTTGACTGTCTTAATTAACAGACTGAATCCCACGAAAGTCTCTCATTAGACTATGAGTTTTAGAAAACTTTGAAGTCGCCTCCCTATTAATATTTGAATAGAGACAGATTTATTTAATAAATCATTTTAAAATCAATTTCAAGAAATATCATTTAAAACGATGATGACTTCATATAGATAAGGCTTTTTTGAAAATTGGTCTTTCATACCATGATATAGGGTTCGGGGTTTAGGTTAAGAGGTGCGAACGTTTGGAACTCGTCTCCTCTTCCGTTCTACGAAACGGGCTCTTACTAAATGCGTTATTTTCCATTTTAAAGTAATCATGGCAATTAAAAAAAAAAGAAAATCACATAGTTTGCACATATACACATCAACCATTTTTATTTAGGACTAATATATCATTTGTACATGATAGGTTTGAGCACTGAAGTTGCACTACGTACCAATCATTGCGGGATTGGAATCCAGTCATGGATCAAAACCATCGTAGTTCGATCTCGTGTCTCACCCTTAATGGCCAATTCCATTGGGGAAGAAAAGGAAATAGATTATGAATAACTCACCTTTAGAATTAAACAAATCTATTAGGATTAAGGTAATCACACCAATTAGTGATTGAAATGAGGTTAAGATAATCACCTTAATTAGTGATTAAATATGAAGGATTAAGATAACCACCTCAATTAGTGATTAGAAATGGAGGTTAAGATAATCACCCTAATTAGTGACTAAAATTTAAGAGGGAAGATAATCACCTTGATTAGTGATTAACAATGAAGGTTAGGAAGTAATCACCCTAATTGGTAATTATTCAAGGTTTAGGATAATCACTTCAATTAGTGATTAAATGAGAAAAATAATCGTCTTAATTAACGATTATTAAGGTTTAAGATAATCACTCTAATTAGTGATTAAATAAGAAGAATAATCGTCCTAATTAACGACTATTAAGGTTTAGGATAATCACTTCAATTAGTGATTATGTGTCTCTGAAGCCCCCACTTTGGCCGAGGTTCGGGAAGCCGAAAGTCAAAGTATACTGATGTCGGGACGGAGAACGATTCTAAGCGCTCTGCGATTTAGAACCGGGGTCTATATACGTCGGTCTCTGCAAAATAAAGTAATTATGCGGGACAATAACTACAAGCGATCGATTACTGCGAAGAAGAAGTTAGCGGATAGGTGCAAACAACTCACATAAAGCACATAATGATGCAATAATGCAAACTTAGACTCTCTAAGGATGCATGAGAAGCTATGCAAGGATTAAGGTTATGCAAAGCTAAGGGACAACACGTCATGCAAGGTCGAGGGTTATACAAGACTAGAATGTATGAAATGCAATGCAAGGTGAGGGTTTTGCAAGGCTGCAATGCAAGGTCGGGATTACGAAGGCTAGAGGATGTGGATATGTAGAATGATAGAATGAAATGAATAGAACGATTTTCGAAACTTTTTGTAAACAATCGGGGGTCCGTAAACGAGGTCCTTAGATTTTAACTTCTCGGGAGTTTGATTTGGATCGGAGTAACCACCACACATTGGAAGCCCCCACTTTGGGTGAGCTTGCTGAATTGGGCATCTTGAGCCTTGATTGAAATGTAGTTGATCGATATTGTTGTTGATCGATATTGAAAGTTATCGGTGGGGATTACCGCTTTGGGAAGTTTATACATGCAAAGTCAAATATCGCCGAAACCATGGAATTGTCGAGAGAGTCGTTGAGGGAAAAGGAGAGCTTGGATTGAATAATAAAAAGGCTTAATTTATGACTCAAATAAATGTAGGTGGTAAAAGGCTTTGATGTAGGTAGGTTCAGACTCGAGTCAATGTCGGGATCTAGAAAGAATATATGCTCCTGAACTCTTGAAAATCAATCATTAGACCTTGACTAATTTATTTTTATTGAAGCGGTCGGACCTTGAGATGAGAATTCCTACGTATCCTTGCGGAACCAGACCATTCGTAGTTACGGATCGAGATTTTTTTGTACCTAACTTTTGCCTAGGCGCCCTTTCGGGTTTTCGGCCTAGTGGGCTTGGACATACCTTGTAAAAACTAGTTAAGGTTGAATATGAAGGTGGAAAGGTTGAAGGCTTTAGGCTTCGGTGAATGTCTAATTGGTTTGGAATAAGGTAAGGATCATGGATTATATGGGATAAGGATTAAAGGTTTGATGAATCGAAGGGATTTGAATGAGGGGAAGAACTTGTGTGCAAGCCCCTGTGGTATCCGATTTTTGACTGTCTTAATTAACAGACTGAATCCCACGAAAGTCTCTCATTAGACTATGAGTTTTAGAAAACTTTGAAGTCGCCTCCCTATTAATATTTGAATAGAGACAGATTTATTTAATAAATCATTTTAAAATCAATTTCAAGAAATATCATTTAAAACGATGATGACTTCATATAGATAAGGCTTTTTTTGAAAATTGGTCTTTCGTACCATGATATAGGGTTCGGGGTTTAGGTTAAGAGGTGCGAACGTTTGGAACTCGTCTCCTCTTCCGTTCTACGAAACGGGCTCTTACTAAATGCGTTATTTTCCATTTTAAAGTAATCATGGCAATTAAAAAAAAGGAAAATCACATAGTTTGCACATATACACATCAACCATTTTTATTTAGGACTAATATATCATTTGTACATGATAGGTTTGAGCACTTAAGTTGCACTACGTACCAATCATTGCGGGATCGGAATCCACTCATGGATCAAAACCATCGTAGTTCGATCTGGTGTCTCACCCTTAATGGCCAATTCCATTGGGGAAGAAAAGGAAATAGATTATGAATAACTCACCTTTAGAATTAAACAAATCTATTAGGATTAAGGTAATCACACCAATTAGTGATTGAAATGAGGTTAAGATAATCACCTTAATTAGTGATTAAATATGAAGGATTAAGATAACCACCTCAATTAGTGATTAGAAATGGAGGTTAAGATAATCACCCTAATTAGTGACTAAAATTTAAGAGGGAAGATAATCACCTTGATTAGTGATTAACAATGAAGGTTAGGAAGTAATCACCCTAATTGGTAATTATTCAAGGTTTAGGATAATCACTTCAATTAGTGATTAAATGAGAAAAATAATCGTCTTAATTAACGATTATTAAGGTTTATGATAATAACTCTAATTAGTGATTAAATAAGAAGAATAATCGTCCTAATTAACGACTATTAAGGTTTAGGATAATCACTTCAATTAGTGATTATGTGTCTCTGAAGCCCCCACTTTGGCCGAGGTTCGGAAACCGAAAGTCAAAGTATACGTGTCGGGACGGAGAACGATTCTAAGCGCTCTGCAGTTTAGAACCGGGGCTAATATACGTCGGTCTCTGCAAAATAAAGTAATTATGCGGGACAATAACTACAAGCGATCGATTACTGCGAAGAAGAAGTTGCGATAGGTGCAAACAACTCACATAAAGCACATAATGATGCAATAATGCAAACTTAGACTCTCTAAGGATGCATGAGAAGCTATGTAAGGATTAAGGTTATGCAAAGCTAAGGGACAACACGTCATGCAAGGTCGGGGTTATACAAGACTAGAATGTATGAAATGCAATGCAAGGTGAGGGTTTTGCAAGGGCTGCAATGCAAGGTCGGGATTCTCGCAAGGCTAGAGGATGTGGATATGTAGAATGATAGAATGAAATGAATAGAACGATTTTCGAAACTTTTTTTTGTAAACAATCGGGAATCCGTAAACGAGGTCCTTAGATTTTAACTTCTCGGGAGTTTGATTTGGATCGGAGTAACCACCACACATTGGAAGCCCCACTTTGGGTGAGCTTGCACGAATTGGGCATCTTGAGCCTTGATTGAAATGTAGTTGATCGATATTGTTGTTGATCCGATATTGAAAGTTATCGATGGGGATTCCGCTTTGGGAAGTTTATACATGCAAAGTCAAATATCGCTAGAAACCATGGAATTGTCGAGAGAGTCGTTGAGGGAAAAGGAGAGCTTGGATTGAATAATAAAAAGGCTTAATTTATGACTCAAATAAATGTAGGTGGTAAAAGGCTTTGATGTAGGTAGGTTCGGACTCGAGTCAATGTCGGGATCTAGAAAGAATATATGCTCCCGAACTCTTGAAAATCAATCATTAGACCTTGACTAATTTATTTTTATTGAAGCGGTCGGACCTTGAGATGAGAATTCCCTACGTATCCTTGCGGAACCGAGACCATTCGTAGTTACGGATCGATTTTTTTTTGTACCCTAACTTTTGCCTAGGCCGCCTTTCGGGTTTTCAGCCTAGTGGGCTTGGACATACCTTGTAAAACGAGTTAAGGTTGAATATGAAGGTGGAAAGGTTGAAGGCTTTGAGGCTTCGGTGAATGTCTAATTGGTTTGGAATAAGGTAAGGATCATGGATTATATGGGATAAGGATTAAAGGTTTGATGAATCGAAGGGATTTGAATGAGGGGAAGAACTTGTGTGCAAGCCCCTGTGGTATCCGATTTTTACTTGTCTTAATTAACGGACCTGAATCCCACGAAAGTCTCTCATTAGACTATGAGTTTTAGAAAACTTTGAAGTCGCCTCCCTATTAATATTTGAATAGAGACAGATTTATTTAATAAATCATTTTAAAATCAATTTCAAGAAATATCATTTAAAACGATGATGACTTCATATAGATAAGGCTTTTTTTGAAAATTGGTCTTTCATACCATGATATAGGGTTCGGGGTTTAGGTTAAGAGGTGCGAACGTTTGGAACTCGTCTCCTCTTCCGTTCTACAGAACGGGCTCTTACTAAATGCGTTATTTTCCATTTTAAAGTAATCATGGCAATTAAAAAAAAAGAAAATCACATAGTTTGCACATATACACATCAACCATTTTTATTTAGGACTAATATATCATTTGTACATGATAGGTTTGAGCACCGAAGTTGCACTACGTACCAATCATTGCGGGATTGGAATCCACTCATGGATCAAAACCATCGTAGTTCGATCCCGTGTCTCACCCTTAATGGCCAATTCCATTGGGGAAGAAAAGGAAATAGATTATGAATAACTCACCTTTAGAATTAAACAAATCTATTAGGATTAAGGTAATCACACCAATTAGTGATTGAAATGAGGTTAAGATAATCACCTTAATTAGTGATTAAATATGAAGGATTAAGATAACCACCTCGATTAGTGATTAGAAATGGAGGTTAAGATAATCACCCTAATTAGTGACTAAAATTTAAGAGGGAAGATAATCACCTTGATTAGTGATTAACAATGAAGGTTAGGAAGTAATCACCCTAATTGGTAATTATTCAAGGTTTAGGATAATCACTTCAATTAGTGATTAAATGAGAAAAATAATCGTCTTAATTAACGATTATTAAGGTTTAAGATAATCACTCTAATTAGTGATTAAATAAGAAGAATAATCGTCCTAATTAACGACTATTAAGGTTTAGGATAATCACTTCAATTAGTGATTATGTGTCTCTGAGCCCCACTTTGGCGAGGTTCGGAAACCGAAAGTCAAAGTATACTGATGTCGGGACGGAGAACGATTCTAAGCGCTGCGGTTTAGAACTGGTCTATATACGTCGGTCTCTCGCAAAATAAAGTAATTATGCGGGACAATAACTACAAGCGATACGATTACTGCGGAAGAAGAAGTTAGCGAGATAGGTGCAAACAACTCACATAAAGCACATAATGATGCAATAATGCAAACTTAGACTCTCTAAGGATGCATGAGAAGCTATGCAAGGATTAAGGTTATGCAAAGCTAAGGGACAACACGTCATGCAAGGTCAGGGTTATACAAGACTAGAATGTATGAAATGCAATGCAAGGTGAGGGTTTTGCAAGGCTGCAATGCAAGGTCAGGATTCTGCAAGGCTAGAGGATGTGGATATGTAGAATGATAGAATGAAATGAATAGAACGATTTTCGAAAACTGTTTTTTTGTAAACAATCGGGGTCCGTAAACGAGGTCCTTAGATTTTAACTTCTCGGGAGTTTGATTTGGATCGGAGTAACCACCACACATTGGAAGCCCCCACTTTGGGTGAGCTTGCCTGAATTGGGCATCTTGAGCCTTGATTGAAATGTAGTTGATCTGATATTGTTGTTGATCTGATATTGAAAGTTATCAGTGGGGATTCTGCTTTGGGAAGTTTATACATGCAAAGTCAAATATCGCCAGAAACCATGGAATTGTCAGAGAGTCGTTGAGGGAAAAGGAGAGCTTGGATTGAATAATAAAAAGGCTTAATTTATGACTCAAATAAATGTAGGTGGTAAAAGGCTTTGATGTAGGTAGGTTCAGACTCGAGTCAATGTCGGGATCTAGAAAGAATATATGCTCCTGAACTCTTGAAAATCAATCATTAGACCTTGACTAATTTATTTTTATTGAAGCGGTCGGACCTTGAGATGAGAATTCCTACGTATCCTTGCGGAACCAGACCATTCGTAGTTCTGGATCAGATTTTTTTTTTGTACCCTAACTTTTGCCTAGGCCGCCCTTTCGGGTTTTCAGCCTAGTGGGCTTGGACATACCTTGTAAAACGAGTTAAGGTTGAATATGAAGGTGGAAAGGTTGAAGGCTTTAGGCTTCGGTGAATGTCTAATTGGTTTGGAATAAGGTAAGGATCATGGATTATATGGGATAAGGATTAAAGGTTTGATGAATCGAAGGGATTTGAATGAGGGGAAGAACTTGTGTGCAAGCCCCTGTGGTATCCGATTTTTGACTGTCTTAATTAACAGACTGAATCCCACGAAAGTCTCTCATTAGACTATGAGTTTTAGAAAACTTTGAAGTCGCCTCCCTATTAATATTTGAATAGAGACAGATTTATTTAATAAATCATTTTAAAATCAATTTCAAGAAATATCATTTAAAACGATGATGACTTCATATAGATAAGGCTTTTTTGAAAATTGGTCTTTCATACCATGATATAGGGTTCGGGGTTTAGGTTAAGAGGTGCGAACGTTTGGAACTCGTCTCCTCTTCCGTTCTACAGAACGGGCTCTTACTAAATGCGTTATTTTCCATTTTAAAGTAATCATGGCAATTAAAAAAAAAGAAAATCACATAGTTTGCACATATACACATCAACCATTTTTATTTAGGACTAATATATCATTTGTACATGATAGGTTTGAGCACTTAAGTTGCACTACATACCAATCATTGCGGGATTGGAATCCACTCATGGATCAAAACCATCGTAGTTCGATCGGTGTCTCACCCTTAATGGCCAATTCCATTGGGGAAGAAAAGGAAATAGATTATGAATAACTCACCTTTAGAATTAAACAAATCTATTAGGATTAAGGTAATCACACCAATTAGTGATTGAAATGAGGTTAAGATAATCACCTTAATTAGTGATTAAATATGAAGGATTAAGATAACCACCTCAATTAGTGATTAGAAATGGAGGTTAAGATAATCACCCTAATTAGTGACTAAAATTTAAGAGGGAAGATAATCACCTTGATTAGTGATTAACAATGAAGGTTAGGAAGTAATCACCCTAATTGGTAATTATTCAAGGTTTAGGATAATCACTTCAATTAGTGATTAAATGAGAAAAATAATCGTCTTAATTAACGATTATTAAGGTTTATGATAATAACTCTAATTAGTGATTAAATAAGAAGAATAATCGTCCTAATTAACGACTATTAAGGTTTAGGATAATCACTTCAATTAGTGATTATGTGTCTACTGAAGCCCCCACTTTGGCGAGGTTCGGGAAACCGAAAGTCAAAGTATACTGTGTCGGGACGGAGAACGATTCTAAGCGCTGCTGATTTAGAACCTGGTCTATATACGTCGGTCTCTGCAAAATAAAGTAATTATGCAGGACAATAACTACAAGCGATCCGATTACACGAAAGAAGAAGTTAGCGAGATAGGTGCAAACAACTCACATAAAGCACATAATGATGCAATAATGCAAACTTAGACTCTCTAAGGTTGCATGAGAAGCTATGTAAGGATTAAGGTTATGCAAAGCTAAGGGACAACACGTCATGCAAGGTCAGGGTTATACAAGACTAGAATGTATGAAATGCAATGCAAGGTGAGGGTTTTGCAAGGCTGCAATGCAAGGTCAGGATTCTGCAAGGCTAGAGGATGTGGATATGTAGAATGATAGAATGAAATGAATAGAACGATTTTCGAAAACTGTTTTTTTGTAAACAATCGGGGTCCGTAAACGAGGTCCTTAGATTTTAACTTCTCGGGAGTTTGATTTGGATCGGAGTAACCACCACACATTGGAAGCCCCCACTTTGGGTGAGCTTGCCTGAATTGGGCATCTTGAGCCTTGATTGAAATGTAGTTGATCTGATATTGTTGTTGATCTGATATTGAAAGTTATCAGTGGGGATTCTTCTTTGGGAAGTTTATACAGGCAAAGTCAAATATCGCTTAGAAACCATGGAATTGTCAGAGAGTCGTTGAGGGAAAAGGAGAGCTTGGATTGAATAATAAAAAGGCTTAATTTATGACTCAAATAAATGTAGGTGGTAAAAGGCTTTGATGTAGGTAGGTTCAGACTCGAGTCAATGTCGGGATCTAGAAAGAATATATGCTCCTGAACTCTTGAAAATCAATCATTAGACCTTGACTAATTTATTTTTATTGAAGCGGTCGGACCTTGAGATGAGAATTCCTACGTATCCTTGCGGAACCAGACCATTCGTAGTTCTGGATCAGATTTTTTTTTTGTACCCTAACTTTTGCCTAGGCCGCCCTTTCGGGTTTTCAGCCTAGTGGGCTTGGACATACCTTGTAAAACGAGTTAAGGTTGAATATGAAGGTGGAAAGGTTGAAGGCTTTAGGCTTCGGTGAATGTCTAATTGGTTTGGAATAAGGTAAGGATCATGGATTATATGGGATAAGGATTAAAGGTTTGATGAATCGAAGGGATTTGAATGAGGGGAAGAACTTGTGTGCAAGCCCCTGTGGTATCCGATTTTTGACTGTCTTAATTAACAGACTGAATCCCACGAAAGTCTCTCATTAGACTATGAGTTTTAGAAAACTTTGAAGTCGCCTCCCTATTAATATTTGAATAGAGACAGATTTATTTAATAAATCATTTTAAAATCAATTTCAAGAAATATCATTTAAAACGATGATGACTTCATATAGATAAGGCTTTTTTGAAAATTGGTCTTTCATACCATGATATAGGGTTCGGGGTTTAGGTTAAGAGGTGCGAACGTTTGGAACTCGTCTCCTCTTCCGTTCTACAGAACGGGCTCTTACTAAATGCGTTATTTTCCATTTTAAAGTAATCATGGCAATTAAAAAAAAAAGAAAATCACATAGTTTGCACATATACACATCAACCATTTTTATTTAGGACTAATATATCATTTGTACATGATAGGTTTGAGCACTTAAGTTGCACTACGTACCAATCATTGCGGGATCGGAATCCACTCATGGATCAAAACCATCGTAGTTCGATCTGGTGTCTCACCCTTAATGGCCAATTCCATTGGGGAAGAAAAGGAAATAGATTATGAATAACTCACCTTTAGAATTAAACAAATCTATTAGGATTAAGGTAATCACACCAATTAGTGATTGAAATGAGGTTAAGATAATCACCTTAATTAGTGATTAAATATGAAGGATTAAGATAACCACCTCAATTAGTGATTAGAAATGGAGGTTAAGATAATCACCCTAATTAGTGACTAAAATTTAAGAGGGAAGATAATCACCTTGATTAGTGATTAACAATGAAGGTTAGGAAGTAATCACCCTAATTGGTAATTATTCAAGGTTTAGGATAATCACTTCAATTAGTGATTAAATGAGAAAAATAATCGTCTTAATTAACGATTATTAAGGTTTATGATAATAACTCTAATTAGTGATTAAATAAGAAGAATAATCGTCCTAATTAACGACTATTAAGGTTTAGGATAATCACTTCAATTAGTGATTATGTGTCTACAGAAGCCCCCACTTTGACTGAGGTTCAGGAAACCGAAAGTCAAAGTATACGGTGTCGGGACGGAGAACGATTCTAAGCGCTCCGCAGTTTAGAACCGGGTCTATATACGTCGGTCTCTCGCAAAATAAAGTAATTATGCAGGACAATAACTACAAGCGATCTGATTACCTGCAGAAGAAGAAGTTAGCAGATAGGTGCAAACAACTCACATAAAGCACATAATGATGCAATAATGCAAACTTAGACTCTCTAAGGTTGCATGAGAAGCTATGTAAGGATTAAGGTTATGCAAAGCTAAGGGACAACACGTCATGCAAGGTCAGGGTTATACAAGACTAGAATGTATGAAATGCAATGCAAGGTGAGGGTTTTGCAAGGCCGCAATGCAAGGTCGGGGATTCTCGCAAGGCTAGAGGATGTGGATATGTAGAATGATAGAATGAAATGAATAGAACGATTTTCGAAAACTGTTTTTTGTAAACAATCGGGGTCCGTAAAACGAGGTCCTTAGATTTTAACTTCTCGGGAGTTTGATTTGGATCGGAGTAACCACCACACATTGGAAGCCCCCACTTTGGGTGAGCTTGCTCAGAATTGGGCATCTTGAGCCTTGATTGAAATGTAGTTGATCCGATATTGTTGTTGATCCGATATTGAAAGTTATCGGTGGGGATTCTCGCTTTGGGAAGTTTATACATGCAAAGTCAAATATCGCCGAAAACCATGGAATTGTCGAGAGAGTCGTTGAGGGAAAAGGAGAGCTTGGATTGAATAATAAAAAGGCTTAATTTATGACTCAAATAAATGTAGGTGGTAAAAGGCTTTGATGTAGGTAGGTTCAGACTCGAGTCAATGTCGGGATCTAGAAAGAATATATGCTCCTGAACTCTTGAAAATCAATCATTAGACCTTGACTAATTTATTTTTATTGAAGCGGTCGGACCTTGAGATGAGAATTCCTACGTATCCTTGCGGAACCAGACCATTCGTAGTTCTGGATCAGATTTTTTTTTTGTACCCTAACTTTTGCCTAGGCCGCCCTTTCGGGTTTTCAGCCTAGTGGGCTTGGACATACCTTGTAAAACGAGTTAAGGTTGAATATGAAGGTGGAAAGGTTGAAGGCTTTAGGCTTCGGTGAATGTCTAATTGGTTTGGAATAAGGTAAGGATCATGGATTATATGGGATAAGGATTAAAGGTTTGATGAATCGAAGGGATTTGAATGAGGGGAAGAACTTGTGTGCAAGCCCCTGTGGTATCCGATTTTTGACTGTCTTAATTAACAGACTGAATCCCACGAAAGTCTCTCATTAGACTATGAGTTTTAGAAAACTTTGAAGTCGCCTCCCTATTAATATTTGAATAGAGACAGATTTATTTAATAAATCATTTTAAAATCAATTTCAAGAAATATCATTTAAAACGATGATGACTTCATATAGATAAGGCTTTTTTGAAAATTGGTCTTTCATACCATGATATAGGGTTCGGGGTTTAGGTTAAGAGGTGCGAACGTTTGGAACTCGTCTCCTCTTCCGTTCTACAGAACGGGCTCTTACTAAATGCGTTATTTTCCATTTTAAAGTAATCATGGCAATTAAAAAAAAAGAAAATCACATAGTTTGCACATATACACATCAACCATTTTTATTTAGGACTAATATATCATTTGTACATGATAGGTTTGAGCACTTAAGTTGCACTACGTACCAATCATTGCGGGATCGGAATCCACTCATGGATCAAAACCATCGTAGTTCGATCTGGTGTCTCACCCTTAATGGCCAATTCCATTGGGGAAGAAAAGGAAATAGATTATGAATAACTCACCTTTAGAATTAAACAAATCTATTAGGATTAAGGTAATCACACCAATTAGTGATTGAAATGAGGTTAAGATAATCACCTTAATTAGTGATTAAATATGAAGGATTAAGATAACCACCTCAATTAGTGATTAGAAATGGAGGTTAAGATAATCACCCTAATTAGTGACTAAAATTTAAGAGGGAAGATAATCACCTTGATTAGTGATTAACAATGAAGGTTAGGAAGTAATCACCCTAATTGGTAATTATTCAAGGTTTAGGATAATCACTTCAATTAGTGATTAAATGAGAAAAATAATCGTCTTAATTAACGATTATTAAGGTTTATGATAATAACTCTAATTAGTGATTAAATAAGAAGAATAATCGTCCTAATTAACGACTATTAAGGTTTAGGATAATCACTTCAATTAGTGATTATGTGTCTACAGAAGCCCCCACTTTGACTGAGGTTCAGGAAACCGAAAGTCAAAGTATACGGTGTCGGGACGGAGAACGATTCTAAGCGCTCTGCAGTTTAGAACTGGTCTATATACGTCGGTCTCTGCAAAATAAAGTAATTATGCAGGACAATAACTACAAGCGATCTGATTACCTGCAGAAGAAGAAGTTAGCAGATAGGTGCAAACAACTCACATAAAGCACATAATGATGCAATAATGCAAACTTAGACTCTCTAAGGTTGCATGAGAAGCTATGTAAGGATTAAGGTTATGCAAAGCTAAGGGACAACACGTCATGCAAGGTCAGGGTTATACAAGACTAGAATGTATGAAATGCAATGCAAGGTGAGGGTTTTGCAAGGCTGCAATGCAAGGTCAGGATTCTGCAAGGCTAGAGGATGTGGATATGTAGAATGATAGAATGAAATGAATAGAACGATTTTCGAAAACTGTTTTTTTGTAAACAATCGGGGTCCGTAAACGAGGTCCTTAGATTTTAACTTCTCGGGAGTTTGATTTGGATCGGAGTAACCACCACACATTGGAAGCCCCCACTTTGGGTGAGCTTGC
This sequence comes from Beta corolliflora, assembly GCA_947648045.1. Classification (NCBI taxonomy): domain Eukaryota; kingdom Viridiplantae; phylum Streptophyta; class Magnoliopsida; order Caryophyllales; family Amaranthaceae; genus Beta; species Beta corolliflora. The sequence goes on along the minus strand of CANSZD010002914.1, from coordinate 129,806 downwards.
CTGAATTGGGCATCTTGAGCCTTGATTGAAATGTAGTTGATCTGATATTGTTGTTGATCTGATATTGAAAGTTATCAGTGGGGATTCTGCTTTGGGAAGTTTATACATGCAAAGTCAAATATCGCCAGAAACCATGGAATTGTCAGAGAGTCGTTGAGGGAAAAGGAGAGCTTGGATTGAATAATAAAAAGGCTTAATTTATGACTCAAATAAATGTAGGTGGTAAAAGGCTTTGATGTAGGTAGGTTCAGACTCGAGTCAATGTCGGGATCTAGAAAGAATATATGCTCCTGAACTCTTGAAAATCAATCATTAGACCTTGACTAATTTATTTTTATTGAAGCGGTCGGACCTTGAGATGAGAATTCCTACGTATCCTTGCGGAACCAGACCATTCGTAGTTCTGGATCAGATTTTTTTTTTGTACCCTAACTTTTGCCTAGGCCGCCCTTTCGGGTTTTCAGCCTAGTGGGCTTGGACATACCTTGTAAAACGAGTTAAGGTCGAATATGAAGGTGGAAAGGTTGAAGGCTTTAGGCTTCGGTGAATGTCTAATTGGTTTGGAATAAGGTAAGGATCATGGATTATATGGGATAAGGATTAAAGGTTTGATGAATCGAAGGGATTTGAATGAGGGGAAGAACTTGTGTGCAAGCCCCTGTGGTATCCGATTTTTGACTGTCTTAATTAACTGACTGAATCCCACGAAAGTCTCTCATTAGACTTTGAGTTTTAGAAAACTTTGAAGTCGCCTCCCTATTAATATTTGAATAGAGACAGATTTATTTAATAAATCATTTTAAAATCAATTTCAAGAAATATCATTTAAAACGATGATGACTTCATATAGATAAGGCTTTTTTGAAAATTGGTCTTTCATACCATGATATAGGGTTCGGGGTTTAGGTTAAGAGGTGCGAACGTTTGGAACTCGTCTCCTCTTCCGTTCTACAGAACGGGCTCTTACTAAATGCGTTATTTTCCATTTTAAAGTAATCATGGCAATTAAAAAAAAAGAAAATCACATAGTTTGCACATATACACATCAACCATTTTTATTTAGGACTAATATATCATTTGTACATGATAGGTTTGAGCACTTAAGTTGCACTACGTACCAATCATTGCGGGATCGGAATCCACTCATGGATCAAAACCATCGTAGTTCGATCTGGTGTCTCACCCTTAATGGCCAATTCCATTGGGGAAGAAAAGGAAATAGATTATGAATAACTCACCTTTAGAATTAAACAAATCTATTAGGATTAAGGTAATCACACCAATTAGTGATTGAAATGAGGTTAAGATAATCACCTTAATTAGTGATTAAATATGAAGGATTAAGATAACCACCTCAATTAGTGATTAGAAATGGAGGTTAAGATAATCACCCTAATTAGTGACTAAAATTTAAGAGGGAAGATAATCACCTTGATTAGTGATTAACAATGAAGGTTAGGAAGTAATCACCCTAATTGGTAATTATTCAAGGTTTAGGATAATCACTTCAATTAGTGATTAAATGAGAAAAATAATCGTCTTAATTAACGATTATTAAGGTTTATGATAATAACTCTAATTAATGATTAAATAAGAAGAATAATCGTCCTAATTAACGACTATTAAGGTTTAGGATAATCACTTCAATTAGTGATTATGTGTCTACAGAAACCCCCACTTTGACTGAGGTTCAGGAAACCGAAAGTCAAAGTATACGGTGTCGGGACGGAGAACGATTCTAAGCGCTCTGCAGTTTAGAACCGGGTCTATATACGTCGGTCTCGCAAAATAAAGTAATTATGCGGGACAATAACTACAAGCGATCCGATTACTGCCGAAGAAGAAGTTAGCGAGATAGGTGCAAACAACTCACATAAAGCACATAATGATGCAATAATGCAAACTTAGACTCTCTAAGGTTGCATGAGAAGCTATGTAAGGATTAAGGTTATGCAAAGCTAAGGGACAACACGTCATGCAAGGTCAGGGTTATACAAGACTAGAATGTATGAAATGCAATGCAAGGTGAGGGTTTTGCAAGGCTGCAATGCAAGGTCAGGATTCTGCAAGGCGAGAGGATGTGGATATGTAGAATGATAGAATGAAATGAATAGAACGATTTTCAAAACTTGTTTTTTGTAAACAATCGGGTCCGTAACCGAGGCCTTAGATTTTAACTTCTCGGGAGTTTGATTTGGATCGGAGTAACCACCACACATTGGAAGCCCCCACTTTGGGTGAGCTTACCTGAATTGGGCATCTTGAGCCTTGATTGAAATGTAGTTGATCTGATATTGTTGTTGATCCGATATTGAAAGTTATCGGTGGGGATTCTTCTTTGGGAAGTTTATACATGCAAAGTCAAATATCGCTGAAACCATGGAATTGTCGGAGAGTCGTTGAGGGAAAAGGAGAGCTTGGATTGAATAATAAAAAGGCTTAATTTATGACTCAAATAAATGTAGGTGGTAAAAGGCTTTGATGTAGGTAGGTTCAGTCTCGAGTCAATGTCGGGATCTAGAAAGAATATGCTCCTGAACTCTTGAAAATCAATCATTAGACCTTGACTAATTTATTTTTATTGAAGCGGTCGGACCTTGAGATGAGAATTCCTACGTATCCTTGTGGAACCAGACCATTCGTAGTTCTGGATCAGATTTTTTTTTTGTACCCTAACTTTTGCCTAGGCCGCCCTTTCGGGTTTTCAGCCTAGTGGGCTTGGACATACCTTGTAAAACGAGTTAAGGTTGAATATGAAGGTGGAAAGGTTGAAGGCTTTAGGCTTCGGTGAATGTCTAATTGGTTTGGAATAAGGTAAGGATCATGGATTATATGGGATAAGGCTTAAAGGTTTGATGAATCGAAGGGATTTGAATGAGGGGAAGAACTTGTGTGCAAGCCCCTGTGGTATCCGATTTTTGACTGTCTTAATTAACAGACTGAATCCCACGAAAGTCTCTCATTAGACTATGAGTTTTAGAAAACTTTGAAGTCGCCTCCCAATTAATATTTGGATAGAGACAGATTTATTAAATAAATCATTTTAAAATCAATTTCAAGAAATATCATTTAAAACGATGATGACTTCATATAGATAAGGCTTTTTTGAAAATTGGTCTTTCATACCATGATATAGGGTTCGGGGTTTAGGTTAAGAGGTGCGAACGTTTGGAACTCGTCTCCTCTTCCGTTCTACAGAACGAGCTCTTACTAACTGCGTTATTTTCCATTTTAAAGTAATCATGGCAATTAAAAAGAAAGAAAATCACATAGTTTGCACATATACACATCAACCATTTTTATTTAGGACTAATATATCATTTGTACATGATAGGTTTGAGCACTGAAGTTGCACAACGTACCAAACATTGCGGGATTGGAATCCACTCATGGATCAAAACCATCGTAGTTCGATCTGGTGTCTCACCCTTAATGGCCAATTCCATTGGGGAAGAAAAGGAAATAGATTATGAATAACTCACCTTTAGAATTAAACAAATCTATTAGGATTAAGGTAATCACACCAATTAGTGATTGAAATGAGGTTAAGATAATCACCTTAATTAGTGATTAAATATGAAGGATTAAGATAACCACCTCAATTAGTGATTAGAAATGGAGGTTAAGATAATCACCCTAATTAGTGACTAAAATTTAAGAGGGAAGATAATCACCTTGATTAGTGATTAACAATGAAGGTTAGGAAGTAATCACCCTAATTGGTAATTATTCAAGGTTTAGGATAATCACTTCAATTAGTGATTAAATGAGAAAAATAATCGTCTTAATTAACGATTAGTAAGGTTTAAGATAATAACTCTAATTAGTGATTAAATAAGAAGAATAATCGTCCTAATTAACGACTATTAAGGTTTAGGATAATCACTTCAATTAGTGATTATGTGTCTACAGAAGCCCCCACTTTGACTGAGGTTCAGGAAACCGAAAGTCAAAGTATACGTGTCCGGGACGGAGAACGATTCTAAGCGCTCCGCAGTTTAGAACCGGTCTATATACGTCGGTCTCGCAAAATAAAGTAATTATGCGGGACAATAACTACAAGCGATCCGATTACTGCGAAGAAGAAGTTAGCGAGATAGGTGCAAACAACTCACATAAAGCACATAATGATGCAATAATGCAAACTTAGACTCTCTAAGGATGCATGAGAAGCTATGCAAGGATTAAGGTTATGCAAAGCTAAGGGACAACACGTCATGCAAGGTCAGGGTTATACAAGACTAGAATGTATGAAATGCAATGCAAGGTGAGGGTTTTGCAAGGCTGCAATGCAAGGTCAGGATTCTGCAAGGCTAGAGGATGTGGATATGTAGAATGATAGAATGAAATGAATAGAACGATTATCGAAAATTATTTTTTTGTAAACAATCGGGGTCCGTAAACGAGGTCCTTAGATTTTAACTTCTCGGGAGTTTGATTTGGATCGGAGTAACCACCACACATTGGAAGCCCCCACTTTGGGTGAGCTTGCCTGAATTGGGCATCTTGAGCCTTGATTGAAATGTAGTTGATCTGATATTGTTGTTGATCTGATATTGAAAGTTATCAGTGGGGATTCTGCTTTGGGAAGTTTATACATGCAAAGTCAAATATCGCTAAAACCATGGAATTGTCGAGAGTCGTTGAGGGAAAAGGAGAGCTTGGATTGAATAATAAAAAGGCTTAATTTATGACTCAAATAAATGTAGGTGGTAAAAGGCTTTGATGTAGGTAGGTTCAGTCTCGAGTCAATGTCGGGATCTAGAAAGAATATGCTCCTGAACTCTTGAAAATCAATCATTAGACCTTGACTAATTTATTTTTATTGAAGCGGTCGGACCTTGAGAGGAGAATTCCTACGTATCCTTGCGGAACCAGACCATTCGTAGTTCTGGATCAGATTCTTTTTTTGTACCCTAACTTTTGCCTAGGCCGCCCTTTCGGGTTTTCAGCCTAGTGGGCTTGGACATACCTTGTAAAACGAGTTAAGGTTGAATATGAAGGTGGAAAGGTTGAAGGCTTTAGGCTTCGGTGAATGTCTAATTGGTTTGGAATAAGGTAAGGATCATGGATTATATGGGATAAGGATTAAAGGTTTGATGAATCGAAGGGATTTGAATGAGGGGAAGAACTTGTGTGCAAGCCCCCGTGGTATCCGATTTTTGACTGTCTTAATTAATGCATCGAATCCCACGAAAGTCTCTCATTAGACTATGAGTTTTAGAAAACTTTGAAGTCGCCTCCCTATTAATATTTGAATAGAGACAGATTTATTTAATAAATCATTTTAAAATCAATTTCAAAAAATATCATTTAAAACGATGATGACTTCATATAGATAAGGCTTTTTTTGAAAATTGGTCTTTCATACCATGATATAGGGTTCGGGGTTTAGGTTAAGAGGTGCGAACGTTTGGAACTCGTCTCCTCTTCCGTCTCTACGTAACCGAGCTCTTACTAAATGCGTTATTTTCCATTTTAAAGTAATCATGGCAATTAAAAAAAAAGAAAATCACATAGTTTGCACATATACACATCAACCATTTTTATTTAGGACTAATATATCATTTGTACATGATAGGTTTGAGCACTGAAGTTGCACTACGTACCAATCATTGCGGGATTGGAATCCACTCATGGATCAAAACCATCGTAGTTCGATCCGGTGTCTCACCCTTAATGGCCAATTCCATTGGGGAAGAAAAGGAAATAGATTATGAATAACTCACCTTTAGAATTAAACAAATCTATTAGGATTAAGGTAATCACACCAATTAGTGATTGAAATGAGGTTAAGATAATCACCTTAATTAGTGATTAAATATGAAGGATTAAGATAACCACCTCAATTAGTGATTAGAAATGGAGGTTAAGATAATCACCCTAATTAGTGACTAAAATTTAAGAGGGAAGATAATCACCTTGATTAGTGATTAACAATGAAGGTTAGGAAGTAATCACCCTAATTGGTAATTATTCAAGGTTTAGGATAATCACTTCAATTAGTGATTAAATGAGAAAAATAATCGTCTTAATTAACGATTATTAAGGTTTAAGATAATAACTCTAATTAGTGATTAAATAAGAAGAATAATCGTCCTAATTAACGACTATTAAGGTTTAGGATAATCACTTCAATTAGTGATTATGTGTCTCTGAGAAGCCCCCACTTTGACCGAGGTTCGGAAACCGAAAGTCAAAGTATACTGTGCCTGGACGGAGAACGATTCTAAGCGCTCTGCGTTTAGAACTGGTCTATATACGTCGGTCTCCGCAAAATAAAGTAATTATGCAGGACAATAACTACAAGCGATCTGATTACCTGCAGAAGAAGAAGTTAGCAGATAGGTGCAAACAACTCACATAAAGCACATAATGATGCAATAATGCAAACTTAGACTCTCTAAGGATGCATGAGAAGCTATGCAAGGATTAAGGTTATGCAAAGCTAAGGGACAACACGTCATGCAAGGTCAGGGTTATACAAGACTAGAATGTATGAAATGCAATGCAAGGTGAGGTGAGGGTTTTGCAAGGCTGCAATGCAAGGTCAGGATTCTGCAAGGCTAGAGGATGTGGATATGTAGAATGATAGAATGAAATGAATAGAACGATTTTCGAAAACTGTTTTTTTGTAAACAATCGGGGTCCGTAAACGAGGTCCTTAGATTTTAACTTCTCGGGAGTTTGATTTGGATCGGAGTAACCACCACACATTGGAAGCCCCCACTTTGGGTGAGCTTGCCTGAATTGGGCATCTTGAGCCTTGATTGAAATGTAGTTGATCTGATATTGTTGTTGATCTGATATTGAAAGTTATCAGTGGGGATTCTGCTTTGGGAAGTTTATACATGCAAAGTCAAATATCGCCAGAAACCATGGAATTGTCAGAGAGTCGTTGAGGGAAAAGGAGAGCTTGGATTGAATAATAAAAAGGCTTAATTTATGACTCAAATAAATGTAGGTGGTAAAAGGCTTTGATGTAGGTAGGTTCAGACTCGAGTCAATGTCGGGATCTAGAAAGAATATGCTCTCCGAACTCTTGAAAATCAATCATTAGACCTTGACTAATTTATTTTTATTGAAGCGGTCGGACCTTGAGATAAGAATTCCTACGTATCCTTGCGGAACCAGACCATTCGTAGTTCTGGATCAGATTTTTTTTTTGTACCCTAACTTTTGCCTAGGCCGCCCTTTCTGGTTTTCAGCCTAGTGGGCTTGGACATACCTTGTAAAACGAGTTAAGGTTGAATATGAAGGTGGAAAGGTTGAAGGCTTTAGGCTTCGGTGAATGTCTAATTGGTTTGGAATAAGGTAAGGATCATGGATTATATGGGATAAGGATTAAAGGTTTGATGAATCGAAGGGATTTGAATGAGGGGAAGAACTTGTGTGCAAGCCCCTGTGGTATCCGATTTTTGACTGTCTTAATTAACAGACTGAATCCCACGAAAGTCTCTCATTAGACAATGAGTTTTAGAAAACTTTGAAGTCGCCTCCCTATTAATATTTGAATAGAGACAGATTTATTTAATAAATCATTTTAAAATCAATTTCAAGAAATATCATTTAAAACGATGATGACTTCATATAGATAAGGCTTTTTTGAAAATTGGTCTTTCATACCATGATATAGGGTTCGGGGTTTAGGTTAAGAGGTGCGAACGTTTGGAACTCGTCTCCTCTTCCGTTCTACAGAACGGGCTCTTACTAAATGCGTTATTTTCCATTTTAAAGTAATCATGGCAATTAAAAAGAAAGAAAATCACATAGTTTGCACATATACACATCAACCATTTTTATTTAGGACTAATATATCATTTGTACATGATAGGTTTGAGCACTAAAGTTGCACTACGTACCAATCATTGCGGGATTGGAATCCACTCATGGATCAAAACCGTCGTAGTTCGATCTGGTGTCTCACCCTTAATGGCCAATTCCATTGGGGAATAAAAGGAAATATATTATGAATAACTCACCTTTAGAATTAAACAAATCTATTAGGATTAAGGTAATCACACCAATTAGTGATTGAAATGAGGTTAAGATAATCACCTTAATTAGTGATTAAATATGAAGGATTAAGATAACCACCTCATTTAGTGATTAGAAATGGAGGTTAAGATAATCACCCTAATTAGTGACTAAAATTTAAGAGGGAAGATAATCACCTTGATTAGTGATTAACAATGAAGGTTAGGAAGTAATCACCCTAATTGGTAATTATTCAAGGTTTAGGATAATCACTTCAATTAGTGATTAAATGAGAAAAATAATCGTCTTAATTAACGATTATTAAGGTTTAAGATAATCACTCTAATTAGTGATTAAATAAGAAGAATAATCGTCCTAATTAACGACTATTAAGGTTTAGGATAATCACTTCAATTAGTGATTATGTGTCTACAGAAGCCCCCACTTTGACTGAGGTTCAGGAAACCGAAAGTCAAAGTATACGGTGTCGGGACGGAGAACGATTCTAAGTGCTCTGCAGTTTAGAACTGGTCTATATACATCGGTCTCTGCAAAACAAAGTAATTATGCAGGACAATAACTACAAGCGATCTGATTACCTGTAGAAGAAGATGTTAGCAGATAGGTGCAAATAACTCACATAAAAGCACATAATGATGCAATAATTCAAACTTTGACTCTCTAAGGATGCATGAGACGCTATGCAAGGATTAAGGTTATGCAAAGCTAAGGGACAACACGTCATGCAAGGTCAGGGTTATACAAGACTAGAATGTATGAAATGCAATGCAAGGTGAGGGTTTTGCAAGGCTGCAATGCAAGGTCTGGATTCTGCAAGGCTAGAGGATGTGGATATGTAGAATGATAGAATGAAATGAATAGAACGATTTTCGAAAACTGCTTTTTAATAAACAATCGGGGTCCGTAAACGAGGTCATTAGATTTTAACTTCTCGGGAGTTTGATTTGGATCGGAGTAACCACCACACATTGGAAGCCCCCACTTTTGGTGAGCTTGCCTGAATTGGGCATCTTGAGCCTTGATTAAAATGTAGTTGATCTGATATTGTTGTTGATCTGATATTGAAAGTTATCAGTGGGGATTCTTCTTTGGGAAGTTTATACAGGTACAGTCAAATATCGCTAGAAACCATGGAATTATCAGAGAGTCGTTGAGGGAAAAGGAGAGCTTGGATTGAATAATAAAACGGTTTAATTTATGACTCAAATAAATGTAGGTGGGAAAAGGCTTTGATGTAGGTAGGTTCAGACTCGAGTCAATGTCGGGATCTAGAAAGAATATGCTCCTGAACTCTTGAAAATCAATCATTAGACCTTGACTAATTTATTTTTATTGAAGCGGTCGGACCTTGAGATGAGAATTCCTACGTATCCTTGCGGAACCAGACCATTCGTAGTTCTGGATCAGACTTTTTTTTTGTACCCTAACTTTTGCCTAGGCCGCCCTTTCGGGTTTTCAGTCTAGTGGGCTTGGACATACCTTGTAAAACGAGTTAAGGTTGAATATGAAGGTGGAAAGGTTGAAGGCATTAGGCTTCGGTGAATGTCTAATTGGTTTGGAATAAGGTAAGGATCATGGATTATATGGGATAAGGATTAAAGGTTTGATGAATCGAAGGGATTTGAATGAGGGGTAGAACTTGTGTACAAGCCCCTGTGGTATCCGATTTTTGACTGTCTTAATTAACAGTCTGAATCCCACGAAAGTCTCTCATTAGACTATGAGTTTTAGAAAACTTTGAAGTCGCCACCCTATTAATATTTGAATAGGGACATATTTATTTAATAAATCATTTTAAAATCAATTTCAAGAAATATCATTTAAAACGATGATGACTTCATATAGATAAGGCTTTTTTGAAAATTGGTCTTTCATACCATGAGATAGGGTTCGGGGTTTAGGTTAAGAGGTGCGAACGTTTGGAACTCGTCTCCTCTTCCGTTCTACAGAACGGGCTCTTACTAAATGCGTTATTTTTCATTTTAAAGTAATCATGGTAATTAAAAAGAAAGAAAATCACATAGTTTGCACATATACACATCAACCATTTTTATTTAGGACTAATATATCATTTGTACATGGTAGGTTTGAGCACTGAAGTTGCACTACGTACCAATCATTGCGGGATTGGAATCCACTCATGGATCAAAACCATCGTAGTTCGATCTGGTGTCTCACCCTTAATGGCCAATTCCATTGGGGAAGAAAAGGAAATAGATTATGAATAACTCACCTTTAGAATTAAACAAATCTATTAGGATTAAGGTAATCGCACCAATTAGTGATTGAAATGAGGTTAAGATAATCACCTTAATTAGTGATTAAATATGAAGGATTAAGATAACCACCTCAATTAGTGATTCGAAATGGAGGTTAAGATAATCACCCTAATTAGTGACTAAACTTTAAGAGGGAAGATAATCACCTTGATTAGTGATTAACAATGAAGGTTAGGAAGTAATCACCCTAATTGGTAATTATTCAAGGTTTAGGATAATCACTTCAATTAGTGATTAAATGAGAAAAATAATCGTCTTAATTAACGATTATTAAGGTCTAAGATAATCACTCTAATTAGTGATTAAATAAGAAGAATAATCGTCCTAATTAACGAGTATTAAGGTTTAGGATTTTTTTCTTCAATTAGTGATTATGTGTCTACAGAAGCCTCCACTTTGACTGAGGTTCAGGAAACCGAAAGTCAAAGTATACGGTGTCGGGACGGAGAACGATTCTAAGCGCTCTGCAGTTTAGAACTGGTCTATATACGTCGGTCTCTGCAAAACAAAGTAATTATGCAGGACAATAACTACAAGCGATCTGATTACCTGCAGAAGAAGATGTTAGCAGATAGTTGCAAACAACTCACATAAAGCACATAATGATGCAATAATGCAAACTTAGACTCTCTAAAGATGCATGAGACGCTATGCAAGGATTAAGGTTATGCAAAGCTAAGGGACGACACGTCATGCAAGGTCAGGGTTATGCAAGACTAGAATGTATGAAATGCAATGCTTTGATTTTGGTTGGGGAATTTCGTCGAACAGGTGGTGGGCATTTGTTTTATTTGTGTTGATTTTGGGGGTTTGTTTTGTTGGGGTGTTAGATCTGTTTATTGGGAATGTTGGATTTTAGTTGTTTTGATTGGATCTGTTTTTTTTTTATGTGGGTTAGTTTGTTGATTTTACATGATTTTAATCGTGGGGAGAATATGTTTTTGAATTTTGGTGTTAACAATTGTTGTGACACTTAGTTGCTGCCTTGCTGCCGCTGGTAATGGTGTTTAGTTTTTAGAGATTTAGTTTAGTTTTTAGTTTTTCTTGGTTTAGTTTTACTGCCTAAATTTATTGTTGTTAATTTATATTATTGTTGGTAATTGCTGATATAACATATCTTATTGTTGTTATATTATTGACTTATTATTGTTATATTTATTGTTGTTAATTTAATATAATTTATTACAGTGGCTAATTGGTGAATGATGACTATGACGTTATGAACATTGGATTAGCTTTGAAGGTTTGATTGATTGTGTTCTGGTAATGCACTAAAACCCTTGTTTTAGGATTTTTAGAATTGGACCTATCATGTGAAGTTTTCGGAGAGGCCATGAATGAGCCTTTGGTTTTATGTGTTTTTTGTGCTGGTGGAATTAGTTGGAGATTGATAGATTCCCTCTAATGTGAAATTATTTGGTATATATGCATAAAGCGTTGATATGAGATTAAATTTGCATCGTTTAAGTGAATTTGATTGATATGTTTGACAAATTGAATTGTTGTATCTAATTACAAATTATAATTTAAATTTCAGAATGAAAAGAAAGAAAACGCAACTGAATATCTCAAGTTTTTTTTTGCTTAAACCACACTAATACCTGCATTAGGTACTATTTTATTGTAATATGAACTATTATTAGTCATGAAATGGTTTTATTTCAAGTAGTTTTTTCAAAAAAAAATCATGGATTATCCGTTATGGATGTGCGTATCCGAACCCGTACCTGTATCTGAACCCCTCGTATCCGTCTCTGTACAACCTAGTCGGTAGTGACCCACCATTCATAAATTTCTGGATCCGCCACTGACCACTACCATATAATTATTCTTGTTTCTTTATCATACTCATCATATCACTTAATACTAGTGCCCATTATTAGCGCAGCATCATCATATTAATCAAAAGCAATAATGCAAATCTTGCTATATTACGAAAAAGACACAACTTTTTAAAGGCTTGTTCGGCATTCAATTTTCCAAGATCCGTACAAATTAACGACCCCGGACGGTAGTGTAAATTCTGAGGGTCAACTAAATTAACCATCTTTATTTTATTTTCTTTATTTATTTTTTATTATTATTTTCTTGAAGTTACTAACATTCTATTCATGATGTAGATTGTTAACTCGTCCCTACGACTGTAAGTATTGTATATATTATACTAACTCCCTGCATTATTTTATTTTCTTATTTTTATTTATTTTTATGAACATATTATTTTTCATGCCTGATTGCAATATTTATCACCTTGTATTTATTATTAATCAAGACCTAAATAAATGTTCTAACTAATTCAGATAACATGGACAACATGCTAGGAACCCATTAATATTGATTGTCTAATAACATACCACTAAAAATTAGTCTTTTATGTGTTTCCTGAACCCATCTAAACTAATTATTTTTAGGGTTTATTAAAACGTTATATGATTATTCTTTTGCATAAAATCTGTAATGAATCGGTATTTAGTAGAGGCCAGCAATGGGCAATATAGTTCCTGACTATATTGTACCCTCACCCCCGAACTCAATCTTTGGTTTATTTTGACCATCTATGGAGTCATGACGGGGAAATCTACATTGGATAAGTCCCTAAGATGTCCCTTCCGTTTCAATGTCCAATTAGGTTTATGATTCTTCCTCTAAAGAATTGTTGGCGGCTTCAAAACGTATTTTTAATAAAACCTTACATGCGCTCACACTGCGTGTAGGCATTAAAAGAATTTAAAAATCCACGCCTACAATTTGGCGACTTCACTGGGGAGGATTAAAAAAAAATTAATTTTTTTTTAAATGAGTGGGTGAAACTTGAAAAATACGATTCATTCTTATTTTATGCCTTAGAATAATATACAGTTTTGCATGTGCATGGCTATTGTTCAGCCACCATAAGGACAATCTATCTTGCCTCATTAACATATGTTCTATGTGTGAGGTCACCCCCGGGGGGTTTGCGCTTTGTCCTTCCAAAAAGCTTCCTGAGCGATAGTGTTGGATCTTAGTCATAAGCAAACCTACCCAACTATAGCATTGTTCTCTTCTTCCTGACTTGAGACTGGAGTGCGTCTTACACGTGGCTACCTCTTTAAGCAGGGGTACGAAGCGTGGGATCAATCTCTTAGTCATAGACCCTTTGAAGCGTGGGTACGAACCTGACCATAGTTGAACGTAGAACTGGACTTTAGGTTGAGAACTTTGCATATTATCATCCTATTTGTGCATATCTGTGCATATTTTTGTGTGCGTGTCATTAATTTGTTCGTATTACCGATGTTTCGAGTCTAAACTATCGAACTAATGATCGCGAAGAACAAAAATTAAAAAGCTTAAGCTGCGCTTGGCGCACGATATCAGCGTCTGACGCGACTTGGCTGCGTCCCACGATCCCTACTGCGATCCACGCTCTGAGCTCTCTTTTATGGCGTCCCGCGCTTCAATGTGCGTCTTGCGCACCATTCTCATGCGTTCCGTTCACTTTATCTGCGTGCCGCGCAAGCATTCATGCTTTGTGCTCATTGTGGCACGTAATACTCATGGGCATCCGGTTTTCCTATCCACTTTTATTTTTATTTTTCCATTTTTATCACTCTATTCTTTTTTTTAATATTTCTTTCAAAAAAAATTCCATCTCAAAAATATTTTCAATCTCTAATCTCCTATCTATTTCGAAAATTCTATCCCCATACTTTTTTCGAAAAAAATATCTTTTTCTTTTGAAATCCTTTTCCATCTTTTTCAAGATATATCACCTATCTTTTTTCGAAAATTATTCTCCTATATTTTTCAAAATTTCATCCCATCTTCGATCTCTTATCTACTTCAAAAATTCTATCTTCTCCTTTTTTCAAAAAAAAATATCCTTCTTTTTCCTATCACATATCTTTTTCGAAAATTCATCATTTTTCTCTAGCCTATCCTTCCATGTATGTTATCCATCCTTTATGTGCACATAATTTAGGATTTCCTTTAGTGTCCATCTTGTTGTAAAAGTCTCATCCACCTAGGAATTCTAACTCCATTAGAAATCCGTCTAGCTCATATGTCTAGGTTCATCCAGTTTCACTGCATTTAGAGCTCTTAACCCCGTCTAACTCTGTCCATGTTAGGAGTCTTCATTCGCTTGAGTTCCATCCATCTTAGAAGTCTATAATCCATAGAAAGTTCATGCTTAATAAGAGTCTAAAACCATTAGAATTTTGTCCATCTTGGGAGTCTAAATCCATTAGAATTCCGTTCATTTTAGGAGTCTAGAGTTTCATTCACTTTAGGAGTCTAGGTCCACTAGAGTTTCATGCATATTAGGAGTCTAGCATCCTTGAAAGTTTGTCGAATCTAGAATTCTAGCCTCATTAGAAGTCTATCAAGTTTATGATTCTGAAGTCATTAGAATTTCATATCTGTTAGGACTGCATTCATACTAGAACCCTTTTGCACTGCATAGTCCATCTTTCATACACTTCATGCATGATAGAGTTCATAGGCATTTAGGAGTCTCATTGCATCCATACTTTCCATTCCATTTCATGCATCCCGCATTTAGTAGTCCTGAACTACAAGCGATCTGATTCCTTCTTTCGGGATATGTAGGCAGCCTTTACAGGTTCGAACACATAGATTGAGTCATGCATACATACATTAGGTTTAGGTGCATCCAAAAGAGTCATACATACATGCATTTGGTCTAGGTGCATCCAAAAAAAAAAAAAAAAAAAAATCATGCATTTTGGATATTCAGATTCGTTCATAGAAGCTCAACTCTTTTAAAACAAACACACATTCTCCCATTCCATTCCTTTCTGTCCATCATCATCCCTGTTGGATGATCCATTGTAGGAAATACGTAATATGTCAAGAACACTTCAAGAACAAGTTGATGAGTTGAAGGGTACACTGGTAGATCATGTAGCACGTGTCATCAGACTAGAGGCACACTACCCTGTTATTCAAGAGAATTGTAATGCAAAATTACAATAGGATGCCTAATGCAAATACCATAGAGGCAATGGACATAAGACTGCTTCCTGCTACAAGTTAAAACAGCTTATCCAAGATATGGTAGACAATGGGAGGCTTACAATCACTACTGCTGCAAAAATTCCGAAGACAATGACCTCAATGCCATAGAAATAGACATATAAGCCCAATCGCTCGTTAAAGCATTTGGACTCGCTTAGGTCCAATCAACGCCGAAAAAAAAAATACACTTCTCTTTTCGTTTAGAAAGAGACCTCATGAAGATTGAAGCAACAAAGCTGTCTTGTCATGCGACGTGGGAGTCTAGACTTAGGATTTCATTTTCTGTTTCATTTCTCTTATTTTTCCCAGTCTAATATAAGATTTCCCCTCTTATTGCATGTACTCATAATTTTTAATCAATAAATGAGTATTTCTTTTCTAACCCTGCACTAATGAGCATCACTGAAAATCCCGATTGTCGCCTTAAATGAAATGAATTTCTAATTCTCATGACTTGTCTAATAAACGCAATGAATAACTGGCATATATAAAAGAGGCATTCCTCCCCTTCCCCGCAACGATTTCTCCAATCCTTATCATGCATAACACTCTTTTCCCTCTAACCTACCTTAGTGGGGTACACTTGATGTAAAGGGCAAGTAAAAAAAAAAAAGAGCAACAAAACGAAAATCAAAGCAAATACAAAAAAAAAAAAAAAAAAAAATCATGCAAAAAGTGCAAAATATGTATGAAAAAAAAATTGAAAGAAGTGTTGCAAACAAGTCCATCAATAGCTTTGTCAAAGGTATTTCTTTCAAAACCTTTAACCTTCAACCAAAACTTTAACCAGAAATCTTTACATGCCAAATCATATATCTGACAAACCTTCCCTCAAGCAATCCATAACCATCCATGTTGCATTCCAATAAGCCATAAAAGACAAATTAAAGCCCGCTAGGTCGAAAACCCATAAGGGCGACTTAGGCAAAAGTTAGGGCATCTTCTCATTCACTAGCCTGAACTACGAATGGTCTTATTCTGCTAAAGATACGTTGGAAACCTCACCCTGAGGTCCGACCGCTTTAGACCAAACCAAACCAACATCACTATCCACCCTTGCCAAAGACCTCTTCCAAATCAATGATTAATTCAATGCTTAATTCATTGCAAATGGTTCCATTGCAAAATGCTAGGCCACCAATTAAAATGTTAAGAGCTACGACTGGCCTGATTCCATCAAGGATACGTAGGCAACCTCTTTTGAGGCCCAGCCATTTTAATTCAAAACATATTTTTAAGGCTCGCCTAGGCCCATGAGAAAAGCGCGATCGCCAAATCATGAATTCTCAATGCTCATCCCTACCTTTAAAACTAGACTGGGATTTGAACCTGCATCATTAGCTTACCTCATTGCGTGAGTCGATTCATTATGACTCTGCCTTTTCTTATTCTAATCACTTCCTTTTTCTAAGTCACATTATCGCTTCTAAGCCAACCTTAGCATAACCTTTCAACACTCAGCGCTATGACCGCGCTTCATCTATTGAGTGTTCCTTTCTTTGGCCTTTCTTGTCTTCTCACCTTAGGGACCCTAAATGGAATCTTTGGTCGAAACTTCCACTGAGCGTGACGAGATATCATCAAAATCAAGCAATCAAGCTGGATATTTCATCAACCGCATCTTGCTGAGGGCTTCATCACTAGTCCACCTAGAAAATCATAGGCTCCGAGTCCAGACCTATTGAGACAAGGACTTCATTACGAGTCCATAAGTGAAATATTGGGTTTTAAACCCGCGCAAATGCAACATTGCACCTATTCACGGGCGCACTTAGGCCCTTGACATACAAACCTCGAAGCGCATGCAATTCAAGCATTACGAGGACTACAATGCATTTCAAATCCAACAGATCATCCTTCATAGGCTCCATGTGTACCTTGATAAGGACTTCATTACGAGTCCATACAAAATATTGTGGGCACCAGACCTATACGACATCCTAACTGTTTTATGGGCTCACGTAGGCCCGTAACAACTACAACACATTTCGAATCAAACATAACCTACACGGATCATCTTTGGGGGCTTCTCATTTCTCCTCTTTAAAAAAAAAAGAACAATTTTCTAAACAAAAAAAAAATTGAGCTTAGAGGAACAACAACAAAAAAATCATGTCATATGCATTAGTGTCATATCTCTGCATTAGTGTCATATCATCTGCATTTGCATTACATATCTGCATCGTCCAAACATTGCGTCAAAGCATTGCATCCTTCGTCCTTAGCCATATGATTCTAGCGTTAATCATCGAGTCACACATACACACACACGTATGCACACACGGTAGCACCTTTAAGTCTAGAGTACTAGAGGTCACTCTTTATAGGTCAAGTCTTTTCCTATCCATACACTAGCACCCACACTACGGGACACATGCATGTCCCCTAGTTGTTGTCTGTATATCTGTGTGTTATTGGTATTCGCAGGTACCCAACATTAAACGGCTCTATATGAGCTATATTCCGCCAAGGTATGCGGACCCCTACAAATTAACAACAGAAGACAAGTGTTATATACATGGTGCGTCCAGCGCACCGACAACGTTGTGTCACGTACAACAATCTGCGTCCGGTAGCGACGATACCATGCCAAGCGCTGGCACATGCGTCGGCGCACGGTCTGTACGATACGCTTGGGGGCTTCTTAGCCATGTGGAGTCCACACACCTAATTCCCAAATGCATTCAAATGTTCGTTATGACATTACGCGCGACAATTAAACGAACTTTTAAAAGTTGGCAAAAACGCAACCTTGCTACTTTGTGAATCAACTACAACAACAGCCTTGGAGCGGGACAATAGCTCATTACAACAGCCTTGGAGCGGGACAATAGCTCATTACAACAGCCTTGGAGCGGGACAATAGCTCATTACAATAGCCTTGGAGCGGGACAATAGCTCATTACAATAGCCTTGGAGCGGGACAATAGCTCATTACAATAGCCTTGGAGCGGGACAATAGCTCATTACAATAGCCTTGGAGCGGGACAATAGCTCATTACAATAGCCTTGGAGCGGGACAATAGCTCATTACAATAGCCTTGGAGCGGAACAATAGCTCATTACAATAGCCTTGGAGCGGGACAATAGCTCATGACAATAGCCTTGGAGCGGGACAATAGCTCATCACAATAGCGTTGGAGCGGGACAATAGCTCATCACAATAGCCTTGGAGGTGGGACAATAGCTCATCACAATCGCCTTGGAGCGGGACAATAGCTCATCACAATCGCCTTGGAGCGGGACAATAGCTCATCACAATCAACACAACGCCTTGGAGAGGGACAATAGCTCATCACAATCGCCTTGGAGCGGGACAATAGCTCATCACAATCGCCTTGGAGCGGGATAATAGCTCATTACAATCGCCTTGGAGCGGGACAATAGCTCATTACAATCGCCTTGGAGCGGGACAAAAGCTCTACACATATCGCCTTAGAGCGGGATAAAAGCTCTGCACAAAAACTGTACCCTGACATGAGTCGGATCATAATAGCTCATGATTCTTTTTCCCATATATCATTTCATTTTTGCAAATTTACAATTATTTTGCGAATATGTTTCACCCATGTCTGTTCTGAAGCTTTTGCTTGTTTTGCAGGTACCGGCGCAAAAGAGTGATTTTGGATTGCAGAGCATCTAGAATCATTCTCCGTCCCGACACGTATACTTTGACTTTCGGTTTTACATACCTCAGTCAAAGTGGAGGCTTCTGTAGAAACATAATCGTGTCTCCCCATTTTACCCTATTATGACTAATACCCTGCTCCATTTGGTCCGGATCAAGGAAAGAATAAAGAACGAGTCTAAAATAAAATGTTTTAAGCCCAAAACCCTTTTCTAACCCTTTTTATTAACTCATTTTTGAAAACCTTTTTATAACCAATTTTAATAAGCCCATTTCCTAAAACGTTTTAAAATAACTTTTTAAAAGCCCATCTTTGAAAACCTTTTAAAAATAGTTTTTATGAAAGCCCAATTTATAAAACCTCTTTTCTAGCCCAATTTAATTAATAGAATTAATTAATTACATTGATTAGTTTTATTAATAAAAATATCTTTTACAAAAAATCATCTTTTTCCCAACTGTTTTTAAATATCTTTTATCTAACTCTTTTCTAAAATCTTTTTTAATAAAAATCTTTTAGAATTCTATTATCTTTTAAAACCCTTTTGCAACTTAACTACCTAAACCTAAACTATATAACCCATCTCTACCTTATAATCACAGGAACACATAACAAAATAACACGGCAACAACACACAATTCACCACACCCAATTTCCTTCGGCAACTCTCATAAATCACCTGGCACTGCTTATAAAATCTCTCGACAACTCTCATCCTTCACACCCCCACCATATCATCCTCCATCGCCACATCATCATCTCAATTCATCACCTGCACTGCAAAATACCAAAACTTCCTCACCTGATTTGATTATCATCACCACTCATACTACTCCCTAATACTAATGTACCTCCAGAAAACCCACATTTAACACCACTACCATATAATTATTCTTGTTTCTTTATCATACTCATCATATCACTTAATACTAGCGCCCATTATTAGCGCAGCATCATCATATTAATCAAAAGCAATAATACAAACCTTGCTATATTACGAAAAAGACACAACTTTTTAAAGGCTTGTTTAGCATTCAATTTTCCAAGATCCGTACAAATTAACGACCCCGGACGGTGGTATAAATTCTGAGGGTCAACTAAATTAACCATCTTTATTTTATTTTCTTTATTTATTTTTTATTATTATTTTCTTGAAGTTACTAACAGTCTATTCATGATGTAGATTGTTAACTCGTCCCTGCGACTGTAAGTATTGTATATATTATACTAACTCCCTGCAGTATTTTATTGTCTTATTTTATTTATTTTAATGAACATATTATTTTTCATGCATGATTGCAATATTTATCACCTTGTATTTATTGTTAATCAAGACCTAAATAAATATTCTAACTAATTCAGATAACATGGACAACATGCTAGGAACCCATTAATATTGATTGTCTAATAACATACCACTAAAAATTAGTCTTTTATGTGTTTCCTGAACCCATCTAGACAAATTATTTTTAGGGTGTAATAAAACGTTATATGATTATTCTTTTGCATAAAATCTGTAATGAATCGGTATTTAGTAGAGGCCAGCAATGGGCAATATAGTTCCTGACTATATTGTACCCTCACCCCCGAACTCAATCTTTGGTTCATTTTTACCATCTATGGAGTCATGACGGGGAAATCTACATTGGATAAGTCCCTAAGATGTCCCTTCCATTTCAATGTTCAATTAGGTTTATGATTCTTCCTCTAATGAATTATTGGCGACTTCAAAACGTATTTTTAATAAAAGCTTAACAACGGGGTAGTCAAATAAACACGCTCACACCGTGTGTAGGCATTACAGGAATTCAAAACTCCACGCCTACACCATTAATATTTGAATAGGGACAGATTAATTTAATAAATCGTTTTAAAATCAATTTCATGAAATATCATTTAAAACGATGATGACTTCATATGGATAACGCTTTTTTGAAAATTGGTCTTTCATACCATGAGACAGGGTTCGGGGTTTAGGTTAAGAGGTGTGAACGTCTGGAACTCGTTTCCTCTTCCGTTCTACAGAACGGACTCTTACTAAATTCATTATTTTCCAATTTAAAGTAATCATGGCTATTAAAAAGAAAGAAAATCACATAGTTTGCACATATATCATTTGTACATGGTAGGTTTGAGCACTGAAGTTGCATCGAAAAACGTGCAAACAAAACTGATTAGGACGCTCCGCCAAACGCAGGAGCCAGCGCTAGGCACAGTGTCGTGCGCTAGGCGCAAGGCTCTGCTTCTCGCGCAGGGCATGGTTGTGCGTTAGGCGCACAATCATGCGTCTAGCGCATGCTTGTGTGCTTGGCGCACACTCGATTCTTACGGATAAAATCCGGATTCCCCCTTCTTACACATGAGATTTGATTCTTATTCTCACATCTTTTCATGATTCTTATTTTCTAAGTAATGGATAAAGGATGTGATTAATGGATAAATAATATATTCTTATTATTTATCCAATGAACAATGACATGACCATCAAGAAAACTGAATAAAGCCGGTTTTGGGATACGACTAAAATCCCGACGCCTAATCGCGACTCTTTTTTTTCGTTTTTTCGAAAGACTAACTTGATTACACTAGGAATCATTGTATTAAAACGGTGGTTGTAGTTATTGACTACGACTCATGGAAAATTTTATTTCTAAGCCGAAATTGCATGACTAATACGCAATGATGGAAAACCATACGACGAAATGAAACTCGCGCTCCGGGGCGAAACACGCATTTTACGGAGCGCGCGCTCCACGATGCATGACGGTTTTTCGTTATTTTTATCTCTTTTCAAAATCATTATTTACCCGAAAAGGGGTTCAAAATTTGGTGTCTACAGAATGCCCCACATTGGTCGAATTTCGGAGGACATGATTACCAATGTTTGAAAAGACACAAAAATTTGACAGAAAGTTTCTTTTGAGATAACATATTTTCCATATAAAATAGTTATCATCAGTGCTATAATTTGCGTTGTAGAAAATCCCAAATAATTTTCAAAAATTGAAAATGCGACTTTATCGTCGTCTTAGATAGAAAATCCCAATTAATTTTCTTAAATTGAAAATGCGACTTTATCGTCGTTTTAAGTAGAAAATCCTTATTAATTTTCTGAAATTTTGAATGCGACTTTAACGTCGTCTTAGATAGAAAATCCCAATTAATTTTCTAAAATTTGAAACGCGACTTTATCGTCGTCTTAAGTAGAAAATCCCAATTAATTTTCTAAAATTTTGAATGTGACTTTATTGTCGACTTTTTTAGTCTTATGAATTTGTCTTTCGTTAATGTGAGAGACTTCGACAATTAACAGGTTGACTCCAGTTTTTTTTTTTACAGTTTTTCATGGCCTTGATGACAAGCAAATTGTCAAATCACCATCACTCACTTTTTATGACTCCATGCGTTATCACGTCACCTTAAAGTGATGCATTGTTAAATCATGTCACCTAAAAGGGTTGCCCTAAGGTTATTACTCTGTAGACAAATTATGGTGAACCAAACCTCATATGGCAAAATTTTATTTGTTTTTTCCAAAAAATTTCAGAAAATTTTCATGCATAATGTTTATTTGCTTTATCAGAAAATGATGATCACTATATAGATTGATCAACGTCATTATTTGGATGATCGTTAGGAAAAATGATGATCACTCTTCATTAGGCCTACTCATCATTTTGGAAGCCTTATTTCTCCACCGAGTGATGAATGAAGAAAATGTCTCATTAAGGTTTTGAGAAGTGGTCTCCAGATCCATTCTAGTAACATCAATTTCTTCATTATATTTGTACTGGTTTGAGAACTCTCTGACTATGTCAGCCCAAGTGGATTTCTTTGTGTTTTCAAGGTTGAGGAACCAATGTGCTGCAGCACCATCTAAATACTGTTGAAAGAGTTGGGCCATCAATGATTCTTCCACTCCCCAAGGACTCATTGCCCCTACATACATTTTCAGGAAATTGGTGGGGATGTCGGTCCCATCAAACTTTGTCAGGTTAGGCATCTTGAAACCATGAGGTAATCGTGCCTTTGGGAAAAGTATTAACCCATGAATGTCCATCCATGGTTCAGCCTTAGTCATGCTTTTTAAAACTTCCTTGAGCTTAACTACTTCTTCCTCGAGCTTAGTGGGAATTTCTCTCTCATTGTTCATAGGCTCAAGATGAAAAGGAGGCATCTGGGCGCTTTGGCGCATTATGCCCAACACAGTTTGTTCAATATTATCATGTCGATCAAGCATGGCCTGGACAAGCCCTCGGAGCTCAGTCATTGGATCAGGTGGAGGAGTAGAGTTATGTTGGTGCTCGTTGTTCGGAATTTCAGACATGTTGCTGAGACGCGTAGCAGAGAATACAGCTGGTGTAGACAAGGATGACAGTATTACTGACGGAGAATGTTCACTATGGTAAGAACTTCGGCGAATTAGCCTAGATCCTGAGCGAGCCCAGGCAGAGTTACTGTGAAATGAGATGAAGAGTTAACACAAAAGTTTGTCCAGACTTTGTTTCTTCCTTTTTTTTCTCTCTTTATTTTTTTTTGGTGCAGGGAATGAAAGAAATGATATCTTTGAAAATTATTTTTTCTTTTAACCCCAATTTCAGTTATCATTTATTAAAAGGCGTGAAACCTTGACTTTATCATTTGTTTTGGATTTTTCATTACATTTTTTGATTTGTTATTATTATTATTTTACTTGGACCTTTTTATTTACATTTTACACTTCCACTTTTTTGGCTTATTTTATTTCGGGACAATACACAAATATTTTTCAAAATCAATTTGATAATATCCTTCCATTTCCTGCTACTACAAAAATAAAAGAATATAGGTATAACGAGGCTTGTGTCCTCATTTTGGCAAATTATAATGCCCCAGATATCGTTCTTCTTTGTAGTGATCTGCATGTATTGATTACTTCTAAGCGCTGAAACCATAAATGAAAATATTAAATGCAAAAGGGGCCGCACCCGAAGATTGTCTACGTATCTCCATGAGTATATTTGGATTTGAGGAAGAAATTTTTCTTGCTATGATTTTCTTTTTGAATGGAGAATCGGGCCCAACGTAGTTCTGACATTTTAGAAATGAAATTTTACGTAATTTTTTTTCTTTTTTTTTTGCAGCTGCACTCAGAAAATGAGTTGCCTACGTACCCCTTTTAGTACATTACATAGTAGAGAAAGCTAAGATAGATGCATTACAATATTGAATTTTTTATTTTTTATTTTTTTAGGGGATCAAGCCACACATAGCTCCACCTACAAAATATAATATAAAAGCAATAACTGATTCAGGTACAACTCAAGCTTTTTCAGAATTCAGTCTGCTGGGCGCCAAGCCATGTATTCTCCTATTTGAATACGTCTGTTCCACCTCTTAGGATTAAACTAATGTGAAGTACTCGGGTTCTTCTCAACCTTTTTCCGAGTTCAGTTTGCTAGGCGCCAGGCCATGTACTCTCTTGTTTGAATACGTCTGTTCCACCTCTTAGGATTAGACTAATTTGAAGTACCTGAAATGTACACACTAACAATGTTAGTCAACGACTGATGAATTTTTCTTTATATGTGTTTTTAGCAAGAAATGGAAGAATTCTCCTCTTTTTCGAAAACAATTATCCCTTTTGACACAAATTCTTTGAGCCACGTTTTTATTAGATTCTAATTCATAAACATGACACGTTTTGAACTCGTGATTACGACTCTTTTCATTTTTCAATTTTTTTTTTTTTTTTAGGATCATATTTTCAAAACGGGATTTTTTGCTTTTTTAAAAATCAATTTTGTTTTTAGTAAAACCAATTTGAATGAAAAGGAATTATGAAGTAAATGTGAATTTTTTTTTTTGAAAATGGGTGAGCACACATTTTTTTTACATGACACTTATGATAAATAAACAAGAATACTCTTAATATTTCAATAATCATTTCAGCAGCAATTGAGCTACTGTTAATGATTACTGAAATATTGACTGACTGAAAACGGACTGAGGATTTTTTTGAAATTTTTTCACATTATTCTATAATTGAAATAAATAAAAGACATTTGTGCATTGATCCTTGTGTCCTAAAAGTCAACTACAAAGGTGATTCATTTAGGGAGAGATTATGTTAAAGTGGCCTCGAGTCACTTCCATTGTGTCCATCGAGGGTGGACGCTCCTGACAGAGCCAGTCGCAATAGCTCGCGGATGCAAGTTTTACGCCCTTAATTCATTAATTTGTCATTCTAGAATTTTGACCCTTGCCAATAGACAGAGGTATCATACCTAATAAGAAAATGGTTAAAAAAATGCACGTGTATGGATCGATAAAATACCAAGCACACGTAATTTTCACATAAGCATGCTATATACAAAAATTAAATTGCGAATATCCATGATTAACTTTTTTTATTATGTATACATATGGAATGGAAAATAACGCATTGCTCAGGTTTAAACCTCTTATACCTCAAGTGGAGGTAGATCCCCAGTGAAGTCGCCAGGCTGTGGTATCCGATTTTTTACTGTCTTAATTAACGGTCTGAATCCCACGAAAGTCTCTCATTGGACTATGAGTTTTAGAAATCTTTGAAGTCGCCACCCTATTAATTTCTAAATAGGGACAGAATTATTTAATAAATCGTTTTAAAATCAATTACAAGAAATATCATTTAAAACGATGATGACTTCATATGGATAAGGCTTTTTTGAAAATTGGTCTTTCATACCATGAGATAGGGTTCGGGGTTTAGGTTAAGAGGTGTGAACGTCTGGAACTCGTCTCCTCTTCCGTTCTACAGAACGGGCTCTTACTAAATGCGTTATTTTGCATTTTAAAGTAATCATGGCTATTCAAAAGAAAGAAAAATCACATAGTTTGCACATATACACATCAACCATTTTTATTTAGGACCAATATATCAATGGTATAACATATTCTTACTATAATCCCTCCATGTCATAAGCTCCAGTAATAGGGTTACTAGTCTTTCAATAAGTACAAATATAATAAGACACAAAACATTTGCGTACAAGAAGCAGTTTTTACTATACTCCTAATTAACATAATTCACATCAATCTAAAACCTAGCTTAATTATTAAGTTAACTAGTCATAGATAATTATAGTGAAATTTACATTAAAAGGTAAGTCAATCTATATATATATCTAAACTCCAAAGCAAAAACATGACATGTTGCCAAATGTACTCCCCCCTCATTTGAGATAAAGATGCACTAACAAACTATTCTACAATCTCATGTTGGTCTTTGTGAGGGAAAAAAATCATTTAAAGACAAGATAATATTTCTATTTTCAAAATAATTAAATACAAATGTATATATTAATACTCATTAAGCTAATGCTAATAATTGCATTTCCTACCTTTTAGTACTCTTATATTTTAAAAAAAACTCTTCAAATTTTATAACCTTCGTATTTAACACTACTACATAATTGAATTACATCGCTTATATTCTTAAACATTAACCTAAATTTCAAAAACTAGATTGTATTATATTCTTTGTAAGTAATTATATATTTATATATATGTACTCTCGTGACGTTGA
This sequence comes from Beta corolliflora, assembly GCA_947648045.1. Taxonomy (NCBI): domain Eukaryota; kingdom Viridiplantae; phylum Streptophyta; class Magnoliopsida; order Caryophyllales; family Amaranthaceae; genus Beta; species Beta corolliflora. The sequence goes on along the minus strand of CANSZD010002914.1, from coordinate 103,332 downwards.
GGGTTATATTGATGAATAATTCATATTATAATTTGCTATATAGAAAATTTAAAAAGAGTTGCAAGATCATTTTTAGAGCACAATCAATACCTGCAACTCTCTCTTTCCATTTCTCTCAAGTTTTTGATTTAAAACTTCAAATGTACATTGGTAAATAATCTCGGACATCTCCCGGGACTAGAACTAGCTTACAATATAAACTTGTTAACACTTGTGGAATTTTTGTGGCACACAAAAATATCATCCTTCCGAGGGGTAGAACGTATATTTCTGCACGTCTCTAGTTGATCAAAGTAACTAGTGCCTTTCAAAAAAAAAAAGTAACTAGTGGTTATCTCATTTAGGTTTATTTAGAAAACTGAAGTGGTAAACTGGTAGGATTAGATAATTAAAGTATAATACTCTGATGGAAAATTATGTTATCAGGGCCATCTATGAGGGAGTGCAAAGAGACCTATAACATCAGACCTCTCTTTTAAAGAGGGTTATAGGACCCCAAATTTTTAAATTTATTATTTGTTTTAGTCACAATATAACATCCTTATACTCATACTTTAGGTACTTTTGTTTTGTAAATAATTACTATAGGCATGTTTTTATTTCGCCAACGCGGTGTGAGCGCATATTAGATTTGATTACCCCACTGTAAATGTTTTATTGAAAATAGTTTTGAAAGAAGTCGCCAACAATGTTTTTTAGGAAGAATCATAAACCTAATCGGATATGGGAAAACCGTAGGAACAAATTATCCAATGTAGATTTTCCCGTCCTGACTCCATAGATGGTCAAAATGAACCAAAAATTGAGTTTGGGGGTGAGGGTACGAATATAGTCATAATGAACCACATTCGCCCAGAGTTGGCCTCTACTATATATCGATTCATTACAAATTTTATGCCAAAGAATAATCATATAACGTTTTAAACACCCTAAAAATATTTAGTCTAAAGTTGGTTCAGGAAACACATAAAAAGACTATTTTTTTTTGATATGTTATTAATACAATCAAAATTACATGGAACCTAATAGGTTGTCCAAATTATCTGATTAATATTAGAACAGTTCTTTAGGTCTTTGATTATTAAAAATAACATGTGGGTGATAAAAGCAATAAAACAGAACAATCACATAATATGCATAGAATGATCAGGCAGGCATATAATATACAAAGGCACGAATAATAATAAAATAAAATAAAAGAAAGTATAGAAAAATGGTTAGAATATACTGTATAGCGATTTTACATTAAAGATCTACATCAGGAAAGAAAATTGTTAGTAACTTTAATATAAAAATAATTTATTTAAGGACCATCAGGATTATAACGTGGCTTGGGTCTACAAGATTGACAACCTTCGAAACGAGCAATCGTGAAGCTTGAAAATTAGGATGTATGAATGTATGTAGATTGAATGTATTTGTGTTTGAAAGGTATGAGTTTTGTAGGGAGAATTCGTAATTGTGTTCGTAAAGTATTCGTCGAGTGTTATGTGAAAAAGCTTGTTGTGAAATCTGTACGGAAATCATGCCTATTTATAGAGAAAGCGACACTGCGCCTCACGCGCCAGCTACGCCTGGCGCAGCTGACGTGTCAAGCGCATGACGCAGCATGACCAGTAAAAAGCATACACGTGGTATGCGCTTTGAAAAAGATAAGAAAGATAATCTGCGTCTCAAGCAGAGAACTGCGCTTGACGCAGGACTTTACATGAAACAGTAGTCTACGTGGCAGTTCTGGTGCGCTTGGCACAGGCTGTGCGCTAGGCGCAGCTTAGGTGGAAGCTCACGTGTCAGGACACGTGCGTTCGGCGCAGGAAGCTGCGCTCAGCGTCGAGCTTGTTTTTGACACGTTTTGACAGTTTTTTGATTAAAACGCGTTCTAAAAGATTTTCTTTTCTCTTTTAACTACGGATATTTGATTTTACGGGATAAAATCTGATCTTAACTTATAAAAAATATCTTTTTATAATATTTATTTATTATAATAAATCAATTAATTATTAATTAATGGGTCTTTTCAAAGAATTGGGCTTAAATACAATTAATTATCATGAATAATTAATTTTAAAAAGGACTTAACACTTTTCGAAAGTTTTGAATGCTTAAACAATTAAGTATGTTCATCATCGGATCCTTAAATGGGAGAGGTAAGCCCCCACGAGGTCCCGAAAGGAAAGCAAATTTGGGACGAGAACGATTCTAAGCGCCTAGACGTCATATACGCGTCACGAAACAAAGTTAGTATGCGGACAATAACTACAAGGATCGATTACAAGAAGATGTGCAATAGGTGCAAACAACTCACATAAAGCACATAATGATGCAATAATTCAAACTTAGACCTAAAGATGCATGAGCATGCAAGGATTAAGGTTATGCAAACTAAGGATGACACGTCATAAGGTCAAGGTTATGCAAGACTAGAATGTATGAAACATGCAAGGTCGGGTTTTACAAGGCAGCAAGGTCGGAGTTTGCAAGGCTAGAGGATGTGGATATGTAGAATGATAAAATGAAATGAATAGAACGATTTTTTTTTAGTAAACAATCGGGTCCATAATCGAGGTCCGTAGTTCAACTTCCGGGAGTTTGATTTGGATGGAGGAACCACCACACACAGGAAGCCCCCACTTTGGGTGAGCTTGCCTGAATTAGGCATCTTGAGCCTTGATTGAAATGTAGTTGATCTAATATTGTAGTTAATCTGATATTGAAAGTTATCACTAGGGATTCTTTTTTGGGAAGTTGATACATCCAAAGTCAAATATCGCCAGAAACCATGGAATTGTCATAGAGTCTTTGAGGGAAAAAGTGAGCTTGGATTGAAAAATAAAAAGGTTTAATTTATGACTCAAATAAATGTTGGTGGGAAAAGGCTTTGACGTAGCTAGGTTCAGACTCGAGTCTATGTCGAAATCTAGAAAGAATATGCTCCTGAACTCAAGAAAATCATATCATTAGACCTTGATTAATTTATTTTTATTGAAGCGGTCAGACCTCAAGATGAGGATTCCTACGTATCCTTGCGGAATCAGACCATTCGTAGCTCTGGATCTGATTTTTTTTTGTGCCCATAACTTTTACCTAGGTCGCCCTTTCGGGTTTTCAGCCTATCGGGCTTGGACATACCTTGAAAAAGGAGTTAAGGTTGAATATGAAAGGTGGAAAGGTTGAAGGCTTTAGGCTTCGATGAATGTCTAATTGGTTTGGAATAAAATAAGGATCATGGATTATATGGGATAAGGATTAAAGGTTTGATAAATCGAAGGGATTTGAATGAGGGGTATAACTTGTGTGCAAGCCCCTGTGGTATCAGATTTTTGACTGTCTTAATTAACGGTCTGAATCCCACGAAAGTCTCTCATTGGACTATGAGTTTTAGAAAACTATGAAGTTGTTACCCTATTAATATCTGAATAAGGACAGATTTATTTAATAAATTATTTTAAAATCAATTTCAAGAAATATCATTTAAAACGATGATGACTTCATATGGATAAGGCTTTTTTGAAAATTGGTCTTTCATACCATGAGATAGGGTTCGGGGTTTAGGTTAAGAGGTGTGAACGTCTGGAACTCGTTTCCTCTTCCGTTCTACAGAATGGGCTCTTACTAAATACGTTATTTTCCATTTAAAAGTAATCATGGCTATTAAAAAGAAAGAAAATCACATAGTTTGCACATATATCATTTCTACATGGTAGGTTTGAGCGCTGAAGTTGCACTACGTACCAATCATTGCGGGATTGGAATCCACTCATGGATCAAAAGCATCGTAGTTCGATCTGGTGTCTCACCCTAAATGGCCAATTCCATTGGGGAAGAAAAGGAAATAAATTATGAATAACTCAGCTTTAGAATTAAACAAATCTATTAGGATTAAGGTAATCACTCCAATTAGTGATTGAAATGAGGTTAGGATAATTACCTTAATTAGTGATTAAATATGAAGGATTAAGATGACCACCTCAATTAGTGATTAGAAATGGAGGTTAAGATAATCACCCTAATTAGTGACTAAACTTTAAGAGGGAAGATAATCACCTTGATTAGTGATTAACAATGAAGGTTAGGAAGTAATCATCCTAATTGGTAACTATTCAAGCTTTAGGATAATCACTTCAATTAGTGATTAAATGAGAAAAATAATCGTCCTAATTAACGATTATTAAGGTTTAAGACAATCACTCTAATTAGTGATTAAATAAGAAGAATTATCGTCCTAATTAACGACTATTAAGGTTCAAGATAATCACTCCAAATCCCAATTGCTGGAAACATCTTGCACTTCATAGGAAAAATATTAAATCCTACAAACTATTCTGATAATACAGACGAAAAATGAAATGTAGCATGAAATTAAAACTGATTTTAATTACAGCATCACATTTTCTTTTTTTTTTATTGAGATGTTTATGCACAACTTGTCTTGAATTTTTTATGAAAACATTTTTGGTGATGAATAACAACTTGATTAAGGAAAAATTACATAATCACATTGTTTCCTAAGAGTCACCCCATTAGAGGTGACTATTCTAGGCGGGGTGATTTAAGGTTGTGAACCTATTAGGACTTTCACATACCCAAATCACTCCAAAGATTAAAAAAAATGATAAGAAGAAACAAGGAGAAAGTTAGTAGATGATTGAGAAGATAATCAAAATAACAAGAGTTTCAACTTTACCTTGCTAGCTCAATGATGAACTTCCTTTTTGTAAATTTTTCTACCTTTTATGTGATTTTCTTAATTTTTAAGTGAGTTTCTAAATCCTCTTAATTACCAACTTAAACCCTTTTTTATGTTTTTTCCTTCTTTTGATGAACTTCTTTTCTTACTAATTATCTTACTAACTTATACTTTCTTTTCTTAAGTGTGATTTTTTAGAGGAAAGGAGTAGAGAAGATGAGAGAAGTAGTCAAATTAAGTTGAATTCCTTTCAACTTCTTTACTTACTAATTAAGACTTTTGCTTAGATGAAAAGATTAAGGAGGAGAAAAGTAGTAGAGAAGATGAGAGTGAAGTTGAGTTGTGTTTTTTCTCAACTTGGTTTTGAAGTAAAAAAAAGGAGAGTATTTATAGAGAAATGAGGGAAATGAACTAGGGTTTCAAAGAGGTAGAAAATCATAATTTTTTTTTTTTGGCCATTCAAAATATTTATTGATAACCAAAAAAATGGGTACAATCTAAGGATGAATAGAGCAACAAGCTGCTCCTAAAACACCCAACCAAACACACAACTAAATCAAAATGAGCCTAGTTCTTTCTTGCTCATTACAATTACAAGCAACTTTAAAGATAATCTCCTTAACAAGAGCATGAGGGGCCATCAGAGTGTTCCTAAAACATTTGCTATTACGCTGAAGCCAAATAGCATAGATACACTCAGTAAACATCATAATAAAAACCTTGTCTTTACCTCTCATACTTCTAGCTTTCTGCATACTTCTTCTAAGCTCTTCATAAGCATTGCTTTGAGGAAGTAGACCAATATACTGAAGAACAGCTTTCCACACAGTTATACTATAACTACATTCAAAAAATAAATGTTGCACAGTCTCCTCCTTCTCATCACAAAGTCTACAAGTGAGACTACAATCACTATTCCATTTATGAATCTTTTCAGCAGTAGCAAGCCTATCTAATAAAGTTAACCAAAGAATAAATTTACTCTTAGGGGAAGCTTTATTATTACAAATAAGTCTCTTCCAATTCACTCTATCAAAGGAAGCCTGTAACAATTTATAAGTTTTCTTGATGCTAAACTCATGTAGAGTGCTCACCTTATCCCAACCACCAATTCTCACCAACAATTCCCTAACTTCAAGGATTTTTCTGAAAAGCCAGGAAGTGTTACTTCTAACAGTAACTGTATCAATACTACCTCTCTTGATATAATAAGCATTCACCCAACGCACCCAAAGCTTATCTTGTTTAAAGGATATGGCCTAAAGCTGCTTTAAAATGGCAGCTTTATTCCAAAGCACCATATTAACAACATTAAGCCCCCCTGCAGTTTTTGGTTGCTGAATGAAAGACCAAGACACAAGAGCTTTTTTAGACTGATCTATACCTCCTGTCCACATAAACTTTCTGCAAATTGATTCAACAGCTTTAATCAGCTTCTTAGGCAAAGGGAAGATTTGCCCCCAGTAATTATGCATACTGCCTAGAATAGATTTAACCAGCTGAAGCCTACTAGCATATGACAGAAAGTGGACCATCCACCCTTGAGCCCTTGCTGTAATTCTATCAATCAGTGGTTTACACTGAGAGAAAGAAAGTTTTTTTGCCGCCAAGGGAACACCAAGATACTTGAAAGGAAGCAAACCAACAGGCATATGAACCCCTGCAGCAAGTTGAGCAGCATCATCCTGACTAACCCCTGAGAAATAAATGCAGCTTTTCTCATTACTTGCTTCAAGCCCTGAAGCCCTTGAAAACTTGTGAAAAGCATCTATAATCTTCCCAATTGAGCTATGATCTGCTCTAGCAAACATGAGCAGATCATCAGCAAACATAATATGAGTCAAATTGATTCTTTCACATTTGGGATGGTAGTTAAAAATCAGGGTTTTTACTCATAACACCCAAGCACCTACTTAAGTACTTAAAACTTAAGGTAAAAAGAAAAGGGGACAAGGGGTCCCCTTGTCTTAATCCCTTCTTAGCAGCAAAAGGAATGGAAGGCATACCATTCAATAGAATAGAGTAGGACACAGAACTGACACAAGCCATAACCCATTGATTAAACTTTTCAGGAAATCCCAACTCCTTAAGCATACTGTCCAAGAAAACCCATTCAACAGAATCATAGGCTTTCTTAATATCCACCTTGATGACACACCTAGGAGACATATGACTCCTATTGTATCCTCTTATCAACTCAGTTGCAAGTAAAATATTATCCACTATCTGTCTGCCTGGGAGAAAGCCAGTTTGAGAGCAACTCACAACTTCTGTAATAACCTTCTGTAACCTGTGAGTTAAAATTTTGGAAATCAGCTTGTAGACAATAGAACAACAAGCAATAGGTCTATAGTCTTTTGCATACAAAGCATTTTCCAGTTTAGGAACCAGAGTAATAGCAGTACAGTTGACAGGCTTGTGAAAGAAAGCATTGTCAAAGAAATCTAAGACAACATCATAGATATCTTGTTTAATGATATGCCAAGCTTTCTTAAAGAAAACTGCATTGAATCCATCTAAGCCAGGAGCTTTTGAGTCATCAATAGAATTCAGTGCAAGATCAATATCTGCAGTGGTCACCTCTTGAGTCAACAAACAGCAAGCTTCATGTTTCAGCCTAGGCCCTTCTCTAACAACATTTAAATCAATAGCCTCCAAATTCTCAGACCTTGAACCCAACAGCTTCCTATAAAAACCTTTAATTTCATCTTGAATAGCTGTATTTTCAGTCAATACATCACCCTGAGCATTATGAATAACTGCAATTTTATTCCTTGCATTCCTCACCTTCATTGCTGTAAAAAAGAACTTCGAATTGGAATCACCCAAAGTAATCCAATTGATTCTTGCTTTCTGTTACAAAACACTCTTCTCAATCCTATACCATTTCCTTAACTGCTCTACAATTAATTTTTCATCTTGCTGAACATCAGAATCAAAATCCATCTCAGGGAGAGCTTGCATAGCAGCAAGCTTCTTTCTAAGCTCCTCTACCTTGAAATGAGCCTTAGAAAAGCTTTTAGAATGAAAGCTTTTTAAAGCAAGCTTAACAACTCTCAACTTATCCCAAATATTCTTCATCTTGTGAGGACTTGAAGTAGAATGCCAAGCTTCCTGCACTACTTCAATAAAACCATTTTGATCTGCCAAGCCTACCACCCTAAGGTTGAGAATCACCAGTGTCAAACAGAAGAGGGGTGTGATCAGAAATACCAGCTGCAAGATACTTAATCACAACCTCAGAAAAATGATTGATCCAATCACAATTGACAACAACTTTGTCAATTCTACTAGAAATCCTCTCCAAACCCACTCCTTTATTGTTCCAGGAATAAAAATGACCACTCGAGGGAGCTTCCATGAGCTGATTGGCAAGAATAAAGCTACTGAAATCAGCAGTTTCAGCTTCACTCACATCCACACCATTTACCCTGTCAACAGCACTACAAATAGCATTAAAATCACCCATCATAATACGGGGTTCATTAATACCACCTATAAAATTTGAAATTTTAGTCCAAAGACTTTTCCTAGTAGCAATAGTATGTAAGCCATACACAGCCACCATGTAGAACATAAAAGCCCCAACACCATTCTGAACCTCAGCTATAATCACCTGTTCAGAAACAAACTGAACATTAATTTTAGCTTCTCCTGTAACCCACCCAAGATAAATTTGTTAGAATGTTCATAATTACAAACCCAGCTCCAACCATTACCAAATTTTTTCTGAATTTTTTTGCAATTATGAACTCTAACCCTAGTTTCAAGAAGAGCACAGATAGTAACCTTATTAGCATGAAGGAAATGTTTAATTTCCTTCACCTTCAGGGGATCATTCATTCCCCTGACATTCCAGGTAGTGACAATCATTAAGACATATAGGGGTTAGGTCCCCTAGCACCCCCAGGCAGCCCTGAGCCAAATTGAAGATGAATCCCACTTTCCACCACACACTTGCCTTTATCTTTGTTCTTCCTAGTAACCATTTTCCACATCCCCTCTTCTGGTTCTTTCTCTTGTGAAGCATAAGGAGTAGAAACAGGAGTGACAGTAGAAATGACAGCAGCTACAGAGTCTTCATCAATATCAATAGGAATACTAGCTTCAGCATTATCCTGTATACTATTGTGTACCTTCTTACCATCATCTTGAACTTCTAAACCTTTCTTGACAACCCATTTCTGCACTACCTTAACAGGAGCCCTGACAGGAACTTTAGCTCCACAATTATGTCCAACCATTTGACACTTCTTACAAAATGGTGGGAGCCAATCAAACACCACCTTTTGCTTAAACACAACTCCAGAAGGATCTTCAACAGAAATCTCTCTAGGAATATCTTGTGTCACATCAAGTTCAATTAGCAGTCTAGCAAAAGAAACTCTCAAACTCTTACTAGTACAGTCATCAGCATTCAAAGGAACCCCAAGAACACTTCCTATCCTACTTAAAGAGTCTTCTGCCCAACAATTAAGAGGAAGGTTAGGCAGTTTCACCCATATAGGAATCACTTTAAGTATCTCTTCATGAAAATTAAAAGTTGCACTCCAAGGCTTGACAATCATTGGCTTCCCAAAGAACAGATGAGGCCTAGCATATAATATGTTATCCCTTTCCTCCCTAGATTTTAATCTTATAATGAAGAAACCCTCATCATGCTTGAAGATTGTTGGTTCATCATTTAAACTCCAGTTAACATTAATATACTGAGTAATGGCTGTCAATGTAGGGTTTTGACCCACTACATACACCACTACAACATTCATCCAACATTCACTCATCTTTTCATCCTCTAGTTTATCAAATTTTGCAATTGGATTGCCATTGACAATAGAAGGAGCAACAAATTTCAGACCCATACCTTTCTCAGAGATACGGGTAGACGTTGTAAACCCCTTCCACTTCTGTTTTGCAGCTTCCTGGTGGTTCAGTTGCTCACCCTATGTGCCTTCAACTCCCTGAGCCTCCACCACTGGAACTACAGGAGCTGCCACTTCTCGCGTTACTGTTCCATTAATATCACCTTCACTAGAAATCAAAGTTTGTTTTTTTGGTCCTTGCTCACCATTACTAGGGTCTCCCGGAGTCGACGAGCTACTCGCCTGCCCGGAAGATTTCTTTTTCTGGCCCATATGCTACACCGGTGCACGATAGAACTCACCTTATCCTACGCCAGTAGAGGTTTAGGGTTTTAGCTATTTTTCGTTTTGTTTTTGTTTCATCTCATATATTATTGAGATTCAGATTTTTCACCTAAAAAATCTGATTTTCTTCATCCTTAATTACCCTAATGACATCACTCTAATGATCTCAACCTAATGACATCATCAAATCTCTTTGGAAACACAAATATTCTTATTCTTTTTGGTTTTTCTTATAAATGAAGCAAAATCAGATTTTCAGAAAATATTCTTCCCAAAACATCCTAATAGGTAAAATTGCATCGAAAAACGTGCAAATAAAACTGATTAGGACGCTGCGCCAAACGCAGGAGTCTGCGCAAGGCACAGTGTCGTGCGCTAGGAGCAAGGCACTGCGTCTGGCGCAGGGCATGGTTGTGCGCTAGGCGCACAATCATGCGTCTAGCGCATGCTTGTGTGCTTGGCGCACACTCGATTCTTCCGGAAAAAATCCGGATTCCGCCCCTCTTACACATGGGATTCGATTCTTATTCTCACATATTTTCATGATTCTTATTCTCTAACTAATGGATAAAGGATGTGATTAATGGATAAAGAATATATTCTAACTATTAATCCAATGAACAATGACATGACCATTAAGAAAACTGATTAAAGCCGGTTTTGGGATACGACTAAAATCTCGACGCCTAATCACGACTCGTTTTCTTTCGTTTTTTCGAAAGACTAACTTGATTACACTAGGAATCATTGTATTAAAACGGTGGTTGTAGTTATTGACTACGACTCACGGAAAATTTTATTTCTAAGCCGAAATTGCATGACTAATACGCAATGATGGAAAACCATACGACTAAATGAAACTCGCGCTCCAGGGTGAAACATGCATTTGACGGAGCGCGCGCTCCACGATGCATGACGGTTTTTCGTTATTTTTATTTCTTTTCAAAATCATTATTTACCCGAAAAGAGGTTCAAAATTTGGTGTCTACAGAATGCCCCACATTGGTCGAATTTCGGAGGACATGATGACCAATGTTTGAAAAGACACAAAATTTTGACAGAAAATTTCTTTTAGGATAACATATTTTCCATATAAAATAGTTATCATCAGTGCTATAATTTGCGTTGTAGAAAATCCCAATTAATTTTCAAAAATTGAAAATGCGACTTTGTCGTTGTCTTAGATAGAAAATCCCAATTAATTTTCTAAAATTGAAAATGCGACTTTATCGTCATTTTAAGTAGAAAATCCTTATTAATTTTCTGAAATTTTGAATGCGAATTTAACGTCGTCTTAGATAGAAAATCCCAATTAATTTTCTAAAATTTGAAACGTGACTTTATCGTCGTCTTAAGTAGAAAATCCCAATTAATTTTCTAAAATTTTGAATGTGACTTTATTGTCGTCTTTTTTAGTCATATGAATTTGTCTTTCATTAATGTGAGAGACTTCGACAATTAACAGGTTGACTCCAGTTTTTTTTTTTTTTACCGTTTTTCATGGCCTTGATGACAAGCAAATTGTCAAATCACCATCACTCACTTTTTATGACTCCATGTGTTATCACGTCACCTAAAAGTCATGCGTTGTTAAATCATGTCACCTAAAAGGGTTGCCCTAAGGTTATTACTCTCTAGACAAATTATGGTGAACCAAACCTCATATGGCAAAATTTTATTTATTTTTTCCAAAAAATTTCAGAAAATTTTCATGCATAATGCTTATTTGCTTTATCAGAGAATGATGATAACTATATAGATTGATCAAGGTCATTATTTGGATGATAGTTAGGAAAAAGAATTGTATCAATATTCTTGATTCATCATTGACACAGTTTTTTTTTTCGGTTTTAGCAAAAATTGCCATTCCACAAATGCATGGTTATTAGCTATGGTGAAGAATGCTCCTTGTTATCCAATGGACAATACTCAAACTTATTATCCATGGCCATGATCATCTTTTCCATCTATAAAAGGAATATGATTCTTCATTCCCAAATACACCATCTTCCACTAATCCAATCTTTTCTCTAATTTTTCTTCTTTCACAAAATGGTTCTTACTTATGAAGAAGCTAATGAAATACGGAGTCGGGAGAAAAAACAACTCTCGGGGTCACAAAGAATTTGGAGCAACCAATGCAATCTTTTTCTTCTGCCCACTTCACTAAGGCTCTCATGCCTTTGCTTTCTCTTTCCATCTGTTATGACATCATTCATGCTGCTTCCCAATTTTAGGATGAAACTCGTCATGTCTCCCGCTTTGGAGACAAGGAGATTGTGTGTCTTGTCAAAGAGGTCGAGGGTTTGCTAGGCTTAACATCTAATGGACCAGTAATTACACCTAGATCTCCTATAAGGATTTCGGGAGATTTATCAACGATTTTATATCTTCCCGAAAATCTTCATGGCAACTACCTATAATATGGTGAGGTATTTGTTCTCAAATTATTGTTGACTTTTCAATTTGGCACTTGGCAATTCTCTAACAATGCCAACTATAGGATTGATAGAGATCAAAATGCTTGCATTCTTATGATTTTGGGAAGTACCCTGACTAAATGGTCTTTAAACACATTTCATGTTCGGTGTCTTTCACTTATTCCTCAAATTGTTAGTGGGGGTCATCTTGGACAACTTATTTTGGGGGAAATATTTCTTGGCTTAGATGAACTCAAAAGAAAACCCCAAAATTTTGTGAAGGGATGTCCATTAGCCCTTCATTTATGGTTATTGGAAAAAATTTCTCTCATGAAACCCTACAAGGGTCTTACTTACAAAACTAGTCATGTCCGGGAGAGAGGTCTTCTTCCTTTCTTCTATCAGCAGCTTAGCAAAAATGGTGGGTGGGAGGATTTTTTCCTGCAGTAAGACATAAAGTGGGTCACAAGCCACCTTGGCATTAGTGCCATTGTATATTAGAATTCTGGTCGCAGAGGTGTACAACTACCGGGGCGTTGCCAGGTCACTTTCTACCTTCCATGGAGGTGTCTAAGGCAAATTGGTTGGAGGCAACATCACATTCTTGCCCTCCAGGTTCTTCCACATTGTACCACTTATGAGGCTGATATGAGTGGTATTCGGAGAATGCCTACTATATGGCAGGGAGCTAAAATTATATCAGCGTTACCTGAACCTCACTTTCCACTGATTGATGAAGATTACCTTCAATGGCTTCTGGCGGATATTGGTCAACACAATGATTCAGACGGGCCTACCATGAAGTGGAGAAGGGTTTGAGAGAGAATGTCATGTTTATTTTCTATATTGTTTTATTTTATTTTATTTTTTTTTTTTTTTTTTTTATGTTTGTAGGAAATGAAGGTTTTATGTCCTTTTATGTATGAAATGAAGTACCCAGTTGGGATGAATAAAAAGATCTGTTTGTGAGAAGTATCTGCTTTGTGGGAAATTCAATGTGAACACAATTCTAAACACATGCACCGTTTAACATTAAATATGACATGCAAATCATAATTAATCAATCATATGACACATAAAAGCATAACTTATAAAACCTTAACAATCAAAAGCACCTTTCATCATTTTTCTTTTTCTCCTTTTTTCTTCTTTTTTCCGTTTTTTTTTCGCTCTTTTTTTCGCTTTTTCGTTTTTTTTTTGCATACATTATAGGAATATCTAGAAACACATGGCATGTTTATTAAGAATAACTAGATAGGATACAAAACCCCAAACTGCAAATTTTACGAGCCAGCATTCTTCCGTTCATATGGGGTCCACATTTTCCTCCATGAACTTCTTCCATGATGGCTTACTTTTCGCTGTCATTCACGCAGAGTTGCAGGGTACCATCAAACCCTTTGTGATATAGTCTGCCTTTTAGTAAGAGAAAATGAGCAGCTAGCCTTCTGATGGCTATGCGGTCCTTCTTGTCACTTCCCTCTGGATATTGCATTGTTTCCATAAAATTCTTGATATCCTTATACCAGACATCATCATCATCTTGTTGAGCCAGTGTGGAGACAATTTGTGCTACCATCACTGTAGGTCCCTTCTTTTCTTCAATTAAAACTGACTGGATCTTTGTACCATTTTCCCATGTTAAATTAACAGCGAGATTGGCTAAAGCATCGGTGAGGCTATTTTGTTCCCGAGGAAGATGTTTGAAGCTGATATCATCAAAATAAGGGATGAATTCTTGAAGGTACTCTATGTAGAGTTGAAGTCTCTCATCTCTAACCCTCCAAATTCCTATTGTTTGAGATATGATGAGATTAGAATCTCCATATACAGTGAGATGTCTTGCCCCTGCTACCAAGGCGACCTTTACTCCATATATGCAGGCTTCGTACTCAGCTGTATTATTTAATGTTCGGAAATCCAGCTTAACAGGAAACGGAATATGGACTCCATCAGGATATACTAACAAAACCCCTGCTCCATTACCTCTTCTATTAGAAGCTCCATCAAAATACATGCACCATTGTGGATTGTCAATGAATAATAAATACTCATCAGGGAATGCATCATCATATTCATCTCCTAACACTGGTCCTTCTGCTAGGGCTTCAGATATGGCTCTTCATTTAACAGATTTCTGGCTGACACATTGAATATCAAACTCAGAAAGCATAGCATGCCATCTCGCCAATCTTTCACTAGGAATGGGTTTTTCGAACAGATACTTGATTGGGTCAAGTCTTGAGATCCGATAGGTGGTATAAGCTTGAAGGTGATGCCTCAACTTCTTCGTGGCATAGACCAAAGAGATACATGCTTTTTCCAGTGGGGTATATCTTGTCTCATACTCCAGGAATTTCTTGCTGAGATAGTATAAGGCCACTTCCTTTTTTGTTCCTTCTTGCTATTGGGCTAAGAAAGCTCCCATAGCGTTTCTGTAATAGTGAGGTACAAAATCATAGGTTCCCCTGGTCAAGGCGGCATTAGAACAGGTGGATTTGAAATATAATCTTTCATGGAATCAAAAGCTTTTTGACATTCCTCGTTCCACTCATGGGATGCCCCTTTTCTGAGCAGCTTAAATATGGGTTCACACCTCACAGTGAATTCTGCCGAGAAATCCTCGTATTTCTTTTTCTGTTTTTGGAGGAGGTAGCCCTTGAATAGCTTTTACCTTTTCAGAGTCCACTTTGATACCGTCTTGACTGACAATGAATCCCAACAACTTCCCTGAAGTGACGCCAAATACACACTTTTGATGTTTTAGCCTTAGATTGTACTTCCTGATTCTTTCAAAGAAGGACCTTAGTGCAGGAATATGCCCCTCACGATCTTCACTTTTCACAATGCCTCGAGTCACATCCATTGTGTCCATCGAGGGTGGACGCTCCTGACAGAGCCGGTCACAATAGCTCGCGGATGCAGGTTTTACGCCCTTAATTTGTCATTCTAAAATTCTGACCCTTGCCAATAGACAGACGTATCAGAGCTAATAAGAAAATGGCTAAAAAAAGTGCACGTATACGGATCGATAAACTACCAAGCACACGTAATTTTCACATAAGCATGCTATATACAAAAATTAAATTGCGAATAGCCATGATTAACTTTTTTGTTATATACACACATATGGAATGGAAAATAATGCATTGCTTAGGTTTAAACCTCTTATACCTCAAGTGGAGGTAGATTCCCAAGTAAAGTCGGCAGCCTGTGGTATTCGATTTTTAACTGTCTTAATTTACGGTCTGAATCTGACGAAAGTCACTCATTGGACTATGAGTTTTAGAAAACTTTGAATTTGCCACCCAATTATTAACTTAATAGGGACAGATTTATTTAATAAATCGTTTTATTATCAATTTCAAGAAATATCATTTAAATCGATGATGACTTCATATGGATAAGGCTTTTTTGGAAATTGGTCTTTCATACCATGAGATAGGGTTCGGGGTTTAGGTTAAGAGGTGCGAACGTCTAGAACTCGTCTCCTCTTCCGTTCTATAGAACGGGCTTTTACTAAATGCGTTATTTTTCATTTTAAAGTAAATCACATAGTTTGCACATATACACATCAACCATTTTTATTTAGGACAAATATATCATTTGTACATGGTAGGTTTGAGCACTGAAGTTGCACTACATACCAATCATTGCGGGATTAGAATCCACTCATGGATCAAAACCATCGTAGTTCGATCTGGTGTCTCACCCTAAATGGCCAATTCCATTGGGGAAGAAAATGAAATAGATTATGAATAACTCACCTTTAGAATTAAACAAATCTATTAGGATTAAGGTAATCACTCCAATTAGTGATTGAAATGAGGTTAAGATATTCACCTTAATTAGTGATTAAATATGAAGGATTAAGATAACCACCTCAATTAGTGATTAGAAATGGAGGTTAAGATAATCACCCTAATTAGTGACTAAACTTTAAGAGGGAAGATAATCACCTTGATTAGTGATTAACAATGAAGGTTAAAAAGTAATCACCCTAATTGGTAATTATTCAAGGTTTAGGATAATCACTTCAATTAGTGATTAAATGAGAAAAATAATCGTCCTAATTAATGATTATTAAGGTTTAAGATAATCACTCTAATTAGTGATTAAATAAGAAGAAGAATCCTCCTAATTAATGACTATTAAGGTTTAAGATAATCACTCTAATTAGTGATTAAATAAGAAGAATAATCGTCTTGATTAACGATTATTAAGGTTTAAGATAATCACTATAATTAGTGATTAAATAAAAAGGGTTAAATTAATTACCTTAATTAGTGATTAACAAAGGTTTAAGATAATCACTCTAATTAGTGATTAAATGAAGAGTTTGAGTTAACCGCTCTAATTAGCGATTAGTCGGGGATTGGAGATAATCACCCTAATTAGTGATTAAATGAAAAATTGAGTCAATCGCCTTAATTAGTGATCACGCTTATGATTTTTAAGAGGTCTTAGAAGAAGAAGTTTGCTTCCTAATTGTAGGCTTTTGAGAAATAATCTAAATTGAAGATTGTTAAATCATTTAGAGAGAAATAATCAATTTGAGACCGAACTTTGGGAGATTGTGTTTGGCTAATTGGAATTTGGCCATTTAAAGCGAGACACGTGAAATGGCCTAAAATCAATTTGGAGATCATAATTACCAATCGAATTATGTCAAATTATATGATTAATCCATTTGAATATGGAGAACACATTTCTAAAATGTAAGATGGATCATCATACAATTTAACTTTGTTAGATTTGCAATTTTTCCTCTTAATTGAAATTGGGTCATTTAATTCATATACTATGATATATTGTCCCAACATGCAACATTTATAACATTGGTTGCCCATTTTATTAAAAAGAATTGTGGAATTATTTATGAAAATTATGCATAAACATCTCCATGTTTTTTCTATTAATTGAGTGATGCAATAATTATTTACAAAGAAACTATTATTACAACAAAAATGTATAAATCTATGATCCATATAAATCTTCAATCTTGATCTTCACCATGATGCTCCTTGATCTTCATCTCCTTGAATGGGCTTTGGAATTCATGTTTATTTGTAAACTTGTGAAAAATTAGAGATTAATTAACCTCTTTGATTTTGATTTTTTATGACAAATTTTTTTAATTTTTATTTACTTGATAAAATGAGTCATTTTAAGAGAAACATAAAATTTCATAATTTTTAATCAACATTTTCGTGTGAATAGAAAACATTTTTTTATATGAAACTTGAGTTAATCACTTTATTTTATTTTCCAGATTGGACTTTTGTTCTTATACTGACTTGTAAAATTTATAACTTTCTGTATAAAGTGTTAAATTGAGAATTTGATACATTTATGGATAGGTTAGTAAGTTCTTTATATTGTGTCAAAATTTCACATGTTTTTAGTGATCACTCAAATTATGGAGAATTTTATACTCAAACTGGTCAAAACATGACCTTTATTGAAGTTGTTCTTTGAAATCCAACTTATTGAACTTAGTTTAAAGTCAATTTTGGTACGAACATTCTAGACATTTTTAGGAACTAGACTGAAAATTTTCACTAGAAGTGAACAATTTTAAGACCCTTTTTATTTATTTCCTTAACTGAAAGGAAAA
The DNA here is from genome assembly GCA_947648045.1 of Beta corolliflora. Taxonomy (NCBI): domain Eukaryota; kingdom Viridiplantae; phylum Streptophyta; class Magnoliopsida; order Caryophyllales; family Amaranthaceae; genus Beta; species Beta corolliflora. The sequence goes on along the minus strand of CANSZD010002914.1, from coordinate 85,461 downwards.
TCAGTTTTCTGGAATTTAGTGATTTATATGAATGGTTTGTAAAAATAATGTAAAATTGTATAAAATTCAAATGAACATGATTTTTATATTTTTAAAAATTTACTGATGTTTTCTTCAAACTTGATGTTTTTAGTTTTATCCAAATGACTTTATTTTAAACTTTATTAACAAGACAAACTAATGTGGTATTGGACAAAATCAGTTATGTACAACAAAATTGTATGATTTTTAGTTATTTACACGAAATTCGTTTTTTAGAAATTCCAAATCCTAGTTGCTGAAAACATCTTGCACTTAATAGGAAAAATATTAAATCCTACAAACGATTCTGATAATATAGACGAAAAATGAAATGTAGTTCGACATTAAAACTGATTTTAATTACAGCATCACATTTTTTTTTTATGGAGATGTTTATGCACAACTTGTCATGAATTTTTTATGAAAATATTTTTGGTGATGAATAACAACTTGATTAAGGAAAAATCACATAATCACATTGTTTCCTAAAAGTCACCCCATTAGAGGTGACTATTCTAGGTGGGGTGATTTAAGGTTGGGAACCCAAATCACTCCAAAGATTAAAAAAAATGATAAGAAGAAACAAGGAGAAAGTTAGTAGATGAAAAAATAACAAGAGTTTCAACTTTACCTTGCTAGCTCAATGATGCACTTCCTTTTTGCAAATGTTTCTACCTTTTTTGTGATTTTCTTAATTTTTAAGTGAGTTTCTAAATCCTCTTAATTACCAACTTAAACTCTTTTTTTGTGTTTTTTCCTTCTTTTGATGAACTTCTTTTCTTACAAATTATCTTACTAACTTTTACTTTCTTTTCTTTAGTGTGATGAGAGAAGTAGTCAAATTAAGTTGAATTCCTTTCAACTTCTTTACTTACTAGTTAAGACTTTTGCTTAGATGGAAAGATTAAGGAGGAGAAGAGTAGTAGAGAAGATCAGAGTGAAGTTGAGTTGTGTTTTTTCTCAACTTGGTTTTGAAGTAAAAAAAAGGAGGGTATTTATAGAGAAATGAGGGAAATGAACTAGGGTTTCAAAGAGGTAGAAAATCAGATTTTTCTTCTGCCCACTTCACTAAGGCTCTCATGCCATTGCTTTCTCTTTCCATCTGTTATGACATGATTCATGCTGCTTCCCAATTTTAGGATGAAGCTCGTCATGTCTTCCGCTTTGGAAACAGGGAGATTGTGCCTCTTGTCGAAGAGGTCGAGGGTTTGCTAGGCTTACCATCCAATGGTCCAGTAATTACACCTAGATCTCCTTGAAGGATTTCGGGAGATTTATCAACGATTTTATATCTTCCCGAAAATCTTCATGGCAACTACCTATAATATGGTGAGGTATTTGTTCTCAAATTATTGTTGACTTTTCAATTTGGCACTTGGTAATTCTCTAACAATGCCAACTATAGGATTGATAGAGATCAAAATGCTTGCATTCTTATGATTTTGGGAAGTACCCTCACTAAATGGTCTTTAAACACATGCCATGTTCGGTGTCTTTCACTTATTCCACAAATTGTTAGTGGGGGTCATCTTGGACCACTTATTTCGGTGGAAATATTTCTTGCCTTAGATGAACTCAAAAGAAAACCCCAAAGTTTTGTGAAGGGATGTCCATTAACCCTTCATTTATGGTTATTGGAAAAAATTTCTCTCATGAAACCCTACAAGGGTCTTACTTACAAAACTAGTCATGTCCGGGAGAGAGGTCTTCTTCCTTTCTTCTATCAGCTTAACAAAAATGGTGGGTGGGAGGATTTTTTCCTGCAGCAAGACATAAAGTGGGTCACAAGCCACCTTGGCATTAGTGCCATTGTATATTACAATTCTGGTCGTAGAGGTGTACAACTACCGGGGCTTTGCTAGGTCACTTTCTACCTTCCATGGAGGTGTCTAAGGCAAATTAGTTGGAGGCAACATCGCATTCCTGCCCTCCAGGTTCTTCCACCTTGTACCACTTATGAGGCTGATATGAGTGGTATTCGTAGAATGCCTACTATATGGCAGGGAGCTAAAATTATATCAGCGTTACCTGAACCTCACTTTCCACTGATTGATGAAGATTACCTTCAATGGCTTCTGGCGGATATTGGTCAAGACAATGATTCAGACGGGCCTACCATGAAGTGGAGAAGGGTTTGAGAGAAATGTCATGTTTATTTTCTATATTGTTTTATTTTATTTTTTATTTTTTTCTCTTTTTTTTTTATGTTTGTAGGAAATGAAGGTTTTATGTCTTTTTATGTATGAAATGAAGTACCCAGTTGGGATGAATAAAAAGATCTGTTTGTGAGAATTATCTGCTTTGTGGGAAATTCAATGTGAACACAATTCTAAACACATGCACACTTTAACATTAAATACGACATGCAAATCATAATTAATCAATCATATGACACATAAAAGCATAACATATAAAACCTTAACAATCAAAAGCACCTTTCATCATTTTTCTTTTTCTCCTTTTTTCTTCTTTTTTTCCGTTTTTTTTTTCGCTCTTTTTTTTCGCTTTTTTCGTTTTTTTTTTCATACATTATATGTATATCTAGAAACACATGGCATGTTTATTAAGAATAACTAGATAGGATACAAAACCCCAAACTGCAAATATCTGATATTGCTTGTAGGCCCGGACAAAGCTGATGCAATCACCTTCTAGAGTACTCCAATAGAAACCTGCTCGCAAAATTTTACGAGCCAGCATTCTTCCGTTCATATGGGGTCCACATTTTCCTCCATGAACTTCTTCCATGATGGCTTGCTTTTCGCTGTCATTCACGCAGAGTTCCAGGGTACCATCAAACCCTTTGTGATATAGTCTGCCTTTTAGTATGAGAAAATGAGCAGCTAGCCTTCTGATGGCTATGCGGTCCTCCTTGTCACTTCCCTCTGGATATTGCATTGTTTCCATAAAAGTCTTGATATCCTTATACCAGACATCATCATCATCTTGTTGAGCCAGTGTGGAGACAATTTGTGCTACCATCACTGTAGGTCCCTTCTTTTCTTCAATTAAAACTGACTGGATCTTTGTACCATTTTCCCATGTTAAATTAACAGCGAGATTGGCTAAAGCATCGGTGAGACTATTTTGTTCCCGAGGAAGATGTTTGAAGCTAATATCATCAAAATAAGGGATGAATTCTTGAAGGTACTCTATGTAGAGTTGAAGTCTCTCATCTCTAACCCTCCAAATTCCTATTGTTTGAGATATGATGAGATTAGAATCTCCATATACAGTGAGATGTCTTGCCCCTACTACCAAGGCGGCCTTTACTCAATATATGCAGGCTTCGTACTCAGCTGTATTATTTGATGTTCGGAAATCCAGCTTAACAGCAAACGGAATATGGACTCCATGAGGATATACTAACAAAACCCCTGCTCCATTACCTCTTCTATTAGAAGCTCCATCAAAATACATGCACCATTGTGGATTGTCAATGAATAATAAATACTCATCAGGGTATGCATCATCATATTCATCTCCTAACACTGGTCCTTCTGCTAGGGCTTCAGATATGGCTCTTCATTTAACAGATTTCTGGCTGACACATTGAATATCAAACTCAGAAAGCATAGCATGCCATCTTGCCAATCTTTCACTAAGAATGGGTTTTTCGAACAGATACTTGATTGGGTCAAGTCTTGAGATCAGATAGGTGGTATAAGCTTGAAGGTGATGCCTCAACTTCTTCGTGGCATAGACTAAAGAGATACATGCTTTTTCCAGTGAGGTATATCTTGTCTCATACTCTAGGAATTTCTTGCTGAGATAGTATATGGCCACTTCCTTTTTTGTTCCTTCTTGATATTGGGCTAAGAGAGCTCCCATAGCCGTTTCTGTAATAGTGAGGTACAAAATTAGAGGTTCCCCTGGTCTAGGCGGTATTAGAACAGGTGGATTTGAAATATACTCTTCCATGGAATCAAAAGCTTCCTGACATTCCTCGTTCTACTCATGGGATGCCCCTTTTCTGAGCAGCTTAAATATGGGTTCACACCTCACAGTGAGTTGTGAGATGAGCCTGCTGATATATTGAATTCTGCCGAGAAATCCTCTTACTTCTTTTTCTGTTTTTGGAGGAGGTAGCCCTTGAATAGCTTTTACCTTTTCAGAGTCCACTTTGATGCCGTCTTGACTGACAATGAATCCCAACAACTTCCCTGAAGTGACGCTAAATACACACTTTTGATGGTTTAGCCTTAGATTGTACTTCCTGTTTCTTTCAAAGAAGGACCTTAGTGCAGGAATATGCCCCTCACGATCTTCACTTTTCACAATGCCTCGAGTCATTTCCATTGTGTCCATCGAGGGTGGACGCTCCTGACAGAGCCGGTCGCAATAGCTCGCGGATGCAGGTTTGACGCCCTTAATTTGTCATTCTAAAATTCTGACCCTTGCCAATAGACAGATGTATCAGACCTAATAAGAAAATGGTTAAAAAAAGTGCACATGTATGGATCGATAAACTACCAAGCACACGTATTTTTCACATAAGCATGCTATATACAAAAATTAAATTGCGAATAGCCATGATTAACTTTTTTGTTATATACACACATATGGAATGGAAAATAATGCATTGCTTAGGTTTAAACCTCTTATACCTCAAGTGGAGGTAGATTCCCAAATAAAGTCGGTAGCCTGTGGTATCCGATTTTTTACTGTCTTAATTTACGGTCTGAATCTGACGAAAGTCTCTTCATTGGACTATGAGTTTTAGAAAACTTTGAATTTGCCACCCTATTAATAACTTAATAGGGACAGATTTATTTAATAAATCGTTTTATCATCAATTTCAAGAAATATCATTTAAAACGATGATGACTTCATATGGATAAGGCTTTTTTGAAAATTGGTCTTTCATACCATGAGATAAGGTTCGGGGTTTAGGTTAAGAGGTGCGAACGTCTAGAACTCGTCTCCTCTTCCGTTCTATAGAACGGGCTTTTACTAAATGCGTTATTTTTCATTTTAAAGTAAATCACATAGTTTGCACATATACACATCAACCATTTTTATTTAGGACAAATATATCATTTGTACATGGTAGGTTTGAGCACTGAAGTTGCACTACGTACCAATCATTGCGGGATTAGAATCCACTCATGGATCAAAATCATCGTAGTTCGATCTGGTGTCTCACCCTAAATGGCCAATTCCATTGGGGAAGAAAATGAAATAGATTATGAATAACTCACCTTTAGAATTAAACAAATCTATTAGGATTAAGGTAATCACTCCAATTAGTGATTGAAATGAGGTTAAGATAATCACCTTAATTAGTGATTAAATATGAAGGATTAAGATAACCACCTCAATTAGTGATTAGAAAATGGAGGTTAAGATAATCACCTTAATTAGTGACTAAACTTTAAGAGGGAAGATAATCACCTTGATTAGTGATTAACAATGAAGGTTAAAAAGTAATCACCCTAATTAGTAATTATTCAAGGTTTAGGATAATCACTTCAATTAATGATTAAATGAGAAAAATAATCGTCCTAATTAACGATTATTAAGGTTTAAGATAATCACTCTAATTAGTGATTAAATAAGAAGAAGAATCGTCCTAATTAATGACTATTAAGGTTTAAGATAATCACTCTAATTAGTTATTAAATAAGAAGAATAATCGTCTTGATTAACGATTATTAAGGTTTAAGATAATCACTATAATTAGTGATTAAATAAAAAGGGTTAAATTAATCACCTTAATTAGTGATTAACCAAGGTTTAAGATAATCACTCTAATTAGTGATTAAATGAAGAGTTTGAGTTAACCGCTCTAATTAGCTATTAGTCGGGGATTGGAGATAATCACCCTAATTAGTGATTAAATGAAAAATTGAGTCAATCGCCCTAATTAGTGATCACGCTTATGATTTTTAAGAGGTCTTAGAAGAAGAAGTTTGCTTCCTAATTGTAGGCTTTTGAGAAATAATCTAAATTGAAGATTGTTAAATCATTTAGAGAGAAATGATCAATTTGAGACCAAACTTTGGGAGATTGTGTTTGGCTAATTGGAATTTGGCCATTTAAAGCGAGACACGTGAAATGGCCTAAAATCAATTTGGAGATCATAATTACAAATCGAATTATGTCAAATTATATGATTAATCCATTTGAATATGGAGAACACATTTCTAAAATGTAAGATGGATCATCATACAATTTAACTTAGTTAGATATGCAATTTTTCCTCTTAATTGAGATTGGGTCATTTAATTCATATACTATGATATATTGTCCCAACATGCCACATTTATAACATTGGTTGCCCATTTTATTAAAAAGAATTGTGGAATTATTTATGAAAATTATGCATAAACATCTCCATGTTTTTTCTATTAATTGAGTGATGCAATAATAATTTACAAAGAAACTATTATTACAACAAAAATGTACAAATATATGATCCATACAAATCTTCAATCTTGATCTTCACCATGATGCTCCTTGATCTTCATCTCCTTGAATGGGCATTGGAATTTATGTTTATTTGTAAACTTGTGAAAAATTAGAGATTAATTAACCTCATTGATTTTGATTTTTTATGATAATTTTTATTAATTTTTATTTACATGATAAAATGAGTAATTTTAAGAGAAACATAAAATTTCATAATTTTTAATCAACATTTTCGTGTGAAAAGAAAACATTTTTTTATATGAAACTTGAGTTAATCACTTTATTTTATTTTCCAGATTGCACTTTTGTTCTTATACTGACTTGTAAAATTCATAACTTTCTATATAAAATCTTAAATTGAGAATTTGATACATTTATGGATAGGTTATTAAGTTCTTTATATTGTGTCAAAATTTCAAAAGTTTTTAGTGATCACTCACATTATGGTGAATTTTATACTCACACTGGTCAAAACATGACCTTTATTGAAGTTGTTCTTTGAAATCCAACTTATTGAACTTAGTTTGAAGTAAATTTTGGTATGAATATTCTAGACATTTTTAGGAACTAGACTGGAAATTTTCACTAGAAGTGAACACTTTTAAGACCCTTTTTATTTATTTCCTTAACTGAAAGGAAAATCAGTTTTCTGGAATTTAGTGATTTATATGAATGGTTTGTAAAAATAATGTAAAATTGTATAAAATTCAAATGAACATGATTTTTATATTTTTTTAAAGTTACTGATGTTTTCTTCAAACTTTATGTTTTTAGTTTTATCCAAATGACTTTTTTTTAAACTTTATTAACAAGACAAACTTATGTGGTATTGGACAAAATCAGTTTTGTACAACAAAGTTGTATGATTTTTAGTTATTTACACGAAATTCGTTTTTTAGAAATTCCAAATCCCAGTTGCTGAAAACATCTTGCAATTAATAGGAAAAATATTAAATCCTACAAACGATTCTGATAATACAGACGAAAAATGAAATGTAGTTCGACATTAAAACTTAATTACAGCATCAAATTTTCTTTTTTTTTTATGGAGATGTTTATGGACAACTTGTCTTGAATTTTTTATGAAATTTTTTTTGGTGATGAATAACAACTTGATTAAGGAAAAATCACATAATCACATTGTTTCCTAAGAGTCACCCCATTAGAGGTGACTATTCTAGGTGGGGTGATTTAAGGTTGGGAACCCAAATCACTCCAAAGATTAAAAAAAATGATAAGAAGAAACAAGGAGAAAGTTAGTAGATGAAAAAATAACAAGAGTTTCAACTTTAACTAGCTAGCTCAATGATGCACTTCCTTTTTGCAAATTTTTCTACCTTTTTTGTGATTTTCTTAATTTTTAAGTGAGTTTCTAAATCCTCTTAATTACCAACTTAAACTCTTTTTTTGTGTTTTTTCCTTCTTTTGATGAACTTCTTTTCTTACAAATTATCTTACTAACTTTTACTTTCTTTTCTTAAGTGTGATGAGAGAAGTAGTCAAATTAAGTTGAATTCCTTTCAACTTCTTTACTTACTAGTTAAGACTTTTGCTTAGATGGAAAGATTAAGGAGGAGAAGAGTAGTAGAGAAGATCAGAGTGAAGTTGAGTTGTGTTTTTTCTCAACTTGGTTTTAAAGTAAAAAAAAGGTGGGTATTTATAGAGAAATGAGGGAAATGAACTAGGGTTTCAAAGAGGTAGAAAATCAGATTTTTCACCTAAAAAATCTGATTTTCTTCATCCTTAATTACCCTAATGACATAACTCTAATGACCTCACCCTAATGACATCATCAAATCTCTTTGGAAACAAAAATATTCTTATTCTTTTTGGATTTTCTCATAAATGAAGCAAAATCAGATTTTCAAAAAATATTCTTCCCTAAACATCCTAATACGTAAAAAAAATGAATCGAAAAACTTGCAAACAAAACTGATTAGGACGTTGCGCCAAACGCAGGAGCCTGCGCTAGGCACAGTGTCGTGCGCTAGGCGCAAGGCACTGCGTCTGGTGCAGGGCATGGTTGTGTGCTAGGCGCACAATCATGCGTCTAGCGCATGATTGTGTGCTTGGTGCACACTCGATTCTTCCGAAAAAAATCCGGATTCCCCCCCTCTTACACATGGGATTTGATTCTTATTCTCACATCTTTTCATGATTCTTATTCTCTAAATAATGGATAAAGGGTGTGATTAATGGATAAAGAATATATTCTTATTCTTTATCCAGTGAACAATGACTTGACCATCAAGAAAACTGATTAAAGCCGGTTTTGGGATACGACTAAAATCTCGACGCCTAATCGCGACTCTTTTTTTTTCGTTTTTTCGAAAGACTAACTTTAGACAATTCACGAAAACTCGTCAAATTAATAAAGACGAGCATTATTACACTACGAATCATTTTATTAAAACGGTGGTTGTAGTTATTGACTACGACTTACAGAAAATTTTATTTCTAAGCCGAAATTGCATGACTAATACGCAAAGATGGAAAACCATACGACGAAATGAAACTCGTGCTCCGGGGCGAAACACGCATTTGACGGAGCGCGCGCTCCACGATGCATGATGATTTTTCGTTATTTTATTTCTTTTCAAAATCATTATATACCCGAAAAGGGGTTCAAAATTTGGTGTCTACATCCCCGTAGCTTGACTTTTTATTTCTTTGCCTTTGGCTTTTTCTTTTCTTTTCTTTTTGTTTGTGCGTTTTCTTTTGCATTTATCTTTTTTTCGCACTTTGAACTTTTTCACTATTTAATTTTTGCCTGTCATTGATTTTTTTTATTTTTTATGTAGTGAGGTTTGCACACAAGTTTGGTTATGGGTATTGGAAGGTTTGAAGGCTATTTGTGGATCTTTGATGTTGAAGGAATTATTTGGTTAATGGAGATGATGGCTTAAGGGATTTTTTATTTTGGTTTGCATGAGGACGGCTTATGAAAGGTAATGGAAGGGAGAGGGGAATAACTCCTGATCCAAAGTATGTCTTCTTTTTTTTTCCCAGATCTTTTTTATTATTATTGTTAGTTAAGTTCATTAGGTGATTTAAGTTTCATCATTGAATTAGAAGGATAAATAAAGTGATTGAAGGTCAATGAAGATGAAACAGAAAATGCAATTATTTTATTAATTGAAAATGAATGGAACAAGACTTATTAGAAATAAAAATCCTAAATGACATAGACTCGACAGGAAGGGAAATGAAGGAGCTAGCGGAGGGACTCTCCGACTCAACCTAGAAAACCAACGTTAAATGACTAAACTCCCTGCACTATTGACACGATGCCCGAGGGGTTACTGTTGTTGCTGATTTTTGTTGCCGGCGGAATCGGAAGTCTGCCACTTTCAACCATGTCTTGCAGAGTATTCCTTAATGCCCAACACGCAGATGTTGGGTGTCCATTCCCTTGGTGGTACTTACAATAGGCAGTAGGGTTCCATTTACTAGATCTATTTTCAGGTGCAGGGTCTGGAGTGGGACCGATAGGCTGTATCACTCCTTTTGCATGAAGCCTAGTGAAGGCTTCTTCTAGAGTCATGCCCAATGGAGTGAATATTCGTTGAGGCTTTTGATAACCTCCCTTTTCAGTAGTTAAGGCATTGACATTAGAGCTAGAAGGGTTGTTATTACACTTCTTGCAAGAGTTGTTGTTGTTGGAACCCTTGTTCTTGTTGGCCTGTATCTCTTCTACAATCAGCAGGCCTACCTTATAGAGCTTCGTGAAAGACTCTATGGGTTGGAACTTGATAAGATCCCCATACTTAGGTTGCAGGTTACGGATCACCAATCGGACTTGATCCTCTTGGGATGGCATGTTAGTCATTTGTGCAGCTTTTTCCCTCCATCTGTTAGGGAAGGTGACAAAATCTTCATTCGAGTTTTGTTTAGTTAACTCCAACTCACGCAGGCTAATAGGAAGTTGAGTATTATATACATATTGTTTGTGGAACTCCTCTCTGATGTAGTCCCAGTCATTCAGCTTGGTTTTGTTTAGTGATCTGAACCACTTGGATGGATGGGCATCCAAGGTTAAGGATAAGACATAAGCAAACAGGTCCTTGCTCATGCCCTTGAGATCCATAGAGATGGAGAAAGCTCTTAAGTGGTCATCTGGGTCTTCAACCCCCTTGAATTTTGGGAGGTCACCCAATGTTACCTTTTTAGGGAGTTTTTCCCTTAGTTCAGGATCAATAATGTCATGGCCATGAGCCTGACTCTCGAGTGCAGGAATTGACTGGATCAATTGCTCGAGTTTTTGGAACCTCAATTATGTGTTGGTCTTGCTTGGTGGTGGAGTGTCGCCTTGTTCGTCTTCTTCAGTTAGCTTCTCCCTCAGTGCCTTAATCTCTTTGTCTTGTTCCTCAAGACGAGAGTTAATAAGTGTGAGTTGTGCCATGCAGACTAGATGCATGGAAATTTTATTGTCCTAAGACTGACTTTTATAGTCCGTAGACTGACTTTATAGTCCTAAGACTGAGCTTTTATAGTTCGTAGACTGACTTTATAGTCCTAAGACTGAGCTTTTATAGTCCGTAGACTGACTTTATAGACCTAAGACTCAGCTCTTATAGTCTGTAGACTGACTTTATAGTCTTAAGACTCAACTTTTATAGTCCGTAGACTGACTTTATAGTCCTAAGAATGAGCTTTTATAGTCCGTAGACTGACTTTATAGTCCTAAGACTGGGCTTTTATAGTTCGAAGATTGGCTAGGATTTGCATATAATGCAAACTAGACCTTGGGAATGAATTGGGCCTAAATGCACCTAAGATTTGGATTGGACTAGACTTAGACTTAGATTGGAATTGATTAAGGATAGACTTGGACTAGACTTCACATAAAGATGCATATGGGCCTAGATTTTGAAATGAACTAGACTTATATTAGCCTAAGATCGACTGTAATGCTAGCGAATGTATGGACTGAAATGCACATGGGCCTAAATGAATACAAAATGGATTCTACTGCATACGGGCCTAGAATGAATTGGATTGAATTTGGTTGATTGGATTAAATTGGATTGGATTGAAGGTGTTTAGACTGGGCTTAGAATTTTCGAAATTCATTTTTTGAAAGGAACCCCTTGTTTTTATCTTTTGTTAGGAAAAGATGATGGATTAATTTTGAAAAAAAAAAATTTTTATTGAAATGTCGTGGTATGATGATGATTAGTAAATGCTTTTTGAAAAAGGTAGAATAGAAGAGGGTGCAGGATTGATTTTTAAAAAAATGTATGTTTTTGAAATTGTAGAATGTGGTAAGGTAAGATTGATAGAGAAGATTAGTTGAACAGCAAGGAGAAAATGAAAAGAGGTAGACATGCATGACAACTCTAACTCTACAATGACCAGTTTAGATGCACTTTTTAGGACAGACTCGACCTTGCATGAAAAGACTGATTTTTGAATGTTTGATTAGGTGAGACTCCTAGAATGACCATGTATTACGCGGATGCAGATAGACTAGCATAGGACTGAATGTAGGATCGACCATTACAACGACTAAATCGACGAAAAGCGCGCGATGCACGGACTGCGTGCCGCGCAGCATTGCTGCGCGCGGCGCACAGGCTTGCGTCTGGCGGGGTAGTGGTGCGCCTGGCGCAACTTAATGCGCTTGGCGCACTACTCCCCGACACGTTTTTCGGGGATTTAGGCGATGAATTGGCCGATTGACGCATTTTATCTTGTTTGTTAGACGTGATTTTAGGAACGACACATAATAACGACAATTTGACAAGATAATCACAGGCAAATGTCATATAACATGGATGCAAAATTACCCACCTAAAGCCCAGTTCTATGTTTGAAACTATTGGTCAGGTTTAGGTTCAGTCTGAAAAGGGTCCATGACTAAGAGATTGATCCCACGCTTCATACCCCTACTTAAAGAGGTGGCCACGTGTAAGACGCACTCCAGTCTCAAGTCAGAAACAAGAGAACAATGCCATGGTTGGGTAGGTTTGCTTATAACTATGATTCAACGCTATCGCTCAGGAAGCTTTTTGGAAGGATAAAGCGCAAACCCCCCGGGGGTGACCTCACACATAGAACATGTGCTAGTGAGGCAAGGTAGATTGTCTTTATGGTGGCTGAATAGTAGCCATGCATATGCAAAACTGTGTATTATTCTAAGGCATAAAAATAAGAATGAATCGTATTTTTCAAGTTTCACCCACTCATTTTAAAAAATTAATTTTTTTAAATCCTCACTAGTGAAGTCGCCAAATTGTAGGCGTGTTTTTATTTCGCCTACGCGGTGTGAGCGCGTATTAGATTTGACTACCCCACTGTAAAGGTTTTATTGAAAATTATTTTGAAAGAAGTCGCCAACAATTCTTTTTAGGAAGAATCATAAACCTAATCGGATATGGGAAAACCGTAGGGACAAATTATCCAATGTAGATTTCCCCATTTTGACTCCATAGATGGTCAAAATGAACCAAAGATTGACTTCGGGGGTGAGGGTACGAATATAGTCATAATGAACCACATTCGCCCAGAGTTGGCCAGTACTAAATATCGATTCATTGCAATTTTTATGCCAAAGAATAATCATATAACGTTTTAAACACCCAAAAAATATTTAGTCTAAAGTTGGTTCAGGAAACACATAAAAATACTATTTTTTAGTGATATGTTATTATGCAATCAAAATTACAGGGAACCTAACAGGTTGTAAAATTATCTGATTAATATTATAACAGTTCTTTAGGTCTTTGATTAGCAAAAATAACATGTGGGTGATAAAAGCAATAAAACAGGACAATCATATAATATGCATAGAATGATCAGGCAGGCATATAATATACAAAGGCATGAATAATAATAAAATAAAATAAAAGAAAGTATAGAAAAAGAGTTAGAATATACAGTATATCGATTTTACATTAAAGATCTACATCAGGAAAGAAAATTGTTTGGAACTTTAATATAAAAATAATTTATTTAAGGACCCTCAAGATTATACCGTGGCTTGGGTCTGCAAGATTGACAACCTTCGGGACGAGCAATCGTGAAGCCTGAAAATCTGAATGTATGAATGTATGTAGATTGAATGTATTTGTGTTTGAAAGGTATGAGTTTTGTAGGGAGATTTTGTAGCTCTTAGAGAGAATTCGCAATTGTGTTCGTAAAGTATTCGTCGAGTGTTATGTGAAAAATCCATTCTGAAATCTGTACGGAAATCAGGCCTATTTATAAGGAAAGCGACACTGCGCCTCACGCGCCAGCTGCGCCTGGCGCAGCTGACGTGTCAAGCGCATGATGCAACATGACCAGTAAAAAGCATACACGTGGTACGCGCTTTGAAAAAGATAAGAAAGAAAATATGCGTCTCAAGCAGAGATCTGCGCTTAACACAGGACTCTACATGAACCAGAAGTCTACGTGGCAGTTCTGGTGCGCTTGGCACAGGCTATGCGCTAGGCGCGGCTTACGTGGAAGCTCACGTGTCAGGACATGTGCGCTCGGCGTAGGCCTTGCGCTCGGCGCAGGAAGCTGCGTTCAGCGCAGAGCTTGTTTTTTACACGTTTTGACAGTTTTTTGATAAAAACGTGTTCTAAAAGATTTTCTTTTATCTTTTAACTACGGATATCTGCTTTTACGGGAGAAAATCTGATTTAAACTTATAAAAAATATCTTTTGAAAATATTTATTTATTTAAATAAATCAATTAATTATCAATTAATTGGGCTTTTCAAAGAATTAGGCTCAAATACAATTAATTATCATGAATAATTAATTGGGCTCTAAAATAGGACTTTAACAATTTTCGAAATGGTTTTGAATGGATTTTCAAACTGCTATGCCTTCGGGTCAGATTAATTAAGACCGTGGTATGTTTCATCATCGGATCCTTAAATGGGGAGACACGATTATGTGTCTACAATTAGTATTATATGGTAATCAGTGGTGGAGCCAGGATTCTCAATCAAGGGTAGCATAAAAAATATCCAAATAGCGGTTCATAATACTGAAACATAATTCCCCTTAAACACTTCTAACCCTTTTTAAAAATATGATATTGTAGGCGTGTTTTTATTGCCTACGCGGGATGAGCGCGTATTTGACTACCTCATTCTTAGGGATTTACTACCGTATTTGATAACGTTTTGAAATAGAGAGAAGTCGCCAATAAGTCTTTAAAGGAAGAGTCATAAACCTAATTGGATATTGGGAAATCTTAGGGACAACTTAGGGACTCATCCAATGTAGATTTCCCCGTCATGACTCCATTAATGGTCAATGAACCATAGATTGAGTTCGGGGGTGACAGTACGAATAAGATCAGAGATCAAATTCGACCATTGATGGCCTCTACTTAATATAAATTCATATATATATTTATGCAATGAAATAACCACATAATATTTTTATGCAATGTATAATTAATCTATGTTGGTTCAATAAACAAACAAAATACTAATTTTTGGGTGACATGTTATTATAGAAATTAAATTACTCGTTCCCAACAAGTTGTCCAATTATCGTAATTTAATGTTAGAACAGTTCTTTAGGTCTTGATTAGCAAAAATAATCATGTGAGATGATGAAAGCATTAAATCATACAATCATGCATATGAAGAATAATAATGTATTGAAAGGAAATATAAAAAAGAAAAGGTTTAGAGAAGGATGTACAGTATAGCGCTAATTTCCTTTAAGATCTTTGTTGCCTGGGTCTTGTATTACAGTCTGCAGGATGAGCAATCTTAAGCTTGAAATAAGAAATAAGAAATGCGAAGGTATGAATGTGTTTGAATGTGAGTTTCAGTGTTTGAATATGAGTTTGAAGAAAAGAGGTATTTATAGGCAAAGAAAACCGAAAACGAATCGAAAATATAAAATAAAACTGTGCGCCTGGCGTACCACTTTGTGCTTGACGCACAGCCTGTGCGCTAGGCGCACAGCATGTGCGTCACACACACTTGCTTTCTGGCCGATTTTTTATTGTTTTAAGATTCTTTTTTACCCTTTGATAAAATCTATCCTTTGAAATCCGAAATCGGCTATCTTTAGAAATAAAAATCTGATTTTCCAAATCCCCTTTAAAAATTAATTATCAAGAATAATTAATATTAATATATTAAAAATATAATTAATTATCAGAAATAATTAATTGGGCTTTAAAATTGGGCTTGGATTTAATAAATAGACTTTATATTTTCAAAATGCTTTTAGGTTTAGCTCGTTCGATTGCTCTTCCATTGGACCGGACCAATTAGGACAACGGTATGTTTCATCATTGGGTACTATATGGGGAGACACGATTTTCTGTCTACAAAAGCCCCCACTTTGACTGAGGTTCAGGAAACTAAAAGTCAAAGTATACGGTGTCGGAACAGAGAACGATTCTAAACGCTCTGCAGTTTAGAACTGACCTATATATCGCCAGTTTCTGCAAAACAAAGTTAGTCTAAAGACGATAAATAAAAGTAATTTGATTACCTGTAGGAAAAGATTTTAGTAGATAGGTTAAACAACTCTGATAATAATGCGCATAATGATGCAAAGATGCAAACTTAGATTCTCTAAGGATGCACGAGACGCTATGCAAGGATCAGGGTTATGCAAAGCCAAGGTATAAAATCATGCAAGGTCAGGGTTATGCAAGGCTATGGAAGATAAAATGTCATGCAAGGTCAGGGTTATGCAAGATTAGGATGTTTGGATTGGTAGAGAGATAGAATGATTAGAAATAGATAGATTGATTTTTGAAAACTGTTTTGGTAAATAATCGGGCTCAGTAAGTGAAATTCGCATATTACAACTTTTTGGGAGTTTGATTTGGAGGAACTACCACAAATATAGAAAGCATTCAGTTTGGGTAACCTTGTCTTGAATTAGGCATTCTGAGCCGAATTGGATTATACTTTATTTGTATTGAGCATTTAGAGTTCTTCACTTGAGATTCTTCTTTCGGGAGTTGATACAGGCAAAGTCAGATATTGCAGAGATCATGGAATTATCAGAGAGTCCTTCAGGGAAAATGAGAGTTTGAATGTAGGTGGGAAAAGGCTTTAACGTGGCTAGGTTCAGACTCGAGTCTATGTCAGGATCTATAAAAGAGTATGCTTCTAAATTCTAGAGAGTCAAATCATGAGATCTTGATAAGTTTATTTAATTGAAGCGGTCGGACCTCGAGATGAGGATTCCTACGTATCCTTGCGGAATCAGACCATTCGTAGCTCTGGATCTGATTGATTCTTTTTTTTTGTGCCCTAACTTTTTCCTAGGCCGCTCGTTCGGGTTTTCAACCTAGCGAGCTTGGACATACTTTGGAGAAGGAGTTAGGATTGGATATGAATGGTTGAAAGGTTTGAATTTTGATGTTTAAGGATTTGGATGAAGGTTCAATTTGGTTAGGCTAAGGTAAGGATCATGGATTTTGGATTACATGGTAAAAGTTTTGATGGATTGAAGGATTTGAATGAAGGATATAACTTGTGTGCAAGCCCCCTAGCTTAACTTTTTATTATTTCTTGCCATTGGCTTTTTCTTTTTGCATTTTTTTATTTTTGTCTTGTGCGTTTTCTTTTGCTTTTTTTTCGCACTTCGAATTTTTTTAATTTTTATTTTTTATTTTTGTCTGGCATTGGATTTTTTATGTACTGAGGCTTGCACACAAGTTTTTTATGATTTAGGGTATTGGAAGGTTTGAAGGTTATTTGTGGACTTTTGATTTGAAAGGCTATTTGGCTAAGGATCATGGAGAATGATGGCTTAAGGGATATTTTCTTTATTTGGGTTGCATGAGATGGTTTATGGATGATGGGTTATGAAAGGTGATGGAAGAAGAAGGAAAAAACTCTTAATCCAAAGTATGTCTATTTTTTATTTTTTATTCGTTTTTTTTTTATGTTTATTAATCAAGATCATTAGGTGATTTAAGTTTCATCATTGCATTAGAAGCATATATAAAAGGAATAATTGATTATAATAATACAATCTTTTACGGATTAATTTTTAATAAAACAACCTTTCAATTATTCCAAAATAATG
The DNA here is from genome assembly GCA_947648045.1 of Beta corolliflora. Taxonomy (NCBI): domain Eukaryota; kingdom Viridiplantae; phylum Streptophyta; class Magnoliopsida; order Caryophyllales; family Amaranthaceae; genus Beta; species Beta corolliflora. The sequence goes on along the minus strand of CANSZD010002914.1, from coordinate 68,019 downwards.
CAACCTTTATATCCTATTTAATTCTCGTGAGCGAAAATGACATAAAAGCGTCTAAAACATTAACTCTTTACCATAGAAGTAGGGGCATGGAGGCAAGGGGGGGAAAATAGCCGGACTGGAAAATGTGACTTACCAAACAAACTGATTATTAACACATCAAAGCCCATTAAAAGCAAATACCTCCAAAAGGTAGCATTATTTAAGAATAATTGAAAGGTTAACTTGTTAAAAATTAATCAGTGAAAGGTTGTATTATTAGAATCAATTATGCCTACATAAAACGATGGAAGGCCAACGAAAATAAAAATAAAATGCAATTATTCAATTAATTAGAATGAAATAACACATAAGGCTGATTAGAATCAAAGTCCTTAATGACATAGACTCGATAGGAAAGAAATAAAGAAGCTAGGCGAGGGACTCTCTTACTCAACCTAGTTGTCATATGCCCGTTTCCTTGATGGTACTTGCAGTAGGCATTAGGATTCCACTTCTTGGACCTATTCTCAGGAGCAAGGTCAGGCATAAGGCTAAGAGGCTAAAGTGCTCCCTTTGCATGAAGCCTAGTGAACGCTTCTTTTAGAGACATGGCTTAAGGAGTAAAGGTTCATTGAGGCTTTTGATAACCTCTCCTTTTAGTAGTTAGGGTATTGACATCATTGCTCTTGGAGCCAGAAGGGTTGTTGTTACTCTTACTGGGCTTTGGTGAATACTAGACTTTGAACTTATAGGTGAGTAAGCAGGCTAGACAACTAGAAATTATCAACTTTCATTAGACTAAGCAGGATAGACTCAAAGATTTCCTATGTGGACTCAAGGAATACTAGCTTCACTAGACTTAGGGGTTGCCGTTATGGTCTTAGCGGATGAGTAGCTTCGCTAAACTCAAAGGGTGCCTTTATGTTCTTAGGGATGACTAGGTTTGCTAGGTCAAAGAGTGTCGTTATGGTCTTATGGATGACTAGCTTCGCTAGGTCAAAGGGTGCCGTTATGGTCTTAGGGATGACTAGCATTGCAAGGTCAAAGGGTGTCTTTATGGTCTTAGAGATGACTAGCTTCGCTAGGTCAAAGGGTGCCGTTATGGTCTTAGGGATGACTAGCTTCGCTACGTCAAAGGGTGCCCTTATGATCTTAGGGATGACTAGCTTGGCTAGGTCAAAGGGTGCCGTTATGGTCTTAGGGATGACTAGCTTTGCTAGGTCAAAGGGTGTCGTTATGGTGTTAGGGATGACTAGCTTCGCTAGGTCAAAGGTTGCCATTATGGTCTTAAAGGGTGAGTACCTTCGCTAAACTTAGGATTTGCCTATGTGGTTTTTAAGAAGTGCTAGCTTCGCTAGACTTAGAGGTTTAGAGTTTTTGAATTTGGACTTCGTCCTGTATTGGTTTGGAATTGGACTTGACTAGACTTAGGATATGAGTTGGGCCTTATATGGACCTAACTTGGGACTTAGTCCTATATTGGTTTGAAATTAGACTTGGAGATGCACATGGGCTTGACATTGAAAATGGACTAGCATTGGACTTAGATTGGAATCGACTGGGATTAGACTTAGACTGGGCTTGACATAGACTAGGGTTCACATAAAGATGCAAATGGGCCTAGATTTTGACATGAGCTAAACTTATATGAGCCTAAGATGGACTCTAGTGCTAGCGAGCATATATGAATGGATGGATTCAAATTTAGATGGGCCTAGGATGAATGCAAAATGGACTCTAATGCACATGGGCCTAAAATGAATGCAAGGACTCAAACTCAGATGGGCCTAGGATGAATGCAAATGAATTGGATTTGGGTTGATTGGAATGGATTATAGGTATTTGGACTGGGCTTATAATTTTCGAAATTCATTTTGAAAGGGACCCCTTGTTTTTATCATTTATTGGGAAAAGATGATGGATGATTAAAGATCGATTAATTTTTTTTTTCGGAAAAAAGATTTTTATTTTGTACATGTGGTAGGGTGATGATTAGTAAATGTTTCGATAGAATAGAAGTGGGTGTAGGATTGATTCTTAAACCTATATAAAAGCAAGGATTGCCTTCACTTTTCGTAGGAATAGTGATATGAGTCACAAAAGCATGAAGAATATTGTTCATTAGGTAATTGCTTCATTTTCCGATTTTTCCCCCTTCTTTTTTCCATTTTTTTTCCCGTTCCTTTTCGCCCGATTTTCTGTCTTGCTTTACCAGGATTCCCTCCCTTCCTCTCATTTCCTTTTCCTCAGTCTCTGTCCTCTCTCTCTCCTTTTTTCCATGATTGTCTTCTCTTTTTCTCTCTCCTATTTATTTTCTCTTTCCTTTCCGCCTTCTCAATTCTGCCATCTGTCTTTTTCAGTTTAGTAATTTCTCTCATGAGGATTGGAAGAAAGAGAGAAACATACAATTCTCATATGTATTGTTTAATTTCGTGTTTTAGGGTTTCGATTTAATCACAATTGGATTTGTTGAAGATTTTAAAGCTACTGCAATGAGGGTTGGGATTGGCAATGGATTTGTGGATTTAAATTTGTTGAAGATTTTGAAGCTACTACAATGAGGGCTAGAGTTTCTTGATAGTACCCTCTTTTTCCATCTTGTCTCTCCTTTTTTCCAAAAAATCTACTCATCTTGGTATTTTTGTAATTAAAGATCCCATTTTGCACTTTCGCTTCAATCTTCCACAAACCCAATATTTAATAGTTCCCCATGATACATTGTGAGGTCTTATTTTATTATGCACGCGTTCATTAGTAACACTCATCTCTGGCTTTAACGTGTAAACATATTCTATTATTATATAAACTTAGCTTAACTTTTTGCGTTCGGGTTTGTTTTATTAGTTTAGATTCAGGTTCATGTACACTCCCGGTTATCCTAATCCAGCATGGCAGCCTCAAGTATAGGAGTGTTCTAAATAACAATTCTTTCTTTTTAAAATAATCCTGTAAAAGTTAAGTTAATGGTCGTCTGAAATGCTCCATTTTTATGGTTAATTTGAGTGGTGATTCTGCATCTTTTATGGTTAATTATAATGAGTTTATATGTGTGTGTAAACTAGCGGTTGTGAGTCTGTGAAGTTTAACAACTCAAGGTTGATTTTGTTTTTTCCATGGAAAAAGGGTTTATAGGAAGCAATATGAGGTCTAAGTGAAGGATGGTAGGTTTTAAAGAGTATTTGGAAGGTGTTGTGAACTCATGAGTTAGAGAAGGGGGATTATTTGCTATCGTGGGTTTCTTTAATTGGAGAAATATTTGGTGAAGATAGAGAAGAGACAAGACAAAGAGTAAGGGAAGATGGTTTAGTGGTATAGAAGGGAGTCATGAGTGGTGTGGGAAATTTGGATAGGAGGTACGAAAAAAAAATTATTTGTTTCTTCATGGTCTTTGTACCATGGACGAAGGTACTACATGATTGTTATTTGCTAGATTTAGTGTTGGTATTCGTACTCCGTATTTCCTGCTTTGTATAAACTGAATGAACTCTTGTGTGCCAGTAAAAATTGTTACCCTTGCAAAACATTTTAGTTTCAGTCTTTGCATGTTATCTCCTAATTTCTTATTGTAGGACTCTGTGGAGTACATGCGTAAGATTTGTTATTTGCATGCAATCCAACTTATATTGGGTACACTATTTCATCATCAAAATATTGTTCTATAGCTATTTCTATAATTCGCCCTTGTTTCGTGGGCTTCCAGGGACTACATTTGAGTTTGATAAAAAGATATGACAGGAATCTCTTTAAGCACACATTGAAGGGGAATATGACCATTAGCAAGGTTGGTACTTCGAGATCCTACATTCAAAATTAAAACAGTTGAGTTTCTAGTCTTCATATATTAGTAGCTGCTCAAGAAGCCATGTTGAAATTGTTTTTTTTTTCAATGTTTCTTTTCAAGTATTAATCATGTTTTTTTGAGGAATATGTATGAATGAATGAGGACAAACGCATAGAGTAGGATAAAGTACCAAAAGAATTGCAACAAGGCATCACGACATGGTCAAGGCTCTGGTTGCCCAAGAAGAAGAGCCTTCTCTCACTTTACCAAAGATCAAAGTCAAGACTTTGCATCCACAAGAAGCTAGAAAGTCATGAAGGTCATGACAGAAGAGTAATTTATGTGGCTTATATGGTTGGATATATTGTTATTTATTATCTGTGGTTAATTTTTGTAGTGCTCACAAGAAGCTAGAAAGTCATGACTTCGTTTTACAACTATTATATTCAGAATTGGGTGTCTTGCAGAGAATGATTATTTTCTATGTTTTATCAATATTTTTTCTATTTTATACTATATTTTGTTGGTAGGAATAATGAATATTACTCCAAATGCATTGTTAATATTTTAGATAGAAGTATAATATTATGCATATTGGATGCTATCTACTTTTCAATTTACTTTTGTTCTAATTATGAGCTTGCTACCTAATCAAGATCACCCTTTACATTCTTTTATAATTTATCTATATATTCCTCGAAGTTTTTTCAGGGAGATAACTCTAATGAACAAGTGTTGTAACTCTAATCCAATCGTGTGGTTGAGATTCATTCTCATCTCTCATGTAAGGAGGTATTCTAATGTGATCATGCCCCTAATGTAAGGAGGTATATATATATACATACATATATATATATATATATATACATACATACATACATACATACAGCGACGAACCCCGCCTGGCTGAACCTTTATTTCTTCTGAGAGGATGAAACTTGTTGTACATCCCATTTTAACAACCCTAATACATTGTTTTATTTCAAAGAAAGTAACTTCGCCTGGGGCAGTATAGCATCTTACAAAAATCATAGGAGATTTTGTAATATGCAAGTAACTTTTAGCTGCTTTATATAACTGAGGAATAGATGATAGCTCTTCTCCATTCATTGTATATACTGAATTAAGAAGGCCATAATCATATGCTGCTTTGATTAAATTTGCATTGCAACCAGGCAACGCTATTAACTCGTTTACCCTTTTTAAGGGGTTAGTAACATAACCTCCTTCTATCTCTCCGTGACGGTCTTTAGTTGTTACTTCTGGAACGGTATTTAATTTATTGGCAATAAATAAGAAATAATCTATATATTGACGAACTGGCGGAGTCATAGTTTGTTTGGTTCCTAAGGTTAGTTTTTCTTTGAAAGATGTGGTATCTGGTATTAGGCTGGGAAAATTTATTTCATTGATAACTGGTGTGGGATTATTGGCTTGATTGGGGTAATAAGTTTGTAAAGACATGTTTTTCTTGAAAGGAGAATTAACTTTTTTTGTAATAATTCGGCTTTTATATTTTTGGCTAGTGCCAATATCTGCTTGCTCCATATTAGGATTGCTTTTGTTCTATTAAAAATTGTCTAAGTTCTATTTGTTCTAATAGTTCTAGTAAATTCTTTAGTTCTCTTTGAATTTTCGAAAGTTTTTCTACCTTATTTTGTTCTGTCTGTATTAATTTAAGTAAAGTACACCGTGTTTCAGTATCTTTTAGTGCATAAGCTTTATATAGATTAATATTGTACATGTCTATTTGATCTTTTACTCTATTAATTTTAAATAGTAAAGCATAATTTATCAATTCAACTGTTGTTTTAACATTCTTTATTTGAGTATTCATAATATAATAAGCAAGTAAGCAGATATTTGAGCTAAGTGAATAGGTAAAGAATCTATTTCTTAATGAACTTTCTTTAAGACTCAATCCCTTTGCTCATAATAATCCTTAATCGGTTAATAACAATTCTATCAACTTTCATATAAGTACTGCTAATCCGCTTTGACAACCCTTAAGCACTTAAGCAGAATTAAATAAATTCATATTTTTCAACCTCACCACATAGGTTTTATGCATCACGCCCTCAACGCCTTCTCATTCTCAACGGCTAAACGGGCTCCTGCTACCAATTGTCTCTTGGTTTCTAAACATGATTTTACTTAATCGGGGAAAGCATAATTAAGATAGCATACATCCTATATGAAATTATAGAATCATCTTAATAGATCTCGGTATTATTATAAACTAGGGGATTGAATTTTAATTTAGTTCATAAGAAAAGGGGTTACCTTATCTTGCTTCCATAATTGTCTCAGAAATTATCTTGAGGAATAAGCTCTAAATGAATAGCTCCTAGGTCTTGTGAATAGTAAGCTCGATACCAACTTTGGGGTGAAGCGTGTTTTACTTTAAAGAGAGAGGAAAGCTTTAGTAAGAGAAAGAGGAAGAGTGGTGAAAAGCTTGATGATGCCTCTTACCAGCATCAGACGTTTCTTATTTATAGACGAACATGTTTAAGTGTTCGTACAAAATTACATACTATTTCGAATACTGTTGCTACAGTGAAAGTGCTACAGTAAAAGTACTGTTCATACTATTCACTATTCACATATTTAACATGCGCTAGCCGCCTAACTTTTGTTTTATTATAACTGTTACAATATTTATCTGTTACATGATAAAATATCTCTATTTACGGCGCTTATCTTTGTAGACGGTGTCTTATTCTTGTAGGTTGTGCTCTATCTCCGTAGTAGATGCTGCTGTATGAGAAGATTCTGCTCTGTCTTCATAGCTGTCCATATCTTCAATTATAGGTACAGTCATTTGTTTAACTCCACACATCTTACATGAGTGGTTATTATTTTGCTGCATCCAACTGCAATATCTCTTCAAGGTATCTTGAGTTAGAAAATTTCTAGGTATATACCTTGTAACTGGTTATTATAGGTACCCATGATTTGATAGTTTCGACCGTGTCATGGCTGTATGCTTTACTTTGAGATATAATTAACGTATTTAACTCTCTATGATTTATTCAGACATAATTCTTGACCATGTTAATCAAGGCTTCATAAATTGCCTTTATCTTGAAGGCTCTTTTCTCTCTGAGGAGATCTGGTATCTCATTTCGATTTAACTCTGGTCGAACCTTTATTTCTTCTGGGAGGATGAAACTTGCTGTACATCCCATTTTAACAACCCTAATACATTATTTTATTTCAGAGAAAGTAACTTCGCCTGGGCGAAGATAGCATCTTACAAAAATCATAGGAGATTTTTGTAATATGCAAGTAACTTTTAGCCGCTTTATATAATCGAGGAATAGATGATAGCTCTTCTCCATTCATTGTATATACTGAATTATAAAGGCCATAATCATAAGCTGCTTTGATTAAATTTGCATTGCAACCAGGCAACGCTATTAACTCGTTTACCCTTTTTAAGGGGTTAGTAACATAACCTCCTTCTATCTCTCCGTGACGGTCTTTAGTTGTTACTTCTGGAACGGTATTTAATTTATTGGCAATAAATAAGATATAATCTATATATTGACGAACCGGCGGAGTCATAGTTTGTTTGGTTCCTAAGGTTAGTTTTTCTTGGAAAGATGTGGTATCCGGTATTAGGGTCGGGAAAATTATTTCATTGATAACTCGGTGTGGGATTATTGGCTTGATTGGGGTAATAAGTTTGTAAAGACATGTTTTTCTTGAAAGGAGAATGAACTTTTTTTGTAATAATTCGGCTTTTATATTTTTGGCTAGTGCCAATATCTCGCTTGCTCCATATTAGGATTGCTTTGGAAGTGGCTTCTCTTTTCATAGAAGCGAGTTCTTCCATTAACTTTTTGAGTTGTATCTTGAGCTCCCGATTTTCTAGAATCGGTTGTTGAGCTATTTCTTGAGAGATAATCTCGCAAGGCAATTTTCATCGCTTTTAATAGTTCAACGTAAAATTCATATTGATTGATGTCGCCTATTATTCTATTTATTTCCTTCCTTGTAATGGAATATTGTAATTTTTGGGTTAACCAACTCCTAACAGTTCTATTATCTGTTCTAATTATGAATTTGCTATAAACAATATAACATTCAAACTTTTTGATTCCGTATTTTACTGCTTTTAATTCTTTTTTATTTATATCCCAATTAATTTCATTTGCCTTAAAGGTTCCCGAGTGATATCTACAAACATATTCTTTTTATCATTTTTATATCTCGTATTTTAATATTCGCTCCATAACCATTATTGATTTCGCTAGCATCTGTTTCTACTATCCATGTAAATTATTTGTCTTCATCGGGAAAACTTAGTTTTGGTAACTTTTTGACTAATTCTTTAATTTTCTCTAAAATCTTCGTGTCGGTATCCGTCCATCTAAAGTCGTAGTCTTTCCTTAGTTTTTTAGTTAATGGTTCCGTATATTGTGATAATTTAGGTGTAAATTCTCTAACCTGATTTACAATTCCTAAGAATTTTTGTAATTCTTTTTAAGTATTAATTTCCATTTGGAACTCTATGATTTTTTGGGCTATATGGTCTTGCATTTTTATTCCAGCTTTATCTATTTCGAATCCTAAGAATTCAATTTGTGTTTTAAACAATTCCATTTTCTTTTTACTTAAAACTATACCACTAGTTTTGATAATTTCAGAACCTGTTCTAATAACTTATAGTGTTCTTCTTGGGTTTTTTGAATATATTAGTATATCATCTATATAGACTACACATGATAATTGGTTTAAATATTTATCCATAAATGCTTGGAATCTTCCCCGGGGCATTTTTATATCCAAAAGGTAAAACATTCCATTCGTAGAATCCATTAGGGACTTTGAATGCTGTTAATTGTTTAGATTCTTCAATTAGTTTTAATTGGTGAAAACCACTTTTACAATCAAATTTTGAAAAATAATTATATCCTTGTATTTGTCTCATTTTAAGTATTTTATTTGGAATGGGGTAATTGTATGTTATTATTTTTTCGTTTAAGATTCTATAGTCGATAACCATTCTTGTTTTTCCTCTCTTTTGCTCAGAATGATTATTAACTATAAAAGCACTACTACTATGTTTTGAATTACTTGGTCTAATTAGTTTTCCAGCTACTAGTTCTGTTATATGCATTTTAAATTCTTTTTCATCTCTTTGAGTATTATTAAAAGGTTTTTGTGATATGATACTATTTTGGTCATTTAATGTTATTTGTATTTCAGTTTTATGCTTATGCCAATTTTCTAAAGGATTTTCGCTGCATAATTCTTCTAACTTAGTTTTTAAAGGAGTAAGTTTATCTATATGTAATATTCCTATTTCTATTATGTCTAAATTGTTGATTCCCTTTTTGGTTTTCATTTTTTGGACTAGTTTTGCTTCTTTTCCTATTTTACAATTTTCCCATTCTATTGGTAATCTTTCTTTGTTAGTAACTACCTTGGCTTTTAGCTTATGTTGACAAGGGGTAGACAAAGTAAGAAATTATTTATCTATACTAAAGGGTTTATATTGGTTTAAGAAATTAGTTCCTAATATAATATCTTTTCCTATTAATTCAAAGCAATATACCTTAGGTATGACTAGTATTTTATCCCAAATTTGTATTTTTATATTTGTTTGATAAAGAGTAATTTTACTACTATTATTATTAAATCCGTTTATTTTAAAGGGAGTATTTAATCTTTTCCATTCTGGTAAACAATTTTCTTTCATAATTGTTGTTTGAGCTCCTGTGTCTACCATTGGTGTATAATATCTACTTTTATATCCATCAAAGGTTATTTTTATTAAAATATAAATTAAATTACTCATTTTTATTAAGAATAGCTAATTTATTTTTCATCTTGCGTAACTTTTGTTCTAATACCTCTATATCTCTTGTTTTCTTTTGTTCTTCATTAGATAAAAAGTTCGTATACTATCTCTATGGCATTCTGCAAATATTATGTATTGCATTCTTTGACTTATATATGCCTTTTCTTCTTCTGCTATTTCTATCTGTTTTTGTAATTTTATTAATTCTATTAAACTAGGTATAGTATTACTCATTGATTAATCTAGTTTTAGATTGGGTTTGATTATAAGTGAATTCGAAGTAGTCTTGGTCTATTTTCCATGGTTTAACCTTTTCTAAGAAGTCTTTTCCTAATATTATTTTATTATTTAAGGTTATAATATATTCAATATTTATATCATGTAGTGCAATTTTTGTTGTTAGGGTTATTAATCTATTAAACTTTTCATTAATGTTAAGTGATAGTTTTTCTAAAGGAATATAATTATTTTCAGTGTTGATCTCTAATTGTGCTGTTAGGTTTTTTGTTCCTATTTGTATAATTATATAGTATTCGTGTGATTTTATTTGAATAGATAAGTTGGCAGCTAAATCTCGTTTAGATCTAGAGATACTTAATCGTTTTTTCACTATTTCTAAGTCTTCATAGTTTGGTTTAGAATATAATTTTAATCCTTTTTCTATAGGTAATATAAGACCTGTAAAAGGGGTATCTATAGTAATTGGTCTTAATTTATTTTTAGTATAAAACTGATGTTGATCGGTTAATATATAAGCATTCTTACATTGTACTGTCATAACTTTTGATCCATTAGTCATGTTTATTCCATCTAGTTTCCAATATAAGACTAATGCTTTTTCTATATTTTGGTCAGTTAAACTTATAGAATAATTGGGCTTAATTATGAATCTAACCTTTTGATAAATAAGATTTCCTTTAAGTTGTGCTATGATAGCTTGTTCTATTGGTTCTTTGATCCTATCATCAGCTAATTCTAATGCTAAGGGAGTATCTATTCCTTCTTTAAAACAAGCTTTTATTATTATTTTTATGGTCAAGCTAATTCTACAAATCTAAATGTGATTGGTTTATTTTTTAATATGTTGTTAATTTTGGTTATTTCTTCATTTAGCACCTCTTGTGTTATTAATGGGACTCTAGTGTTACCTTGTACTTGTGTTATATCTATAACATGTTCTCTATCGACTATAACTAAATATTCTTCCTTTTTCTTTTTAAAATACTTAGTTAAATTTGTCAATTCAAATTTTTTCTTTTCAATTATTTTGTTAGGAGATAATGTAAATCCTTCATGCTTCAACGCATTATACTTTTGTATATCAAAAATAGCTCTTTGATTTTTATGTTGTACAAGAATATCTTCATCGTAATCAACTTCTTGTAACTCTTTATCCATTACTATCGGTTTACGTATTATCTTCTTCTTCACTACTTCTTATTTCATTATTATCTCGTTTCGTATTCTAAAACATATATTTCTTCATCTCGGTGGTATATTATTTTTACCTATTTCATATTCACGTATATGTAGTTCAATAAAATAAACATTTTTTATGTTTTTATTAGTATTTTTATTCGTTTTTGTCTTACATTCTTTTGCTATGTGACCTATCCGTCCACAATTATAACATCTACATCTTTTTGGATTTTTTGCATATTTATAGATTTTTCTTTTTATAAAGTAATTTTTATTTGATTGCTTCTTATTTTTATATTTTCCATATGGTTTGAATCTTTTATATTGTCTTCGCATTGCTTTGGGTCTTTTAGTTCTATATCTTTTATTTAATTTGTGACAACCAAATTTAGGTATTTCATATTTTTCACAACAATCACTTATTTTAGCTTGTTTTCTAAATGCCTTTTGGTTATTGATTTCAATACAATAATTTTTATACCATGTTTGTAAAAATGATATTTGTTCACCTAAAGTTCCCTGTTTTAGGTTCTGTATAATATGCTTCTTGTACCATAGTGTTTATAGGTATTGGTAATTTTTCAAAATATAATTTTCGAAATATAGCTAGTTGTTCAGGTGTTTCAGTTCCTAATTCATAATAATTCATTTGGAATGCACAATTATATTTGTTTAAATCTTCCGGACACATGGAACATATTTGCATATTATATAGTTGGGACTTACAAGATTCTTTCTTAGCTTCGCATATTTTAAATCTGCATTTGGATTGCCAAACTCTCTTCGAATTATTCTTTCGTATTTTTTCAACATTTGTGTTGAATCATTCATCTCAGTTCCTTCTATCTTAGTACTTCGCAGCCCGTTAATTCTTTTATTCCTATATTAGTTAAATAGCTTTTTGCTATTCCTGTTATTGTGGCTTCAATATAATTAGCCACCGCATTAACCGGTATTTTAGCTTCTATTAATTTTGCATTTATTCTAGCTATCCAATTTTGTATTTCTAATTCAAGCATTTGTAGCACAATCTAGATTTAAAGTTTCACCTGTTTGGTTATCTCTCGGTATGTAATCGTTTTCTATTTTTCTTCGATATTTCCATATATAGTCATTATTTCTGTGATTATACCCATATTTTTTCTTTTTAAAAGTAGGTTTATAATTTCTATTAGTTTCCATATAATCATAATCGTCATCCGTGTAGGCCTTAGTAAGTACGTTAATTTCTTCATCCTTTTCCGAATTAAAGTCTGATTCTAAATGATTTGAATATCTAAATTCTTGATCGGATTGTTCGAATAAAATTCCTCACTATTTTCTTCTAGAGTATTTACCTCTATATTATTTACCTCTAGTCGTTCTATTTTAGTAGTTAATTCTTCTATGGTAGTATTATTTATTATTTCGTTTTCTAGATTCGTGGATTTCTGATATTTCAGTGTTTTCTTTGATATTGCATATAAGCTGTTCTTCTATTTTATCAAACCTATTGTTATATTCTATTGTAAGACTTTGTATCTCTTCATTAAATTTATTTTCTACTCTCGTAGACTTTATCTAATATTTGTTTGGTATTAATATGTATTATTTTGATAGATTCTTCTATTTTTCTCATTCTTTCATCATATTTTCTTTCTAACTTTTCTAATTTTTTATAGATGTCATTAATTGTTTTATTGTCTTGATAGCTACTTTCTATATTTGTTATTTGTACTAAATTATTTTTTAGTGCTAGTCTTCTTTTCCCCGTCAAATTCGTTTTCTAGTATCATTTGTTTTCTATCATTTATTAAATAAAATCTTCCTTCACTTATTTCGCAAATTGTCTATTTTGATTGGTCTTGTGTATTTTAAATGGACCATCAGTGTATCTAATAATTTCTTCTTCAATGATTTTTTTGTTTTTATTCATTATTCTAATTGTTCAATTATTTTTTCATATTCAATTTCTATTCTTTTTCTTAAAAGTAAATCGGAAATAACCGAGAATATTCTTTAGTTATCTTCTTTTCTAAGATTGCATAACCTTTTTCTTCTAGTTCTATTGGTATTTTAGTATTACTTGATTCCGATTTATTTAGATCATTCTTACTTTCTTTTAGTAATTGTATAATTAATAAAATATTTGTATTAATAATTTTTAGATTAGTTCCAAAATGTTCTTCTCTTTTCTAGTTCACTCATATGTATAGGGTTGGTCTTTTATCTAATGTATAATTAATATAATCTTCCGTTAATTTGTTAGCTATATCTTCTTGTTCTTTTATTTGTATATTTAGCAAGTCTATTTGGTCGTCAAAAGGTTTTAACTCTTTTTCAATTTTTTCATGATTACGATTATCATTTAATTTTGCTCGTTCTAATATTTGTATTTTATTAATGATAGCTATTTGTTTTTGATTTTTTAATTCTAATTTTTTTATATCGCCTTGTATAGTTGATATAAAATAGTTCCGATTAACTCGTCTTCAAGCCTCTTTTATTGGTGATTTAGTACTCATATGTATAAGGAATTTTGTAAATCTCTAAGTTCTTGTTTTGCTATTAGGTATTTATTTTTCTTGTTTTGTAGATCAGTTAAATATTTGCTTAAAGCATTTTTTAGTTCATTGTCCTTTCTTCTGTTGGCTTCATATAAATAATCTTCAAATTCATCTATTTTTTCTTGTTGGATCCTCGATTCGATAAGCTAACATTGAATCTCTTATTTCGATATGTTCTTTAAAGTTTCTTATTTGTGATTTAGTAGTCATAACGAATTTATTAATTGTTTAAGTTCTATTAATATTTGTTCTATTAAAAATTGTCTAAGTTCTATTTGTTCTAATAGTTCTAGTAAATTCTTTAGTTCTCTTTGAATTTTCGAAAGTTTTTCTACCTTATTTTGTTCTGTCTGTATTAATTTAAGTAAAGTACACCGTGTTTCAGTATCTTTTAGTGCATAAGCTTTATATAGATTAATATTGTACATGTCTATTTGATCTTTTACTCTATTAATAATAAAAGCTTGTTTTAAAGAAGGAATAGATACTTCCTTAGAATTAGAATTAGCTGATGATAGGATCAAAGAACCAATAGAACAAGCTATCATAGCACAACTTAAAGGAAATCTTATTTATCAAAAGGTTAGATTCATAATTAAGCCCAATTATTCTATAAGTTTAACTAACCAAAATATAGAAAAAGCATTAGTCTTATATTGGAAACTAGATGGAATAAACATGACTAATGGATCAAAAGTTATGACTGTACAATGTAAGAATGCTTATATATTAACCGATCAACATCAGGTTTATACTAAAAATGAATTAAGACCAATTACTATAGATACCCCTTTTACAGGTCTTATATTACCTATAGAAAAAGGATTAAAATTATATTCTAAACCAAACTATGAAGACTTAGAAATAGTGAAAAAACGATTAAGTATCTCTAGATCTAAACGAGATTTAGCTGACAACTTATCTATTCAAATAAAATCATACGAATACTATATAATTATACAAATAGGAACAAAAAACCTAACAGCACAATTAGAGATCAACACTGAAAATAATTATATTCCTTTAGAAAAACAATCACTTAACATTAATGAAAATTTTAATAGATTAATAACCCTAACAACAAAAATTGCACTACAAGATATAAATATTGAATATATTATAACCTTAAACAATAAAATAATATTAGGAAAAGACTTCTTAGAAAAGGTTAAACCATGGAAAATAGACCAAGACTACTTCGAATTCACTTATAATCAAACCCAATCTAAAACTAGAATAATCAATGAGTAATACTATACCTAGTTTAATAGAATTAATAAAATTACAAAAACATATAGAAATAGCAGAAGAAGAAAAGGCATATATAAGTCAAAGACTGCAATACATAATATTTGCAGAATGCCATAGAGATAGTATACGAACTTTATCTAATGAAGAACAAAAGAAAACAAGAGATATAGAGGTATTAGAACAAAAGTTACGCAAGATGAAAAATAAATTAGCTATCCTTAATAAAAATGAGTAATTTAATTTATATTTTAATAAAAATAACCTTTGATGGATATAAAAGTAGATATTATACACCAATGGTAGACACAGGAGCTCAAACAACAATTATGAAAGAAAATTGTTTACCAGAATGGAAAAGATTAAATACTCCCTTTAAAATAAACGGATTTAATAATAATAGTAGTAAAATTACTCTTTATCAAACAAATATAAAAATACAAATTTGGGATAAAATACTAGTCATACCTAAGGTATATTGCTTTGAATTAATAGGAAAAGATATTATATTAGGAACTAATTTCTTAAACCAATATAAACCCTTTAGTATAGATAAAGAATTTCTAACTTTGTCTACCCATTGTCAACATAAGCTAAAAGCCAAGGTAGTTACTAACAAAGAAAGATTACCAATAGAATGGGAAAATTGTAAAATATGAAAAGAAGCAAAACTAGTCCAAAAAATAAAAACCAAAAAGGGAATCAACAATTTAGACATAATAGAAATAGGAATATTACATATAGATAAACTTACTCCTTTAAAAACTAAGTTAGAAGAATTATGCAGCGAAAATCCTTTAGAAAATTGGCATAAGCGTAAAACTGAAATACAAATAACATTAAAAGACCAAAATAGTATCATATCACAAAAACCTTTTAATAATACTCAAAGAGATGAAAAAAAATTTAAAATGCATATAACAGAACTAGTAGCTGGAAAACTAATTAGACCAAGTAATTCAAAACACAGTAGTAGTGCTTTTATAGTTAATAATCATTCTGAGCAAAAGAGAGGAAAAACAAGAATGGTTATCGACTATAGAATCTTAAACGAAAAAACAATAACATACAATTACCCCATTCCAAATAAAATACTTAAAATGAGACAAATACAAGGATATAATTATTTTTCAAAATTTGATTGTAAAAGTGGTTTTCACCAATTAAAACTAACTGAAGAATCTAAACAATTAACAGCATTCAAAGTCCCTAATGGATTCTACGAATGGAATGTTTTACCTTTTGGATATAAAAATGCCCCAGGAAGATTCCAAGCATTTATGGATAAATATTTAAACCAATTATCAAACTGTGTAGTCTATATAGATGATATACTAATATATTCAAAAACCCAGGAAGAACACTATAAGTTATTAGAACAGTTTACAGAAATTATCAAAACTAGTGGTATAGTTTTAAGTAAAAAGAAAATGGAATTGTTTAAAACACAAATTGAATTCTTAGGATTCGAAATAGATAAAGCTGGAATAAAAATGCAAGACCATATAGCCCAAAAAATCAAAGAGTTCCAAATGGAAATTAATACTAAAAAAGAATTACAAAAATTCAAAGGAATTGTAAATCAGGTTAGAGAATTTATACCTAAATTATCACAATATACGGAACCATTAACTAAAAAACTAAGGAAAGACTACGACTTTAAATGGACGGATACCGACACGAAGATTTTAGAGAAAATTAAAGAATTAGTCAAAAAGTTACCAAAACTAAGTTTTCCTGATGAAGACAAAGAATTTACATGGATAGTAGAAACAGATGCTAGCGAAATCAATAATGGTTATGGAGCAGTATTAAAATACAGATATAAAAATGATAAAAAAGAATATGTTTGTAGATATCACTCAGGAACCTTTAAGGCAAATGAAATTAATTGGGATATAAATAAAAAAGAATTAAAAGCAGTAAAATACGGAATCAAAAAGTTTGAATGTTATATTGTTTATAGCAAATTCATAATTAGAACAGATAATAGAACTGTTAGGAGTTGGTTAACCCAAAAATTACAAGATTCCATTACAAGGAAGGAAATAAATAGAATAATAGCTTACATCAATCAATATGAATTTTCTGTTGAACTATTAAAAACTGATGAAAATTGCCTTGCAGATTATCTCTCAAGAAATAGCTCAACAACATGATTCTAGAAAATCAGGAGCTCAAGATACAACTCAAAAAGTTAATGGAAGAACTCGCTTCTATGAAAAGGGAAGCCACTTCCAGCAATCCTAATATGGAGCAAGCAGATATTGGCACTAGCCAAAAATATAAAAGCCGATTTATTACAAAAAAAGTTAATTCTCCTTTCAAGAAAAACATGTCTTTACAAACTTATTACCCCAATCAAGCCAATAATCCCACACCAGTTATCAATGAAATAAATTTTCCCAGCCTAATACCAGATACCACATCTTTCAAAGAAAAACTAACCTTAGGAACCAAACAAACTATGAGTCCGCCAGTTCGTTAATATATAGATTATTTCTTATTTATTGCCAATAAATTAAATACCGTTCCAAAAGTAACAACTAAAGACCGTCACGGAGAGATAGAAGGAGGTTATGTTACTAACCCCATAAAAATGGTAAACGAGTTAATAGCGTTGCCAGTTGCAATGCAAATTTAATCAAAGCAAGATATGATTATGGCCTTCTTAATTCAAGATATACAATGAATGGAGAAGAGCTATCATCTATTCCTCGCTTATATAAAGCAATAAAAGTTACTTGCATATTACAAAATCTCCTATGATTTTTGTAAGATGCTATCTTGCCCAAGAGGTTACTTTCTACGAAATAAAACAATGTATTAGGGTTGTTAAAATGGGATGTACAAGAAGTTTCATCTTCCCGAAGAAATAAAGGTTCAGCCAGAGTTAAATCGAAATGAGATACCAGATCTCCTCAGAGAGAAAAGAGCCGTCAAGATAAAGGCAATTTATGAAGCCTTGATTAACATGGTCAAGACTTATGTCTGGATAAATCATAGAGAGTTAAATACGTTAATTTTATCTCAAAGTAAAGCATACGGCCATGACACGGTCGAAACTATCAAATCATGGGTATGGAGCCTGCTTCATCCAGATCAAGAACCAGTTACAATGTATATACCTAGAAATTTTCTAACTCAAGATACCTTGAAGAGATATTGCGATTGGATGCAAGAAAATAATAACCACTCATGTAATATGTGTGGAGTTAAACAAATGATTGTACCTATAATTGAAGATATGGACCTATGAAGACAGAGCATAATCTTCTAATACAGCAGCATCTACTACGGAGATAGAGCACAGCCTACAAGAATAAGACACATGTCTACAAAGATAAGCGCTGTAAATAGAGATATTTTATCATGTAACAGATAAATATTGTAACAGTTATAATAAAACAAAAGTTAGGCGGCTAGCGCATGTTAAATATGTGAATAGTGAATAGTATGAACAATACTTTTACTGTAGCACTTTCACTGTAGCAACAGTATTCGAAATAGTATGTAATTTTGTACGAACACTTAAACATGTTCGTCTATAAATAAGAAACGTCTGATGCTGGTAAGAGGCATCATCAAGCTTTTCACCACTCTTCCTCTTTCTCTCACTAAAGCTTTCCTCTCTCTTTAAAGTAAAACACGCTTCACCCCAAAGTTGGTATTAGAGCTTACTATTCACAAGACCGGAGCTATTCATTTAGAGCTTATTCCTCAAGATAATTTACAGACAATTATGGAAGCAGATAAGGTAACCCCTTTTCTTATGAACTAAATTAAAATTCAATCCCCTAGTTTATAATAATACTGAGATATGTTAAGATGATTCTATAATTTCATATAGGATGTATGCTATCTTAATTATGCTTTCCCCGATTAAGTAAAATCATGTTTAGAAACCAAGAGACAATTAGTAGCAGGAGCCCGTTTAGCCGTTGAGAATGAGAAGGCGTTGAGGGCATGATGCATAAAACCTATGTGGTGAGGTTGAAAAACATGAATTTATTTAATTCCGCTTAAGTGCTTAAGGGTTGTCAAAGCGGATTAGCGAAGACTTATATGAAAGTTGATAGAATTGTTATTAACCGATTAAAGATTATTATGAGCAAAGGGATTGAGTCTTAAAGAAAGTTCATTAAGAAATAGATTCTTTACCTATTCACTTAGCTCAAATATCTGCTTACTTGCTTATTATATTATGAATACTCAAATAAAGAATGTTAAAACAACAGTTGAATTGATAAATTATGCTTTACTATTTAAAATTAATAGAGTAAAAGATCAAATAGACATGTACAATATTAATCTATATAAAGCTTATGCACTAAAAGATACTTGAAACACGGTGTACTTTACTTAAATTAATACGAATTAACAAAATAAGGTAGAAAAACTTTCGAAAATTCAAAGAGAACTAAAGAATTTACTACAACTATTAGAACAAATAGAACTTAGACAAATATTAATAGAACAAATATTAATAGAACTTTTAGCTGCTTTATATAACTGAGGAATAGATGATAGCTCTTCTCCATTCATTGTATATACAGAATTAAGAAGGCCATAATCATATGCTGCTTTGATTAAATTTACATTGCAACCAGGCAACGCTATTAACTCGTTTACCCTTTTTAAGGGGTTAGTAACATAACCTCCTTCTATCTCTCCGTGACGGTCTTTAGTTGTTACTTAAGAACGGTATTTAATTTATTGGCAATAAATAAGAAATAATCTATATATTGACGAACTGGCGGAGTCATAGTTTGTTTGGTTCCTAAGGTTAGTTTTTCTTTGAAAGATGTGGTATCTGGTATTAGGCTGGGAAAATTTATTTCATTGATAACTGGTGTGGGATTATTGGCTTGATTGGGGTAATAAGTTTGTAAAGACATGTTTTTCTTGAAAGGAGAATTAACTTTTTTTGTAATAATTCGGCTTTTATATTTTTGGCTAGTGCTAATATCTGCTTGCTCCATATTAGGATTGCTGGAAGTGGCTTCCCTTTTCATAGAAGCGAGTTCTTCCATTAACTTTTTGAGTTGTATCTTGAGCTCCGGATTTTCTAGAATCAGTTGTTGAGCTATTTCTTGAGAGATAATCTGCAAGGCAATTTTCATCAGTTTTTAATAGTTCAACAGAAAATTCATATTGATTGATGTCAGCTATTATTCTATTTATTTCCTTCCTTGTAATGGAATCTTGTTATTTTTGGGTTAACCAACTCCTAACAATTCTATTATCTGTTCTAATTATGAATTTGCTATAAACAATATAACATTCAAACTTTTTGATTCCGTATTTTACTGCTTTTAATTCTTTTTTATTTATATCCCAATTAATTTCATTTGCCTTAAAGGTTCCTGAGTAATATCTACAAACAAATTCTTTTTTATCATTTTTATATCTGTATTTTAATACTGCTCCATAACCATTATTGATTTCGCTAGCATATGTATCTACTATCCATGTAAATTCTTTGTCTTCATCAGGAAAACTTAGTTTTGGTAACTTTTTGACTAATTCTTTATTTTTCTCTAAAATCTTCGTGTTGGTATCCGTCCATCTAAAGTCGTAGTCTTTCCTTAGTTTTTTAGTTAATGGTTCCGTATATTGTGATAATTTAGGTATAAATTCTCTAACCTGATTTACAATTCCTAAGAATTTTTGTAATTCTTTTTTAGTATTAATTTCCATTTGGAACTCTATGATTTTTTGGCCTATATGGTCTTGCATTTTTTTTCCAACTTTATCTATTTCGAATCCTAAGAATTCAATTTGTGTTTTAAACAATTCCATTTTCTTTTTACTTAAAACTATACCACTAGTTTTGATAATTTCTGTAAACTGTTCTAATAACTTATAGTGTTCTTCCTGGGATTTTGAATATATTAGTATATCATCTATATGGACTACACAGTTTGATAATTGGTTTAAATATTTATCCATAAATGCTTGGAATCTTCCTGGGGCATTTTTATATCCAAAAGGTAAAACATTCCATTCGTAGAATCCATTAGGGACTTTGAATGCTGTTAATTGTTTAGATTCTTCAGTTAGTTTTAATTGGTGAAAACCACTTTTACAATCAAATTTTGAAAAATAATTATATCCTTGTATTTGTCTCATTTTAAGTATTTTATTTGAAATGGGGTAATTGTATGTTATTGTTTTTTCGTTTAAGATTCTATAGTCGATAACCATTCTTGTTTTTCCTCTCTTTTGCTCAGAATGATTATTAACTATAAAAGCACTACTACTGTGTTTTGAATTACTTGGTCTAATTAGTTTTCCAGCTACTAGTTCTGTTATATGCATTTTAAATTCTTTTTCATCTCATTGAGTATTATTAAAAGGTTTTTGTGATATGATACTATTTTGGTCTTTTAATGTTATTTGTATTTCAGTTTTATGCTTATGCCAATTTTCTAAAGGATTTTCGCTGCATAATTCTTCTAACTTAGTTTTTAAAGGAGTAAGTTTATCTATATGTAATATTCCTATTTCTATTATGTCTAAATTGTTGATTCCCTTTTTGGTTTTCATTTTTTGGACTAGTTTTGCTTTTTTTCCTATTTTACAATTTTCCCATTCTATTGGTAATCTTTCTTTGTTAGTAACTACCTTGGCTTTTAGCTTATGTTGACAAGGGGTAGACAAAGTAAGAAATTCTTTATCTATACTAAAGGGTTTATATTGGTTTAAGAAATTAGTTCCTAATATAATATCTTTCCCTATTAATTCAAAGCAATATACCTTAGGTATGACTAGTATTTTATCCCAAATTTGTATTTTTATATTTGTTTGATAAAGAGTAATTTTACTACTATTATTATTAAATCCGTTTATTTTAAAGGGAGTATTTTATCTTTTCCATTCTGGTAAACAATTTTCTTTCATAATTATTGTTTGAGCTCCTGTGTCTACCATTGGTGTATAATATCTACTTTTATATCCATCAAAGGTTATTTTTATTAAAATATAAATTAAATTACTCATTTTTATTAAGGATAGCTAATTTATTTTTCATCTTGCGTAACTTTTGTTCTAATACCTCTATATCTCTTGTTTTCTTTTGTTCTTCATTAGATAAAGTTCGTATACTATCTCTATGGCATTCTGCAAATATTATGTATTGCAGTCTTTGACTTATATATGCCTTTTCTTCTTCTGCTATTTCTATCTGTTTTTGTAATTTTATTAATTCTATTAAACTATACATATATTCATATATTCATATATACATATATACATATATACATATATACATATATACATATACATATATACATATATACATATATATATATACATATCAAAGACCCTTGGATCCAATAGTATCGCTTCTGTATGGGGACTGCCCAAGTTCCATACCGTTTCAACTGGACCGCCCAAGTTCCATACCGTTTCAACTGGACCGCCATTGACCGACATGGTCAAACCATCCTGGAGTTCCTTGATGACTAGGGTTAAGATGTGCGCGATGTCGGTATTCCTATTATACCGGTCCTTGGCAGGCACCTTATCGGTGTTAAGCACCTTGGCCATTATTAATGAGCCTGGCCCTGATCCAGTACTTGCTCAGCAAGGGCTATGGGCCTAAAGATAAATATCAAAAGAGGATGGAATTGTATTCAACCAATAGGAGTAGTGTCCTACCTAGCTTGGGACACTGTCTGCTTCTATAAATACCCCATGATCTGAGTCATAAGGTATGTTCACAAACACTAATACACTCTACTTGAGATATACCAACTTTTATCCTTACTGACTTAGGCATCGGAGGGGCGTTCCTCGGATCAACCCCGGAGGATAGTTTACGTGTTCTATATTGCAGGACTTCAAACTGGCATATGTGATTAAGGGATACCGGTTCACCCCAACAACATTTATTCCATACCGGAACAATTGGTGCTAGAAGGAGGGGTGAACTATATCTTAGTCTTAAGCCACTATCCTGCCAGCCAACCTGCCCCATGGATCCTAAGCAGTTGTCAGCAGCCGGCAAGCAACCTTTCGGAATGCCGAAAACTGATGAGAACAACAATGCTACTGAAGGAGGCCCCCCGGCTACAAAACCCCGTAACCGGTAGTTGAATCCTCCAAACCATCAGCTGATAAGGGCGAGAGGGCTACTGAAACCCCTCAGCCCAACTTCTGAGTGCTGCTGAAGTCTTCCAAGCTAGGGCGAGTCAGACTTCACCGGCCGGTCGTGCTACCAAGCCTCCCCTGAATAGGCCACACATCCTTGTTAGGAAGATTCGATCTCTTCTTACTAGCCGACAGGGTGAACAAAGCCAGCATGATCAGGATCAGGGGGAATACTCGAAGACCGCCACGGAGCTAGTTGGAGGCGAAGAAGAAGGGGATCATCATGATACTGAGATCCAAAAATCATCCCAGCCTAGAAGGGAGAGTCAGTTTGTCCGGCATCGAGCATCGGTATCACTTCCATCCTCTCCATTCTCCACTACCATACTCCAAGAGCCCATGAAGAATATTAAAATGCCGACATGTAAGTATGACGGCAAAATCGATCCTGAGGATCAGAAATCTGCTTATGAGGGACACATATTGTTATACACTAACACGGACTCTGTCTGGTGTAAAGTGTTCCCTTCAACTTTGTCTGGTTTAGCGCAAACTTTGTTTAAGAGCTTTCAGCCGGCAACAATCTATGATTTCCGGCAACTCTCGGCTATGTTTGTCACACACTTCGTCAGCAACAAGCGAAGGGAGGAAACAACTGGAGAACTGATGTCCATCAAACGGGGGGAAAAAGAAAGCATGAGGGATTTTATTAGCCATTTTAACTCTGAAGCCGTTACTATCCCAAGCTTGCAGCAAGAGGTTGATGTCCTAGCATTGATGACGGGTTTGAAGGAAGGCACTACCTTTAGAAGCTACTTGGGCCATAAGAAGTTGACCAGCCTGACTGAAGTTTTCGGTAAAGCCAATGAGTTTATCCGAGGAGAAGAATTTGGCTAGGCGGCAATGTCTAAACAGTATGAGGGAGATGGTAAGGAAAAGAGAAGGAGAAGGACAAAGATAAATGCAACTCCGGTAGAAGAGAGGAAAGCAACTCGGAAAAAGCCCTCATGAAAAGAAGGGACAATGAAAGTTTTTTCTATAAAGGCCGTGATAAATCGAAGTGGTGTGATTTCCATAGAGATTACGGCCATGTCACATATGTCTATAAGGATCTGAAGGATGGGATTGAAGACTTGATACGGAGAGGCTATTTCAAGCAGTATCAAGCTTAAACAGACCAGGAAAGGTCACCTAGAGAAGAAGACGGTAAGACAAGGTCGACAAAGGTGAGAATAACCAAGATACATCACTAGTACAAAAAAATCAAATGCTCCGATTAAAAACCGTACAAATGCTCCGTATTTGACCCGTAGCAGACGCCATACGAGCATTTGAGCATATATCAAATGCTCCGGTTCTCTAAAAACCGGAGCATTTAATAATTTTATATGTCAAATGGTCAAATGCTCTCTTAAAAACCGGAGCATTTAACTAATTTTATATGCTTTCCAAACAAGGGAAATGCATTTGCTAATTGTTTTAAAAAAAAATCGAGCAATTGTGAACTAAATGCTCCGGTTTTTTCCAAACAACCGAAGCATTTGCTAAGAAGCATACATCAACAAGCAGCTTGGCATTTCCCAAATGCTTCACTGCATCCTATTGTGACCAAGAAGCATATTGATATAATTCAATTCAAGCATTTGGGAAATTGATATAACATAAGCATGGACACATTAGTAAAATATTAGGTAAATTTCATTCAGACTAAAAATTTAACAAAAGCTGCAACTCTATAGTTGTCAGAAATCAATGAAGGTTTAACAAGCATTTCTAATAACCCTAATCCATATAAAAGCTTACATAGTCCAATCAAATCAAAAAGTATCAGGGTTCCATACAAATGAACTACCATTACATTAAACTAGAAATGCAATGAACAATAACACTGTTCAATTTGGTGTCTAAACGAGCAGCCAAATAAGTAGGATATCCACTGTCAGCAAGCATCTCCACCTATCCAGAGTGCATTTAGAACGGAATTTACAAACTACCTTCAGGTTTTAACAAATATATCAATATGAACAGATATATCAATATGGGACAGGGCAAAGAACTAAAGTACAGAATTGCAGCAATCTCACAAACAACTCACAATTAAGTTAATTTTAAATTACTAATCGATTGAATAATTATAATTACAACTTTAGAACATAGGACATACACATAGACCTTTAAACTGAAAATCTACAAAGCCCAAAACAGTTGAAAAGACCAACATAACAGAACATAAGTTATGCCAATGTACCCATCAATCAAGAGTCACTTAATATACAATATCCTCTATTGGATCGGAGATTATAAAAGAATAAAATTTCTAGTAAAAAAGTTATATAATAGACTATGCGGCTATAAGTTCTACAATATTATAAGTTCATAGAGCACTTAGTCAAACTCAGCAGAGTGGAGCAAGCGAGCTACATATTCTGATGTGTAACAAGATCTTTCACTGTTCTTGGCATGTCTATAACGAGACAAAGACGCTATAATAGAAGATTACCTCCATACTAAGACCAGATCATGTTAGCTTCATTTTACATCTTTCACTTCAGCTTCAACATCAACAACGGATGTACGTCGAAGCATTCTTTCCTGCAAATAGAAGATAACTTGTCATCTATTCATGGTAGAAAGAAGTATTAAAATGAGTTTGTTCTCGGGGAGAATTGTTGGAGGCAGAGAGAAGTAATAACATGAGTAGTTGAAGAAACTATAAGGATTCCAGCAAGAATACCTACCCAATTATAATTTAAAAGACCAATCTCAAATCTAATTATCATGCTCTTACCCACACATTTAACATTGTATTTTGAAAACTTGCCATCTAAACCTGTCCCATCCAAGTAAACTTGATACACAAGTCACTAATGTCAGTTTGTCTAAGCAATGGATGCCTGGATCGACTCTACTTCAGCAGCAGCATCAGAGGAGCAGCAATAACCACTGCATCAGCTCGGCGATGGCAGCACCGCCTTGCAGCATTACTTCTCAGCAGCTGAAGCAGCACCAAAGACCACTGCAAATGAGCAAAGGATGCGAAAAATGAGCAAAGATTAAAAAGTAATTAAAATATTCAAATTTGATGGATTAGGAAGACTATAGCCACACTTGTACAAACCTTGCATTTGATATTCTCAACATTCCTCTGGCGTAAAATTGCATTCCTCGAGATGCCATTCTTGATTAAATTTGCGATTGCAGATGCATACTTTGGAGTTTTTGATAAAGATCTCACAACTGAATATCCTGCGTGGTAAAGCCAAAGAAGATGGAAGCTACATCACTTAAGAGCATAAGAACTACATATATATTAGTTACTTTTCAGATCATATGAGAATACCATATCTTTATGTATGATATGACAAAGACAACTTGTATCTTGCCAGTAGCTGGATGCACCATGCTAGCAAGGCACCAAATGCAAGGTTTCTTTGCTCGTATTTGGTAAGGATCCACCAACAGGGTGACGACATCAATGACAAGTTAACGACTCAATGAAGGCAAAGGGAGGACATATCTGAAAACATCATGGGTTAACTGTAACGGACTAGCTGCCCTTGCTTTTGCTGCACGTTTCCATTCCTTCCAAGGCCGCTTAGAAGTCCACTCCATGAATACATACCTTCTTTTAGGCTAATTAAACATCTCTCAGTGGACTAGTATTACTATTTTGTGTAGTTCTTCACCATAGTGAGCAGTAGTACTGTAGCAGTGAGGGGGATGTAAATAAAGCTTGAGCATTTATATAAAAAGCTGACATATATATATCTACCATGCGGATGAGGATGCCTTCAAATTTCTCATTGCTCATAAATACTTTAAGTACTTGAATGTTATTACTGTTTATTACTCCTAGCCTCCTAGTACGTTATACATAGTTACGTACTGGTAAAGTGTCAAGTGTAAAGTAGCTAGTATGTTAATATAATAAGCACAAATCTTAGATTAATAGAGTAAAGTAGTACTTGTATCTAATTACATGAAGGTTGCATATTAGTTACTGATCACGTAAAGATGGCACTTGTTTAACAAGAAGCGACTGCAGAGTGCGGCAACAGGACTAGGTAATATTTGTAAGGAGAAGATGATTTGTAAATGTAAAAAGAAAAAACAAAGCTGGGAGCTATGATAGACACTACACAGTAGTACACAGTGAGAGACATAATAAAGAAGCGTGTAAGGGAAGCTAGATAAAGAAAGAAGATATACCTTGGAGAAGCAGGGTAGATGCAAGATCCATAGCCTGATAGTAGTATACTATTATTAGTATATGATATGAGTCGTAACTGGTAACTGGAAAGGTAATTAAATAAGTAATGATTAAGTAGAAGGGAAAGGAAAAAGAAAAATACTAGGATCAGTCTGAGCGAGAGTGGCAGTGGCGAAGAAGTCACAGGAAGAAGCAGACATATGATTGCGCTGGTAAAAGCTGTTGAAGGCGTGAGCCTGAAGAGTGTTAGGGAGGAAACAAAGTCCGGACTTCGAATGGGGGTACAGTCAGACCGCAAAGACAAAGGCGTAGTCAAGAGCGGACTGCAATGCATCGTCGCTGGCACTGCTACGAGATACGCACCACACCCCTCACCCAACTCCACTTGCCCACAACCATTCACCACTTGTATAATAAATGAAATTGCAAGTAACACATTCCTACACTAACATAATTTAGAAGCCGCAAAAACTGGTGTGGGAATCAAAGAGAATGACGTTCCATCAATAACTAAGAGTCGACAAAGATCACCCATGGAGAATTTCTGCATCATAGTTCTGCAAGCTGCTAAACGATGTCTTGCAACATCAACACCAATAACAGAACCAGAACCACCAAGGAGATCCAATATCATACAAAGTTTTGTACCTGCCAACAAAAGACAATGAAGAGAGGTTTGGTAATCACACTTACAGATGTGTATTGAACATAAATCCTCTAACACTAACAAAGGCTAGTAGTTGATCAAAGCCATTCTAATTTCAAGCATACACTGGAGCGCAAAATAAGATATCCCCTCCGCCTTGGTTCTCTTTTACTGTTATAATTTTTTTATTTTCTTTTCATTTCTGTTTTAATCGCTAAAATATTCTGTCCAGCAATACTAGGTTATCATTGTCATATTTGTATCTATAAGAGACCTTAATTGGATTCTAACATGATGCAAATTCATCTAATCTTCATAGACAATGAACTTTGTCCAATGAAAATATATACCTAAAAGTACCTACAATGTTCAATACTCGTACTATAACTAAACAAGTATAATATGTCCGTTCAAAGCAGGAAAAAAAGCATAATATTATTTTCTGGTTTTTTTTCTTTTTGTGGATAATCCATTGCAAAATTCAGCCGTAGATTTGTTCAACACTTCTACAAAATTCAGATTTTTCGCACAATTAAATAAATCAAGGCATTCAAATCTTGTTGATTGTGTAGATTTAGCTGAAACAACAGAAAAAGGACCACACAATTTCATTTTTTTTTTTTGCTTCAATTTCACAAGCAAATAGAAAACCTAAAGTTCGATTATAAGGTTACCTTAATTCCAAATCAAGCCCTAAAAATTCAGTCTTGAAGAACGAACTTGAAGTAGCTTGGCGAATAGAGTAGCGAATCTGAGTGAACATTCGAGATTGTCTTTGTAAAAGAAGGAAGAAGACAGTTCGTCAGTTCGACCAGGAGATTTTTGATACTTGCCCCTCAATCTCTCTCCTCTTTTCCATTTCCTCCTATAATTGAACAATAAACACATCAGAGAAAGAATCGAAAAATAACAAAGAAATTCATAGAGAATAAAGAGATTCGAAAAATTACCAAAAATATTCGAGAAAGCCCTAAAATCCAAAAACTTCGAGATCCAGAAATATTAGTAGAAAAGAAACAAAAAACCCTAAATTTCGACAACTAAGAAAGCATGAAAAACGGGAGATGCAGAGATCTATTCGGGGGAAGGTGAAGGCGAAGGACGCAAACAACAACCAATATACTCAAGCAAATAACCCTAAGCTGGCGAAGCACAAAAATATACAACGAAAATTAGCAGGAAAAAAAAATTAGAGCGCGAAAAGCATCGAAAGCAAGCCAGCGAACTAAACTACAAGAAAATAGAAAACTTACAATGATTTTAACACAAATTAAGCGAAGGATGATGGAGGGAGGGACGTCGGAGGGGTACAGTGGGAGGTTTCAACTTTCAATTGAGCGGGGTACTTGGGAGGGAGGGAAGGACTGATGAGGAGGTCGAAATAAAATTTAGTAATACGTATACTGCTAGGTTTAATGTCGTGAATTGAGAGATGGTCCACCGTCCAAATGCTCGGGTCAAATGCTCCGGTTGACTAATCAACCCAAGCATTTGTGAATTTTTATATTTAAATTTTCACAAATGCTCGGGTTGATTAGTTAACCGGAGCATTTAATAAGTAGCAAAAGCAATTTTTTCCACTAGTGCATGTCACCTCGGGAGGGCCAGTTCATGGTGGAAGTATACATGGGGCCAAGGCTAGTCTGAAGGAAGTTAGACACCATGTCAACTACCACAACACTAGAAAATGGCCGGCACCACCTCATATGTCGTTTGTAGCATTTACGGTAGAGGACACCAAGGGGATTATCTTTCCTCATGATGACCCTTTGGTAGTATCTCTATAGGTTTCTAACGCGATTGTACACTAGTAGAATAATTGTTTATTGCGGCGGTCATTAGGTGGCCTATTGCTGCGGTTTTAGCCGCGCCGCAATTAAGGGTGCAACGATAGGTAATTACCTAAAAACCGCATCAATACGTCAACTTATTATTGTTGCGGTTCTTCCCAAAACCGCAGCAATATGTATTTTTTTAATATTAAAAAAGTGTACCTATTGCTGCGGTTTTAGGCCAAAACCGCAGCAATAGGTGCACTTTTTCAAAAAAAAAAAATGAAATTAAAATCTTTTCAATATTAAAATGCAATAAAAACTAA
Source organism: Beta corolliflora (assembly GCA_947648045.1). Classification (NCBI taxonomy): domain Eukaryota; kingdom Viridiplantae; phylum Streptophyta; class Magnoliopsida; order Caryophyllales; family Amaranthaceae; genus Beta; species Beta corolliflora. The sequence continues at coordinate 38,189 of CANSZD010002914.1, read as the reverse complement.
AGGTAACTAAAACCCACTGGTACAACACATTGAATCCATGTATTGAGTATGAAATCATAAATAATGAAAATAAAACAATTACAATATACAAAAGATAAAATAAATCAGAAAAGATAAAGAGGAGTCACATACATATCAAAATTAGAAAAATTAGAAAAAAATTAAATAAAAAAAGTTACAGGAGGAGTCACATACATAATACAAAAGATCAAAAAAATAAAATGAAATGGCAAAAATAAAAAAACAACAGTTACAACTCATTGAAGATGAGGACCGCAGATCCAAAAAAAAATTATTAAAAACAAAAAATAAGAAACTGAAAATTGAAAAGAGAAAAAAAAAGGAAAACCCGTCCTTTGCCAGATCCGAAAGGAGTTTCTCGCGTCCATTAAAGGTGACGACGACGGCGGCGATTCTTGTGTCCATTAATGGTTACAGAGCTCAAATGTCTCAATCAAAACCAAAACGAAAACCATCCCAATGAATATCAGCAAGAATCAATCGACAATGGTGATCTGCCACTCCTGAAATCCGACTCATCATCATCTGATTATGAACGTACCAATCAAATCCCGGAAGAAACACTTCAGTGACGAGGAACTTCAGGATATTGAGAAAAAGTTCGCTGCCTACGTTCGGCACGACGTTTACGGCCCAATGGGTTGCGGGCAGCTTCCGATGGCTGAAAAACTTTTGTTGTTTCCGCTGCCACTCCGTATTTTTATTGGGATGAGGATTGGTAAGATGAGGAAGGAGAGAGATTTGAAGATTTGTAGAGGGAGTTCGAAGATTTGAAGGAGGAGAGAGAGGGGGAGCTCGAAGATTTGTAGAGGGAGTTCACGATTTGAAGGAGGAGATAGAGGGGGAGCTCGAAGATTTGTAGAGGGAGTTCACGATTTGAAGCAGGAGAGAGAGAGGGAGCTCGAAGAAAAGAGAGGAAGGAGAAAGGAGTGAAGGGAGACGGCGAGAGATAATGGAGAGAGAACTGAATGAGAAAACCCTAAAAATTTGTCATATTTAAAAAAAGGGAGGGATATTGCTGCGGTTCCTTCTAAAAACCGCAGCAATAGATTATAATATTATTAAAAAAAATTATATTTTAATATATTCCTGCAGTTTTTTAAAGGAACCGCAACAATAGATCTGGTCAAACCAATCAAATACTCCCTCCGTCCCTAAATAGAGTGCCCATTTCTTTTGGGCACAAGTATTAAGAAGAAATTATGTGTATGACCTTAGTTGTATTAAATCATAATTAAATATAGAAGTTGGTACACTTTTTATGAATTGTTTATTAAGGAGAGAGAATGTGGGCCATATGGGAAAGTCGGTGATATTATAAAAGTTGAAATCAAAATAATATTTTAACTGGTGGACCCATACCAAATAAGGAAATGGGAAATCTATTTGGGACAAACATAAATGGAAAAATGGGCACTCTATTTAGGGACGGAGGGAGTAATTTTGAAAATTTCCCGTTGACATCTATTACTGCGGTTTCCACCCAGAACCGCAGCAATAGGTTGATTTTTGAATTTTCCTTTTCTTTTGACGGGATTATTCTACTAGTGGTACATCGCGTCCTTGTAGATGGCGGCAGCTCCGCCAACATTCTGTTCATGCCGCGACCTATCCCTAAGGGAGAAATCGAAGAAGTAAGTCTGGAAGCAGATATACCAGAAAGAACGGTCAAGATAGAGGCCGACTTGGGGGAAGATGTTAAAGTAAACTTGATAAGTTTGCTAAGAAACAATGCAGATGTCTTCACGTTCTCGACATATGAGATGTCGGGGATTGACCCAGCGTTTATGGTTCACCGGCTAAATGTCAACACTGTTGTGAGACCGGTAAAGCAAAAGAAGAAAAAAATTTCCGCTGAGAAAAATTCGGCAGTTAAGGAAGAGGTTGATAAACTGCTCGCGGTAGATTTCATCGAACCCTGTGATTACTCAGAATGGCTGGCAAATGTGGTAATGGTAAAGAAAGCCAATGGTTCATGGTGAATGTGCGTTGATTTCACAGATTTGAACAAGGCTTGTCCACAAGTGTAACACCCTGTCCTTCTAATACTAAGATACTTAACAATATCTACTTTAAATTGACTAGAAGAAGTTAGCGGAAATAACGTCAGGACGGTTATGCTACTCTAACACATTAAATAAAGGTAAACTCAAACTGAAGTTTTCAAAGCTTCCAAAAGAAAACATCTCAAAATATTATAGCTCTAAACATAAAGGAACATCCCAAACCACAGTCAAACCATAACATTATTCAATAGCTACGAGACATGCAAGTCTCCCACAAAAACACAAACAAGTCTAAATGTCCTTGAGACCTAGCATTATATAAGACTCTCTATTGTCTTCATAAAACTCATCTACTAGAAAAACTATGAGAAGCTTCCTCTCATTTCCAACCCACACTCCATCGAAATCGACGCCCAGAACTCCGTCGAAATTGACGCCCAAAACCCCACCCCTCCCCCACCCTGTCGAAATCGATGCCCAAATCCCCACCCCTCCCCCAACCCGTCGAAATCGATGCCCAGTTCAGTTTGGTTAATGAGCTCTCAACGACGAACACAATTCTTTTGGAAAACCGACGAAATAGACTAAGAAGAAGATCGAACTGACGAAGAACAGAGGAGAGAGAAAGATTGCGAAAATTTCGATCTTCTTCAGTCTGAATTTGGGATTTGGGAAAAACATAGGAGAGAGAGAGATTGCGAAAATGGGGGACGCTGGGCGGGGGAGGGGGAGGGGGTGGGGGCCGCGGCGGTGGAAAGGAGGGGGAGGGTCATTGTGGCGGTGGAGGGGAGGGGAGGAGGGGGTGGGGGTGGGTGGCCTTGAGGTGGAGGGGGGGTGGGGTTGGGGTTGGGGTTGGGGTGGGGTAGGGGGGGGGTGGGGTGGGGGGGTGGGGGGTGGGGTGAAGGGGAGGGAAGAGTGGGTTAGGGGTTAAATTAGGGTTTGATTAGGATTAAGGTTAGAGTTAGATTAAGGTTAGGGTTAGATTAGAATTAGGGTTTAGGGTTTACAATGGCAAATTAGTAAAAAAAGCTAACGGTGAGTTAACGAAAGTTAGAAAAAGGGCATCTGGTGAACGTTTTCGAAATGTCAAAGGTATATGTTGAATTTTGGAACATTGAGGGTATATGGTGAATTTTTTAATTTGTCGGGGTATTTGGTGAAATAACCGTATTATAAATATAAATACGGTTATTTCACCATATACCCCCGACAAATCAAGAAATTCACCATATACCCTCAATGTTTCAAAATTCACCATATACCCCTAAGTTTCCGAAAATGTTCACCAAACACCCTTTTTCTAACGGACGTTAGGTTGCCGTTAATGTTATTTACAATATTGCCATCATTAACCCCTAATTCTTAATTCTAATCCTAATACTAACCCTAATTCTAACCCTACCCAAACCCTAACCCATCCTCCCCTCCCCCAAACCCTAACCCACCCAACCCACCACCCCCTCCCTCCACCCTCCTCCACCCCACCCCACTCCCCCACCCCCCCCTTCCCCTCCCCTCCACTCCACCACCACAGCCCCCCCCCACCCCCTCTCCCCCTACCACCGTCGCCCATCTCCCCCTTCCCTCCCCCTTCCCCTTCCCCGTCGATCTCCCCCTTCCCCTTCCCTCCGTCGATCTCCCCCTCCCTCCCCCTCCCCTTCCCCGTCGAACAATGGCCGATGATCTCCCCTCCCCCTCCCTCCCCCTCCCCCTTCCCCGTCGAATTCCCCAAAGACAAGAGAGAGAAGAAGGGCGTGAAAGGACCATGCCCGTCGAATTCCCCAAAGACAAGAGAGAGAAGAAGGGCGCGAAAGGACCATGCCCGTCGAATTCCCCAAAGACAAGAGAGAGAAGGGCGCGAAAGAACCACCGAGGAATGTCGGTGAAAGCAAGAGTGGAGGCGGAGGGGGAGATCTACGGCTTGCACAATTCGGGGACGGGGAAGGGGGAGGGGGATGGGTAGATCTACGACCAACCTGTTCGACGAGGGGAAGGGGGAGGGGGAGGGGGAGATCTACGGCCACTGCTCGACGGGGAAGGGGAAGGGGGAGGAGCGGGAGATCGACAGGGAAGGGGAATGGGGAGATCGACGGGGAAGGGGAAGGGGGAGGGGGAAATTGACGGGCAATGGGGGACGGGCAGCGGCGGTGGAGGGAGAGGGGGTGGGGGAGGGGCTGCGGTGGTGGAGTGGAGGAGGGGGAGGGGAGGGAGGGGAGCTGGGGTCGGGGTGGGGTGGAGGGGGGAGGGGTGGTGGGCCGGGTGGGTTAGGGTTTGGGGGGAGGGGAGGATGGGTTAGGGTTTAGGATTAGGGTTATAATTAGTATTAGGGTCAGGATTAAGGTATTAGGATTTTAGGGTTAGTGGTTAATGGTGGCAAAATCGTAAATAAAGCTAACGGTGAGTTAACGGCAGTTAGCAAAAGGGTATATGGTGAACGTTTTCGAAAACTCAGGGGTATATGGTGAATATTTGAAACATTGAGGGTATACGGTGAATTTTTCAATTTGTCGGGGGTATATGGTGAAAAAACCGATATAAATATAATACACATACTTAGCACGTCAAATAATAAAAATATTTCGGCTCCCATTAATAAAAATTAAAATCATTAATTTAGAGAAAATAATAGTTTTAGGGAAAACTTTTGCGAAAAACTAGGAGCAAAATTATGGGGTGTTACAATCTCCCCTCCTTAAATAAAGTTTCGTCCTCGAAACTTAGAAAACACAAACAAATAAGACAAACACACAATGAATACCTGAAACGAATAGTTTCGGGTATTTCAGTCCCATCGACTCTTCGGTTTCCCAAGTAGCTTCTTCGTACTTTTGAGTTCTCCAAAGTACTTTAACCAAGGGAATCACCTCCCTTCTCAGAGCACGGTTCTGACGGTCCAATATACAAACTGGTCGCTCTTCAAAAGTCAAATTCGGCTCGACTGAGACCGATTCAACAGGAATCACATCCGAAGGATCACTACGATACCTGCGTAACTGCGACACATGGAATACATCATGAACCTTCGACAGCTCTGGCGGCAAAGCCAAACGATACGCGGCCTCCCCAATCCTTTCAAGAATCTCATAGGGACCCACATACTTTGGACTCAACTTGCCCTTTTCACCAAACCGCATCACTCCCTTCATAGGAGAAACCTTCAGAAGCACCTTATCTCCCACCTCAAAAGAAATAGGTTTCCGACGCAAATATGCATACGACTTCTGCCTATCTTGAGCAGCCTTCATTTTAGCTTGAATTACTTTCACTTGCTCAACAATATCTTGAATTAACTCCGGGCCCAAAATCAATGAGTCACTGATGTCGTTCCAACAAGTAGGACTACGACACTTCCTTCCATAGAGAGCCTCATACAGAGCAATTTGGATACTAGCTTGATAGCTGTTGTTATAAGAGAACTCCACCAGGCTAAGCGACTTGACCCAAGACTGTTGAAATTCTAAGGCACAAGCACAAATCATATCTTCCAAGGTCTAAATAGTTCTCTCAGTCTGACCATCGGTAGCCGCATGAAATGCAGTACTGAGCTTCAACTTCGAACCAAAAGCCTCCTTCAATGCAGTCCAGAAATAGGATAGAAATCGTGGATCACGATCAGAGACGATGTCTTTGGGAACCCCATGAAAACGAATAATCTCCTTAGCATAAGCTTCAGCCAACTCTTCCATAGACCAAGTGTTCTTCATCGCAATAAAACGAGCCACTTTGATTAAGCGATCCACAATCACCCACACAACATTCTTCCCACCAGCAGCCCTAGGCAAAGCCATCACGAAATCCATCGAGATAAAGTCAAATTTCCAAGCAGGAATAGGCAGAGGTTGCAACAAACCACCAGGCCTCTGATGCTTAATTTTCACCTTCTGGCAGACCAGACACCTAGCGACAAACTCGGCGATCTCTCTCTTCATACTAGGCCACCAAAAATTTACCTTCAGATCCTTGTAAAGCTTGTCACCACCAGGATGAGCAAAATAAGGAGTATTATGAACGTCCTCGAGAATCTTTCTCTTAAGCTCACCATCATTGGGCACACACCAACGCCCCATAAGCCTCAAGCTATCATCAGCACAGATCTCAAAATTCTCTGCACGACCTTGTATCTTTGCTTCACGGATCTTCTCTAGCTTCAGATCACCCTTTTGCTTGCTTCTCAACTCATGGAACGACTCAGGCTCAGCACTCATAGAACCCAACATCGCAGACACATAACCCTGAGGAACAACCTCGATATCGAGCTTGCAAAACTCTTCACATAATTCACGAGGCACCACCATAGCAGCGTTTAAAGAATGCTTATTCTTGCGACTCAGAGCAACCGCTACTTTGTTCACCTTACCCTCTTTGTAATCCAGAGTCAGATCATAATCCTTGATCAATTCAAGCCACCTTCTCTGCCTCATGTTAAGATCACGCTGAGTGAAGATGTACTTCAGGCTCTTGTGGTCAGTATACACCTTACACGGAACACCATACAGATAGTGTCGCCATATCTTATGTGCAAACACCACAACCGCTAACTCTAGATCATGGGTCGGGTAATTTCTCTCATGCACCTTCAGCTGCCTCGAAGCATAGGCTATTACCTTCCTTTGCTGCATCAAAACACAACCCAGACCATTCTTCGATGCATCACTAAATACTTCATACCCCACACCCTCAGATGTCAGAGTAAGAACAGGAGCAGAGGTCAAACTCTTTTTCAGCTTCTAAAATGCTCCTTCACAATCCTCAGACCAGACGAACTTGTAATCCTTGCGCATTAAGCGAGTCAGAGGTTAAGCTATCTTGGAGAAATCTTGGACGAACCTCCTATAATAGCCAACAAAACCCAGAAAACTCCGAACCTCGGTCAAATTCTTAGGACTCTCCCACTCGACAACAGCCTTGATCTTAGCGGAATCCACCTTAACTCCTTCCTTACTGATTACATGCCCCAGAAAAGCAACTTTCTTCAGCCAGAACTCGCACTTAGACAGCTTTGCGAACCACTCTTGCTTTCGCAGAACATCCAACACCAGTCTCAAATGCTTCTCATGCTCCTTCTCGTCCTTAGAGTAAACGAGAATATCATCGATAAACACGACTACACAAGTATCCAAGTACTCGTGGAAAGAGCGATTCATTTGATCCATGAAAATCGCAGGAGCATTCGTGAGACCAAAAAGCATCACTTCAAATTCATAGTGCCAATATCTGGTGCGGAAAGCAGTCTTCAAAAATCTTCCTTCTTAACAGGGATTTGATGATAACCGGATCACATATCGATCTTGGAAAATACCCCAACACCTTTCAATTGATCAAATAGATCTTCAATGCGAGGCAACGGATATTTATTCATGATCGTTAACTTATTCAGCTCACGGTAATCAATGCACAGACGCATACTCCCGTCTTTCTTCTTGACAAATAGAACAGCAGCACCCCAAGGAGACACACTAGGCCTTATGAAGCCCTTAACTATCAGCTCTTGCAATTGAGTTTTCAACTCTTGCAACTCAGACGGCGCCATTCTATACGGAGCCTTGGATATAGGAGCAGACTGCAGCATTAAATCAATGCGTAACTCCACATCTCTTTCAGGAGGGATACCTGGCAACTCTTCAGGAAATACATCAGGATAATCCCGAAGCACCGGTATACTCTCGAGCTGCTCTTCAAACGACAAATCCTTAACCATGCAAAGGTATACCACATCACCCTTCTGACGCATCTTCCGCATTCTCAGAGCGGACACCCACTTAACACCCTTCTTCACCACAATGCCAGAATAAGAAATCCTTTTACCCATAGAATCTCGTAGCACCACCTTCTGATCACGGCACTGAATGCAGGCATGATACTTCGATAACCAATCTATTCCGAGGATCACATCAAATTCTGACATAGCAAACTCCTTAAGATCAGCTGGCAACTCAGAAGCCATAATGCTGACAGGCACGCCCTTAAACTCAGAATGACAGGGATTATTCTCACCAGACGGAAGAGATATAAGAGTCTTAACAAGAGATCTAGAGGAGAGACTAGCTTTCCGAACAAAGGAACTAGCAACAAAATATACCGTAGCACCAGTATCGAACAAAACATAAGCAGGAGTATTATTTACAAGAAAAGTACCAGAGATGACATCAGGATGGACGTCGGCTTCAGCTTGCGTCATCACATAAATCCTGTTCTTCGGAGGAGCAGAAGAATCAACTGGCTTAGTTAGACCAGCAGAATAAGACGGAGCCCTAGGATTCTTAGAACATTGGAAAGACTTGTGCCCCACTTCCTTGCAATAGAAACAAACAACAGTCGATCCATCACAGTTCTTCCCTGGATGAGCAGCCTTACCACAGATTCGGCACTTGCTCGGATCAAAGCTCAGATGATAACCAGATCCAGAACCCTATTGATAACCTCCTCGACCAGACGGCTCATGCCTCGGCTTCTTGGCCGGAATCTGAACATAGGTAGCAACCGGCTTCTTTGCAGCAACCACCTTCGCAGAAACTTCCTATTTCAAAGAAGCATGAATGCTCAGGGATATCTCATAGGCTCCCTGAAAAGTCGAAGCACCCGAACTCAGAACATGGGTCCTCACCCTAGGACCCATATTCTTGATGTACCCTTTCACACGCCCAGCATCAGTAGGTACAATAGTGGTAGCAAACCTGGACAGCTCGGTGAACTTGTCAGTGTAATCCTGCACACTCAGAGTACCTTGAGACAGAGTTAGGAACTCTTCTTGCTTCTGCCAACGGAGCTCATCAGGATAAAACCTTTCTTTCAGCTTAACCCAAAACTGATCCCATCCAAAACCCGGTGTAGCCATGCAGCTTGCACGAACAGTGTTCCACCAGTTATCAGCTTCTAGCTTCAGATAGTAGGTACCAATAGGCACCATTTCGGCAGCAGGGCAACCAGTTGCAGCAAACAGTTTCTCCATCTCTCTTATCCACCCTTCTAGCACAACTGGATCAGAAGTCCCATCAAAAGTAGGCGGACGGTGACGGTCAAATCGGTCGAAGACAGATTGCCCATTAGACGGAGTAGTTGACTGATTAGCCATGGCTATTATAGCATTCTAAAGTGCGTGGCGCCTTTTTCGGGCAGCCTCCTTTCTAGCACTAATTAATCCTCGAGGCGGCATTCTACAAACACAAGTTAAACATTCATTACTTAACACATCAATAGTTGTAAATAACAACTTATCTCATCAATGTAAGAAAATATTTTCTCGTGGTTTCCTACCCAAGTGACCCTCTCACTACTACTTTTCTTGAAGCCTAAGATTCTAATAATCCTAGTTACTTCAACTACACATTTCTCCGGAGTTTCTTAGTGATTAAGAAAGGGTCTCGGGTAACTTTGCTCTGATACCAACTGTAACACCCCGTCCTTCTACTACTAAGATACTTAACAATATCTACATTAAATTGACTAGAAGATGTTAGCGGAAATAACGTCAAGACGGTTATGCTACTCAAACACATTAAATAAAGGTAAACTCAAACTGAAGTTTTCATAGCTTCCAAAAGAAAACATCTCAAAATAATATAGTTCTAAACATAAAGGAACATCCCGAACCATAGTCAAACCATAACATTATTCAAAAGGTACGAGACATGCAAGTCTCCCACAAAAACCCAAACAAGTCTAAATGTCCTTGAGACCTAGCATTATATAAGACTCTCTATTGTCTTCATAGAACTCATCTACTAGAAAAACTATGAGAAGCTTCCTCTCATTTCCGACCCACACTCTGCTAGCCCAAGCAGACTATGAGAAGCTTCCTCGCATTTCCGACCCACACTCTGCTAGCCCAAGCAGTCACAAGTCTAGAGGTCATTATTTCCATCGGCAAATATATTATTAAATAATTCCACTGTTAGTGGGGAGTAAATAGCAGTTCTCCCATAACAAAAGAAATCAAAGTGTAAATCAGACGTAGATTAGTAGGAAAGGAAAACATAAGGTCAAGACAACTATAACATGCATCCATATCCATAAAGCTCACAAGTAATACAAATGAAAAGTAAATAACAAGTAAATATGATAAAATGAATAAATCATCTCAAGAGTACTTAAATAATAATAAAAGCATAGGTAAAACAAGTTATTGAGTCAGATTTCGAACGCCAGTGAATCGCAATTCACTTCCTAAGGTTTGTCAGATCGCAATCTCCAGGTCAATATATGGGCTTACGTTCCCCACTGCCTGCCTCTCGGACGACAACAATTAACCCAGGTTTACCCCTAGTTCGCAAACCAGGTTGATGACATGTTCTTCACCAGGTACTACATCTATCCCACCGGATGTTCTTATCTCAAAAATAAAATCATAAATAACATAAAAGTATCATTCATCTCAAAACTGTTCGTTAAAGGGATGCCACCTGGCCTTATACCCATAATTCATCAATAGATATCTCTTCAAAATTCCTCAAAGTAGTAACTTATGAACTTACAACAAATGTCTCAAACAACAAATACTTTGAACACCACTAAGCACAAACAATGATAATAATAGAGTTTTTACAGCACTAACAGTATCAACCAGAAATGAATCACATCATATAAGATCACCAACTCCATGTAAAACATACATACAAGCACATACAAAAAATCATACAACACAAAACTGTGAGCTCGGCGCATGAGCTTGCACTCAGCGCCAACATGTGCGTCTGGCACATGGACCATCCTGCATCTGACGCATCAGTGTGCGTCTGACGTCACCACCAATTAACACCAAGACTCATTAACTGAGTAAAACGTACACAATTAATCTTTTTTACAAAAACTAAACATAAATATAATGATACTCAATTATAACCACAGTAACCTCCAAATCATCAGCTTCCAAGAATATAAAAGATCTTAATTTAATCCTGATTATTATTCCCTTAAATAATTAAAAAGAATAAACTCAAACTCTTAACAAAATCACAACAAAAATTATTAAACAAATAAAACCGAATCGTAAAATCACACAAAAATCAACATACAATCATCATAACTCTACTGACATAGTACAAATTTTATTTCTAATTTTAGGACTCTAAAAGTAATTTTAAACATTAATTTGCAAAATACTCAATAAAGCCAATAAAATACTGCAAATTAGAAATAGACGCCCCAAAATTACCAAAAAATTTACATAACATGCATAAACCCACGGTAATATAGATTATGTAAAGAAACAGGAATCAAATTCGTCCATTGATTATATAATGAACCATAGATTAACTGCGGGGGTGAGGGTACGAATAAGATCAGGAATCAAATTCGCCCATTGATGGCTTCCACTTAATATCAATTCATATCTATATTTATGCAAAGAAATAACCACATAATATTTTAATACAATGTATACTTAATCTATGTTGGTTCAATAAACAAACAAATGACTAATTTTTGGGTGACATGTTATTATAGCAATCAAATGACTGGTTCCTAACAAGTTTTCCAATTATCTTAATTTAATGTTAGAACAGTTCTTTCGGTCTTGATTTGCAAAAATAATCAAGTGAGATGATGAAAGCGTTAAACCATACAAGCATGCATGTGAAGAATAATCATGTATTGAAAGGAAATATAAAACAGAAAAGGTTTAGAGAAGGATGTACAGTACAACGCTAATTTCTTTTCAGATCTTTGTCGCCTGGATCTTGTATTACGGTCTGCTGGATGAGCAATGTTAAGCTTGAAATAAGAACTTCGAAGGTATTAATGTATTTGAATGTGAATTTAATTAAGTGTTTGTATATGAGTTTAAGTGTTTGTTATTAAGGGTATCGAGGTATTAAAGTGTAGGAGAGCATTGTGAAAAGTTGTTTGAAGAAATGAGGTATTTATAGGCAGATGAAATCGAAAACGAATCGAAAAGATAAAATAAAACAGTGCTCTTGGCGCACCGATTTGTGCTTGACCCTGTGCGCCAGACGCACAGCATGTGTGTCATGCGCATTTGCTTTCTGGCAGGTTTTTTATTGTTTTAAGATTATTTTATCCTTTGATAAAATCTATCCTTTGAAATCTGAAATCAGCTATCTTTAGGAATAAAAATCTGATTTTTGAAATATTCTTTATAAATTAATTATCAAGAATAATTAATATTAGAATATTTATAATACAATTAATTATCAGAAATAATTAATTGGGCTTTAAAATTGGGCTTGGATTTAATAAATACACTTTATATTTTCGAAATGTTTTTTTGGCTTAGCTCGTTCGATTGCTCTTCCTTTGGACGGGACCAATTAGGACGATGGTATTTTTCATCATTGGGTACTACATGGGGAGACACGATTTTGTGTCTACAAGTATGATATTAGTATAGAAAATTATTTCCCATGACTTGAATTTGGTCCATTTGCAACTTTAATACCGAATTTAACATTTAATTTTTTCAATTGTACGTGAAAGTTTGGGCTACTCGGAAGGGGTTATTTGGTACTCATTTTTCTCTATTCATACCAATTATATGTTATTTTATATTAATTTATGGGTTGTGTTTGGTATAAAATGTGGTGCATTTTGTAGTACTGATGGTAAGAAAATGTGCTATTATGTTACTAACTTTAACAAAATATGAACTTTTAAAAAACACTTACTAGTTTTTTTTAGATATATTGATAGTCAAAATTGTATATTGAAAAATATGAAAAGTTTTTTATTAAGTGGAAAGAGGGAGTTTTACATATTTTAGTAACTTTATTTGAGAGGACAACTCTAAAAATATTGGGTTTTTACCCCTTGATTTAGTGTTTTATGTTTTCTACTTTGTGTCCCTATGTTTTTCTTCTTTCAAGTTTTGCTCATCTGTTTATATTAATACACTTCCCTTATTATTTATAGTAGTAATGGGAATTTCCCTTAAAGTAAAATATGTTGTAATATACTACTTAGAATTTACAAGTGTATTTTGAGACTCTGAGAAAGATGGAAAAGATAAGGAGAAAAAGGAAAAAAAAAGAACAACAAAAGCTAGAAGAATTCTGCTAGGCGGAGAATCGAACCTGGGATGCTGGGAACATCATAAATGCTTCTTGAAAACACAGCCAACCACTGCGACACGCAAAGGAAAAAAAAAAGAACAACAAAAACTTGAAGAATTCTGCTAGGCGGAGAATCGAACCTGGGATGCTGGGAACATCATAAATCGAACATCATTTGCAACTTTAATACCGAATTTAACATTTAATTTTTTCAATTGTACGTGAATGTTTGGGCTACTCGGAAGGGGTTATTTGGTACTCATTTTTCTCTATTCATACCAATTATATGTTATTTTATATTAATTTATGGGTTGTGTTTGGCATAAAATGTGGTGCAATTTGTAACACTGATGGTAAGAAAATGTGCTATTATGTTACTAACTTTAATAAAATATGAACTTTTAAAAAACACTTACTATTTTTTTTAAGATATATTGATAGTCAAAATTGTATATTGAAAAATGTGAAAAGTTTTTTATTAAGCGGAAAGAAGGAGTTTTACATATTTTAGTAACTTTATTTGAGAGGACAATTCTAAAAAGATTGGGTTTTTACCCCTTGTTTTAGTTTTTTCTGTTTTCTACTTTGTGTCCCTATGTTTTTCTTCTTTCAAGTTTTGCTCATCTGTTTATATTAATACACTTCCCTTATTATTTATAGTAGTAATGGGAATTTCCCTTAAAGTAAAATATGTTGTAATATACTACTTAGAATTTACAAGTGTATTTTGAGACTCTGAGAAAGATGGAAAAGATAAGGAGAAAAAGGAAAAAAAAAATAACAACAAAAGCTAGAAGAATTCTGCTAGGTGGAGAATCGAACCTGGGATGCTGGGAACATCATAAATGCTTCTTGAAAACACAGCCAACCACTGCGACACGCAAAGGAAAAAAAAAAAAGAACAACAAAAACTAGAAGAATTCTGCTAGGTGGAGAATCGAACCTGGGATGCTGGGAACATCATAAATCGAACATCATTTGCAACTTTAATACCGAATTTAACAATAAATTTTTGGGTACTCATTTTTCTCTATTCATACCAATCATATGTTATTTTATATTAATTTATGGGTTGTGTTTGGTATAAAATGTGGTGCAATTTGTAGTACTGATGGTAAGAAAATGTGCTATTATGTTACTAACTTTAACAAAATATGAACTTTTAAAAAACACTTACTAGTTTTTTTTAGATATATAGATAGTCAAAATTGTATATTGAAAAATGTGAAAAGTTTTTTATTAAGTGGAATGAGGGAGTTTTACATATTTTAGTAACTTTATTTGAGAGGACAACTCTAAAAAGATTGGGTTTTTACCCCTTGTTTTAGTGTTTTCTGTTTTCTACTTTGTGTCCCTATGTTTTTCTTCTTTCAAGTTTTGCTCATCTGTTTAATTATATTAATACACTTCCCTTATTATTTATAGTAGTAATGGGAATTTCCCTTAAAGTAAAATATGTTGTAATATACTACTTAGAATATACAAGTGTATTTTGAGACTCTAAGAAAGATGGAAAAGATAAGGAGCAAAAGGAAAAAAAAAATAACAACAAAAGCTAGAAGAATTCTGCTAGGTGGAGAATCGAACCTGGGATGCTGGGAACATCATAAATGCTTCTTGAAAACACAGCCAACCACTGCGACACGCAAAGGAAAAAAAAAGAACAACAAAAACTAGAAGAATTCTGCTAGGCAGAGAATCGAACCTGGGATGCTGGGAACATCATAAATGCTTCTTGAAAACATAGCCAACCACTGCGACACGCAAAGTATGCCAGTATAGTATTGATAGTTTATTTCCTATATACGGTTTTTACTCAAGTTCTTTTCCCATCTTAATTTTTTTAATTTTTTTTAGGGGTAGCATATGCTACCTCTTGTTACTTAATAGATCTGCCCCTGATGGTAATACTATAGATAATGAACATTTATATTTTATAATTATGCGTACGTAATAATTTTAATTTTAGTTACTAATATTAAAAATTAGTATAGGGCCCAAAAATTTTTAAGACGGCCCTAAGTGTCATGCAAAGATAATTGTCCTCATGTTACTTGTTACGTACTTGTTTGGTATTATGTGTAGGGTGTTTGCATGACATCTTATTGTGTGAGTATTTACTTGTAGTTTGAGTGTAGCATTGACAAAGGAAATTTAGGTTGTTATTGAACTCCTAGAGTCACACAAATCCTAAATAAACCACTAAACTACGTAGAGTGGCACGTAAGGGTCATTCTTCCACAAGTACTTAATTAATGACACTGATTTCTATCGATTTAAATAATAGGCTAGCTAGGCCGAAAAAAAGTCTAAAGTTGTCAACTACCAACTACAATATACTTAACTAAGTTAAAAAGACTAACGAGGTAGACGAATAGGGGTCAAACACAACCATTCATGGATCAAGCACAAGAACATCAAATAACAATGATAATGCAAAAACACTACATGAATGAACATACATCACTAATAGCCCTAACCATATCTGAATGCATGAGTAATTTCCCTAAAGCATCAAGCATGAACTCTTTTTCTATACTAACATACTTAGCGTGAATCAAGGTCTCAAATCAACTAATAGTCATGGCTAAATCACAATCTCTTGTCAACCTATAGTATGACTACTCCAAGGAATCCAACAACACTTAGATGGCCAAAATGATTGCAACGATTATTGGATATGCTCAATCACGGAATAATTTAATCATGCAAAATCACCAAAATCCAATATCAAATGTCCAAATCTATCATAGTTGAGTTTTTAGCCAAATCCTAAGTCAATAACTACTCCATAAGCATACAAACGAGAACTTTAGAGAAATTAACAACTAAGAACAGGATAATAAGCATTAATCTAACATTGACTATGCAAATCATTAAACACAAATAAGTAAACTAGGCATGAACAATAATCTAATGAAAAAACTAAAATAAATCAAAAAGTGGGGAGAGAGAGAGAGTATGAAGTGCTCATTGATTAATTGTTGAAACTTTCAATACATGTTGCAGTATCACCCTTGACTATCAAAATATTCAATTTCTCTTTGAGTTTTTCCACTTGTCTTCTCAAAATTTGAGACTTTCTCTCACTAAAATCTTAATCTAAGACAAACGGAGACTAATCCACCCTCATTATATGAGTTGCGAAAAAACGGGGTTCTGCGGAAAATCCAACGGGAGTGGACGTTCCCTTATATAGAGGAGCTGGTGCTCCTAAGGAAACTGGGCAAGGCAGTGGCTCGGAGGGAGCTTGGAGAGACCGGGGAGCGGGCGCTCTAAATAACGAGCAGGCACTCCTAAGTAAACTATGCGAACAACTCAACTTCAAATGGCCATAACTCTCTCGTTGTTATACGAATCAAGCATGTGACTAGTAGTTGGAAACCTAACGAGCGAAAGTTTAATATCCACTTTATATCACTGAAAAAAATCAATACTTAGGAAGATATGGCCTTTCAATGTGGACCCTGTTATGAAACATGAAACACTTAGTGGACTTTCCTTCTTCAACTCCCCATTTGCTTTCTTATCTTCATTATTCATGCTTAACTCCTCATTAGTGCATCCTTGGGCTTTTTTAGGTGAAATAAAATTATATATCAATTGGACCTACAAAGAACACCAAGAAGACAATGTAAAGAGTACCTAGAAAATTAGGAAAAGACACATATCTAAAAAAAGAGCTAGTAATAAAACAAAAAAAATGTGTAAATTAAGCAAAACAAAGCTATAAAAGGGTAAAATATAAGAAAGAAATGATTGTATACAAAGGGAATTAGGGGGTTTTGCGTGATATAAATATCACTCATCAAGTATCATTATTGGTAGTTGCTGTCATGATTGGTAATTGTTGTCATATGGGATTATCACAGAAAAATACAGGACTATCTAGATTAAGACCCAACTTTCGTTGATGAACTCAGTTAATCAAATAACAATTTAGCAACAAATAAATAATTCCTAATTTTAACTCCAACTTTCATTAACAATATGAAATTAGGGCTAAATCAAGATGCAAAATTGACTACAAAACCAATCTTATAAAACCCTAAGCATATAATTCAACAACATGGAAATTATAGACCATTCATATGATCAATCCATACTAGGGCTTAACTCAATCTTAGATAAAAAGACTACTCATTACTCATAGCAATAAAATCAACAAACATAATTGAAAACATAATTAAAATACACAAAGAGAAGGGAAAGAGTAAAACTTGATTAATAATGCTTGAATAGAAGATGAATCCGAAATCTTGATCAAAGACAAAATCTTGAATCTCCAAATTGCAGTAAAAAACAGGGCTACTATGGAAAAATTTGAGAGAAAACCTAGAGAACAAAAAGAATGTGTAACTTCAATAATGAATAGCCTCCTAATATTACTTGAAATATAAATTACAAGATAAGGAAATATTCAATCATTAAAGGGCCGCAATTAACAACACCGTGCACGCGTAGGAGACCTCGGCAAAATACTGCAAACTTGCAAAGCTCTTATCTTCCTGAATATAACTAGCATTGGAAAGCTCTTCAAGTCTAGTTTCCAATGCCGTTGGTATCGTCCAATTATCATTATCGAGTCAAAAGTTATGGATAAAAGAGTATACATAACTCAATTTCCACAATTCTTTTATCAAATTCCACTTTGTTTTGGCTCTAATTTGCACTCAAATATATACATAACGATCCGTATCAACGTAGCTTCCTTCCAATTGCTCCTAAATACTCAACCTTGTCCAAAAATACTCCGATTATTTTGCAACTTAAGTAATTATATGCTATTATTAACTACAATGCACCTAAATGCTCCTAAAATGCAACTTAAATACTTCTACAAACTATATAAAAATATGATACATCAGGAACCACCGAAAAAAAGAGGTGGTCAACTCATGGCACGACCGAAAAGAACAAATGTTCCTATGCTTGGGTGTCATAAATTTGTTTTCTTCAAATTTTATGGTATCAGCAGGTGTTTCAGTTCTGTCATGGCAAACCCGCGCGCCCAAATTTCCTATTGTGCCATGGCATTAACAAATATTTTGGGCGCATAACCAGGAAAAAAAGGCGGTCACCATCACCACCAGCACGGCCATGGATCCCGACCATAGATTAAAAAACACTATAAAACTAACGTTTGTATGATGTTTACGGTGGCACATCCAATGTTGACTTCGTTTTATTATTTGAGTTTGGCGACATTCTGACTTAAATTAAAAGATGGTGGCAGAACGAAAACGGTGGTGGTCGGTGTTGGGCAGTGTCGGTCACGATGGTGACAGGTGATGGGGCGGAGCCGGTGATGGATGGCGCTAGAGAAGATGGGGTTGATATGGTGGACTTTGTTGGATATTGATTCAAAAACTTAGTTCCTAAACTCCTAATTGGATGATGACATTTTTCCTCGGATTTCGGCAGTGTCGTCGTCCAAACAAGCATGGGACATATTGAAGGAGTATAGGGGCGACAATAAGGTAATTTATGTTAAGTTGCAAACTTTACGTGGTAATTTTGAGTCTCTTTCTATGGAAAAGAAAGAATCGGTGCAAGAGTATTTGTCAAGGGTGTCAAGTAGCATAGTTGTTATTTCACTAGGAACAATACAAGAGGGGGGTGAATTGTATGTGTAGAATTAAAAGTAACTTTTTGCGGAATTTTAAACTTAAACAAAGAAACAAGCTAAAGGAACACAAGGGATTTTTACGAGGAAAAACTTCTTGGGCCCAACAAGAAGAAACAACCTCGACCACTAGGGATTTTATACTCAACTCTTTCACTAATTAGGCCAAACAACTTTGTTACAACCTAATTTTAATCACGGGCCACACCTTGAGTTTCTAAACTCAAGTTCTCGAACAACTTGTTCCATAAGTTGTTCCTCTCAACTTCACTTAAAGTTTTCTCACTTTAACTCGCTTCACTCAAAGCTTCTCTCTTACAGAACTTCACTCAAAGTCCCCTTACCCCAAAAATCAAAATACAATAGAACAAATAAACTTAGTGGAATTAGAGTAAGGAGGCAAAGAACAAATGGCTTTTATGAGAGAATGAAGGCACTGACACTTTACTTAGTTAAACTCACTAACTCACTTGGTCAGACACAACTTGGAACTTAATTAGACATTAGTATCTATAGTGGTAATAACTTAGAACGGGGGATTAAAATATGTGTTAGTGGTAAAAGCATTATCCCATGATGTTCCTTACCCGGAGGAACACGTTCCTCATTCAACCCACGATCTCCATGATCACTGTTAAACGTGGGAGATAATTATGTTACTGCTCCCTTAATTTTAGCAACCACTTAAAATCTGATTTAATTAAAAAGCATTTTAATTATTAAAACCAAAATAAAAATCCTTTTACCAAAAATATTATCTTAAAATATTTTCCATAAAAACCGAAACAGATAAAATCTTTTCCTTAAAAAGATTTTCCTTAAAATCAGACCTTAAATAAAACGGTTACCTAGAATCTAGGCATAAATTACTCAACAGACATAAATAAACCGTTGTAATGCTTCATGCTAAGTCTAGTTCCTTTTAATAGTTAGTTCCTTTAACTTATTAGTTAAGCGCCAGTTCGTTTGTTCCTTACAAAGGAACAAACACTCATTCTCATTCTAAATTGCCATAGTTCCTTACCATTCTTACTCGTTCCTTTACAATGGAACTAGAAACAAAAAGCCTCGTTTTAGTCTTCTTGCTCCAATGCTGCTCCAGTACCAAATCGTGAAACATATTTACTTAGTCTTCAAACTTGATTTCTTCCTTGACTTAGTATTCTCTTTGTTCCTTTCATTGATACCTTGAAATTCATTCACTTAAACAACTTGTTAGTCCAATACTTAGTTTGCATCTTTGTTCCTTTGTCATCATCAAAACTAGGGTTCAACAATTTCCCCCTTTTTGATGAGGACAACAAAGTTACAAATGAAGGAAAATAACAAATAGCATAAGAGAATGAAAAAGATAAAATATTAATTTATATAATTTAATTATGGCAGATTAAGGATTTTTTCATGTTGTCAATGTTTTTTGTTTTATGTTTTTTTTTTAACTTAGTTTGTTCCTTATCTTTTCCCTCTTTGTCATCGTCAAAAAGATCAAACGCTTGGTGATTTTGGGAAGACTGTAATGCACAAGACCTTGAGACCATTAACAAGCACCAAAAATGGTTAAGTTAGGAATTTCAAAGGATTACTTCCTTGGCGAACTGGCCAAACTGGCAACAATGAACACTAGCGGGGAACGGGGAAGGGAACACTAAAACTAAACTCGAACCTACAACACGGGACGCAGAAGGGGAGACTAAGACCTAACCACCTCGAAACTAGAACAGGGGAACGGAGAAGGGGAACCTAGGATGTAAACACCTCGAGAACCGAGAATCGGGGAACGGGGAAGGAAAATCTAAAACTAGAAACCTCAAAACGGAGCGGGGAGGGGAAGCGACTAGGTGCCACGGAAGTGGGGGAGGGGGTGAAGGAGAAACGCGCTAAACCAGGGAAGGGGGAACGACAAACATGGGATGGGGGAAGGGGGACGACGAACGGGGATGGGGGGATTGGGGACGACAAATAGGGGTGGGGAGGAAGAGAACAACGGCGGTGGGCTCGACGGACTAACGTCGAAAATAACGAATCTAAACCACAAACAAGAGCATTGAACCGGATAAAAGAAAAAGGGAGGAGGACCCGACCGCCGTGAGGAGCCCAAGGCGGCTAATGCGATGGTCGAGCACCTAGGGTTACCTGTGTTGTTAAGGTTTGCGGCGGAGAGTCTTTTAGGGTTTTTTAGAGGAAAAGTTTAAAGAGAGAAATTTGGTGCCTCTTATGCAACCCAAACAACGAGCTTTAGCAAGCCAAAGGACAAGGAAGAATGATGGAAAGATGAGTAAAAAATGTGGTACGTATAAATTGATTTTTTACGGGAACAATGGAAGGAAGTTTCTTCTCCCTCAAATTCTCTAATGGGCGAAAAATATGAGGGAAGAATGATAGGTTTTTGCTGTTAAAAATCTACTCTTACGATGATTATAATGAGGGGATTACAAGCTCAATAAGTAGGCTTAATGGTTGATCAAATAAAAGGGGTTACAAGAAATTCAAAAGCCAGTTTTATGCACAAATTTTTTTATTTCTTGGACAGCTTTTTGGAGCTGATAATCCAAGCTTAAAACATCGTCACAATGGTCCAAATGCGCAACTAATCAATGTAATAAAATACGTATGTAATCCACGTAATTTATTTACGAAAAAACATGATATTTAATTAAATAAGATAAACATAGATTAAATAATGTTTGAAAATATCATCGATAAAAAAATATTTAGGAATAAGAATATACCAATTTAATGGGAAAGAATGATTAAGGGAAATAATACGCCAAAAATTCGGAATGTAATTTTGGGGTGTTACACAATTATCAAAAAATAAAGCTTTTATTATATATATTTGCAATATCTTGCTTCTTGTGAGTTGTGATTAATGTTGAATCTTTACTATGGAACAGACCCATATAATTCTAATCTGTGCACGATCAACTTGTATATTTTGATCTTACTGTGGAACTAGTTATTGCAGTATTTGTTTGGAACTATCACAAACTGAATCTACACATAAAGAACTTGCAAAAATCAAGTTCTAGTCTTCACTTGCTACCATATCTTTGTCAACACTTTAGTCAAATCGTGCTTGTATTACCAATCTATCATATCTGTCTGAAAAAAACAAAAAGAAAAAGAAAAAAGCCCTTTAAGCTGTGGCCTGGAATTTGGACGCAAATATCTATCTTTCAACGTATATACCCTTGTTGGTATTCCGTCCTACTTTGGAGGAAGGAGCTCATACAATGTTAGAATTGATTTGGGCTCTTTAGTTTCTTATGTGTATGCCATATGGGTTATAGGTTCCTTGGCCAAGTGGGCCTATACGACGCATTTAGGGCGTTTTGGATTTTTTTTTTGCGAGGATGTGGTGTTGTGGCTTCTAAAGACGATAAAGGAGATGTGTATTAAATATTGAAATTATTAATAGAGATGAAGACGATAAAGGAGATGTCTATTATATATTTTAATTATTAATAGAGATGAGAGAGGGGAAGGAATAACATATTTCATCCAACAACACTAACCTAATAACAAGGAATATGATTAGCTAGTGGAAGACATGACCCACTAATATTCTCCATGATTTGAAACTAATTAACACATGTTTTTTTTTAAAATCTAAAACCACCTAGTAAATTAATGCAAGAAATTAGGAACTAATTTTGAAGTATGTTGCAACACACTCCCTTGCTTCGATTTGCACTTTTCCTCAAATTCTATGATGCACTCTTCAAGTCTTCACCACATATAAATCTAATTTGTTGATACACATTATCAACAACCTTCATTCAACATAGCACTTCTCTTCACCGTGATGCACGTAATCATCATCAACCACTCTTGCCAGGGTGGTTTGCCCTTCATTTTTTTTTTAAATATTGGAAGATGGCCTACGATGGCTTACTTCCTATTCTCTCTCTCTTTGGGATCTAACCTAACGTTGATACCATGTTGAAATTATAATAGAGATGAGAGATGGAAAAGAAGACCACATTTCATTTCAAATTGTAAAGTACACTGGAAGCCTTTAAATAGGCTAAAATATCCAACAACACTAATCTAATAATAAGGAACATGACTAGGTAGTGAAGGACATGACCCACTACAATTCTCCATGATAAAAAACTAATTTAACACATTTTTTTTTTAATCTAAAACCACCTATTAACTTAATGCTAAAAAATTATGAACTAATTAACTACAATAATTTTTGAAGCATGTTCTAACATTAAAAAGAGAATCTACTGGCAATTTATACAGGGGTGAGCAAAGTACTTGGGCACTTGCTTTTGGACCCTGGATTGGTTTGGAACCCGCGAATCTGACAAGATACTATTTATGTCAATTCCGTAACTAGGTACAAAAAAAAACCGGATGAGTACCTAATTAAGCGAATCCAACATTGATATTTTCATAATTTTCCTTTTCAAACAATATTGCATTATTATGTTCTTACACAAATAATAGGCTCTTATTGTTATTAGCTTCCCATGACCTAAGTGGATTTCAATTTATTTTTGTTTCTTAAAAACAAGGCCTCAATAATATTCCTCCGTTCTTTCTAATTGCAACATTTGGCTTTTCACACTTGTTGAGACAAAATTTTGACCATTAATATTATATTTAGTTATATATTTGTAAAAAAAACTATGCAAATGACATATTTAGAAAATGCACATTGAGACGAATCAAATCAAATCTCATATGACTGTTTTTAATTACATATAAATCATTGTAGAAGGTCAAAGGGTGAACAATGAATAGTGGAAAGTAAAAATGTTGCGATTAAAAAAGAATGGAGAAAGTA
Source organism: Beta corolliflora (assembly GCA_947648045.1). Classification (NCBI taxonomy): domain Eukaryota; kingdom Viridiplantae; phylum Streptophyta; class Magnoliopsida; order Caryophyllales; family Amaranthaceae; genus Beta; species Beta corolliflora. Next base: position 14,735 of record CANSZD010002914.1, on the reverse strand, counting down.
GAATAGTTATTGTGATGGTATAGTAATTACAAATTATCAAAATGACTAAGTACGTACCTGAAACCGAAATTGGTAATAGGTGGTTCTGTTCTGATTTTACTAGTTTCGGTTCCGATGTTACGAATTCGATCCTAATCGGTTTTGGTTTTGCTTCATAAAAATCGTACCAGATACCCGATCTTGCTCACCCCTAATTCTACACGGAAAAGAAAACCAAAGGGGCCATGCTGAGATAATAAATAATGAGTTTATATAGGGTATGGTTTTTTTTTTCCATTTGTGTTTGATTAAAAGCCAAATGTGCTCTAGTCGTCGTCAAATATTGATATTGTACATGTTCCTACCATCCCAGCCTACATACATCAAGAGTTGGTAGAAGTCCATTATTCAAAGTACACAGTACAACACATGTTCCAATTCACCCTGCAGCTTATTTAGGCGGCCATGTCAATATTCTGATTTCTTAAGAGTCGACGTACAACTTTCAAATTGAACTACTCTTCTTTTGTAAGTATGATTATATACATGCTTCTTCTATATGTTATTCTTCATACTTTTTATACTATGACGGTGCACTCTCCTCACCTAACAAAACTAAGTTTTTTCATGTTAAACAAGTTCAAATAATTTCACATAAGTTTTAATAAGCTTAGTGGAGTTGTTTGAGGTAGTTATTTTGTTGTTGTTGGAAGTGACAAGTTATGTTATAAATGTTACTTAACTAGGAACGAACACTACAAGAGCAGGGTTGAATTGTAGAATTTTGAATACTTTTTACGTAAGTTAAAGAGCAATAAAAGGAACAATGCAAGAACACAAGATTTTTTTTAGAGAGAACCTTCCTAGACCAAATAGGAAGTAAAAACTTCGACCACACACTAGTGGAAAAAACATTAAATGTCACAACACAATAAATTTGGTTTCCATAAATCGTCAAAACTTTGGGCGTCAAAACTGGGCTGAGTAACTAATCCGGTCTAGTAGTGAACCGGATCAGCTAACCGAAAACGGATCCAGTTTTCTGTTAACTGATATGGTTCACTAAATCGGATTAGTTATTCAATTCTCATTACCCCACGTTTTTTCCCTTCCACATTTCATTTCTCCCTCCCCTTCTTCATTTCATTTCTCCCTCGCTTCTCTTTTGCGCTTGAACTAGCCAGGTCTGATTCACGTTTCCACCGCCAACCACCCCACTGGGTTCCACCACCACCAAACTAACCCTACCACCACCGGTCCAATAGCTAGGGCTCATTCCTGCTGCTGCTTTCCAAGTTGTGGGTCGAAATTAGGTTGCACGCACCACCACCTACTTTCCTCGCCTGGCTGCGCTGCGGTTGAATTACGACTCCATCTCTTCACTGCTCTACCACCACCGCTGCACCACCACCTTTGCACCGGTCCTTGACCCGCCCTACACCACTACATTCCTCCTCCACCTCTGTTGACACCAAATTTTGAACCCTTTTTCCGGATAAATAAAGGTTTTGAAAAATAAAAATAACAAAATCATCATGCAGCGTGGAGCGCGCACCTCGGAGCGCGAGTTTCATTCCGTCGCACGATCTTCCATTTTTGCGTATTAATCATACAGTTTCGGCTTAGAAGTATAATTTTCGTGAGTCATTGTCAATACTACCACCACCGTTTTAATAAAATGATTCGTAGTATAATCATACTCGTCTTCATTAATATGACGAGTTTTCATTAATTGTCTTAAGATTAGTCTTTCGGAAAAATGAAAAACAAGTCGCGATTAGGCGTCGGGATTATCGTTGTATCCCAAAATCGGCATTAATCAGTTTTCTTGATGGTCAAGTCATTATTCATTGGATAAAGAATAAGAATATATTCTTTATCCACTAAACACATCCTTTATCCATTAGTTAGAGAATAAGAATCATGAAAAGATGTGAGAATAAGAATCAAATCCCATGTGTAAGAGGGGGAAATTCGGATTTTTTCCGGAAAGTTCAGGTGTGCGCCAAGCACACAATCATGCGCCAGACGCATGATTGTGCGCCTAGCGCACAGCAAGCCTCCCTTCGCGCGCACGCAGACCTTGCGCCCGGGCGCAAGGTGCTGTGCCTAGCGCAGCTTCCTGCGCTAGGCGCAGCATTCTGGTCAGTTTCGTTTGTACGATTTTCAATGTATTTTTTTTTGCATATTAGGATGTTTTAGGAAGAATATTTTCTGAAAATCTGATCTTGCCTCATTAATGAGCAAATCTAAAAAAGAATAAGAATATTTATGTTTCCAAAGAGATTTGATGATGTCATTAGGGTGAGGTCATTAGAGTGATGGCATTAGGGTAATTAGGGATGAAGAAAATTTGATTTTTTGGATGAAAAATCTGATTTTCTACCTCTTTGAAACCCTAGTTCACTTCCCTCATTTCTCTATAAAAACCCTCCAAAATTCACTTCAAAACCTAGTGGAAAAAAACACAATTCAACTTCACTCTCAACTTCTCTCTCTAATACTCTTCTCCTCTTTAATCTTTTCATCTAAGCAAAAGTCTTAATAAGTAAGTAAAAGAAGTTCATCAAAAGAAGAAAAAACACAAAAAGAGTTTAAGTTAGCAATTAAGAAGATTTAGAAACTCACTTAGAAATTAAGAAAATCACAAAAAAGGTAGAAAAATTTGCAAAAAGGAAGTGCATCATTGAGCTAGCAAGGTGAAATTGAAGTTCTTGTTATTTTGATTATCTTCTTAATCATCTACAAACTTCTTCCTTGTTTTCTTCTTATCATTTTTTTAATCTTTGGAGTGATTTGGGTATGTGGAAGTCCTAATAGGTTCCCAACCTTAAATCACCCCCACCTAGAATAGTCACCTCTAATGGGGTGACTCTTAGGAAACAATGTGATTATGTGATTTTCCTTAATCAAGTTGTTATTCATCACAAAAAAAATGATTTCATAAAAAATTCATGATAGTTGTGCATAAACATCTCCATAAAAAAGAAAGGAAAATTGGCCCCAAAAAAGTCCCACCTTTTGGCCGTCCGCCGAAAATAGTCCCAAATTGCCTATTATTTTATAATAAACCTAACTTTGGGTTTTTTTTTTTATTCGTGGACCCATGTCATTGGAAACCTGCTGAACAGGTAGAACACATCACGTGAGCTCAGCGTGAGTATTTTCCCTCCCAAAAACTAACCCTTTTTCTCTCTCTCTCTCTCTCTCTCCTCTGTCTGCTGTTCATCATCGTTTTCATCTTCCTCTTTTTTTTTTTCGCCTTTTTAATTTTCTCGCGTGAATTGAAGTCATGGTCCGGTCAGGTGATTTAGGTGAACTACATCAAAATTTCGCTCTTTGTGAAAGGTACCTTACCTCCTCTTTGCACTCTTTAAATTGGAATTTTTTTTGTTGCAATTTGAGTACATACATTGCCGATGGTAAATGTGAACTTGAATGTCAAAGTTTTGAACTTTTTCAAGAGTGTAACTGTTATTTTGCTGCAATTTTTATTTTTTCCACTTAATTAGTTTAATTTATGTGCTTGATTACGAATTGTGATTAGTTGAACCGAATAGGGCTTTTGTGACTTGCAAGGGTAATTGAACATGGATTGGGTTACATTAAGGTTTTGGCATGGAGGATTGTTTAAGAAGAGTGCAAATGGGTCCTTGTATATGGGAGGAGAAGCCAAGACATACCCTATTGACCACGATGAGTTGTCATGGTTTTCTCGGAAAAAGATGGCCAAAGATTGCGGTAACTATAAGAAAATTGAGATGGTATATTATTTAACACCGGGGTGTGCAATTGATGATGGTTTGAAGAGGGTTTATGATGATGAGGAGGTTAGGGTGATGACTAGTATTGTTAGAGAAGCTAGGTGCTTGGATTTGTATGTGTTGCATGGGGTTGATGAACCCGAACTTGATGAACCCCAACCACGGCTACACCGAACCTCGAAAAAGACGCCAAAAACTCATTCCTAGAAGGGCCCCACGAGACAGCACCAAGTCCCTAAAAAGGTGACCCCATAAAAATCACCCAAATCCAAAAAAGGGACCTCCCTTAACACCTCATCAACCACCTTTTCTCCTACTAGGACCAGTCAAGATTCTTATCCCGAAATAAATCCACATCGAGTTCAACCACAACACAAAGAACCCATTTTAAATGTACATGCTAACCCTAGAAAAGGGAACAAAGCATCAAACAAGCAACCAGTAGCACAAGAAGTGCATTCACACGCAAAACACACCTCTGAACCTCATCCAAGTTCAGATCCACAACCCACAACAAGCTCACCAATTCCGACTTACGCATCACCGATGATTGGTGGGCGATCCTAGGCTCGAAAGTCCCATCCCTCTGAATGATCTTATTCCTGATTTTCCTACCTCAAGTGATGACACAGATCCACTCTTTGAACCACCTACATCAAGTGAGTCAGCTGATTTTGTTTTAGAAGTTGATGGGCAGTTTATTGTTGATGAGGATGAGGTCATACATGAAGACTTTGGTGAGGAGGAGGAAAACATAGTTGAGGAAAATGAGTCGATCACATTGAAGAGCTTGATGGTGATGATATTTACACTAGTGATGAGGAGTATATAACAGCAAGGAATAGGGTGAGAGGTTGCAAGAACAAGCTGAGTGAATTGGCAGAACAACTAAGGAAAGAGGCAGAACAAGGTTTTATTGCAACTAATAGCAATGAAGGGCACACATCTGGTGAGGGTGAGGGAGAACATCAGGGTTTTGAAAGTGAGTATGAAAACTCTGAAGATGAAATCCACACCCCAGAGGCCAGTGAAGAGGAAGGTGATTTAATTCCTAGGAGGAGGAGGAGGGGAAGGAGTTTGGCTGTTGATGCAGATAGTGTGGACTTCAGCAAGTTTGTATGGAAGGTGGGACAAAGGTTCCCAAACACAAGTAGCTTTTAAGAAAGTCAGAGTAGCCTTTTGCAATCTTGCAAGGTAGAAGTTTGAGGTTTTATATTAGCAACAAAAACAGAGGACAGAGGTTAGGGGTTTGCTGTAAGAAGGGGTGCCCATTCAGGTTGTACTCTTCATGGGACACAAGAAGGGGTTGTTTTGTGGTCAAAACTGTGATTGATGAGCACACATGTTGTAGAAATATGACCAAGAACACCCAGTTGAAAGCATCATGGGCAGCAAAACAGTTTCTTGAGGTCTTTAAGACCAGGCCCCACTGGCCTGCAGCTGAAATTAAAGAAACCATTAGGAGGGCTTTTAAGGTTGTTGTTACAAGAAATTTTGCATACAAAACCAAGTACCAAGCACACATACTGTTACATGGTTCAATGGTACAGCATTACAACAAGTTAGGGAGGTATATAGAGGCACTAAAAGTGGCATGTCCTCAATCACACATTGTGCTTGTGATTGACACTAGCCAACAATCTGATCCACCAGTGTTTTAGAGGCTTTTCGTGGGTTTTGATGGGTTGAAGAAGGGGTGGATGAAGGACTGCAAGAAGGTCCTTTGCATTGATGCCTGTTTTATCAAAACATTCTTAGGAGGACAACTTTTGGGCTGCTGTAGGGAGAGATGGAAACGATCGAGATGTTCCCGTAGCGTGGGCTATTGTAGAAGGGGAGAATAGTTCTTCATGGGGAGTGGTTTCTAACTGAATTGCAAGGCCATTTAGACCCGGAAGATGGTGATGGATTGGCTATAATCGATGATGAAAATCGGAGTTAGTTAGTGTAGTTTACTTTAGTTTGTGCTACTTTATTTTATTTCTTAGTTACTTGCTTACTTGTGTTCTTTATGCGGGGCTATATTGAGTTCGGTTGCAAAGTTGCTGCCCAAAGGCGAGCACGAGCATTGTGCTAGGCACATCTTTGCCTTTGTGGCACAAAACATACAAAGGGAGATGAGATGAAGCAACTTTTACGGAAAGTCGCCAAATCTTACGGTATCCCCGAGTATAATGAGGCACATCGAGAAATGGAAAAGGTGAATCCAGCGCTTTGTGGTTGGATTTAAGAGCTACAATCCAAAGGTATTTTGTAGGGCCCATCTCAAAGATAGCATGAAGGTTGATGTGATAGTAAATAATTTAGGCCGAAACGTTCAATGGTTACATCATAAATGCTAGGGTCAAACACTTAATATACATGTTAGAGGACATTAGGGTTGCATTGATGCAAAGACTTGTTATGAAAAGGCAAGAAATGGAAAAGTCTAATGCACAAATCTGTCATAGGGTTCGAGTTAAATTGGAAAAAGAAAAAGACCTTCTTTGCAAATTGCATTCCCTGCCCATCATCCAACACCTTATTCCAAGTCAACCACTTGATGGATAGTTTCATAGTTGACCTAGCCAAGCACACATGCACTTGTAGGAAATGGGACATGACCGGGCATCCCATGTTGTCATGCCTTGTTTCTTGTATTTATTTACGTAACCAAGAAGCGAGAGGACTTTGTTGCTAATGAGCATAAGAGGGATATGTATCTTAAGGCATATGCATGGTCAATTCCACCTTGCACAGGGGAAAGACATTGGCCCGAAAAGAGTTAGCTCTTGATCCACCTCCAATCAAGATTGGGCACAGCGAGACCTAGGTTGAACGGGAGGAAAGGTCCCTATGAAAACCCTAAGAAGCTTTGGTAAGTTGACTAGGCATGGGTTAGAGAGATGACTTGCTCAATCTGTAGGGAAAAGGCCACAAAAAAAAGGTGCCCTAATAGGGACATAGGCTGTTGTGCAAGAGCCACCACAAAAGAGGCCAATGGGTAGACCTAGGAAAGACTCCCAATCATCAACCCAACCCACGACCATCCGCCACAACTACTGTCACAGCGGAACCCGGTAGGATAGGGAGAGGTGGAAGGGTTATCGGGGGTGGCGAGAGGGTCAAGAGGTGGTGGCAAATAAGCCGGGAAGAGGAGATGGGGGAAGGAAGAGAGTCTTGGTTCAACCCCATGCACAAGCAAAGCACCGGTGGAAGAGGTGGTGAAGGCGAGAGGCGGGGTCTTTGGTTCAATGTCGCGAGCGGAAGCAGTGGAAGAGGAAGAGGTGGTGAAAGGCGAGCGGGGAGAAGGGGAAGAGGTAGAGGAAGGGTGAGTTTGTTTCAATGTTGTATGTCATCCGAAATTATCTTTCAATGTATATCTTTGTTGATGACACTATCTTTTGTAAATTTTTAGTTCTGTTGGTGTTGGTGTCTACATCGAGGGATGGATGGAGAAGCCTATATTAATGTATGACATTAGGTCATTGATCCTAAATGTAGTTTGTGGCTACCTCATTTGAGGAAAGGTCCTAATATTTCTCTTCTCTTCTTAACGAGTTCTGGACGGGAGAGGACCTAGATCTGTCTTGGATCCTTCATTTTCAGGTTGAACTAACATCACATCAACACAACAATCGAGTTAATGCTCCCCACTAGAAGAAAGCTACTTATGTACTAAGTTGATGTAGTTCCTTAGTTTTTGTGATATGGTTTTGTGTAAATGACAAACTTTAGTTGTGTGGTCATTTTGGTTGTAACAACTACATTTATGGGATGATATTTAAGCAGTGATTTAAGGAAGAAATGTGTTGATGAACTAAGAAGTAATGTTATATATATGAAAATGGTGCCACATTGATACAACAGTTGAGGACATTACCTCCTTAGTCCTAACTCCTTAATTAAATAAGCATACTACATTAGTTCAATCTCATAAAGCCTAAAACAGGCTAATACATATTCATTTCAATAAAAAAGCAACAACAAATGTTATGCAACATGCAATTACAACAGTAGCAAACTTATGGTCCTTCATTATGTTTGGTTCCATTCCTACACAAATATGCTCCTGCCGAACTTTGGTTGCCTTCACTTGGAGACTCCAATTTTTAGCCTTCAATTTCTTGACCTTCTCTTTCAATTCCATATTCTCATGTTCAAGGCGAGCAATGATGGTCTCCTTCTCAAGCAACCTGTAATTCATCTCCTCCACCTCAGCTGTGCATCCTCTGCGAACATCATCCTCCCATACGAAGAAGCCACAATGTTCCTGTTTTTTGCCCAGAAAAAATTCAATTAACAAATACCATACACAAGAACAGATACGAACCCTAAAAAATTGAAGCTTACACTCACCGGAAAATGGATGCAGCCATAGAATTTCCTCCCTAAGTTGGGACCCTTGTGTTTCACAGTTCTAAGGGGAGAAATGTCATTGTGGTGGCATCTCAAAGGTAGACAAACCCTTCTACTTGATGAATTGCCTGAATTGGAGGATGAAATCGCCATTGAAGCAAGGAGAGTGAGAAGTGAGGGAGTGAGAAGTGAAAGAGTGATGAAGTGAGGGATGGGGATTGATGGCGAGGTAAAAAAAAAAAAATGAAAATAAAACTAACCGTTACAAGTGATTACCCCACTTTGCAGCCCCGGTGACTAACCGGTAACGGTCCACGAATAAAAAAAAAAACCCAAAGTTAGGTTTATTATAAAATAATAAGCAGCTGGGACTATTTTCGGCAGACGGCCAAAAGGTGGGACTTTTTGGGGCAAATTTTCCAAAAAGAAAATGTGATGCTGTAATTATAATCAGTTTTAATTTCGTAATTCATTCTATTTTTCGTCTGTGTGATCAGAATAGTTTGTAAGATTTAATATTTTTCCTATGAATTCAAAGATGTTTCCAGCAACTGGGCTTTGGAATTTCTAAAAAATGAATTTTTTGTAAATAATTGAAAATCATACAACTTTGTTGTGCAAAACTGATTTTGTTCAGTACCACCTATGCTTGTTCTGTCAATAAAGTTAAAAATAAAATCCTTTAGATAAAACTAAAAACATTAAGTTTGAAGAAAACATCAGTAGATTTTTCAAAAATATAAAAATCATGTTCATATGAATTTATATAATTTTATATCATTTTTACAAACTCATTCATGTAAATCACTAAATTCCAGAAAATTGATTTTCCTTTCGGTTAAGGAAATAAATAAAAAAAAGGTGTTAAAAGTGTCCAATTCAATTGAAAATTTCCAGTCTAGTTTTTCAAAGTATCTAGAATGTTCATACTAAAATTCACTTCAAAATGAGTTCAATAAGTTAGATCTCAAAGAACAATTTGAATAAAAATCTGTTTTGACCAGTTTGAGTATAAAATTCACCATAATTCAAGTGGTCACTAAAAACTTGTTAAATTTTGATACAACATAAAGAACTCAATGATCTATCCATAGATATATCAGACGCTCAGGTTAACACTTTGTATAGAAAGTTATGGTTTTGGTAAGTCAGTACAAGAACAAAAAGGCAATCTGAAAAATGAAATAAAGTGATTAACTCACCTTTCATAAAAAAAAATGTGTTTTCTTCATACGAAAATGTGAATAAAAAAAAACATGAAATTTTAAGTTTCTCTTAAAATGACTCATTTTATCATGTAAATAAAAATCAATAAAAATTATCATAAAAAATCAAAATCAAATAAGTTAATTAATCTTTAACTTTTACAAATTCACAAATTCACAAATAAACATGAATTCCAAAGCCCATTCAAGGAGGTGAAGATCAAGGAGCATCATGGTGAAGACCAAGATTGAAGATTTGTATAGATCATAGATTTTGTACATATTGATGTAATGATAGTTTCTTTGTAAATAATTGTTGCATCATTCAATTAATAAAAAAAACATGGAGATGTTTATGCATAATTTTCATAAATAATTCCACAACTCTTTTTAATAAAATGAGCAACCAATGCTACAAATATTGCATGTTGGGCCAATATATCATTGTACATGAATCAAATGACCTAATCTCAATTAAGAGGAAAAATTGCAAATCTAACTAAGTTAAATTGTATGATGATCCATCTTACATTTTAAAACGTGTTCTCCATATTCAAATGGATTAATCATAAAATTTGACATAATTAGATTGGTAATTATGATCTCCGAATTGATTTTAGGCCATTTCACGTGTCTCGCTTTAAATGGCCAAATTCCAATTAGCCAAACACAAATCTCCAAATTCAATCTCAAATTGATCATTTCTCTCTAAATGACTTTATAATCTTCAATAAAGATTATTTCTAAAAGCCTTCAATTAGGAAGCAAACCTTCTAAGGCCTCTCGAAAATCATAAACGTGATCACTATTAAGGTGGTTATTTCAATCCTCGATTAATCGCTAATTAGAGCGGTTAACTCAAACTTCTTTTAATCACTAATTAGGGTGATTATCTCCAATCATTATTTAATCACTAATTAGAGTGATTATCTCAAATCCTTATAATCGTTAATTAGGACGATTATTCTTCTCATTTAATCACTAATGAAAGTGATTATCTTAAACCTTAATAATCGTTAATTAGGACGATTATTCTTTCCCTTTAATCACCAATTAGAGTGATTATCTTAAACCTTAATGATCGTTAATTAGGACGATTATTTTTCATATTTAATCACTAATTAGAGTGATTATCTTAAACCTTAATCATCATCAATTAGGGTGATTATTTCCTAACCTTCATTATTAATCACTAATCAAGGTGATTATCTTTCCTCTTAAGTTTAATCACTAATTAGGGTGATTATCTTAATCCTTCATATTTAATCACTAATTAAAGTGATTATCATAACCCCCCCTTTTAATCACTAATTGGAGTGATTACCTCATTTCAAATAGATTTGTTTAATTCTAAAAGTGAGTTATTCATAATCTATTCCCCCACTTCTTTCCCTAGTGGAATTGGCCATTTAGGGTGAGACATATGCTCGAACTACGACGTTTTGATCCATGAGTGGATTCCAATCCCGCAATGATTGGTACGTAGTGCAACTTCGAGTGCTCAAACCTACCATGTGCAAACCGATATATTGGTCCTAAATAAAAATGGTTAATGTGTATATGTGAAAATTACGTGATTTTCTTTTTTTTTTAATAGCCATGATTACTTTAAAATGGAAAAATAACGCATTTAGTAAGAGCCCGTTCTTTAGAACGGAAGAGGAGACGAGTTCCGGACGTTCGCACCTCTTAACCTAAACCCCGAACCCTATCTCATGGTATGAAAGACCAATTTTCAAAAAAGCCTTATCCATATGAAGTCATCATCGTTTTAAATGATTTTTCTTGAAATTGATTTTAAAACGATTTATTAAATAAATTAGTCCCTATTCGAGAAATTAATAGGGTGACGACTTCCAAGTTTTCTAAAACTCATAGTCCAATGATAGACTTTCGTGGGATTCGGACCGTTAATTAAGACAGATTAAAAATCGAATACCACAGTGTGGTGACTCCATCGGGGGGGAAATTACTTCCATTAGAAGTATAAGAGGTTTAGACACAACAATGCGTTATTTTCCATATGTATATATAAAAAAAAAAGCTAATCATGGCTATTCACAATTTAATTTTTGAATATAGCATGCTTATGTGAAAATTACGTGTGCTTGGTAGTTTATCGATCCATACACGTGCACTCTTTTTAACCATTTTCTTATTAGGGTCGATACCTCTGTCTATTGGCAAGAGTCGAAATTTTAGAATGACAAATTAATGAATTAAGGGCGTAAAACTCCATCCGCGAGCTATTGCAGCCAGGCTCTGCGGAGCGTCCACCCTCGATGGGCACAATGGAAGTGACTCGAGGCCACTTTAACATAATCTCTCCCTAAATGAATCACCTTTTAGGCGACTTCTAGGACACAAGGATCAATGCACAAATATCCTTTATTTATTTCGAGTTATTGAATGATGAAAAAAAAAACTTTCAAAAATTCCTCGGTCGTTTTCGGTCGGTCAATATTTCGTAATCATTATGTGTAGGCTGAATTCTTCCAGAAATGATTATTGAATTATTAAGAGTATTTTTGTTTATTTATCACAAGAGTCATAAAAAAAATGTGTGTGTGCTCACTCATTTTCAAAATTTTTTACTTCATAATGCTTTTCCATTGAAATTGGTAATTATTTTCAAAAAAAAAAAAACTCACAAATTGGTAATTGTTTTCCAAAAAAAAAAAATTTCAAATTGGTTATTCCCAAAAAAAGAAAAAACAAAAATTTATTTCTAAGAAAATGAAATCTCAAAACAAAATGAAAAATGAAAAGAATCATAATCACGAGTTCAAAACGTGTCATGTTTAGGAATTAGAATGTAATTAAAACATGGTCTAAATAAACGAGATGTCTAGTCTAAAAAAATCGACAAAAATGTGTCTAATCAAAAGGGATAATCACATTTCAAAAAAAAAGGATTCTTCCTATTTCTCGCTAAAAAAAATATATAAAGGAAAAATTTCATTAGTCATTTACTAACGTTATTAGTATGTACATTTCGGTACTTCACATTCAAAAAAAAAAAAAAAGGAGAAAGGAAACCTTCATCATTTCACAATGTCGATTCTGGAAAACAAATTCAACTAAAGCTTCAAAGAGGGCAAAAAGGCCGTTGGAGGTCTATTAACGATCTATGCGGACACGGAATAATCTTCGGGAACCATGTATAGTGTGCAAAAGACAGGGTCTTCTAGAAGCGAAGCATCAGCGTTTACACTTTGCCACCACCAAAGGTGAACATACGGGAATATAATTGTAACTACCTACCACTGGTATGGGCATCGACACCGGTGCGTTGACCTTTCAAGAGATGTGCCATCCACGACTGTGGTGGAAGGATGGAAAGATTCCTATTCCTCCATCATGGGTACTCCCCATTGTGTCGTTCACTTTAAGGTTTGATCTTTCAAGGAACTAGATCCTCACCAAGCTCCCAGCACATCACTTTGAAATGCAATGGGCGAGAAAATGACTAATGTTAATAGATGATGGATCGGCACTCAATATTTCGCCCAAAGGAACACTTTAGGAGTTACGTAGGAACTGTAACACGTTATAAGTCCTACGATACAATATGTGGGAGCATAATACAATTTTTTCGGGAAGGACTACTATAGGAACAATCGATCTTCAACACGGGTATAAAGACTGGATTGTGATGTAGATTTCACGGATGGTGGGCTTAACCTCATTTTCTCTCGTTGTTGGGGTGACCGACTGGCTCCATCTGAACAAGGCCGCTCTCCCTGGACACCGTAAACTCAAATGCCCCATGACATCGGGAATAATAACCATCCATGGGAATCTCAGCGACCGAAAAGTCCACCACTCACTGCGAATCCGTAGAGGATGAAACAGGTCCTAAGGATGTTTCCCTGACTTTGCATCCTAGGAATTCTCGTTTCTTCAATACTGAAGCATCCACTCCAAGCTATTTTACACTATCCCAATGACAATGATGAACTCACTAGCTATCGCCGACATTTGTTGTGTTATAGAACCATGCCAAAAAGGATCCTCGACACAGGTCAGGTCGAAACCACCTCTCGCCAGTCCTACTATGATAAAGATCTCCCTGATTATCCAATTCATACCGTGTTTGTATATTCTGTTTGATCACGGTCACCCCGGACATATCAAAGGTGTATGGTTGATGCAGACTTCTACCAATCTTTGTCTCCTCGGTACCCTCGAAGTGACACAGGTGTTCTCCTCTCTTAAGAAAAAGCGTCTCCCAGGAGACCAGATAGATCATATGATGGTTCGACACAGGAAATTATAGGCTCAACGACTATGATCTTGCGCATTGGGCGGCCATCTGAGGAGGTCAATTTATGATCGTCGGTTGCGAAGCTCCGCTCCACCTTCAGTGGAAGGACGAGCCACTGGCTCCACAAGAACCAAGCTATCATCTCGACATTGCCTTTAAAAGATGAAGATGATAACTCCACACGGGGTAATCATAGTCCCAAAGAGAGCATAGCAACTGGAGTGGCAATGCAAAATCCCGTACATCATATATGTCACCTAAATCATGAGGAGAACGACAATGGTCACACGGAGACGCCTACCCCTTAAACCGGTAAAATACTATTTCCACCTCCTACCGAGGAGTACTTGACGGCCGAGTGGGTTCACGACAGTAGGTAAGTTGAGAGGATTGGCGGTTCCATTAAGTCTTCAAAGAATCTGAACGGGGTGAAATAGAAGGAGAAGAGAGATCCCAGACACAGGCAGTTGCTATCCAATTCCCATCATGGAACTCTATATCTTCGTTCTGGGAGATTGATTATGAGACAAGAGATTCTTGCATCTGTGGTTAAGGCATGGGCATCATGGCTCCTGAGAGGACAACCCCTTATATGGCAAGAAAAAGAAAGAAATGTGAACAAGACGTCTTCAAACGAGGAGAATACATGGCCCGGCGCCCAAATGAAAATTGAAAACTTTAAAAATTACAAATAATTTAATTGTTTTATTGTATTTTGTGGGTAGAGCTACGTGCGGCTTGATCCCCATAAAAAAAATCTAATGGTGTACTCCATATATCTTAGTTTCTCATCATATAATGTGTGCAAAAAAAGTACGTAGAGCAACTCATTTTCACAGTGTAACAAAAAAAACAAAAAAATTATGTTAAATTCATTTCGCATGCCGACTACGTTGGGGCTGATTCTCCATTCAAAAAAATCATCATCACAAAACAAAAAAAATCACCTAATCCAAATTACACTTATGTAGGAAGTTCGTAGGCAACCTGGGTGCCCCTTTTGCATTTAATATTTTCCTCTGCATTTGACACTTAGAAGCAATCAATAGATGCAAATCACTAAAGAAAAAGCGATATATGGGGGCATTACTCATTTGAAATGAGGACACGGGCCTCGTTATACCTCTTTTCTCTTAATTCTATAGTAGCGAGAAATGGAAGGATATTATCAAGTGGTTTTAA